>VSWD01000008.1:19842366-21042366 GCA_033119305.1 Pinctada imbricata | reverse complement strand
AAATCATATGGTGCATTACTACTTCATTCTTTCAGTATAGAATAAAATATATGGCATGAATGATAATCTAGTCACAGGATAGCATGTCTAAACACCATGCCAAGCTCTCAAGGATGTTTGAAAATAATGCGCTGCACATTTGCACGATTTCAGTCACAGTGGGGTGATGGAATTGAGTTTATAGTAATGCTATTTGTAACCTTAAAGTTTAATCTAAGTGTGTCAAATGCTGAAATTGATTTTCTCATATCACACCTTAACAAGTCATATAAATTGTATGAAAAATGGCTATAAATGGACATTATTGCATCATTTCTAAATATAGCAGTAAAGGATACTATGATATTCCAGGGACCAAGTCTGAACCATGTGGGAACAAAACCTTTGTAGATTGCTGAAAGCCCTTCCGTCTTTACTGTCTGTAATTTTAAAAGATACATGTATAACTATATAAACCATAAGATATTTGTACCTCATTCTTTGAATGTGGAGGGGAGATATTTCATTGTTATTTTGTTCACATTTTTTCATTTTAATTTTCACTAATATTACCAGCAATACTTTTATCCATTATGACAAAACTAAACATCTACATATATTACATGTACATGTACAAATGTAATGCTTTATATCATTCACATGAAAACCAATGAGAAAGCTGACATTAATGAGGCTGTGTCTAATTAGAAAATGATGAACTTCTACCCAAGGTATTTTGACTAAATTCGGATCATATAATTGCAGTATTATAAAATTCATTTTATGGGAAAGAAAATAGAAGTTGACCGTTCAGTATTATGTAGGGGTCATCTCAAAGATAATGGCATCTTACAATGAGACCTTATGGAGTTTTACTGCAAAACAACGATTTTTCTCAAATTTTTAATATTTCTGCGCAAGAGATTTAAATGAAATTCACTTCATTTATTTGTTGCACTTCAAATATCATTTTAAGAAAAAGAAATTGAAATTTCACTGTCATCAAATTTTTCTAATTGTACTCAGCCTCGTTAAGCTTAATGGTGATCAATGGTTGAGAAATATTTTGGTAACAAATCTTATGACCTTGAGGAGAATAAATATAAATGATTAGAGGTCACTCAACATGCAATGGTATAGGTTATATATGTATTGTAAATGTAGAGTCATTTGCTGTACACGGTTTTATAAAAGTAAACCTTTTCTGCATGGACAATGATTTGCAGATCCGCCCCTACGAGTATTGACTTATGCATTAGATTTTCTAATTCTCTGAGACAAACTGACTCCACAAGAACACTACAAATTATTCTACGTATACAGTACATATGAAATCTGAGTCTGATTTTTCAGTAGAACACTCAAGTTGAAAATAAAGGTTGTCAATGAAATCATTTTTGATGGTGCTTCTTGACATTCATTATGAATGCAAACTTTCATGAATTTGACATTTTCTCTTCTGTCCCTATTTGGTAGTTTTATGACCAGAGTTACTTTCTGTATGGGACGGTATCTGGCGTAAACTAAATTGTGACATCGTCAAATTCTATTGAGACAGTCCTTAAACGCTGGTAGGAGATGACAAACTGAAGTTACCATACAAATTTCATAACATCAATTTGATTAAATATCAGACACAATCTGAAATAATTCTGCATAATCCGAAAATACTTAATCATTTTCAGCAATATTTTCTAATAGAAAATTTAGGTCAAGGTCATCATCAAACAATTTGACCCAAGCTTCACGTCTACATTGCAAGCATGGAGCATGTTGCACTTCTAATGTTCCTACTACATGTATTTATGTTTTGAGATTATAAATTACAGTAAAAAGACAAGAAGTGAGACCAGCGGCAAGAGTAGGCCTATATTGATCACAAACTTGTCAGAGAACCATAAGTATTTGTTCTCTGACAAATTTTCTCAGATACATCCTGGTTGTTGAATTTTGTTGAAAATCACAAACTTGATTGAGAACTTTTAAATGAAAATCTGTACACTAGTTTTTTTTAGGAAGTCTAAAATGCAACAGCCAATCAGATCAATTGGCAAAAAGTTCAAAAGATCAGACTGGAAAACACAAACTTGGCAGAGAACTTTCTGTTAAGTTTGCGGAAATGATTTTGATTGAATTGGTAGAAAAACACAAACTTGGCAAAGAACCCATAATATTAGTATAAACTAAGGCAGTATAAATAATTTAATACATATAGTTTTGTTTAAATACTTAAATTATGTGTTAACCAGAATTTGTTTTACAAAATAATTTAGTATGATTTACTAAGTATAGACAGATTGATGAAAAGGTAGGAGGTTGAATGGAATCTTTAAATTGGCATATCACTTGGCAATCTGGCCAGAAAATAGCGTCTTTGTTCATAACTCCATTTTCACTTTAAGCATTATTTTACTCATACATAGAAGCCTAGCAATAAAACATCACACACATACACATACCCTCGATAGACAGTCCAATGAAGACCTATAGAGTAGTACCGTGTTGGCTCCGTGTCCGTGCTGTAGCGTTGCTGCCTTCAATTTCCTTTGATTCATCATGCGAGTCTGAAAGAGAACACAACGTATAAACATTCTGCTATTTCTGTCATTTAAAGTTAACAAACAGAGAGATAACAGTAAAATTTATTTGCATACATGATATTTCAAATGATGTGTCAAAATTTTGTGTTAAGTTTACAAAAATGACATTTATGAAGTCACAATATACAATCTTTATTCGTAGTGATATGTTCGGTGAATAGTTTGTGTACAGATGTTGATGTTACTGCTCTAAACAAAATGTGAATGCAAAGAGAGGTTGAAAGGGTCTTTATTTTTAACTGAATTGAACCTTCAAATAAACAATAGTCTTTACTTCATTGAAAATAGACCTTTGAAACACCAAAAGTACGAGAAACCATTTAAATCTACATGAATCTATATCACATGTTAATTTTCTGCCAAACTGCCTCTAGAATTTATTCCCATATCTTGTCACCAAATTTTATCACAACTACCGGTACACAAAACTTCTCCTATACCATTTCAAATAGCAGATCATATTTTTTTTTAGAAAATAGAAAAACTTAAAGTATAAAATTTGGTACAACGATTGTCAATTTCAACTGACCGGATTCAATGACCTTGACCTCTTCTCATTAAAGTCCTTCTGTCTATATATCCTCTACATGAGAAAACTATGCATCTACTTACTCTTTTCTCTTCATAACCTCTTGACCTCTATTTAGAAATTTAAGTACATGTAATTATGACCTCTGACCCCTCTACATATACTGACTTTTTCACTTTGACCTCTGAGTTTTCTTGACACATGACCTTTCTAAATCTGTAACCTAGATCCTTGCATTCAAAAGCCATAACTACTGTCCTTATCACTAAATCCAGCTACAGCACCCTTGTTTTGGCGATTTATTCTGTCATCTGAAGAATGTTCCTATAAATTATAATTTCTGAGAATTGACCTCCTTTAGTCGTAACTGGAAATTAACTTCAACTTACCCTATCAACTGCCTTCAAATCGCAATATGAAAAATAAAATGTTTACAGGAAATTTCCATCTTAATTTTTCAACAATAGTACACAGTGACGTCAAAGCTCCCGGCGTTACGCATATTCAGCGATTTTACTATAGAAAATCCCCATAGACTTTTTATTTTCCATCCTATTTCTCACTTAATTGACGTACAGCCAAAACAATGATATTTTCTGTTACGACTAAAGGAGTACTATAAAACTGATATCTTTTTGGAAGATGACATAAGCATATTTTAGAGAAAACTGGGAAAACAGGTGCTCTGGAATTAGTGAACAGGACAGTAGTGAACAGGACAGTAGTCTCTTGGATTCCCCAAAATTCATGACACAAACAATCACCGGACTATAAGGTAGATTCTTTGCCTTAAGTTACTATACACCTTACAAAATTACTCAGGTTAAATCCATGCCTTAAGTTACTATACACCTTACAAAATTACACACGTTAGTTTTTCCACAGGATCAGACAGACAGACAGATCACTTTTTCCACAGGATCAGACAGACAGACAGACAGATCACTATGACTATGAATTTTCACACAAAAACTTTCATGAAATTAAATTCTACAGAAATATTGGTAAATGAAATGGACATCATTTGCATATTTAATATGTGTGTGCAGTGTGGGTACTTATTGTGCAGATTTCTGTAATGATTTAAACTCAATATCTGAACTTCTACTGGGTTGTGCCTTCTATATTACTGATCAAATGAAGGTGAAATTCCATACTGGTTGAACAAAAATACAAAAAAAAAAAAGTTTGACAACATTATGTATATGACAAAGAAACCTCAAATATTGTGATTTTTAATATTATCCATCATATAAGATAACAAAATATGTATATTTACGATATAAGTATCTATTACTTTGACAAAGAATCTTTTTCCAGTGTCATTCATATCAAACTTTTAATAGTGAAACTTAATCAATTTATCCTATTGTGTGACGTATAATACATAGATAAACATATTGATAATAACATGAATCTGATAAGTCTCAATATGAAAACTTTAAGAAATTTGTAATTTTATCATGCAGTATTTCTTAAAGGATAATAGAGTGTGTTTAACTTTAATATGCCATGACCTTCCTTGACCCCATATTGAACTTTGATCTTCATCATACTATATTTTGTACAAGTTTTTTTTCCCTCCTACAACACTATACACAGGTATTTCTTTCTGACCTTGACATTTTGAGACTCTGCCAAAATCTTGTACCCTTACCTTGACATTCATTTACCTTCACATGAAATGTGACCTTGACATTAAGGAATTTCTCTTCTAATAAAAATAGAATTGTTCAAGAACAGGTCAGTTGCCTGCTACATTTTGGACCCTAAAAATGTGACCTTGATGGTGACCTTTGAAACTCACTTGGTGTTTAGTCTCATCAAGCTTAATCACCTATGCAAGTTTGATGTAAGTATCTATTTAAAGCTATGAGACTGAGTGACCGACCAATGACATACAGTTCCATAAATGACACTCTTGCTTTTGCAGGTGACATGAAAACTGGCTTTTTTTACATCATACAGTGTAAATTTAGCTAGTTTTTTTACCATCATTTTATAAATTACAAGACAGACAAAATATGGACAAAGGGTCATCGCATCAGCTTAACTAGAGTTTTGACCAGTTTAAGCTATATTTCTTAAAAACAAAAAAATAACATTATTACATCATGAGAACAGATCATGGAAAAAATACCAATTTGATTATTAAGACTTAACTATTACAACCCACTATTGTTTAGAAAGTAGAGGGATGGAGGACTCGACAATGCGAACCCTCTCATTACCCTAATTCTTCCGTCAACAGAACAGTGGGCGTGACTCTCAGGTCACATGACTTCCGTCGTTTGGTGCCGCTTGACAGCTTCCGGGAGGATGTACTATTCCACCTTGAAAACAAGGAACCAGCCAACAAGATGAGTATTTGAAGCGTGACCTAAAAGGTCACAGAAAATAAAAACATATTTCCGCACTTTTTTTCTCAAAATGATTAAAGACGACATGCAAATGATAAGCATGTGTTTTAGTTTTTCTTTTATTTGTTTTTTCTTTACATATGTAGAATTTCATTACATGATACAAATTCTGATCATTTATGAAGTGCAGTTGAAGTCAAGACAATAAAATGCGCATGTTTAAAATGAGACGAGCTAGAAAAAATCAAAATGTGCACTAAATAAATGATCAGAAAGTCATAATAATAAACCGGCAGTGCAACTGCTTCCCTCAGCATAAAAACTTCACTCCGAACAAAGTATTTATTTCTTAATTGCATCTAAAAATACATAATTGGGTTTTGTGTAACATCAAAGAGTTAACACAATCATGTAGCAATGTAAATCAATACGCCTTTAACATAGTCGCTTATTTGTGGATACATCAAGAACACTGTTATGCGGTACAAATTTACGTCCTCGCTCAGAATAACGTGATCTACGTACTTTTTCTCTGCACCGAGAATTCTTTGAAAATCAGAACTCCCCCGTCAGGATTCTTAATTCAGTAATTCAGATGAAAGAAACACTAAATGAATAGATCACATTATATATAATGTCAACATTACTTTATGCAGTATGTATAATACAAGAAATGTAGTCGTAGTTATATCGTATAGGAGATAATGAAACGATTGCTCCCTATTAACTGTGCTTCTCTGAGAAATCTAAAAAATTCTGTTGGTTTTTGATTGAAGTAGGATGATGCATATTATTTATGTACATTACTTCACATGTAACAGCTTTTAATAATATTTCCCTCTGTTGAAGCTGTATATTTGTACTTTTAATTAAATGCATTATTTGTTTGTATGAAACAATCATTTATCAATTTCATGAAAATAATGTCCTATGTACATGTAATAAAAAATAATATTAAGATATTTCCTAAATGCCCCATTACACTCAAAATCAACAATTCTTACAGGGATTTTTTTCAGTAATTTGGTAATGGGGTCGGGGCCCGTGCAATTGGGAAAATTAACGACATTTGGGAATATTTTGGGAAGTACTAATATATAAGTAAAAAGACAGTTTATACAATCAAAAGATCAGAGTTGAACATGTTGAATGTTTAATCAAATAATTTTCTTTTAGGTATGATTTAATTTCTTGTGTTTACAATAAAATGGCAAATAATTAGTAAATTTTCTACTTTTGAACCAGTAAATTTAACTATTTTAGGTGATAATTCCATCTATATGTGATTGGGAAATTTTAGAGCCACAATTGGGAAAAAAAGATACTATTTTTCATTGGGAATGGGGCCGAATAACGGCCCCAAAAAGGGGCAAAAAAAATCCCTGTCTTCTGAACAAAAGCCAGCTGGGAAAACCTACGCCGTTTTAAAGGATATTGGAATTCATAGGACCTCTGTCTGCTTACATAGGTTTGACACCCCCACCCTCTTTCTAACCCTTAACATTTTATAGACTAGTTAGTACTAATTAATCGACAGACAATACTGAGTATTTGATCTCTAAAGACTTGAGGCAAATGATTCAAAATACTAAACTTTCATATTTTATAATTTTCAACTTATTTTTTTGCACTAACACCAATTTCATGATACTCTTTACAGAGAGTAAAAGTGTTATGAAAATCGTCAGAAAACTATGAGTTGACAAACTGCCTTGCCAGTGATAGACAATGTGCATAGGTTTATGGGGGTGGAACGCTATGAATTATCTACGTTAAACCAAACTCATTGTATCTTTTGATTTATGACATGCAGTGCTCATTGTGCATTGAATTTAGTAATTGTGAGTCTAATTTGTTAATTCCATGTGATCATAGTATGTTTTGCTATTGTGTGATACACAATACATTGCTCTATCCAGTGAATAATTGAAAATTTACAGATGATATATTTTATGTGCTCCTTGTTGAAGTGCTAAGTTTTCCTAATTTATTTAAGTTGTGTGCCATAATTTATGTGCTAATTGTGCTTTTTGTGATGTTGTTGTAGTGTGATATGAAATTATACACATTTATCATATCATACACTGTGCTTATCAAATCTTAAATATCATACACTAAGTTGTCAGTTTTGTTTATGTTATATAAATAATGCTCAACATGCTCAAAGTGCCCATTTGTGACAAACAGGTCTATTAACTCATAATGAAGGATTTCCATGAAGTTACAGGATTTTTTACAAATACATGTCCCCAAATGATAATTTTGAGAATAAAGAAACATAGTGTAATCAAAGATTACGAAGCTCACCTTGCGACAGCAAAGTTCAGTTTAAACATATCTCTAAGTACATGTATATAAAGAAAATCACTCAAGTGGAAAAAAGTAGTCAAGGTCATTTTATGAAAGTTTGATCAAAGATACATCCAATATGCAAATTTGGTACATGTAGCACTTATACTTTGCTCAATATTGGCCTTTAGAGGCAAAATCACTCAAGCAGAAAAAGTAGGTCAAGGTCATTTTATGAAAGTTTGATCAAAGATACATCAAATATGCAAGTTTGGTACATGTAGCACTTATACTTTGCTCAATATTGGCCTTTAAAAGCAAAATCACTCAAGAGGAAAAAGAAGGTCAGATGCTGCATTCGATGCATTGATTCACCTCAGCATCCCAAGATGAATCACTGGTGCAAGTTTGGTTACTAAAGCATCAGTACTTTGTCAGATACTGAGCTACCCCAAAACCTTCAACCAGACATTGACATTGACTAAGTCATTCAACTGGAAAATGTAGGTCAGATGCAGCATCTGATGTATGGGTTCACCTCAGCATCCTGTGCAAGTTTGGTTACTGTAGCATCAGTACTTTGTCAGATACTGAGTTACCCCAAAAACTTTAACCGGACGCAGATGGGGACACGGACGCGGACACCAGGGTTATAGTATAAGCTCATTTCAACTTCATCGAGGAGAGCTAAAAATTCATGCATACTCAAGCTATAGATAGTCAACTTTTCAAGTACATGTATAAAGCCCCCTTTTTTAACCTATCAGTCTACTTATTCACTGAAATTTATATCCTAGAACAGAATAATGAAGCTAATCTAAATGCCATACCTGGTTCCAAGCATACAAACAACTAAAAACATGATTAACATATGAGTACAAGATCAATATTTCCAGATTACAGCAACACTGTCAATATATTTTCAGCATACCTTGGGAAGATATAATGCACAAGTGTCTTTTTTTCAAACTACACTATTAGCCATTCAGAGAAGGAACTTTAAGCATTCAGGTATCAATTTGTTTTACTTTTGGTACTTGATAGATATACAGTAGATCTGTTTCATGTTTTTGATGAATCAAGATAATTATATCCTCTCACAACACCCCTCCCCCCACCTCTCAAGAAGATTGTAATGCCACCATGACTGCAGATAATTATAAGGAAAGACAACTCTAACAAAAAGATGATACAAAGTTGGTCAATACATGTATAGTCAAGAAATCTAATGGCATGTATTTATGTGTATATTAGAATGTTACAGCTCCCTTAACCCCATGTCAAGCCTGTGTAATGAATTATAATAACAGCATTTATATTTCTTTTAAAATAGTTCTTACTTATATTCAAAGACAACATGAAACCAATCAAGTTTGTACAGCTCAATATAGAAATTGGAAAATCGTTTTAAAAATCATTATAAATGTTCTTCTTTACCTTATTTTTTGAATGACTTAAGCAGAAAATGTAGAGCGAGATCACTATTTAACAATTTCCACTTAGGATTTATCAAAAGTGCATCTTGTTGGATCCTAAGTGACACTTCAACTCTAAGTGCTTAAATTTTTGTATCTAAGCGAGCTCATTCAAATGAATGTCGCATCTACAATGAGAGTTTTGAACATATGTCTGTTATTTTCACAAGGCCAAGGTCCTGGTATCATAGGGTGTATCTCTCCATAAGGAAAATGTACTAGTAAATCATGAATCAAAGTCTGGTCATACAATGGTATTGGAAATACAGATTTCTTAAAGTATTGAAACTCCAGTCATATTTCCAGGTCACAAATTCAAAGTTTACTACAATACAGATAAAAATATTCTGGTCATGAGGAATATATTATGTATATCATTCAAAGGTCAAGGTCACTAGGTCAAAGTCATGGTAACAAAATGAAAGGTCTGATAAAAAAGCCTGTTGTTTCGAGTTATTTCAGCAAGAATAAGATTCAAAATTTGCATATCAGGCATCTTTAAGGAAATTTTGCATATCAAAAATACAAACAGACAAACCAAACATAGGTAATCACAGATTACGAAGCTCACCTCGTGACAGCAAAATTCAATTCAAACATATTTCTTAGTACATGTATATTGGCTTTTAAAGGCAAAACCACTCAAGCAGAAAAAGTAGGTCAAGGTCATTTTATGAAAGTTTGATCAAAGATACATCCAATATGCAAGTTTGGTACATGTAGCAGTTATACTTTGCTCAATATCGGCTTTATAGAGCAAAATAACTCAAGCGGAAAAAGTAGGTCAAGGTCATTTTATGAAAGATTGATCAAAGATACATCCAATATGCAAGTTTGGTACATGTATCACTTATACTTTGCTCAATAATGGCTTTTAAAGGCAAAATCACTCAAGCGGAAAAGTAGGTCGAGGTCATTTTATGAAAGTTTGATCAAAGATACATCTAATATGCAAGTTTGGAACATCTAGCACTTATACTTTGCTCAATATTGGCTTTTAAAGGCAAAATCACTCAAGCGGAAAAAGTAGGTCAAGGTCATTTTATGAAAGTTTGATCAAAGATACATCCAATATGCAAGTTTGGTACATGTAGCACTTATACTCTGCTCAATATTGGCTTTAAAAGCGAAATCACTCAAGTGGAAAAAGTAGGTCAGATGCTGCATCCGATGCATGGGTCCATCTCGGCATCCAAAGATGAAGCATTAGTACTTTGTCAGATACTGAGCTACCCCAAACTTCTTAACCAAGTCACTCAAGCGGAAAATGTAGGTCAGATGCTGCATCCAATGCATGGGTTCACCTCAGCATCCAAAGATGAATCACTTGTGCCAGTTTGGTTACTGTAGCATTAGTACTTTGTCAGATACTGAGCTACCCCAAACTTCTTAACCAAGTCACTCAAGCGGAAAATGTAGGTCATATGCTGCATCCGATGCATGGGTTCACCTCAACATCCAAAGATGAATCACTTGTGCCAGTTTGGTTACTGTAGCATCAGTACTTTGTCAGATACTGAGCTACCCCAAACTTCTTAACCAAGTCACTCAAGCGGAAAATGTAGGTCCGATGCTGCATCCGATGCATGGGTTCACCTCAGCATCCAAAGATGAATCACTTGTGCAAGTTTGGTTACTATAGCATCAGTACTTTGTCAGATACTGAGCTACCCCAAACTTCTTAACCAAGTCACTCAAGCGGAAAATGTAGGTCAGATGCTGCATACGATGCATGGGTTCACCTCAGCATCCGAAGATGAATCACTTGTGCCAGTTTGGTTACTGTAGCATTAGTACTTTGTCAGATACTGAGCAACCCAAACTTCTTAACCAAGTCACTCAAGCGGAAAATGTAGGTCAGACGCTGCATCCGATGCATGGGTTCACCTCAGCATCCAAAGATGAATCACTTGTGCCAGTTTGGTTACTGTAGCATTAGTACTTTGTCAGATACTGAGCTACCCCAAACTTCTTAACCAAGTCACTCAAGCGGAAAATGTAGGTCAGATGCTGCATCCGATGCATGGGTTCACCTCAGAATCCAAAGATGAATCACTTGTGCAAGTTTGGTTACTGTAGCATTAGTACTTTGTCAGATACTGAGCTACCCCAAACTTCTTAACCGGACGCGGACACGGACCCGGACGCGTGGGGTTATAGCATAAGCTCATTCAACTTCGTCGAGGTGAGCTAAAAATGCATAGTTTAAACTTTGAAGAGAAGGCCCTCCAAATAAGCATCAATTTACATTATACGTCCTACACTATAAATTCCCCGTCAATCTTTTGACAAAAGCTATGCGATATTGTAAGAGGATGTTTCTCTTTGAAAGGGAAGTTAAATACATTGGTTTTCATTGAATACAATTTCAAAGGCAAAAATCCCAAGCAGTGCACTGCAGGTTTATTCTGTAACAATGACTTGATTCCATTACTTTTATGCACAAATTTCGAGTTATTTGATCACAAATTGAAGTTCAACTGAAATGCAAAATTTTTAAGGACGCTGCCAAAAAAAAAAAAAAAAAAAAAAAAAAAAAAAAAAAAAAAAATCTTAATAAATTACAATCTCTAATTTTTTTGGGGTCAACTTAGTCCATTTGCAGCTTTACAGGGGGAAACATAATCTATTTTTTACGCTGTCCAATACAAAACAAAATGTCAACTTTTTTTTAGTTTCAGTTCATTAATACTTTTCCAGTTATGAGGCACCATGTTTACCATGAAAAAGAAAAAATTACCAAGAAACAGACTTTTCTTTTATAACTGACTCTTATGAATTAATAATCTCATATAAAATATTTTGCATTTTATTTTGACATTATGTAGATAGAGGAATTATACTTTGTATGAGTGTTTACAGCATATGGGTCAACTGCACTTTTGATGACCTTGATAATTACTTTGACCTTTATTTGAAAATGACCTTGATTCTCATCAAACATGACCCTCGACAGACTCTGTTTAATGAAGAAAATATTCCTCAAAGCATCCATCTGACTGTCCATTCGTCTACTTAGAGTCATTTTTAATAAGTGCAACTACCCTTTGTTGACAAAGCAAAAATGAAAAAAAAATGTTTTGAAAGCATAAATGTAGAATTGAATTTCCTTTTTGTACTAAAGGGAGGAGGAGGGGGGGGGGAGATTTTCATCAACTTTTGTTTGTTTTCAATACTTGAAATAGAAATCAAGTCATTGTGACAGGGATGGCAATTCTGATTAAAAACATATGCAATATCAACGTTCATGAGTTGGGAAGTAACGACCAATGATAAGAGTGCTTTTTACCTTTGCAACATCAATAGGTGTGGAGAAAACGGCACCAATCACTCCAGCACAAAAACTGGCTCTGAAATGGACAAGGAAAAACAAATAAAGATTGCATTAACATGAAGAATAAAGCCTGTGTTTGTGAAACACGAATGCCCCCGGTGGCATCTTTGTTAGTATGAACACTATTTTCTGTTGAGTACATGCATGTGAGGTCACTGGGTTAAAAGGTCAAAGGTCAAGGTCACGAGGTCAAAAATTTTGGTATCAATGGAAAGGTCTTGTCACAAGGAATACACATGTGAAATATGAAAGCCCTATCACTTCCCATTCAAAAGTTATGCCCAATGTTAAAGTTTTTGAAAAGTAGGTCAAAGGTCAAGGTCAAGGTCACGAGGTCAAAAATTTTGGTATCAATGGAAAGGTCTTGTCACAAGGAATACACATGTGAAATATGAAAGCCCTATCACTTCCCATTCAAAAGTTATGTCCAATGTTAAAGTTTTTGAAAAGTAGGTCAAAGGTCAAGGTAAAGGTCACGAGGTCAAAAATTTTGGTATCAATGGAAAGGTCTTGTCACAAGGAATACACATGTGAAATATGAAAGCCCTATCACTTCCCATTCAAAAGTTATGCCCAATGTTAAAGTTTTTGAAAAGTAGGTCAAAGGTCAAGGTCAAGGTCACGAGGTCAAAAATTTTGGTATCAATGGAAAGGTCTTGTCACAAGGAATACACATGTGAAATATGAAAGCCCTATCACTTCCCATTCAAAAGTTATGTCCAATGTTAAAGTTTTTGAAAAGTAGGTCAAAGGTCAAGGTCAGGGTCACGAGGTCAAAAATTTTGGTATCAATGGAAAGGTCTTGTCACAAGGAATACACATGTGAAATATGAAAGCCCTATCACTTCCCATTCAAAAGTTATGTCCAATGTTAAAGTTTTTCGGACAAACAGACAGACAAACAGACAAACAGACAAACAGACGGACAGGCCAAAAACTATATGCCCCCGAATCTTTGATTCCGGGGGCATAAAAATTTATTGAGAACTTACAGTTACTTTATACTGCACATGAACTGATCTAAGTGGAAACACTGAAACCTTGACTTTAGCAGGTATGACCTTATTTAAAAATTTTTACACGCCCAAAAGACTTTATTAACATTTCAGTGAAATACATGTAAATGTATCGTCTAAATCATTGCTTGAAAGACATATGGTCAAGACAAAAGCAAGGAGATAAGAATTTGCCAAAAATCATTATTTCAGTGTGCGAAATAAACAGTGGACCGATGGCCAATGTCTACAGTAAATTGGACCGGTCTATAGCAATGGAAAAAGCCATAGACCAAATTGTCTATAGGAAATTTGAACATCAAAGTCAGATATTACCTTTGTAACATCGACTTGAATGTGGCCCCTTCATAAAATAGAATATTCCATTAAATTATATTACTGTAACATTGATATAATGTAGTAATATTATATTTTAGAATCTTCCATCTCTGTTCAAGTTTCAAGGTCAAGGGCTTGGTACATGTAGTTTTGAAGGTACTGTTTTGAATGTGAATCATATGAAATGTCGGTTTCATTTATGTCATTTTTTGACAGATTAAAATGAAATGCATAAATATTAGATTTTAGGAGGGGGTATTTTGGTCTGCAGGAAATTGCTGCGGTCTATAGGAACTGAAATCTCTGTAGACCGAATGTCTATGAGACTTCAAAAGTCAATTTCACACACTGTTATTTTTTCTGTTTAAAGGTCGAATATATTTTTTTTTAATCAAAGGATGGACCTTTCCTAACTGACTGGACCCAGTTATACCCTCCTTGGAAGAAAATTCTAGTTCCACCCATGTACACTTACAGGAAATGAGTTTCCTTGGTGTCTTCCAGTACCCCAGAAAGAATTATATACTTCTTGAACACATCATAAGCAGGTAACATAACTCCTGCAACTGTTGCTGCCCTCTGAGCTGTTGGTCCTACACCCTGAAATATAAAGGTAAATTTAAGGTATAATAATATCACTAGCGAAAGGGGCATATCTCTTTTCATCAGGTTACATAACTCCTGCAACTGTTGCTGCCCTCTGAAGGGTTGGTCCTACGCCCTGAAATACAACATCAAAACTTAAGGTCTGCCATCATTAGTGAAAGGGACATAAATCTTTCCATCATGTAACATACTGTATAAGTAGAATCATTTGCTGGTACTTTCTTTAGAACATGTAAACCTTTTCGCATGAAAAATGATTTGAGGATCTGCTTCTGGTCTCCTGGTATTTACATTCACTGTGACGAACTGTTGCTGTAGAAGGCCTAGCAGCTAAGTACCGGTAGCAATAGTTGATACACTGTAACACATACTAACCCTACATAGTCCTCCTACACCCTCCTGTTTGTAGATCTGTATGAAAGCCCTCAACATGGAGGTTCTATCTGTTGACATTAAGCTTGCAGTCGTACCTGACAAACATTTACAGTATGTACACATACTAACCCACCATAGTCCTCCTACACCCTTCTATTTGTAGATCTGTATGGATGCCCTCAACATGGAGGTTCTATCTGTTGACATTGAGCTTGCAGTCGTACCTGACAATCAAACATTTACAGTATATACAAATACTAACCCTCCATAGTCCTCCTACACCCTCCTGTTTGTAGATCTGTATGAATGCCCTCAACATGGAGGTTCTATCTGCCTGTTGACACTGAGCTTGCAGTCGTACCTGACAGTAAAAAGAAGTGTTTTCAATTTCTTGGTACCTTCTATAATCAATCAAAGGACTACATGTACCTGTATGTATGATAAGGTCCCTTATCTGGTTCACAAAATTATTATTTTTAAATCTTGAATTTTGATATTTCTCACGGTCACATTCAAACTTATTCATTTTTACGGCAAAAGTTTTCATGCCGACATCCATTTATTTGGAAATGTAGTCAAACACTACTTTTATATGCATCTTTGTGGTAATTTTGGTATTCAACATACATTATTTACATGGAAATAAGACACAGCTTTGAACAAGGAAAAGCTCTTACATCAGGAACATAGAGCTGTTTCCTCTGTTTAAGAGCACATGATTTAAGTAAGATCTTTATATGTGCAATAGATGGATCATGAATCTTGATAATTTTAGTTTACCCTAGGTTTACACTATGTTCCCGGCGACCACGGCAGTCACAGCGGCCAAAAACGTAGCACACCGTATGATTTTTGGCAGTTTTTATCTTGGTATTCAAGTTCTGTTAGGTCTCGTTACGTTTTCGCACGGTCTATCAAGGTATCCTTGACACGCCGCCGCTCCTGAATCCCGGAGACCTGACGGCGCACTACGTTTCAATCTACGGCTTGTTACGGACGTTTGTACGTTTCCTCACGACCTGTCACGTTCTGATAAGGTCTGTCACGGTTTGTTACGATCCAATCAAGTTGGCCACGACTACCAAGTTCTGTCAAGGCCCACTACGATTAACCGGGAACAGGAGACTCAAAAAGCTGCATAAAAGGGTTTGGTTTGTTATACTTCTTGTGTGACCGTGCGTGTCGTGCCAGGCCGTAGTAGCCGGGACGTACCATGACAAAACGGCTAACACTTCCTTAGCTCGCCGTATGAAACCGTAGCTCACCTTGATAAAACGTGCATCTGCCCTAAAGCAGCCGCAGCTAAACGTGGCAGACCGTAACTCAACTTCGCTAGGATCGTAATTTGTTGAGTCATACTTTTGCTTCCCGTTCCGCTACAGACACTGTCCCAAGTATTGTCACGGTCTGTAACGTTCTGTCACGTTGCGTTGCGTTCGACCCGTTTTGCTACGGTTTCTAAAGTAGGCCATCTGCACCGTGGGCTGCCGTGACAAATGTTTTGACAGTTTAAACATTTGCCCTGTCAGCCCCGGCAACCACGGCTAGTTACGATTGTCGATCCCGTTCCCCTACGTTGTCTCACGGTCACCACGTTTCGTCCACGGTGGCTTGAAACTTGGCCACCGTGGCCGCCGGGAACATAGTGTAAACGGGGGGTTATCATTTCATATTGAGTCTTTGCTGAATACAGAGTTTTTTCCCCTTACAGACGGTATATGACGTAAAACCATTGTGACAACATGAAAATGGTATCATAACATCCATTTTATTCTGTCGTTTCCCAGACTTTTAGGACTGTTTCCATAGAATTTGATGACGTCATAATCAGTCTATGTCAGATACCGTCTCAAATAAGAAGTAACTCTGGTTTCGAAAATAGCGAATACGAAGTACCTTGAGAACATCTGTAGGATTAGCAATACAGCTTGATACCACTCCCGCTACAATCCCACATAGAATGTTAACTGGTAACGTCTCATCTACCGGAAAGAAAAATGCATGTTATTTTGAAACTAAGTACGTACATGTATGATTAAAAAATGTACAATTCATCGATGTCAAGCTACTTCAAGAAAAAGTCAACATTGTAAAAAAGTTAGATAATTGTGTCTTGTATTCAGAGTGGAACAAAACCTCTGACAAGTGATGTCATTTGATTATTTGTATCATGACGTCATAATTAGACTTTTACTACATATCAAAATTTATAAATAAAATGGCGTCATTTGTCAGGGTTTGTGGAAAGGTCAGTTGACAAAACAAGAGCTGATTTATAGGATTAAGTCTTGAACTACCCAGGTTTGTATGTATAAATTTCTATTATCCCTGACTATTTAAGGCTGTAAAAGATTGGTTGGTGAAATTTGGTCATTTCATGTAAAAGAAGTAAATCATTAAGTTTAAATCTAAAGTTGAGTGCAATAAGGTCATTTTTATAGTAAAGCGTAACATAGAAAATATCTCATTTCATTTAGATCAGAAGATGCTGTGACGTATATTAACACAGACGTACCTCTAGGATCAGAGACAAAGATGCCCTTCATAGAGTGGTATACACCGATCTTTATAGTGCCATACGTAGCCTGCCTCAGTAAAGCTGGTGCAATGCTATATCAACATGATCAAAGAAAAGATTAATAAAGATATTACGTATTTGTATCTTTGAAATATCACATAAATCATATAAACATTTTCTGATGATTATCATTAATGAGACTTTCTTCTTCTTATGAACTACTCACTGACTGTTTATTAGGGTACTTAAGTAAGTGCATGTACTTTCAGTATTTTGTACAAGATGTATTATTATTTAACCTATACACTGTGGCGTATTACGTGATACGCAAATGATATGTTCCACAGGAATCCCCTTTAAATACTGTTTAAATCTTCTTTATATGATTTTACTTAAGGCCTATCATATTTCCATTATCATCAATGATTTGATGGTTATCTATTCTGGTTAAGAATAGACGTGTATTCGGAGAACACTTAAACAGAATTTTTTCAATGCTCACCACCTTATGATATGGTGCACGGATAGATACAAAATTTTCTGTTCAAGTGTTCTCCAGATATACGTCTATTCTTGACCAGAATAAATTACCATCATATAATTAATAGTAATGACCATATGCCTAAAATAAATTCATATAAAGTAGACTTAGACAGTATTTACTTGGTTTAATCAAAGGGGATTCCCGTGGAACATATCATTTGTGTACCATGTGATAAGCCACAGTGCTATAGCAAAACTTGGTACAAACAAATCTTTCTTCGGTAATTTAACATACCCAGAGTATAAAGCTAAGTATCCTTCCTCTTTTAAGATCCGATATAAGGCATGTACCATGCCACGGTACTTGATCTGTGCTAGATGTACATCAAACTGCTGTCCTTGTACTTGAAGGCGGGTTTTAGTTGTATCAATGGGGAATGTTCCTACAAATTATGAAAATATAAAGTACCGGTAAGAATACCGGTATGTGTCTAAATATCTGTTTTGTTGCCGGCATGCAAAACAAAGCAAGTGCATTTATTTTGTATGTATTTGCACTTGCTTTGTGTTGGATACCCTTAACAAAACACAAAGTATAACATTATTCTGTATAATGCACCAAGATTGTCAGTTTCATTCTATTCTTTTGTTACTGTCCATGTAAATATCGGTAGATAAGTTAAAAGTTTCAGTATGCAGGTAACAGTAAAACAGCATTTCCACACACTTTACCGGTACATAGCCAATTGTACCTCACATGAAATTCACGAGAAAAATTTTCACGTGAACTTCACATAAAATTGATTCACGTTAAATTCATGTGACATTTTCACATAAATTTCATGTGAAGGTATGTTAAGGTGAAATCTCGTGAATTCTTTAACATGACTCATGTTCATGTGAAATTTTAAGATGAATTTCATGCAAAGGTATGTTCATGTGAACTTCATGTGAAATTTTTCATGTGAAATTTATGTGAATTTTACGTGAGGCACAATTGGCTGTGTATGTGTTGTGATGTAACAAGGTTTTCATATGAAAATGCAACACATTCCAAATTCAAATTTTTTTTTCTCAGCAAATTACATTGGTTATGCATATATTAAGGAAAGGTTTTAACACTCACCAAATTCTGCTGCAATTGACGCAAATCCTCCATAAAGAAAGGGACGCCAATCGCTCATTCCTCAGTTAAACTTAAACTTCAGAAAATCCTCCTTCACAAAAGTTCTGTAAATAAGAAAATTTCTGTAAATAAGAAAATACAAATGAATGCCATAATTTTTTGGAGTTTTGTCATTGCAAAGAGGAACAAAAAGAGGGACAAATCATCGAAAAGCGGGACAAATATAACGCCAATGAGGGAAATAAAAAAAGGGACACTTTTAGGAGGTTGAACATCAGATATTGCAATCCAAAATTGCACTAGATCATTGCCCTCTGCAAATGAAAGAACATCAGAGATAAAAATAAATCTTATTAAAGCACGCCGTATACATAGATGGCTCCTGGTCGGACGCATCTGTAAAAGTGGCGCTTCAGCAAACTTGTCTACCCTTTTTAATTTTTCTCTGTGAAGGTTTTAAAAGTCTTTTACTCCATTGTTCATGTTTTTTATTCACAACTTTCTGAACATGAGTATAAAACACCTGTGCCGTAGGCGATTTAAATGAAATACACAATCAATAACTTAATGCCTCGGGTATTAAAAACAACACTAAGCTAAGGTACTTTGATTAGTATTGTGAGTTTTTTGATGTGATAATAATAAATAATATTATAATAACTTTAGACTTTAGAGTGTTCCGTGTTTGCGGTTTTTTTTTTTTATCTTGGTTACATGTTTTATACATCATGTTGTTTCTTCTCATAAAAATGAATTCATATCTTGGCTTATATAAATGCAGTCTTTCCCAAAACTCACTAGCCTAATGCCCCGAGGCTACCAAAATTTTTGCTGGGCTAGTAGAAATTCTTGGTGGGCTAGTAGAAATTCTTTAAGAAACTATACAAAAAACCCAGTAAAATTTATCATTGGGCTAGTGGCCGAAAAAAGTTTTCGGAAAGACTGTAAATGGTATCACTCGAACATCGTATAACTATTGCTATTGCTTTATTAATTTTATTTCAATGATCAAATTGTTTCATGAGCCAAAAAAAAAAAAAAAAAATACCAACAAGAGAAGAGAAAGTCTACATGAATGTATGTATTTGGCGATGTTTGTGGGCCAGCCAACCTTTTATCAACCTATGACTATTAAAACATAGATCGCTAATGGGCTGATTACATTTGTACTGTACATGGGTATATACTGTAGATAAGATAATTGGCTTAACGTGTAAATAAACAATGAAAGTTTAAGAAAAGACGAAATGACTGAAATCGACACAGAATAATCAATATTACCGTACGCCAAATTTTTTATGTTTTTTTTTTTATGGAACATTCAAAAATCGGGATTTTCCGTGTCCTGGCCAGGACACATTTTTACGGTCAAAAATGCATTTTTGTCCCAAGTGGGACAATGGCAAGTATGAATGTTTGAATCTCTCGAACAATGCAGGAGACTCAATATAATCGAATATGACATCGTGTATGATTCTCATGTACATTTTTCCAGTCTGGGGATCATTTGACATGTGTGACAGCTAATGTAGCTTGCATGAATAAATACTGTTAACAGTATAGGACAATAGAGGTGTTCAAGACGGAAATAAGGTTTGGTTACGATTTTCACTAATCAGAACAAGTATTTTGCCAAATAAGGTCATGCATGCATGGCTGACTTTAGTCGATTTCACAATGAATTTGAATATATTATCGTGACCTTATTTTATGGATTTAGACAGCATAGGTCATATACTTACAACAATACGTTCTTTTATTTATCTCTTCTTCTTTTTTTGTCGTTTACACTCTAACATCATCAGTGATGAACGTGAAGATCAAACGTCAAAAGCGAAAGTGTTTTCTAATATCCGAATCGTACGGTTTTCTGATTCCGGAGAGTTACAAATTCATTTATTCATTTCTTTTCCATTCTTTTGCATTATCTAAATATATTTTTATTTTCTCTAATTGATTATCCAAACAATTTTTTTTACAAACCCAGGTTCATCAATGCTCGGGACCTGGATCAATCTAGTAGATTTTTTTTCCGTTTATGGAAAATCCTGGATCCGCACGTCTCGTTCGGAAAGCCTCAAGATTTTACATAAACTATTTTTTCGTGAACAGAAGCGGCCATCAGACTCAGTCCGCGGGACAAGATGTGAAGAAAAAAAGATCAGAAGATGTGTTTTGATGGTAATACTCATTTATATATATCATGATTTGTCGTACAATCAAACTCAAACTTGGTTTAATCGTTTGGCTTCGACATATTTCTTTATTTTGATGATGCGAAATCAAATTCAATCCTTTATTTATCAAGACCAGCTCTGCCTCTGGTCGGCGGATGACCGGGGCAGATAATTTTAATTCAGTGTTTGATAAAAGTGCTCTCTTCTATAAATAATGAATTTAAAGAAGTTTAGTCTGATTTCAACATAGGCATGGTTGATATCGGGACAATGCTGTGATATCAGGACATGAGGCCTTCATCCGGTCATATTAACGCCAGACTTGCAAGGCCTTAGTTAAGTTTAGGCCTGGGGACTGGGACTATATAGAAGAAGAAAGACGGGTTTTTACAAATTTTACGATCACATACCATACAACCAAGATGATCGAATCGCGACTGGACAAAGGACTATGAAATGTGCATTAAAACTCGCGTAGCCTCTGAACCAGATTGGAAGATTCCCGCCTACTATCTGAAGGGACTCGCAATCTGAACTGTTTTCTGATACAGCCAGAGCATCATTAACATTCCCTACTCAGGATCGTGCTTGCTGACAAGTGATCAAATTTCATTGATACATTTGTTATAGTTTATATGCATACTATATTTTAGCATATTTTAATTGCCAGTATTAAGCATTAATTACAGAATATTACATTATGACATATTTTTCTGCATTAGATTTTAGAAATATGATTAATTGTGAAAATATTATCCACCGCGGGGCAAGTGCGTAACATCTTTATTTCCACACATTCTAAATAATACTGCTCAATTTGGTCCATTTTAAAGCTAGAACAGCTTTAATAAATAGCTGGATTTGCCATTTCCCCGACCTGTGCAATTTACACGTTGGAGAAAGGTACCGATCAAGCTAATATACCACGATCAAGCTAATTTACTCTGATTTTTTCATTCAGAAAAAAACAGTTTTTTCTTCCAAATTATATTTGGATTCACAATCGCACTAGGTTTTTGATCAAGAAACAATATTTGAAAAGCAACAATGCCTGAAATCTTTATAGATTTAGAGAAATCTCACCCAATATACAGTCTTTATGAAAACTCACTGGCCCAACGCCCATGGCTAGTAGAAATTTTGTTGGGCTTTTGGAATTTCACGAATAAAATATTCAAAAAACTTGTAGAAATTGTCTTCGGGCCAGTGGTTTCAAAAAATTTTCATAAAGACTGAATATATTCAGGAATACGGAGGACGTATATTTTCTCAGAAACCATTCACTTTTCAGGTATGTTTCTTTTGTAAACACTACTTCTTTTATAAAGAACTAATGCGATTTTGCCCCAAAAAATAATTTTGAGAATATTTTGATTTTTTGCTACAGAAAAAGTTCAGATTGATTATCTCAATCGAGGTATATTAGCTCAATAAAGGTATATTAGCTCGATCGGTACCTTTCCCCAGCCTGATTTAGACACACCAAGACCCCACATCACAACTTTTGACACTATTTCAAATTGTGACAAAATAAATTTGCTATGACGTCACAGTTAAAAGTTATGTTAAATCTTGTGATGTCGGGTCTTAGGATGTGTAAAATGCAAGTCAACTTCGATAATGTGAAAATCTTCTATTCTGTCCTTTTATTACATCATCACCATAGGGGCCAAATTTGTCCCCCATTTTCAGTGTATAACATATAACATATGCATAGCATCAATTCGCCGGGAGAACAAAGATACCATGAAGATCATAGACATTATTAACACGGTATATATTTAGCATCAAATTATTTTTAGCTTTACTGGTCAAAGACCAGTCGAGCTTATGCGATCGCCCTGTGTCCAGCTGTCTGTCTGTCTGTCTGTCCGTCCGTTAAACTTTTCTTGTGAGCACGAATCCTCTGAATCTGTGAATAGTACAAAATAAATTCTTTTTGCATTATAATGGGCCTGTGGTCTAGGTGTGCACCTGATATTTTGTTTGAGCCCCTGACCCCCAGGATCTTGGAAAATGGGTGTGGTCATTTTCTCCTATATAACTCTATGTAATCTTGTGAGCACCAATTCTCAGAAAGTATAATTGATAGAAAGATAATTGTTTTTGCTTTATTCTCAGTCTGTGGTCTAGTTGTGCACCTGATATTTTGTTTGAGCCCCTGATCCCCAGGGTCTTGGAAAATTGGTGTGGTCATTTTCTCTTATATTAATTACTCTATGTTATCTTGTGAGCACCAATTCTCAGAAAGTATAATTGATAGAAAGATAATTATTTTTGCTTTATTCTCAGTCTGTGGTCTAGATGTGCACCTGATATTTTGTTTGAGCCCCTGACCCTAGGGTCTTTGAAAATGGGTGTGGCAGTGATTCAGAAGCTATACGACACTTGACCTAGAGCATCAAAAAATTATAGGCCATTTTGTCCTAAACATGGAAAAAGTATAGGCCGTCGAGCACCATTGTCGCAAGCCGAGCACTGAATGCGCGAGCTTGCTGGGGGTGGGGGGGGGGGGGGGGGGTCCGGGGCATGCTCCCCTGGAAATTTTTTTTTCAATTTAAAGCAAAATGGTGCAATCTGAGCCAATTTTGAGATAAAAATTGAAGTCTACAAACTTGAAATTAATGGGTGTGTAACTGAGGCAAAAAACAAAAAAAAAAATCTGATTAATTAATATCTGAACTGATGGTGGTTTGCTGATGAAAACTTTTATTAAAGTTGATAAACAACAAGAGTAAACAGGGATTTTTCAAGTCCGTTTTTGGGTCCGATTAACGGACCCATTCCCAACGCCAAAATGACCTGTATTTTCCCAATTTATGATTGAAATTTCCCAATTTGAACCTCTTAATTTTTTTGTTAAAGTGTTCTTCAATAAAGAGCAAAGTGATGACGACTGATAATACCTAGCAGAAATACAACATTAACGATCGATATGTAAACTGGTCATAAATCTTATATCCGGTATAGGTTTACGTTCTAGTCATCAAATTGTATCAACCCCAGGACCATGTCGTCTCACATTGTGACAACAGCAAATTTGATACCAAAAAATTGCAAAAGGGAGTTTCTCCTCTTCTTTGTAGAGGATAGATACGTTCTTCAAAATAAAATTTTGGATAGTGCCTATAAAAGAAACAACAGAAAGTAGTTCATGTTCAGTAAACAGAATGGGGGCGACTTGGACAGTGGGAATATGTCCCCCTTCAAACACTGACTTTGAATCTGAATCCTGATTGATCATGATCAAAAGTAGCCCCTCTGACTCTGAACAGATACCTGTTCCAGATCCTAGAAGTTGATCTCTTTGAAGCACAATCTAAAGTATAGATGGCTTTATATGTACTTTGTTTCTTTTATTGAAGACACTTTGAATAAGAAGGAGTTATATCTCTGTTTAATGATTTATTCCATTAAGAATCAATTAAACTGTTGGAAATTCCCAATTTCATTGAAACGCCGCTGTTTTTCCCAATTTTAATGGACCCTGGACCCAAAGTAAAATACCCTGAAAAATCCCTGGTAAAGATCAATTGTCAATTGAATGAATGAAAATCTTCATCATATCGTAACCAAGGGTATAGGGTTAACCATTTATGTTGGAATTTTCTATCAACAGTACGTTCAGCCTGAACTTCGGGGGTGTCAGGAGTGCCGCTTGGGGGACCGCCGCTTGAATCCCCAGATTCTTTGATAAAATTTAACAAAGTTTGCTGGCTTTCGCCCAGACGCAGCTTTTTTTGACTCGGTTATATACACGCTTTAACAAGCATTCCCCGAGTCACCATTACATAAAGCGCTTGTACGACGGACTCTTTTTTTTATCATCCAATGAAAACTGTTGTTACATGCTTTTCGAGGTATCGAGTCAACTCAACCTTACATTGTGTCCGCTCATGGGAAAATATTATCGGCCAGTATGTCAGACGAACGGGAAAGGAATAGGCCATTTCGGCAGATGCAGGACACAATAATCGGCCATTCAGAGTTTTTATCGGCAAATGGCCGATGGCTGACGCCAATCTGAATCTCTGTCTGGTCATTTTCTCCTATATTACTCCATGTAATCTTGTGGGCACCAATTCTCAGAAAGTATAATTGATAGAAAGATAATTGTTTTGGCTTTATTCTCAGTCTGTGGTCTACATTTTTGTAGATTTGCACCTTTTATTGTTTGAACCCCTGACCCCCAGGTTCATGGAAAATGGATGTGGTGATTTTTGTCTTTGAATGTATAACTGTATCATGTAATCTTGTGAACACCAATTCTCTGAAACTGAAAGTATAATTGATAGAGAGTTAATTCTTTTTGCATTATATTAATTACTCTCTGGTCTTGTACATTTTGTATTTTGTATGAGCCCCTAATCTCAGGGTCTTGGAAAATGAGTTTGGCACTTAGATTAATTTAAGCAAACAACCAGGAGAGCTTCAGTCTCATCAGAGACCTCTGGTTTAAATAAGACAGTCAGTGCCAGCTTTGCATCCTGTATTGATTTTTAGCTCGCCGGGACGAAAAAGTCCGGAGAGCTAATGCCATACCCCCGGCGTCGTCGTTGTTGTTGTCGTCGTCCGTAGACAAAACTTTAACCTGGGCTATATCTCTTGAACTATAAGGGGTAGGGCTTTGATATTTCACATGTAGATACCTTGTGACGAGACCTTTCATTTGAGACCATGACCTTTGACCTAGTGACCTTGACCTTAGACTTTGACCTACTTTTCAAAAACTTTAACCTGGTTACTGACAAAAACCTGTATAGGCAAGCTATATAATCTTTGATTACCGTATGTTTACTATGTATACAACAAAAAGTTGCAGGGTGGAAGACACCATACATTTTGTAGACCAAATATTTCATCTCCCATCTTTAACAGGTGTGTATTTAAATTGTACTTTTCTCTGTTTTAATTGTGTATCTTTGGTAAACAAAATCACATCAATCCCATGGGTCCGATACCCCCACGCCCCCTTTAAATGATGTCATCGATTAAAATGATACAATCTTCTTCTCTTTGACTAAGAAACCGTTTTGTGTGACTTCTTTATGCTTGTGTATCTTACAAGTAACTCCGGTCTTTTGTTTAAAACTGCATATGACCAGTTCAAATATCAAGACCTTATTTGTAAAATGTTAAAGCCATAGGACATTATAAGCTGTCTAAACCAAGTGAATCGCCAAATAAAAACAATTTTCACGAATGCGATGAGTTTTGAATTGTCCATTTTGGGCTTGACTTCAAGACCATGGGCGGAAAATCAAAACGAATAAAAGAAAAAACGGCGGGCTTGTGCCCAGCGTTAATAAATGATAAAGAGGCATTGTGACTTAACTTGAGGGAGGTGTTCTTTTGTGGATCTGGGAACCTTTTACCCTTAAATGGATGTTAAAGTTCCTAATTGAATAATTTATCAAACAAAATAATTACAGTTCAAACAAACTTAATTTGGAGAAAATCAAATGGAATATTTAAAGAAAAAGGTACATGTACTTTTAAAGGGTTCTTGTATGGAGATTTTCCTTTCTACCTGTACGTGTAATAGTTATGTAGAAGAACTGAAAAATGTGATTAAATAAATTGAAAATTAGGTATGATTTCTGTAGAATATGTGCTAGATTAAGATTAAAAAGGGGTATGTTCCTGAATCTGCAATGAAAATACCTAAACACTTAAATAAGTCACATTAAAACCTAAAGGTACCAATACAGAAATATTTGTAACTTATAATTAACTTTATCTATAATTTCCTCTTAAAATTTGTACTATTTTCTTCCAGAATGACAGTGTAACCTAACCATGGATGAGCTAAATTTGGAGGAGTGTATCTGTCCAATATGCCTGTGTATCCTGATAGAGCCGGTAACGATGCCATGTACACACACGCTGTGTTATCTATGCTTCACACAGAACGTGGAGGATACCAGCCTGTCATGTCCCATGTGTAGAACCAGGATCTCTAACTGGGCACGTCGAGCGGCAAAAACCAAAACATTGATCAATAAAAAACTCTGGGGGGACATTCAGCAGTGCTTTCCTGATAAAGTAAAAAAACGAATGAATGATTGTGATGATGAGGACTTGGAGGATGCTGGTGAGGCTGGGATCTATTTTGATTATTACACTGCATTACTTTATGATACAATCCTAACAGAAGGATCACCGTATATCCAACTTCACACCTGTTTTTGGATTATACATCTTGACGTCATAATCAAATAACCCGTCAAAGCATTGTTTGACAGGCTCTTGATTATTACGTCATACAGTAAATGTCCACCAGCAGGTCTGATGTTGGATGTTTGGCGATCCCTCGATAGTTTAGCTTGTTTCCTATGTATACCTAGGCTTTATGGTACCTTCATCAAACGGAATCAGATGAAAATACATATACAAAGCACAGTTTGTATTTTAGATTGCTTGTCTAGTTGTGTTGCACTCTTGACCTTTTCACATGTCATCCATTTTGATCCCTTTTGTCTTATGACGTTT
Source organism: Pinctada imbricata (assembly GCA_033119305.1). Taxonomy (NCBI): domain Eukaryota; kingdom Metazoa; phylum Mollusca; class Bivalvia; order Pterioida; family Pteriidae; genus Pinctada; species Pinctada imbricata. Next base: position 21,014,689 of record VSWD01000008.1, on the reverse strand, counting down.
TACCTACTCAACATAATGAAATGATGTCATATAGTTCAGATGCAAAATATAGATTGATTTTGTTTGATTGTAAAACAGCATACAAAAAGACAAAATTGTCTGTACTCCCCCCCCCCCCCAAAAAAAATTGTTCAAACGGTTTGACTTCTGTATCCAAAACTAGGATCTTTCCCTGAGGTACTTGAAGTATAGTATTAATAATTACATGGGCAAAAACTTATTTCTTTTCAGAATTTTCCTTGAAACATTTTACATATACTTAAATGTTATAGACATTTTACAGTGTTCCATCCAATGATAAACATTGCCCAGCCTGGAGAGATCAGACAGGAGTTTGAGGCACAGCTTAAAGAGGTTTGTTATTTGGTCTTGTGTAATGATGATTCATTTAAGTAGTGAACCACATCAAAGTAAAGCTCTTGATGTAACAGTACACGTAGCTTTGTGAACTCAGGGTTAGACACTCATTTAATGGACTCCTACTATGAGACATTGTTTATGAAATATCTGGTTCATATTTTAAATATGGAAATTTTTGCCATTTTGAATTGATGGCCAATAAATTTATTTTTGTGCTGAATATTTTTACGAGTTTTCACTGTCTTCAAAAGTAAAATCCATCATAGGATTTAAAGCTGATTTACTTCATTTCATTCGTTGAATGTTTATAAATGTGATACATACATGTAAATGAATTTTCAAATAGCCTAATAAGCTGGTGTACAGTAATTGCCAAAGACAGGCCATGTGCCACCGTCTTATTAATTTGAAAGATAGCCCATTTTAAGTGTCTGTTTACTTTCTTAAGAATTGGTCAATGATAGTATAGCTAGGGTCTCAGTCGAAATATAGAAATACTATTTTAGAGATTCTTAATAAGCTTTGAAAGGAAATTTGACATTTTTAAGTGATCAGAAAATATAAATTACAAATAGTTTCATTAATACTTTATGCATGTTACAGTTGGAAAAACAAAGAGAAATAGAGAGGAGGAGAGAGCAAGAGGCGAGTGAAAAATTGATCCGTAAACTACAAGAGGAGGAACAGTGGCAGCAAAGAGAAAATAAGGAACGAGAGGAACAGGATTTGGTTCTGGCACAGCAGTTGTCTAAAGAGGTAGGTTCTAGCTTAGCAGTTGTCTAAAGAGGTAGGTTCTGGCTCAGCATCTATCGAAAGAGGTAGGTTCTGGCTTAGCAGTTGTGTAAAGAGGTAGGTTCTGGCTCAGCAGTTGTGTAAAGAGGTAGGTTCTGGCTCAGCAGCTATCTAAAGAGGTAGTTTCCGGCATAGCAGCGGGTCCCTGTAAAGTGCGAAACGAAACAAAAACGAAGCGATACGAAAATAAAACAAATTGAAATGATACGAAACAAATCGAAACGAAACGAAACAGATCGAAACGAAACGAAACAAAACGAAACGAAACAGATCGAAACGAAACAAAACATAAAACTTAAAGAAAATGAGAAAAAGAGGAAAAATCGCCGAAAACGAATATTCTAAGACAAGATCAGCATGTAATATTGCCTTAATCCAAGAGTTCTACATTTGTAACTAGTGCCGAGAGGGTTTCTTGAGAGAGTCAAAGTTGACAATTAAAAAAAGTATATGTCAAATGCCATTCATGTATTTAAGAGGAATAAAAGGGAGGGGATAGAAAACCACGCTATGACACCGTAATGAGATCATAAAACGGGGTGGGGGCACATTTCAGGAAAAAAATCTTATCCTTTTTCAAACGAAATGTGACCCCCCCCCCCCCCCAGTTTTTAATTGTTCTCATTTTTCTGATAAAATTTTCAAATACACATAACGGAACACTTACGTTTCCTCTGCACTAGACTCCTCCCTGCTAAATAATATTTTTCTGTCTACGACGAGGTTATTCATCCTATTCACTCTCCTTTAAAATGCAATTGTGCTATATACCGTATATATTATGTTTTAATCGTCAACATTGATTCTTTAAAAACCCTCCAGCCACAAGAACTAACGGTTGAAGGCAATAATGAGGGGGTGGACAGGGACAAAGGGAGGGGAGAGAAAGGGGCGGGAGGAGGGAAGAAGGGGATGGGAGGAGAGGAAAGGGGGCAAGAGGAGGGATAAATGATTGGGAGGGTAACAGTAACCCAAAAAAATTAGGAAATTACTTTTAATATAAATAATCTTGCTCTTATGCGTTCATGTACTTAATCTCAATTTTAAAAATTACCACGAAATTCATCTATATATACCTTAAAAAAATTTCCAGATCGCTTTGCTCGCCGCAATTTTCAATTCATTTTTCAAATACTTCAGGCTCGCTTCGCTCACCTTAGTTTTTCATCTAATCAGGTCTATTTCTTTTTTCAAGGTTTAAAAAAGGAAATAACCCAAATTACTTCACTACTGCACCAATTTACACTTTAAAGTTTAAACATTTGTCTTGACCGCCCAAGACCCCCTCCCTCGCGGGAAGGGGGGAGGCGGCAGGAGGAGAGTGGTACCCCCTGATCCTTCAATAAGATCGTGTCTTGAAATATTCGTTTTCGGCGATTTTTCCTCTTTTTCTCATTTTCTTTAAGTTTTATGTTTCGTTTCGTTTCGATCTGTTTCGTTTCGTTTCGATCTGTTTCGTTTCGTTTTGTTTCGTTTCGATGTGTTTCGTTTCGATTTGTTTTGTTTCGTTTCGATTTGTTTCGTTTCATTTTTGTTTCGTTTCGCACTTTACAGGTACCCCATAGCAGCTGTCTAAAGAGGTAGTTTCTGGCATAACAGCTGTTCTAAAGAGGTAGGTTCTGGCACAACAGCTGTCTAAAGAGGTAGGTTCAGGCTCAGCAGCTATCTAAAGAGGTAGGTTCTGGCTCATCAGTTAGGTCCGCTCACCAGTTTCTCTTACCTGGTCACGCGGCGCAGAAATATTGCGCAATCATACATAATTTGACGCCATCTCATTTTATTTCTATAAATTTCACATTATTATGCTATATATCAATCTGTTTGTTATATCTACAGCTGTTATAGGATACTAGTCTCAAGGTCATGTTAAGATTGCTATACATAATAGATATCACACATGTTTGCTAAAAAAGGTTTAGGAAATTTGCCTAAAATTCATGGTTTTTGCCATTTTTCTGTGTATTGTTTCTGGTCTCCTCAAAAAAATTTCAGAAATAATGTTTATATTTCCTTAAAGCTATTATCTTATACTCCATTCTAGCCAAATTTTTAAAATTTCCAAAACATGTAACTCAAAAAATGTGTAAAAACCCAAAAACTTCATATTTTCCCATATGAAGTCTTGTCAAACAGGGAAAATCCAGTACGCCTTTTAAAATATCTATATTTAGAATAAATAAGTCATGTGACCTTAAATCTTTTATGCTCTTACACAAAGCAGGCATATTCTACAATATGCATCTTACCATGATAGAATACAGTCTAACCTGTATTTAGCAGTCACCCAAGGGATACCATGAAAGTGACCTCTTAACAGAGGTGACCTTTTAATAAAGGTTCTTGAATAACCATGCTAAAGTACACTTGTTCATAATACAAACGGGAATTTTCTGTTTCATGTATTGTATTGAACAGATACATGCATTAGCACGTGAATAATGTCATTTCATTTTTTTTATCATTGCTGACGTGCATTTAGTAATGAAAATCTTTCGTCTTTTGAAATTGTTGGCACATGAAATAAATGTATGAAGTGTCATAATAAAATGATGAATAAAAAACGGTCAAATGCAAAATGTACGTATGATTTTAAAAAGTTCCTGATGTCTGTCTGTCTTCCATTCACAAGAGAATCACTTAATTTTTCTATCCAGTCTTGAATGACATCATTGCCATCGTCATGCACCCCTTTCAGCCTTCGTGGTACCAGGGATATACGTCCCTGGTGGTACCGAATACGATTTTATTGCGCTTTATAAACGCTGAGAGCCATTCAATAGATGCTTTAATGGTAGTATCGAAGTATTTTGCGAATAATAGGACCCGTCTTTTTAATAATGAAAAAAATGCAATGGTTGGCGGATTCAAGAGGAGAGGCAGGGTCGTCGGGCTCCCCCCTCTTCCGGCACGGACCCAAAATTTTCCAAGAACAAGTATATTTTGACCCACTTTCAGTAAAAAAAAAAATCGGCACAATTTGCTCCTTGATCCCCAGCAAAGGGAGCGCTAGATTCGTCACTGGAAAAAAAACCCCAAGGTCTCAGAAATAAATTGACGTAAAAATATCGGCAGATTTAAACGTAAACGGCATAGATCAGGTAAGTAAATTCCTCGGTAGATAAGACTTTAGACGGAGGCATGCGGGCGAATCATAAAATGACGATGTATACTAAGCCATCAATATACAAAATGTAATTATTTGACCGTGAATTTGTTGGCCTTTTAGGACAAAGACGTTACAGACGCGAGAAGAAATATCACGCGCAAAATAGATACTGGACAGTGTCCGTTCTTTTGATAATGGGTCACTGCCTGAAACCATTTTCACGTCAGCTCGTTGTCGGACTTGTTTTTTTCTTTTTTCGGTCTCCCGCAACATCATGTTCAGCCGTTCCTCTACAAATTTCAGCCTTTCGTTTTAAGATTCGGTACCTTGAGTCCTCAAACACCTAATTCGATCGCAATAGGTGATTGGTCTTGCACTTTTGAATAATTTTATTGCGTCTGAACGCTCATTTAATAAGTTAAAACGTTCCGATTTGATTCATTTGTTGTTGTTGTGATAGTTTCATAGCCTGATGACGAGTTATTAAGTACCCGATTACATACAAACAGTTCAATCAACTACCGCTGACCGCTGTAGGCCTTGGATGCAATGTTTGTACAAGTAATTTGGGGCAATTACGGGGACAGTACTGTTGAATTTTGAAGTCCAAGCCACCGACCGCTTAATTAGAGTCGAATCGGCGATTCGGGCAGTGAAAGGGGTGACCGCTGACCGCGTTACTGAGGTGACTGCTTAATAGGGTACAATATCATAGTAAAAACGGTCGGGAGGGATTCAGAGTGACCGTTAAGAGGAGGTGACTGTTTAACAAAGGTGACCGCTTCTACAGGTTAGACTGTACCTTCATAATGATCTCCTCAACCCACCTTTCAAAACCACTCAATTTCCCCTATTTCAACTTTTCCACCCTGGACATTCTGGGTTCACTCTAGAAACCGGTGAGCGGTCCCATTGTCTAAACAGGTAGGTTCTGGCTAAGCAGTTGTGTAAAGAGGTAGGCTCTGGCTCAGCATCTATCGAAAGAGGTAGGTTCTGGCTTAGCAGTTGTGTAAAGAGGTAGGTTCTGGCTCAGCAGTTGTGTAAAGAGATAGGTTCTGGCTCAGCAGCTATCTAAAGAGGTAGTTTCTGGCATAGCAGTTGTCTAAAGAGGTAGGTTCTGGCATAACAGCTGTTCTAAAGAGGTAGGTTCTGGCTGAGCAACTATCTAAAGATGTAAGCCTCTCGGCCTACAAATCCTGTACTTCGCGTTGTGTATTTAACTTAATCATTTTGTAAACTTCAAATAAAAAGTCCTGGTAAAGTTTTACTGTTTATTAACATACGAAAGTAACATGTTGATTAAAGCAGTATGAGAATGAATCTGACATACAAAATCATGCGCACAGTATATATTAGGAGCATGGGATATTTCACAATCATATGGAAATCGCCATCGAAATTCATGACTAAATTGGAATTCAGACGTATAAACAAAGTTGCCTAATCTTGGAACAAATCCTCGCCATTTCGTCTATTGCACCCAGACCTGTGACAGGCAAACCGTTATAGTTTCTGTTGCTGTCAATTGACCCAAGAACACCTCGTATTGACAGACATAGGGTTACACACTGTCGGGAATGACAATCATTTCTATTACATCAATTTAGCACGTGATCGTAAAGTTAACGTGTGAAATTAGAGTTATCTTCTCCTAGGCGATTGGAAATATCCCATAAACAAAAATAAATGGAAATTAATTAAAGATTAAAATACTCAATTTGCATAATTATTGTGGGGGAGAAGCCATATGGTTACAATACTCCCCCACTTAAGAAAATAACCAAGATTTGCGACCTTGATCAACAATCGATCAAGTCATTAACCTGGATAAACTTCTTAACATCCATCTAAAATCATGAAAGGCACTTTATCAAAAACATAAACTTAATTTCGGTGATACTTGGTTATTTTCTAAACGCATGGCCTTGATACCACAATAATGAACCATTCAACTATTTACCACCGGGGTCATTTGGTACATATTAATCAAAAACATATATAATCAAAATCACATGCAATAAAAAGTCATTGTATTCAGTTCCATTGTTCATCAGGAGTGACCCGGTCATTTTCATCATAATATGTGTTCTATCAAAATGTTCATTACGTGGGTCCTGTAGCATCATATCCCACCCATTCTGCTACGTCTTTTGGTACATTATTGGACATTAATTTCATACGTTTTGGCCATATTACATTGTTTAGACTTTAGGATCACTGACGAGGGTTTAGTACCCGAAACGTGCATGTCTGGTCCATGCTGTAAATTTATTATGTCTTTATGATGCTATTGAATTTGAAGACGTTTAACTGTAAAAGAAACACATTTCCAAGGCCAATCGCATCATAGAATCAAATATCATAGTATTACTGTACAAAAATGCATGCATCAAACATCAATGACATTTCATCAGTAACTGCAATATAATCATAACACTAAATATTATAAGCATTGAACATTTACTCTGCTTTATCACTAAATAACACATCACACTTATTCTTCTTATGGCCATCCTCACGGTATGACATCATTTTCTTTGATTCTTCTCCATCTATGGTTCGTATCTGGTCCTAATTCGTGAACTGAATAACCTCCGAGGAGTAAAACGAATAAATTGGACCTCGATGTCATCGTGAAATTGTTAATCATCGCGCGATCATCATCGGTTTCTTCTTTCGTTTTCGACTTAGGATCACGGTCTCGTCTTCTTCTTCCGGACCCTTTCGTCTCCGCCACCGACCTCCTTTGACGCATCTTGGCATTTGTGACGTTACCAAGATCTTCCCGTAATCCGGATGACGCCATGCACCCAGAAAAACGACGGGGTATTCATATTCTCATACGTTCAGTGTCTTATAAGGAAGGTTAACAAGTAGTTCGTGTTCCTCTTTTTCGAAATGACAGATTTCACTCTGTCATTATCGACGAAAAGTGTTCGTATATTGTAGTGACGGGCTGGTTACACATCCGGCCACACGGGTAACATCGTGCACAGGTTCACCTGACGTCACAGACTCGGGTTTCTTCTTCGGCTTCCGTCTCTTTGGATTGTCTCTCATAATTAACCTGCACGCTTTATTATTCGTCTGTCAGGCGATTCCATAATATCAACAGGTATTAAAAGTTCAAGCCTTAACTGCATATCTGGAAACTAATTGTTTATTATTCAGCGCTACTCTCTATATAAAACTCCCAGCAATAAATCTATCGTGATTAGTCTGCATCATTGTTTCACTGTATAGACCGGATATTGAGATTAATTGTCCTTGGTAATTAAGCGACACCGGGCTTTTCTCTGTACCTCTAATTGACCATAATTTTGAATTTGCAAAAAAAATTTAGAAACCTTTGTCAAATCTTATAAATGAAAGTTCCAAACTTATTTCTTTTTCCACGTCATATAATATTTACAAAAGTTTCATCTGAAAATGCAAGCAATATTTTTTTCTTTCATAAAAAAAATCAAACGAATTAATAAAACGATATTAAGACAAGTAGCTCTTTTCATTGTTGTAAGACGTCGTCAATACATGTCAAGTCAATAGTCTGCGTGCAAACTAAACAAAAACAAAAACAAATAACAGCTGATGCTAACAACCCGCATCATGGGACGACCGTCAAAATAAACTCCAACATCGGGAAAAGGGCAACAAAGGTCAATATCGTTAACGCTCTATCGTCATTCATAAACCTTGTACGTAAAATCATGCATAAACACACATGCAAAACTAGGGTTACACATTTCTATACTACATGTATATACAACGCCTCGACTTGTTTTTCATGTTCTAAACGTCTTCGACTTCTTAGAGAAAAATGTGACATTAAGTGACCATTTCTTCATAATCACAAATTCCTCCCTTTTTGAAATAAAAAAAACACATTTTTTAAGTATGATCATCAAACTGATAGCAAACCACATACACAAGATTATGAATACTTCGATGTTCATCATATAATCCGAAAATTAAATGTGCGTTATACCTCGCACAAAATACAAATGACAGGGTTGTATATCCAACAAACCCGAACGAACCTTCTTACGTTCCCAGAAATCCGTCTGGTGTCATTTATCAGCGTTTTATCGCCTAAAACCGAGCTATTCACCGCTCATCACCTAACAAAATCAACTGTATGGGTTGAATCGAAGTATCCTCTTGAATGTAATGTACCATCATCTTGAAAAATCTTTAAAATACAGGTCACGATTTTCAATTTCTTTCCCCTGCTTTCTTCCAAGTCCCCTGATTCCACGCCTGTTCCCCAGCGTTATACCGAACAAACGGGACCCGGAACAAAACATCAATTACTAAATCTTGATTTTCAATCCATTTAAAAGCATCTTCGCCATTTTCCGGAATTCCACCAGAGTGAAAGGTACTACAACTTTTACTCTCAGACAAACCTAAACTCTGCGAACTACCTGAACCGGATTCCTGACTAATTCCCGTCATGTGAGACGTCACTTTGTCGTCAACGTTAGTCATATTTACTTGAAAATGGGAAGAAAAAAACTAATTCAAATTACCTATCTGTCTAGATCAAAAAGTTCAAAAATGATGAAAATACATGGTCAATCAAAATGAGGATACGCACGAGAAAAGTAAATGTGTCCTACCTGAAGTATACATAATTTCAGTGTAATGTTCATCACTTATCTGCTGTTTAATCCTGGTTTCGCGTACAAGTACATCCTCTGCATTCAAAGCAATAAATCACGTATATCCCCATGATTCGTATCATTTAGCGTCACGGCACCAAATCTGATATTGTAAGCCTCTCGGCCTACAAATCCTGTACTTCGCGTTGTGTATTTAACTTAATCATTTTGTAAACTTCAAATAAAAAGTCCTGGTAAAGTTTTACCGTTTATTAACATACGAAAGTAACATGTTGATTAAAGCAGTATGAGAATGAATCTGACATACAAAATCATGCGCACAGTATATATTAGGAGCATGGGATATTTCACAATCATATGGAAATTGCCATCGAAATTCATGACTAAATTGGAATTCAGACGTATAAACAAAGTTGCCTAAACTTGGAACAAATCCTCGCCATTTCGTCTATTGCACCCAGACCTGTGACAGGCGAACCGTTATAGTTTCTGTTGCTGTCAATTGACCCAAGAACACCTCGTATTGACAGACATAGGGTTACACACTGGCGGGAATGACAATCATTTCTATTACATCAATTTAGCACGTGATCGTAAAGTTAACGTATGAAATTAGAGTTATCTTCTCCTTGGCGATTGGAAATATCCCATAAACAAAAATAAATGGAAATTAATTAAAGATCAAAATACTCAATTTGCATAATTATTGTGGGGGAGAAGCCATATGGTTACAAAGAGGTAGGTTCTGGCTTAGCAGTTGTGTAAAGAGGTAGGTTCTGGCTCAGCAGCTGTGTAACAAGGTAGGTTCTGGCTCAGCAGCTATCTAAAGAGGTAGTTTCTGGCATAACAGCTGTTCTAAAGAGGTAGGTTCTGGCACAACAGCTGTCTAAAAAGGTAGGTTCTGGCACAACAGCTGTCTAAAGAGGTAGGTTCTGACACAACAGCTGTTTAAAGAGGTAGGATAGAGAGAAAAGTTATCGACTTTGGAGGTCAGTGTCACCCTTTTAGGGTAAGAGTCAACTCAAAGGCAATGTCAAGGTCACCTTTAAGTTTAAAGTCTCGTGTGTTTGATAAAAAGTTATTGCAGGCAGTAGGACTTGGTTCTGGCATTGCAGCTTTCTGAAGAGGTAGGGCAGAGAGAAGTGCTGGTGATGAAGTTTTAGATTTCCTAAAATATTTTATTTGTGAAATAGAATTGTCCTGGATGCAATAAATTCGTTATTAGGTTTATAACTGACCTACCATGGAAATGATGGGGGTAAGCTGTGATGATAGTGGGGGCAAGGCACACACATGTCACAGCTTACCCCTATACATGTATATATCCATAGTAAGTTAGTTATAAACCTAATAACTGATAGATGGATTTCTTTGAAACATGTATACTTCTCAAAAAAGGTATAGAATCACACTTCTATTTCACATAGTTACTTTCAGCCAACAGGTATTCTGTTATTATTCAAATATTGTGAATTATAAGAAAAATATAAGAATTTTACTTCTCACAGTACAAAGTCAAGACATAACTTATCACAAATATGGGATCAGTTGTCTTTCCAGGAAACTGAGAATTTTGAAAAACGTGACAATTTTGGAAAATGCAGCGATTTACTAAATTCTCTAAATAAGTCCTACAAAAACATGTATGAATGCCCCTGTGTCCTTTAATCATGAGAAATGATGTAGCCTCTTGATAATGACAGTGTTTAAGTGTCATTTTGATCAATTGTCAAAAAGAAATGATTGAAATGCAAAACTGAGGAATTTTCAATAGACATACATGTAATAACTTTTTTGTCAATTCTCCATGGTATCCAGGTGGGAAAATTTTTTAACAAATAACAGATTGATGAAATTCTAAATTATCAAATATTTCTGTTTTATTCAAAATTGTGCAAACTTGTTAGAATGTATAGAGAAATATACATGTATGTGATTCTTAACTTTCTTTAAGCAGTATAGTAGAGTTGTGAACGAAAACATGGATGGTTGTAGCTTTGTACTTTATACAATATATGTATCAGACGTGTGGGGAATGTCATTACACTGAGAATACCTGTGTTAATGTCAAGGTCACCTTGGAGGTGGATGTAACTCGTTTAGGATAATAATCAACAGCCAAATCTGACATTAGATTAAAGTTATAGGAGGCAACATTTCAGTTCTTGAATATGCTGCATGTACGTGTACTTATGATTTACAGTATTTTAGAATATTGATAAATATAACATAGAGATATTCACTTTATTCTTCTCAGCTCACTTGAGAGAGAACATGATTATTGTTTCAATTAGCTTATTTTAAACTTTTCAGAAAGAAAAGGATAACCTTCAAGATGATAATCTTCAAGTTGGTAAAACGGCAGGGAACAAGATGTTTATCCTCTTTGTCAACATCACAGAGTCTCACTGACAGCAGACCATCATCAACGATCGATTCTCTGATCAACAAGATGAGAGAAGCTGAGCGTCTCAAGGAGGAAGACAGAAGAGAAAATTCACCCCAGGTTTTATCTCCATTCAAATACAAGTGTAAAACACCAAGTGATATAATGGTAGATTTGACTGAATGCGGTAGATCATCAAAATCGAGGGGTTCATCTATTGTGGAAGTCGGAAGTAATAACAGCTCTGTTATGAGCCTAAAGAATGATTGTGAAGTTCAAGTAATGATGGACATGGATAAAATCATAACCAGGCCGTTATCGATAAGTTCAAGGGAAAGTTGAATGACATGATCACACCAGACAATAGTAAAGAGATTGTGAGGGGAGGAGTGTCGGATACGTTACGATGTAGGAGCACCGATAGCTCAGACAGTATCGATGGCGAGTTGCGACATTTTAAACCAATTAGATCTTGTCCTTTGACGCCACCAAGAAAGTTACCGAGCGGTGCAGTTGTCGAAGCACCTTTAATAAGGACCACTCCACGTAACTTGAACAAAAGTGGATTTTCTTCACCAGTACAAACTCTATCAGACATTGACTGCAGGGAGCCCCATTATGCAAAGACGTTTGTCCGAATTGGAGGAAGAAAGGAAGCAGAATATCAAGAAGTTGTCAAAGTCTACGTCAACCAAATCAAAATCCGTTACAGAACGTACATGTAATTATTCTTTACAAGACATGGTGGATGGTTGTGATGCTGGGAAAGAGAATAATGCAAGAGGAGCAAAAGCAAATGAAAATGGTGCAATCAAAATAGAATTTGAAAATGGCCAAGATTTTGATGATATGCCCAAACTTCCGAAAATGATAGTACCTCTAAAACCCAATTTAGATGATGACATCGTTGATCTGGATATAGCACCAGTACTAGATGACAAAAGTGTGATTATTGTAAGGAGTGATTCTCGGAAATCAAAGAAGAGGAAGATGGATCATTCTCCTAGTCTAAGTGACACGGCACTTTTACAAGATCAGTCGATATTGTCATCAGCAAAGAAAAAGAAGAAGAATCATGTGCAGAAACTTTCTGATGAAAAGAGTATGCCAAAGTTAAGTCCCCAGCGATCCATCATGGACTGGATCGTAAAAGGATCGGCAAGTAGTGCCTTGCGTAACTTGGAAAAGGCTACAGAAAAGGGTGATAACGAAACAGAGGATCCTTTATTAGATGAAGGGGAGTCTTTTAAACAACAATGTAGTGTTTCTAGTAGAATTGACAGTGTCCCATCCAGAGGTGTATCAAAGAAGGGGAAAATTTCTGAACGCAGCAAAAATGGAAACCTGCAAAATAAGTCGTACTTGTTGCGCAAAAAGTTAAAACATTGTCGTCAATACGGAGACTTCATTTGGGATAGTTTGAAAACTGGAAGATTTGCGAAGAGTTCAAGAAAAGTTCATAAGGATAGTTCATCAACAAATAAAAATGATGATGTGGACATGTGTGCTAGCATTGAGAGCAATTCACAATTAACAAACAAAATTCAAAAACCTATGGACATGGTCAGTAAGGGAACACCTTCAAAAAGAAAAGTTCATTTGGGTCATAGTTCTACTATTTCACCCCATAAACGACAAAAAAATAGTTCTACCATTTCACCCCAGAAAGGACAGAAAAGTTCCACTTTCTCACCTCACAAGGAACAAAATCAGAGGAAACCAAGCTCTACCTCGGAAGAATCGTTTTTGGAGGAAATGTCAGAAAGAGAGCAACAGGAGTACAAAGATAGAATGTTAGCTGAGAGACTCGCAAAACAGTACGAAATGGAAGTAAAAATGGCCACTCAGTTTTACAAAATGAAGGGTTCTGATGAGGAGTATAACTTCCGACGGAAGTCCAAAGCATCTACTTCTTGATACATGTACTTTACAGAATCTACCTATTATGATTTTAGGAGCATTATGTTTTATATTTTTACAAACATTGTTAATTATTTAGAACAAATAGTTGCTAATGCAACACTGTTGTTGGTTGAACTTAATATTTTATACTGCTTGTGCTATATAAAGGGAAGAATGTTTGAACTTTCATATCTTGTCCATCGGTCTGCTTATTATGAATTTATAACTAGCTGTTAACATGGTTAAGATAAAGGTCAGATTTAGAAATCATTCAGTATTTTTTGTTGCTTGTGCTGTTCTTCCTATATTGAAGAGTTGGTCAGGATAAAAATGTAAGGTATTTTGGAGGGTTTCTTAGTAGGTATTTTACTGAAAAAATTAAGTCCCAGTCAGCAGGGGAGGGGGAGAGGATAACAATGTTTTAACATTTTTTTTTTTTTGGTTATCTATTGATTTCATTGGGGGAAAAGGCAACTGTATTGCCCCAAAATAAGCCATATTAATTTATGTAAGAGAAAGATTGATCTAACCAAAAAAGAAACTGATACAATTATCAAATTTCTGAAAGGATTTTTTCAAAATTCCTACTTTTAAATTTTGACTTTTAAGGCAGATTTTTCGCCTCAACCTGCTCCTTTCAAACTTTATAACTACAGCCAAGTTCTTTGAAACAGATCAGTTATGCATACCATTTTCCATGATGTGTATCGACATGTTGATGTGTAAGCTTACAGTCCTAGGCAATATTTTTTTTTACAATAAACGTGCATGCAATATCAATGGTGACTGGCATTTAGACGGAAGAAGTCAAATTGTTTGAAGAAAATGTCATCTTTGTAATTCAAGTATCTTATATAACCCACCTGTCATAACCTCTTCCCCTCCCCCCCCCCCCCCCTGGTACTATAAAACTCCTCCATGGTCTTCTGTGAAAGATGCATCTGTTCCAACCAAGGGGTATCAAAATTCTGTAAATCCAAAAGCTTGCCGAGGGTTTTGCAAGATTTTGAGACCCCGAGGGTGGAATCAATGTATCTTTCATTGAAGACCATTAGTGAGTAACTTTCTCTCATATCTAAGGGCCAAAGCCAAGAGGAGAGATGAAAATACCAAGTTGATCTGATTGCAAAAAAATTGTGATTTTCGAATTCAGTCCCCAAATTGGTTTATGCTGTAAGAATGAACTACGAATATTAGGCTTTTCAAAATACATGTATTATCAAAGAATGTATAGAAAAACAATCTTAAAATTGATGATTTATTGCTGCATTGCTGATAGTTTGTTTTACTGGCTGATATCTGAAACAACAGTTGTCCCATGATATACGTTACACATGTAGCTCATATAGCAATATTTCATTGTTCTGCTCTGTACAATACATGGGATTATGAGAGAAATTTGTTCTCCTGTGAAAGATAAACACGCTGTCATCTTTAGTATGGGGGGGGGAGGCCCCTTCCTTCCTCCCCCTCCCTTTCACCCTTTCCTCCCCTCCTGCTCATTCCTGCCCCCTTCTTCCCCTTCCATCCCCTCTCTCTCCATCCTCCTGCCCCCTTCCTTCCCCTCCCTTTCACCCTTTCCTCCCCCTCCTGCTCATTCCTGCCCCCTTCTTCCCCTTCCGTCCCCTCTCTCTCCATCCTCCTGCCCCCTTCCTCCCCCTCCCTTTTACCCTGTCCACCCCTTGCATGTTCTGAGATTAAGGCCAATTACATGAGGTATGTCACTTTAAAATAAGACAGCCCCAATGCAAAGTTAACTTTTTAAGATATTGTTTTCTAGTCGGTATCTTGAGAACACTTTAACTTATATCAAATTGATATGAATTCTCACAATATGGGAAGGGAATAGAAGTACAAGTCAAGGGTTGTCAACAATAGTACCTAAAAGTTGGCTTTTAATTGATATTGGTTTTCTATATGATAACTTGAGATTCAAACCTATTTGGCTTAAGTTGGCTATACTGTTACTTATTTAGAGAGGAAGGTTTCAGCAAAGCTAGGTCAAGATCATTTTAATAAGGATATAAAGTTTACAGGCATTCTCGTATTTCATTTGATTACAACATTTTGATATCACCTAATGAAATGCAATCTATGTTTCATGAAATGTGCAAAGGTCAGTGTCATTCATTTACAAACCAAATAGCAGTTAGACAATATTTGGTGTAATATAGATGTACATTGTATATAAATGTTTATCATACAGTCATGTATTTTTCTTTCAAGAACAAAAACATGTTGAGGAATGGTTTTATGTTAGTATGAATCAATGTTGCTAATAACTGACACACTAGTAGATAAGTGTTCTATACATGTATTAAACCACTTGTCTGTCTGTCTGTCCGTCAGCCCCCCACCCCAAAAAAGTATAAGCATGTAAAAAAATATTTGGCATATGACCTTTTAAAACAAAACCTTTCTGTTGTTACAAATATCAAAATTTGTTTGTCCTGTGCTCTTTGCTCTTACCTTTGACCTTCATTGGCTGTAATACTTAACAGGAGAAATTTAACTTTCATATAAAGTTAAGTATATTAAGACTTTGTGAAAAAAAAAAATTATTATGGAAATGTTTGGATGACCCATGCCATTGTGGAACAAAACTTAACACTGCATCATATATTTCAAAAATGGGTGAACACACAGGGATTTATCACGCTAATACCGTTTGCTCCATTTACTATATGTGTTCTATTTACTTTTAAAAATACTATTTACTATATACTGTACATGTATATAACACATAAAGTAAATAGAGCAACCAGTATTAGCGTGATAAATCTCTGTGGGTGAACATGCAATATTATCAATAATCAGTAATGTCTGACTGTGTTATATGAACACAATTTGATTACAATAATCAAGAAGAAATATTTTATTAGCCTATTGCTTTTGCAATTTCAGTGTTTTACAAACACATCTTTTTTTGCATTTTGTGTTTACCATATGTCAATGCAACATTTATTTTTCATTAGACTTTGCAATTGCTAGATTGTTAGATGGGGCTCCTGTAAGCCAATGCAATAAAGTATTATCTGTTTGTCTTTTTATGGTTTATAATATTTATATCACCTGTTATGCAAGGATGACATGTCTGTCCATCTGTCTGGTAGTCCTACTTTCACATAATGGCTGTAACTGACTTGTTTTACTTTCACATAATGGCTTTAACTGACTTGTTTTATGTTCAACTTCCATCAAACTTGCATGGATAGTTAAGCATGATGAGATTGAATACTCAATGAGAATAAAGGTCACCATCAAGGTCAAGGTCACTTATTTAAGGTCATACATGTTATATATCTGTTTTTGGTGATGAATTGTATACTTCTTATGGAAGCCATCGCTGCACCAATGATAATTAATACTATGCTCAAGCCATATATTTACCATGGCTATCTTTATGCAACTACCTAGCCATGGTTTATTGCCCAGTAGTTCCACGAGTAACTAGTCAAATTATCAATTAGCCACAAAGATAACCTGAGGCATATACATGTAGTTTTTTGGCCTGTTTGTAGCACTTTAAACTTTGGGCATAATTTTTGGCTTTTAAGTGACGTGTTGACCTACTTTCAAAAATATTGTCATTGGTTATTACTTTTGAACGAAAAGTGATAGGGATTTCATTTGTATTCCTTCTGACGTCAAGAGTTTTCTACTGATTTCAAAAGTTTTGATCTTGTGACCTTGGCCTTGAAGTAAATTACCTTCTTTTGAAATATGTTAATATTCGGAGTAACTTTTGAATGGGAAATGGTAGGGCTTTCATATGACAAGTAAATTCTTTGTATCAGAAGCTTAAGTTTCTGTTAATACCAAATTTTTATCCCATGACCTTGACCTTCTAGTTTGACCTTAGGTAAAATGGTAAAACTCTGCTGTCCCTTTTTGTGCTTTTGGCCCGGGGACATCAGTGTTTAACATACACATCTTGCGTCTTTAAGTGAAGGAAATTCTAGTAGTCTGCAAGGTTACATGATAAAAAAAATGTCCTTCATAGTATGATGTAGTGGAAATATGGGGCCAACAATTCGGCACGAATCAATAGGTCAGGACTTTCTCCAATTTTCCCTATTTTTAGTATACGTACATACTTTACTCCGGTGAAAGCTATCTGGAATACGAAGGTTATTCCTGATACACGCATGCATACTTGAGAGGCAGAATCCTTATTTTTGTATGAAAAATCGCAATCACATAGACATCGAGTGACCATGCAGGAACCTTATCCACCCCGGAATTGTAAAAAGTGCCAGAAATTTTCTTTTTGTACGTACAATTTTCTCTATGATTCTGAGGAGGGGGAAGGGAATGAGCTGACAATTTTTTGGGGTCAGAAAATTTTATTTCCAACACGCTAGCAGCTAGAGCCTATATATAGCGGATAATTTTTAGCTCGCCGGGACGAATGTCCGGAGAGCTATTGTCATACCCCCGGCGTCGGCGTCTGCGTGCGCGTGCACAAAAACTTTAACCTTGCTTATAACTTTTAAACCAATACAGATTGGGCTTTCATATTTCACATGTGCATTCCTTGTGACAAGACCTTTCCATGGATACCAAAATTATTGACCTTGTGACCTTGACCTTGGAGATTGACCTTCTTTTGAAAAACTTTAACCTTGGCCATATTTTTGGAATGGTAAGTGATAGGGCTTTGATATTTCACATGTGTATTCCTTGTGACAAGACCTTTCCATGGATACCAAAATTTTTGACCTTGTGACCTTGACCTTGGAGATTGACCTACTTTTGAAAAACTTTAACCTTGGCCATATTTTTGGAATGGTAAGTGATAGGGCTTTGATATTTCACATGTGTATTCCTTGTGACAAGACCTTTCCATGGATACCAAAATTATTGACCTTGTGACCTTGACCTTGGAGATTGACCTACTTTTGAAAAACTTTAACCTTGGCCATATTTTTGGAATGGTAAGTGATAGGGCTTTGATATTTCACATGTGTATTCCTTGTGACAAGACCTTTCCATGGATACCAAAATTTTTGACCTTGTGACCTTGACCTTGGAGATTGACCTACTTTTGAAAAACTTTAACCTTGGTCATATTTTTGGAATGGTAAGTGATAGGGCTTTGATATTTCACATTTGTATTCCTTGTGACAAGACGTTTCCATGGATACCAAAATTTTTGACCTTGTGACCTTGACCTTGGAGATGATTGACCTACTTTTGAAAAACTTTAACCTTGGCCATATTTTTGGAATGGTAAGTGATAGGGCTTTGATATTTCACATGTGTATTCCTTGTGACAAGACCTTTCCATGGATACCAAAATTTTTGACCTTGTGACCTTGACCTTGGAGATGATTGACCTACTTTTGAAAAACTTTAACCTTGGCCATATTTTTTGAATGGTTAGTGATAGGGCTTTGATATTTCACATGTGCATTCCTTGTGATAAGACCTTTTTTATTGTTGTTGTTGCAATTTACATATGGTTGCCACCGGCGAGCTATGTTGTCATTCTGACAAGTCTGGTTATGATTTTCCAGCAACTCAAAGAATATTTTCAACTCCAAACTTTCCTTTTAATATCTTCTATGTAAAGTCTTTAAAAATAGGATTTCGTTTCAAGTAAATTTAATGTAAATTTTGCAATTTTCACTTGGAGTTACATGGGCCTGAAAAAGAATCTGAGTAAATATAGCGATAGAAGCAAGTAATTTTATGGTACTATTCATTTTATCTGTGATAAATATATAAATATTTTCTGCTACTAATAGGGTCAGATTATCAAAGTTTCAACTTGTCCGTCATCCCTACAGGGGTGAGGTATCATCGTTTGGTTACAAACCCTTTCCTCAATTCTATTTGGAAAGGTTTGTATTGAGGAAAGGATTTGTGACCTGTGGTTATCCCGCCCCTCCCCTTCCAACTGCCTCAGAATCAAATGGTTACCAAACACATCATCTAGATCAAACTCCGAGTATGCGCGCAAGTGTGTGTGTGAGAAGGGGGGGGGGGGGGGGAGAAATCACCTGTTAGTCACGTGATCTGGCCGGGACACGTTTGAAAGTGAAAGTAGATACATGTGGGTCGAAACTGTTGAACTTGACCCTATTATCGAGCCTTATCTACCATCGCCTGCTGTGGATGGAAAACTACCATAACTTAATGTAGTACAGAATAGGTCTTTTTACAAGATTTCACAAAATTGATGCCATAAACTGAACTGAGCTAATGATGTGCAAATGTCAATACCTGTATGTGCAGCTGCAGTAAGGGTGTAAATCTAAGATCATGGATAACTGGCGCCCGTTTGTTTATGGTGGACTCGCATCAATGACAGCAGAGGCTGGTGAATATCACAATATGATTCATTTTTATTATTTTTTTCAGCCAGGGTTGGACAGGCTGAAGAAAACTTCCGATCGAGCTATAATAGTTTGATCGGGCTATATTATAGCTCCATGTAGCTACTACAGGACTAATTTTTCTTAAGGCATGGTCCATTTGATATTCAGGGGGGGGGGGGGGGGGGGGGGGGGGGGGGGGGGGCTTGGGTTTTTTGTCGGAGCAAGATTATTTTTTTCGCCCCGAACCGGGGCAAAATTATTTTTTTCTGGCAAAGTTGGAGCAAGGAAATTTTTTTAACAAAGCTGTGATGCGCATACATTTGTATTAAGAATGTTGTGTTTTATCAATAGAAATTATTTATATTTTTTATACTCAAAACTCTAAATCTAATATATTAGTTTATTTTTTATGCAAGTATTCAATTCACTTTTAAACAGAGAGATAAAAGATTTTTACAATATAAATTCTCAATATATTCTATAAAAGGTACATGTATATATATAACATGTATAAGAGGGTATGAGGGGAAGGTCTTCTAGACATTATTTTAAATGTTACTAAGAATTGTAAATTGGTGAATAACTGAAGTTCTCCTTCCATTTAGCTTACAAGAACATGACTCTATGGGATACATGCAACATGTATTAACAGCAATACATAAATATTGATAATATTATTATTATTTAAGCTTTTAAGGAAGCCCTTTTTCATTCACATACATGTATAACTTTTCAAATATCTGAACTTAAAATGCTATTAGTAAATAATGTTTTGATGGAAAACTATGGCGAGCGAAGCGAGCCAAAAATTTTTGATACAATTTGAAAACTGTGGCGAGCGAAGCGTCAGCCAGAAAATTTTCAAGAATTTTAGCGAAATTTTATGGTAATTCTTCAAATTCAGAATATTTGTAAGAGCAAGATTATTTTTTTCTGTCACACCATAAGCTAATTTCAATGGAAACTGAGCCTCCGAGCTTCTTTACTTTTTGTCTAGAGCAAAATTATTTTTTTCGAAAAAAACCCAAGCCCCCCCCCCCCCCCCCCCCCCCCCCCCCCCCCCCCCCCCCCCCCCCCCCCCCCCCCGCGAATATCAAATGGACCGTGCCTAAGAAAAAAATTTAAAATTTCTGATCATGATTTTTTGTTTACAAGTCACACTATAGTACTGATACTACAACTTTTATGTATAGAAACCCCAACAGACATGACAGAAATACCAAATTAACTGTTTTAGATACTTAGGACCTCAAAGTTTTCGTATTTTCAAAATCTTGTTGCTCATCATCGGTCTGTAATTGAATATAGGTTACTTGTTAAAAGTATATGTATATCGAGTACAAATGGAATTGGCGAATGTTGTTCAAAAATTCTTATTTTAGTTTAAATTTTGTACTGACAAATGTTAGAAAGCAATTATAGCTTGATCTGCAATATTATAACTCCATTTGATTCAGTTTTCCCTTATCTGTTAATTGGATCCAGTGCCACATTATCTGATCAAATCTGAATGACAATCCCTGACCCCTGTTTACATTGGCAACAGAGTGTTCATTATTATTATGAAATAATTATGCGTCCCTGACTTTATAATATACTAACCCAGGCTCCCAGAGTAGAAAATTGCTTAAGTTCCTGATTTTCCCGTTAGTTTCCTATATTTAACACCCCCCCCTTACCAAATTTCACAAACCTCACTCACATTTGATTCACAGGTTTGATTCAAACTTTGACTCTCAGGTGAGCTCACATGAGTAATTTAACATGCAAATTAGGTTTGAGTCACATTTGAAAACCAGGTTTGAAAAAAATCAAATGTGAAGAATATGCAAATTAGGTTTGAGTCACATTTGAAAACCAGGTTTGAAAAAAGCACATGTGAGAATTATCTCACATGTGAAAAAATCACATTTGACTCAAATATGAAAATTTTCAATTTTTATTATTTACGGAACATAAAAGAGAAGCATGCATGCATATTTCATTCAGTTGAGTACAATATTTCACATTGTCACAATGCAGCAAATCAATTTCTAGGAATCTCACTGGTTGTTTTTATAGTTGTAATCATAAGACTACTTTACCCGTCTGCAGCAGTAAATATGGAACATTAAGGGATGTCACGATAACCTATTGTTTCTTGATGTCATAGCAAACATTTCTCGTAAAAACATTCAAGCGTTTCAAATTTTCATCTTGAATTTTAATCGTCGATCTTTGGCATTTAGGAACTTCGCAACGTCCAAACATTTTCTGATTACGATGCCACTGATGTCCTCCCCCGCCATTTTAAAGTTCTTCTGCAAGTATTCTACAAAAAAAAAAAACAATATTATAAATATCATTCTATATTTGCACCTTTTTTTCACATGGTTAGTAATTTTGGTATACCAATAAATTCCTTACAGCAATGATCATGCTACCTATGGAGGGGGATTAGGGTCACAATGCTATTTGACTTGCTTACATGCTTCATGCTATGTTGTTTCATTCAATGTTTGATTATTCCATGTTCATTTGTCTTGCTTTCATTTCAAATTGACTTTATTGCATTTGTCTTTCTTCTTTGTGCAATGTTGCTTCCGTGCATTGTACATTTGTCATTCGTCAATGCATAATTGTCGTTCTACCATGCGTTATGACATCTTTCATTGTGCCATCATTCTTTCGTCCTAATGCCATTATTGCTTCGTCAATGCTAAACTCAATTTTGATACCAGGTGGCGCTCCGTTTGCGGCAGTTCCTTGAAATCAACTTTGAGACGTCCCCTGTTGCAGTACTTGGAAAAATGAGTTATAAATAGCGGGAAAAAAAAAAGCAAAAGCCGATTGAAATATTTGAACAAAAAAAAGAAGAAATCATTAAATGATAAATATTTGGACCTTTTCTGTTTGTTTGTTTGGTTTTTTTTTTATTTATACAGTAATAGCCATTTGGAGATTTGAAAGCTCTATGTACAGGAAATTGATTGAACATGTACGATTACGTGGCATAGCGGTTAGCGTGCCGGACTTCAGCGGCAGTTTTTTTCCCGCATGGGTTCGAATCCCATCGGCTACATTTTTTTTTTTCTTAATTGTGAGTGGGAAATTATATAGAGGTCAGTTTTCTTACTGAGATATCGTGGGAAAGGTGGTATTTCATATAGAAAAATTCTAGATAAATTGAAACTGCCGCGCGTCCTACACTGATCGAACCTAGGCTAGAGATCAACATCCCTCGGCCCCATAGATTCAGTTAATAATGCAGTTTCTAGTCTCGATCCTTTAATAATTTTGACCTTGAAAATTTACCTTTTGACATCTCTGTATGCCAAAATTACTCCAAGCTGTTGTCCAGGACAAGCGGAGCGTAGGAGAAAGGGGGGGGGGGGGGGGGGGGGGGGCAGCGCTACCGCTCGCCAGTTTTTTTATAGACTATCTGAATAATTCAGCTATACTGATCCATCATACATATTACTTTATCAATGTACATGAAGACATTTAACTCAATCTATATAAAATATTATTACATGTAATGATAGAGGGTATAGAAAGTATTTTCTGATAAGTCAATATTTTGCTTAAAATAATTCCTGGCTCGCTACCGCTCGCCAGACATTTCTTCATGTACTTAAAATTTAGAATTGCACCAGAAATGTTAAAATGTATGCATACAGAACATGAAACCCCCATATATTTTTTTAGTCTCCCCCCCCCCCTTTTTTTTTTCTTTTTCTATTTTTTTTTTTTTTTTTTCATATTTTTTTTTTTTTTTGCTTGTTAGAAATTTTGGGATGTTGTGCCACTTTTTCAGGCAGAGTTACGCCGTTCGTCCAGGACTACGCCTACTCAGGAACGTGGCACAAAAACAGTTCAGTGTCATTCACAGCCTTTTTCAACAATGGCCAAAATTTAGACCTTTATTGTGTTCCTATACTCCGTGTTAGGAGCGCAAGGAAGGTATAATTTTAATTAGATTGCACTATGGCAAACTTGTCAGTTCTTCTTGTTCAGTGGCGGATCCAGCGCCCCTTTGCCGGGGGTCAAGGGGCGATTTTTGCCTATTTTACTGATTTTACTGATGTACCTGGTTTTTTTTTTCCGGGAAAATATTGGGTCTGTTCAGGAGCATCCCCTAAATCCGCCACTGTTGTTCGACCCAAGATCAAGGTTAAGATTGAAATCCAAGCGTTTGATGCTTGCAAGGATTGACCTTGAACATTGACCTTCATAAGTCCATACTTCAAAGTCATTTATTATATTTATGCAAGAATTACCCGATTTATGGCACAGAAACGACATTGACATATAAAAGGCAAGTAATTAAAATCATAACTTTTCATAGATGACTTGCAAGCGACGATAGTGAGCCAACGAAGCGGCTTATGCAAAGTTTTGTAATAAAAATGATTTTTTATCTCAACTGAATAATGATATTGTTCAGTTGCCGGCCATATTTTTTTCCAAAACAATGACCCCCCCCCCAAAGAAAAACTGAAAAAAAATTGCATAAAAACATTTTATTTTTATAAGTACCCCCAATTTTTTCTACATCCTCTACTGGGCAGATGGACAACATGGACAAGTTACATTATACTTAAAATTGACAAAATGAAAAAAAAAATGTATTCTCGTCCGGGATTCGAACCCACTCGGAAAGGTGTAAAAAAAAATTCGGTGGCGAACGTGTTAACAATAACCCCTACGCCACAGAAAACCTACATATGTTTATGTATTATAGTCATAATTAAAGCTTACAAAAATCTTAGGCATACAAAATCAAATATTTACTAATTACTTCAAAATATTTTTCAAATATTTATACAGCCAATCTACTTCTGTCCTCTCGTGCGATAATATAATTACTTTTCGAACGATACTGCTGTAGAAGTTAAAAAAAATTTCTAACGACAGGGGATGTTTCAAAGTTCATTTCAAGGAACGGGCACATGCGGTCGCGCGAAGCGCCATCTGGTATCAAAATTGAAGTAAGCATTGACGAAGCAATAATAGCATTAAGACGAAAGGATAATGGCAGAAAGAAGGATGTCATAACGCATGGTATAATGACAGTTATGCATTGACGAAGGACAAATGTAAAATGCAGGGAAGCAAAACTACACAAAGAAGAAAGATAAAGTCAATTTGAAATGAAAGCAAGACAAATGAACATGGAATTATCAAACATTGAATGAAGCAACATAGCATGAAGCATGTAAGCAAGTCAAATAGCATTGTGACCCTAATCCCCCTCCATAGCTACCAAGCTGATTGTTGTATTCCGTGATTTGCGTATAAGGTCAAACGCATGACATTGATCCGTATGAATGGACATTGTTATGGAAACCTTGCCTTGTCAGTGACGTCATGTTTGACCAGGTGACACATTACCGGTAGTGTAAACTTAAAACATGGCGCTTGAATTCGAAAAGACGAATCGGAGGCAAGTGGAATTCTTGCCACATCATTAATGGTAAAGCTAAATAACAAGATAAAATATGATTTTTTTTATGATTGCAGATTGTTTCGTTTTGCTTAATCATTTGAGTCAGACATAGACAGAAATCCCCTGGAAAACTTGCCGATTTGTGTCTGTTTCTAATTTATGAAACATAAATGCCTGCGGCCAACACACCCCACCAAAGTGTTGTTGGCTGTTTTCGCTCAGTGAATCCAGCATGGAATACAATAATGATTCACCTACCGAACAGTTAAATCTATCTTTACAATATGGAACTGTAACTCTACTGGTACTGGTACATCGACTAAACATGGGACACAGTCCTGGCTTGCATATTCATGATCCCCTCAGTCTCATCGTTGACAGTCATCATCTTTTAGGATAAACATCTTCAAATTTTGTGCCATGTGACTTATCGACTGCAAAATAAAATAGATTTGAAAGCATTTTAATGACATGAGGCACTAAGAATTGAGAAAATTCAAAGAAGTATTAGATCTCGATCCTTTTCGATCGTTTGGCTCAGATTTCCTCTGTCGGCAACAGCGACTCGCACTTTAGAAATTATTTCAAAGAGAACACGTGTTATTATCGTAACATGTATCAAATCACAGCCTACCTTAATCCTTGTCGATGCTGCAATAGTCTACTGTAATTTCCAAATTTCGAAATCATCGTGGCATTCGACTTTTCAAAAATCGTTGTTTTGATTGGCGGTTGAGGCTATTCGTCACCAGCCTACGGATCATTTTACAAAACCTAAACTATAACGGAGAAAAACCGTGACGAAGATATAAAACCTAAAATGGATTCAGAATTACGGAGGAAAACACTAACAAATTCATAAAAGAAAACTGTACTCTCGATAAATTAACCATTAAAAATATGAAATAGGCTTTACTTTTTAAATGTCTGAAGTAGGAATTGTCACCATTGTTTATTTTTAATTATTTGAAGAAAAGAGGCTTGGGAAAGAAGGGGGGGTGGGAGGGGTGACATGCATGAGACAACAAAACGGTTTATAACCATGGCAATAATTACTAAAAAATCATAACAAATGTAGTCATAAAAAAATCTGCTTGAATTTAGACTGTCACAAAGATTTTTTTTCGGGGGGGGGGGGGGGGTACTTGCAATATAGTTATATAGACTAGCGGCTTTCATGCTGACGGTGTTATTTGGAATTGAATATTAAATCGAATTTCTGATTGCAATATTAAAGAAATATAGTTCTGGAGTAGTTTTTATACATTTCTTTTCATTTGTGAATCTATGACTTGATTAATCTTTGCAGTATTAACTATCTAAGTATGATTGTTTTGTTTTGTTACTGAAGATTTGTTTGTATCAGCATTTCCTTTCTACGGTATCATAGAGGAGATATAAAGCATAATCGACCTAAGCATGTTTTCTCTCTACGACATATTGTAGAAGAGATATACAGAGCTTCATCACCCAAAAGACGTTTTCTCTCTACGGACTATTATAGGAGATACATATCTTCATCACCCTAACGACGTTTACTCTCTATGGATATTATAGAGGAGATACATAGCTTCACCACCATAAAGACATTTTCTCTCGTTGGACTATTATAGAGGAGATACATAGCTTCACCACCCTAAAGACGTTTTCTCTCTACGGACTATTATAGAGGAGATACATAGCTTCACCACCCTAAAGACGTTTTCTTTCTATGGACTATTAAAGAGGAGATACATATAGCTTCACCACCCTAAAGACGTTTTCTCTCGTTGGACTTTTATAGAGGAGATACATAGCTTCACCACCCTAAAGACGTTTTCTCTCTATGGACTATTATAGAGGAGATACATAGCTTCACCACCCTAAAGACGTTTTCTCTCTACGGACTATTATAGAGGAGATACATAGCTTCACCACCCTAAAGACGTTTTCTCTCTACGGACTTTTATAGAGGAGATACATAGCTTCACCACCCTAAAGACGTTTTCTCTCGTTGGACTATTATAGAGGAGATACATAGCTTCACCACCCTAAAGACGTTTTCTCTCGTTGGACTATTATAGAGGAGATACATAGCTTCACCACCCTAAAGACGTTTTCTCTCTATGGACTATTATAGAGGAGATACATAGCTTCACCACCCTAAAGACGTTTTCTCTCTATGGACTATTAAAGAGGAGATACATATAGCTTCACCACCCTAAAGATGTTTTCCCTCTATAGACTTTTATAGAGGAGATACATAGCTTCACCACCCTAAAGACGTTTTCTCTCTACGGACTATTATAGAGGAGATACATAGCTTCACCACTCTAAAGACGTTTTCCCTCTATAGACTTTTATAGAGGAGATACATAGCTTCACCACCCTAAAGACGTTTTCTCTCTATGGACAATTATAGAGAAGATACATAGCTTCACCACCCTAAAGACGTTTTCTCTCTATGGACTTTTATAGAGGAGATACATAGCTTCACCAACCTAAAGACGTTATCTCTCTATGGACTATTATAGAGGAGATACATAGCTTCACCACCCTAAAGACGTTTTCTCTCTACGGACTATTATAGAGGAGATACATAGCTTCACCACCCTAAAGACGTTTTCTCTCGTTGGACTATTATAGAGGAGATACATAGCTTCACCACCCTAAAGACGTTTTCTCTCTATGGACTATTATAGAGGAGATACATAGCTTCACCACCCTAAAGACGTTTTCTCTCTATGGACTATTATAGAGGAGATACATAGCTTCACCACCCTAAAGACGTTTTCTCTCTATGGACTATTAAAGAGGAGATACATATAGCTTCACCACCCTAAAGATGTTTTCCCTCTATAGACTTTTATAGAGGAGATACATAGCTTCACCACCCTAAAGACGTTTTCTCTCTACGGACTATTATAGAGGAGATACATAGCTTCACCACTCTAAAGACGTTTTCCCTCTATAGACTTTTATAGAGGAGATACATAGCTTCACCACCCTAAAGACGTTTTCTCTCTATGGACTATTATAGAGAAGATACATAGCTTCACCACCCTAAAGACGTTTTCTCTCTATGGACTTTTATAGAGGAGATACATAGCTTCACCACCCTAAAGACGTTTTCTCTCTATGGACTATTATAGAGGAGATACATAGCTTCACCACCCTAAAGACGTTTTCTCTCTACGGACTATTATAGAGGAGATACATAGCTTCACCACCCTAAAGACGTTTTCCCTCTATATACTTTTATAGAGGAGATACATAGCTTCACCACCCTAAAGACGTTTTCTCTCTATGGACTATTATAGAGGAGATACATAGCTTCACCACCCTAAAGACGTTTTCTCTCTATGGACTATTATAGAGGAGATACATAGCTTCACCACCCTAAAGACGTTTTCTCTCTATGGACTATTATAGAGGAGATACATAGCTTCACCACCCTAAAGACGTTTTCTCTCTATGGACTATTATAGAGGAGATACATAGCTTCACCACCCTAAAGACGTTTTCTCTCTATGGACTATTATAGAGGAGATACATAGCTTCACCACCCTAAAGACGTTTTCTCTCTATGGACTATTATAGAGGAGATACATAGCTTCACCACCCTAAAGACGTTTTCTCTCTATGGACTATTATAGAGGAGATACATAGCTTCACCACCCTAAAGACGTTTTCTCTCTACGGACTATTATAGAGGAGATACAGAGCTTCACCACCCTAAAGACGTTTTCTCTCTATGGACTATCATAGAGGTGGTAGAGAGATACACCGCCATAAAGACATTTTCTCTCTACGGACTATAATAGACGATATACAGAGCTTCATTCTCAAATCATGATAGATTCAGCTTCATTGATAATTTAATCTTTTTACAGTGATAGGTTTTCTTTCTGGGGATTATTCTATTGTCAGCATTACCATTCATTCCTTTGACATGTAGATTTTATCCACCAATTTACAATTCCTCTTTTTTTTAGCTTATACACAATTCATACACAATATATGTATATACTATCCTTTATTTCGATCCGTAGTACAAGCTCTTGATATTATTTTAAACTCATCTGTTGACTCAATATGCTTTTGTTGTCATAATGAAGGATTATATATAAAGAAAAGCACTTCCAGTCAAATTTAATCAGGAAAACATAAAAGTAATTGTATTAAATCAAAAGTAAACAGTTGAGATTCTTATTTTCTCTAAATATTATGACGTATAAGCTAAAAGATACCGGCTTCATCAACATGCATGTTTTTAATATTGTCTAGTACATGAACAAGTAGATACCAGTAATGTAAACTACACACATACTAAATTATCCTGATGAACAAACAAACAGAATCAGATGAATGTACAAATAGAGATACAAAATGTTTCAGTGTTTGGCAAAGATACAACAGGATATACATGTACTTGGAGATTATAGTCTAGGTGCCATTCACGAAACCCAAAAATTTGTTACGCACAAAATGTTTTTGCATGAAAGTGTTGTCAATACCCTCTTATTTGATAATCCGGCTGATGCCACTCTGGCATCCTTGGGCATTTCGAAATTTTGGGGTAAAATGGAATTTTTCGAAGAAAAACCGTTGAAAATAGGAAAAATTCAATTACTTTTTCCATGCTGCGGCTAGATCAACAAAATTGGTACCAAAAGAACGACAATTTTATTGTCTTTAAATCTCAAGCTCAATTTACTTGTCCATAATATGGGGAAAACTATGGATTTTCGATGAAAAATCGTTGAAAATTGGGAAAACACCATATCTTTTTTTATTCTGTAGCTAAATAAACAATTTTGGTACCAAACGCACAATAAATTTATTGCCTTTCATTTTAATTAATACAGAAGAAAGATTTGCAATTTGCTGGTACGAAAAATTGGGAAAAACAACTACTCTTTGATGAAAAATCGCTGAAAATTTGCAAAATGCTATGACTTTTTCAAACTGTAGTATGAGGTTCTGCAATTATGGTCCCAAAATAAAGGTTTTTGTTATTGTCTTTTATTCTGAATACATATTAAGCAACTTGCTCATAAATAAAACGGGAGAAGAACAATGAGGGAGAAAACTTTGATTTTTGAAGGTTTTTTCCATACAAAGTTGGGACTTTGAAAAATGCAAAACGTTTAGAGAAAATCTAGAACAAAGATATGTGTATTCAAGTCAATAGTTTTAAGAAAAACAATTTACTAGTACATGGTGTCTTGTAGCAAGCTTTTGAAAGATGTCGGTGAAATTAGACACATTGTTCTAAAAGAAGGGGCAACTGTCTATGATACATAACGTGCATGTCTTGTCCACGCTGTTAATTAATCTGCTTTTAGATGATGCTAATGAATTTGAAGACGTTTAACATTTGTACCACTTGGTGAGTGTCACTGCTGGCGGACCAGGAGTCCCCGTGGGCACATGTAGCCAAGTTTGATCAATTTCGGTTGGTCGTTTCTTCAAATCGTAATCCAGGATAACCACACCTTCAGCTATTTCCGTGGCAGATGGCCGTCCTAAGTCGTCACCGGTTGCTCGTTGGTTGATGTTTCTATGTTGTGCGTTGACGTTCCTTGTCCCTTATGCGTCTCTGTTTGTGCTTGTCTGCTTCGTGTTATTTGCATAGGGGGTTTTGCTAAGGGTGCTGCAACCTGCTGTTGTTTGAGATCCCCTCCTTTGTCTCAAACGCATTCGAAAATTTCTGTTTGCAAAATTGTCACAAATTTCTGAAACCTGGGTCCTGCAGCATCATATCCTAGTCATCTTGCTACGTCTTATATTTTGGACATAATTATCACACATTATTGGCCATATTTCATTGTTTGGATTGAGGATCAATGACGAGGGTTAAATATCCGAAACGTGCATGTCTAGTCCTCGCTGTTAATTAATCTGCTTTTAAATGATGCTAATGAATTTGAAGATGTTTAACATAGATGATTTCTGCCAGGGTTGTGAAGTTGTTTTCAATCATTGAAATGGATCTTAAAGACCTGCTTAGTGGTGACATTGTTCAATGTAAAAAAGATTACTTCAGTTTTTCAACTTCGAAATATGTTCTTAAAATAAGCTCCAGGTTATGATACTATTCGACAAGAATGCCAGGAGGTGCTGGTGATCGATTGATGTATGCAGGGCTCTGGTGTATCAACTGACCATTAACTGCAAGTACAATAAATAATTATAAAATTGTTTTTGGAAAAAAACAGATGTCCCCCCCCCCACAACACACATTAAAAATGTACTAAGTGACCTTGACCTTGATCACATGACCTTGGGTCAAGGAAAAGTGAAACCTTTGGATCATAAGCAACTACATATTGAAATATGAAAGTGATGCCTTGAACGGTTCAAGAGGTATGGTGTGGACACGATTTGTCACAGTAGTACATGCATTTGCACAAACATAGTCCAATTTCACCTTTGACCTTGATCACATGACCTTGGGTCATGGTGATGTGAAACCTTTAGATCATGCTTAACTAAATACTAAAACATGAAAGTGATCCGTTAAACTGTTTAAGAGATATTGCCCAGACAGGATTTGTGACAGGTGGACAGACAGACGGACACAAAAGCAAAACGATACGTCTCCTCCCGATGGGGGGGGGGGGAGACATAATTAAACCATCTCGTATCATGTAAGATGTTAACAGCATATCATGCATGCTTTATGAGCCGCTCGTAGATGAGAAATTTAAAGAAATCTACACGGTGCAGAATTCCAATTTGTGCAACGTAGCTCGCGGTTTTAGAACAAAATTGATTACCTACCCTGAAAGTTTGCATATGAAAACTAGAAGATTCAAACCTTCACTCGTGAAAAAAATGAATTCACTTCACCGCCGATTTAATATTTTACAGGCCTCTAAAATGGCACATTTCATTGTATAAAATAGCAATTTACGTTACTTCCGTGTATTTTCGTGCTGACATTGCTTTGTTTCATAGAAATTTTCTTTCTTATTTTGCGGTCAACTCCCTAAATTAAATCTTATTCATAAACTGCATATATTTCTGAATCGATTTATAAGAAAACATGAATATGTAAACAATTTTGTTTTCAAGTAATAAAAGTATGAAAATGCAAGAAAAGAGTGTAAACTCCGAATAAAAAATGACGTCGCGGTCATAACGTTACGTATTTGCTTGACGACGTTATCTTTCTTATACAACGAAGAAAAAATATCCTCTCGACAATTACAATAAAGTGCTGATTATACACCCGTAACAGAGCTGTGGGGGATATGCTGGATTTGTCCGTCCGTCCGTCCGTCTTTCTGTCCGTAGACAGAGGTTTGTTATCGCAGCTCCTCCCAAACCAATCGATGAATTTCAGTGAAACTTTACACAATGACAGAACATGATATGTAGATGTACATGAAGAAAGGGAATTGCTGTCGAAAAAGTAACACCTGAGTTATGGCCCTTGGACTTAGATTTTTCATGCAAGTTATCAGTGACAAACCTTGTCATCACAACTCATTCCGAATGAATTTTTCATGAATATTTACACTTATTTCCCAACCTGATCGAGTTCCGTCTAATATCAGGCCATAGTAATCAAATATTTTGTTTTACGTCTCGAACTTTTAATATAAGGACCATCCTGCCAGGCATGTGTTTTCGACCCTCCTGCCGGGCATGACAACACAAACACATGACCAATATGAAGAAAGAAAGATATTGTTTGGCAAAAGTCAGAACTAAAGGTCTTGTCAACTTATCAACACATGAAGCTATGACCTGTAAAGAAGTAGACATATGTCATATATATTTCAAAACGCAATTTGACGCAAAAATTAAATATAATAAAAAGTACTTTATAAAGGCTTTAAAAAAAAATCAATTTGTACGTACTGAGATGCATAAATACTCGATTTCAACACAAATCAGATCGCATTGATCAAAAAATAAATTAAAAAAAAATCAAAATGCATTGCACTCGTACAAATTTAAACCCGATTTGAATTTTTATTTTTATAAAGTGCGTTTTTTTTTAGCTCACCTGAGCGAAGCCGTCAACGCCGTCCAATATGTGGCTTTGAAAAATATTATACTAGTACGTTAGATACGTGATAATTCAGTTTTTTTAATTCCTGGATGAAAGAGGCCCTGACAATTTCTATACAAGAAGCACAGGATAGACATAAAAACTACGTTCACTATTCAAAAAAAATGTCGGATCGGCCTTATTCGACCAAAGAGCTAAGGGAGCAACCATTTGATTTTTAGGGGGGGGGGGGGGGGGGGGCGGCAGGAAGACGTTTGCCAGCCGGAATTTTTTTTTTCGACCATATTTTAAAAGAGCCGGAAAAATGGATTATTTTTTTTTGTAATTTTCCAATGTTCAAAATTACTCTAAAGTTTAAATAATTCAGCGTGATTTTTCGGCCATATTAAACATCAAACACAGAATTAGTTCATCTCTTGCCAGCAGATCACTTCATTTTAATTTCTTGAATGGCATATGATGCCTATAATCTATTTACTTAAACGATACTCAATGGAGACAGACTATATGGTGCTTATGATTTTTGAATTTGATTTATCCACTCCAAATTGCATAAAGTTTGTTCCATTTTTTTATAGTTAGTTTATGATACACAAAAAAAAAGTGTTTACTGGGCATTGGATAGGTCGGAAGAGAGGGGGGAGGGGCAATTTCATGATCTGAAAAAGTTTTTTCGTCGGCCCTTCTGGCCGGAAAATTTTTTTCCCTAAAATTTCGATCCGGAACTTTTTTTGCAAAGTCTTCCTGCCCCCCCCCCCCATTAAAATCAAATGGTTGTTCCCTAATGCACATCACTTTTATCAACAACAAAAAAAGAAAATATAAAAAGCCCAATGAGGTATATATAGTGACAACGACAGGATTTATAATCAAATTTTCAAAGCTCTTGTGCTTCACAGAGACTGATCCTTGCTATTATTTCAATCCAAGTTTTATATCAGTGTGAGTGCTTGTACGGGGGGGGGGGGGGGTCTGAATTTTCTTAGCCAATCATGTAAAAAAAAAACTGAGAAGCGCCAAATTGTACAGAATTATAAAGTAAAAAAAAATACGATCCATGTATAAAAATTATTGTTTCTTTCTTTTTTAATCATCGAGATATATTGTACAGGCCGATTGACACTCTTGTCCGTGGCATGTATTTCGCTTATTGTACGATTTTATTTAAAAATAAGTCTTCAGTTTACGTCTACTAATTTTCGTTTATGTTATAATTTAGTTCGGTTCTTTCCGATACACAGTGAATAGAACGTTTCTTTTGGCGGCAAAGTAATGCAGACAACGTCGCGTAGTAAGCGTTGTGACGTTACAAATAAAGTGTGCACCACTATTCCTTTGAACCACAAAACTTGCGTACTTAAAGTCCAATGACGACACAAACCCGCGAGCTACGTTTAACCTTCTTATGTATTAATCATGTATTGGCTGATATTCTTCAAGATACCTTCAAACCAAGGTAGAATGCTAGCTTTGAAGCTGTAAAATTTTTCAGCTGCAGGAACATAATCACTATGGTCATATTACATATACAATCAATGGCTGCAAAATCTCATAACTTCCAAATTCTCAAAATTTTGTGTGGTGACCTCCTGATATTGTCTCTTATTATAAAATCAAAGTAATATTTTTTTCTAAGAATATACATCCTAAAACACCAAAGGTGTGATATCACATAAAGTAATAATTACAACGCATAAAACCAGTGCTCTTCTTGACTAAATAATAGCATACATGATCTGTTTTAAAATGATGCTATTGAATTTGAAGTCCATAGAGAGAGAACGTCTTTAGGGTGGTGAAGCTATGTATCTCCTCTATAATAGTCCGTAGAGAGAAAACGTCTTTAGGGTGGTGAAGTTCTGCATCTCCTCTATAAAAGTCCGTAGAGAGAAAACGTCTTTAGGGTGGTGAAGCTATGTATCTCCTCTATAATAGTCCGTAGAGAGAAAACGTCTTTAGGGTGGTGAAGCTCTGTATCTCCTCTATAATAGTCCGTAGAGAGAAAACGTCTTTAGGGTGGTGAAGCTATGTATCTCCTCTATAAAAGTCCATAGAGAGAAAACGTCTTTAGGGTGGTGAAGCTATGTATCTCCTCTATAATAGTCCATAGAGAGAAAACGTCTTTAGGGTGGTGAAGTTCTGTATCTCCTCTATAAAAGTCCGTAGAGAGAAAACGTCTTTAGGGTGGTGAAGCTATGTATCTCCTCTATAATAGTCCATAGAGAGAAAACGTCTTTAGGATGGTGAAGCTCTGTATCTCCTCTATAATAGTCCATAGAGAGAAAAGGTCTTTAGGGTGGTGAAGCTATGTATCTCCTCTATAATAGTCCATAGAGAGAAAAGGTCTTTAGGGTGGTGAAGCTATGTATCTCCTCTATAATAGTCCATAGAGAGAAAACGTCTTTAGGGTGGTGAAGCTATGTATCTCCTCTATAAAAGTCCATAGAGAGAAAACGTCTTTAGGGTGGTGAAGCTATGTATCTCCTCTATAATAGTCCAACGAGAGAAAACGTCTTTAGGGTGGTGAAGCTATGTATCTCCTCTATAATAGTCCATAGAGAGAAAACGTCTTTAGGGTGGTGAAGCTATGTATCTCCTCTATAATAGTCCATAGAGAGAAAACGTCTTTAGGGTGGTGAAGCTATGTATCTCCTCTATAATAGTCCAACGAGAGAAAACGTCTTTAGGGTGGTGAAGCTCTGTATCTCCTCTATAAAAGTCCATAGAGAGAAAACGTCTTTAGGGTGGTGAAGCTATGTATCTCCTCTATAATAGTCCAACGAGAGAAAACGTCTTTAGGGTGGTGAAGCTCTGTATCTCCTCTATAAAAGTCCATAGAGAGAAAACGTCTTTAGGGTGGTGAAGCTATGTATCTCCTCTATAATAGTCCATAGAGAGAAAACGTCTTTAGGGTGGTGAGGCCCTGTATCTCCTCTATAAAAGTCCATAGAGAGAAAACGTCTTTAGGGTGGTGAAGCTATGTATGTAATCCATAGAGAGAAAACGTCTTTAGGGTGGTGAAGCTATGTATCTCCTCTATAATAATCCATAGAGAGAAAACGTCTTTAGGGTGGTGAAGCTATGTATCTCCTCTATAATAGTCCATAGAAAGAAAACGTCTTTAGGGTGGTGAGGCCCTGTATCTCCTCTATAATAGTCCATAGAGAGAAAACGTCTTTAGGGTGGTGAAGCTATGTATGTAATCCATAGAGAGAAAACGTCTTTAGGGTGGTGAAGCTATGTATCTCCTCTATAATAATCCATAGAGAGAAACGTCTTTAGGGTGGTGAAGCTATGTATCTCCGCTATAGTAGTCTGTAGAGAGAAGAAGCCTTTAGGGTGGTGAAGCTATGTATCTCCTCTATAATAGTCCATAGAGAGAAAACGTCTTTAGGGTGGTGAGGCTCTGTATCTCCTCTATAATAGTCCATAGAAAGAAAACGTCTTTAGGGTGGTGAAGCTATGTATCTCCTCTATAATAGTCCAACGAGAGAAAACGTCTTTAGGGTGGTGAAGCTATGTATCTCCTCTATAATAGTCCATAGAGAGAAAACGTCTTTAGGGTGGTGAAGCTATGTATCTCCTCTATAATAGTCCATAGAGAGAAAACGTCTTTAGGGTGGTGAAGCTATGTATCTCCTCTATAATAGTCCAACGAGAGAAAACGTCTTTAGGGTGGTGAAGCTATGTATCTCCTCTATAATAGTCCAACGAGAGAAAACGTCTTTAGGGTGGTGAAGCTATGTATCTCCTCTATAATAGTCCATAGAGAGAAAACGTCTTTAGGGTGGTGAAGCTATGTATCTCCTCTGTAATAGTCCATAGAAAGAAAACGTCTTTAGGGTGGTGAAGCTATGTATCTCCTCTATAAAAGTCCATAGAGAGAAAACGTCTTTAGGGTGGTGAAGCTATGTATCTCCTCTATAATAGTCCATAGAGAGAAAACGTCTTTAGGGTGGTGAAGCTATGTATCTCCTCTATAATAGTCCATAGAGAGAAAACGTCTTTAGGGTGGTGAAGCTATGTATCTCCTCTGTAATAGTCCATAGAAAGAAAACGTCTTTAGGGTGGTGAAGCTATGTATCTCCTCTATAATAGTCCATAGAGAGAAAACGTCTTTAGGGTGGTGAAGCTATGTTTCTCCTCTATAAAAGTCCATAGAGAGAAAACATCTTTAGGGTGGTGAAGCTATGTATCTCCTCTATAATAGTCCAACGAGAGAAAACGTCTTTAGGGTGGTGAAGCTATGTATCTCCTCTATAATAGTCCATAGAGAGAAAACGTCTTTAGGGTGGTGAAGCTCTGTATCTCCTCTATAAAAGTCCATAGAGAGAAAACATCTTTAGGGTGATGATGCTATGTATCTCCTCTATAATAGTCCAACGAGAGAAAACGTCTTTAGGGTGGTGAAGCTATGTACCCAGGAAGCACAAAATATTTTCGAAACATTTCGAAAAGATCGTATTTGTGTTTTCTTAAAATATTCTTTAAAAATATTTTCAAAACTTTCTTAAAACATTCTAAGCTAAGGACAAAACATTTTCAAAACATTTTAATAACATTGTGCTATATCGTTCTTAAGAACCATTTTTATAATTTTTTAAAACTGTTATTAAATAATAATTTGTTTATTCCCACAGTGTCTGTATAACGCCTATACGAACGTACAGAGCGAAATAATATCTGTAGCTGTATAGACAATGTTACCTACTAATTACCTACTATGACGTCACCAGTGGCGGATCTAGGATTTCAGAAAAGGGGGGCCCAAAGTTTCAGCTCGAAGAAAACTGTCAAGCAAAAAAAAAAAAAAAAAAAAAAAAAAAAAAAAAAAAAAAGAAAAGGTCGAAGAAGTAAAAACAGAAAGACTTCCAAAACCTGAAGCCCTGAAGCTCAAGACTGGTGATTTTAATTAATAAGTTGGGGGGGGGGGGGGGGGGGGGGGGGGTCATTCCATTCCAACTGCATGTTGCATTTAGAAGATTGAGTTTCTTGATACGTTTACTTAAGTTTATAGGTATACTGGCGAACGTAGCGAACCGGAAAATTTTAAGATTTGAAGTTTTCTTTTTTTTGTTTTGGTTCAGTCATCAATACATGTATATATACATACATGTATATAATATCATTTATTTACCTTTCTCTTGAAGTAAGCATACGTGACCAAGGAGTGCTAAGTACTTAATCTTATTTACTTATCATGCTTTTTCATCAATATATTGCATGTACCAATACTTTGTTTCGTACATTATTGTCTGAAGAGGCCTTTGATACGGCCGAAACACGTGTAACAATAAAATATGTGAAAATAATACATCGTTTCTGTGGTGCTTTAACATTTTTTTCTACATACATGTATATATACATACATGTATATATATTATTCTAAATTGGCGAGCGGAGCGAGCCGGGAAATTTTTGGAATAGATGGTTACATTTTGTCATAAGATTACAATATCTCTCTCATTTTCCATCCTCTATTTTTGTTTGACCAATTGGGGAAGGTTGGGAAGATTAGGGCATTGCAACCCCACTATCCACCTGTCTAAACTGGTTAGATCGGCCCATGAAAATGAAGCATTTGGTAATTATTCAAGTGTTAATTTGATTTTGAATTTTGTATATGTTTATGACATATGAATCCGTTCAAACACGATGACAAAGAAAGTTCAAGACAAAGTGAAGACGAAAAAAATAGACAGCTAATGAAAAATTAAGTGTGGCGAGCGAAGCGAGCCGAAAATTTCCCCAAAAGTAAAGAGATTAAGCATAAAAAGAGTATTCTGAATCAATAACTTTGGGTGAAAAAGGGGGGGGGGGCCGAGCCCCCTGCCCCCCCCCCTCTAAATCCGCCACTGGTCACTAACGCCGAGCACCGCTGTGTTAGGCCCGTTTAAATATTAAGCAATGTTTAATCAAAATGTTTTTAAAGTGTTATTAAAACTCCACAAAATCACGTTTTGAAAACATTTTCAAAAACATTTCCGAAACCATTTTACAATAATTTAAAAACATTGTAAATGAATGAACGACGATAATGCGGGGCATGTTTCTTCGGTTTACATTATCAACCGGATTCTTGACTTATCCGTCATGGGTTTTATTGTACTAGAATTCCGGATTTGTGTGCTCTAGGTTGGTGAGGAATAGCCTCAACCTTGATTGGCTGTCTAATACTCACAGTCGTTTCGTTCACAAACATTTCAATCAAAAAGACGCTTATTCCAGTGCGTTAACTTCTGTATGTTTAATTTGATTTTTTATCCATCCCTCTTTGTTTTA
Organism: Pinctada imbricata; assembly: GCA_033119305.1. NCBI lineage: Eukaryota > Metazoa > Mollusca > Bivalvia > Pterioida > Pteriidae > Pinctada > Pinctada imbricata. The sequence continues at coordinate 20,975,483 of VSWD01000008.1, read as the reverse complement.
AAATTAAGATAATAACTACAGTACCGTTTCATTAATTAAGTTGCTGATTCATATTCTCGTTCACTCCAAAACGTTTTCGCACAACTGTGTTACAATGTAAGTTTGCACCTGTTATTACTGAAATATATTTAATACAAAAACTGTGTCATCATCTCCGATATTCAGAAGAGTTTGAAGAGAGTAGATCTAATTAAATCATTGATCCCAATGACTTAATTATTTTTTATAACCCCCCCCCCCTCCCCCTGGCCTTCCCTAAAAACGACAACAAGCAAGCAATTTCCGATCAAAATACATTAATGATGGAATAAATAAATGATAATAAAAAAATATATATGCATTGAGATTACATACCGTGTAAACCCCCTCCCTTTAAACGGCCGGGCATCCGATCATGTACACCCTCTCCTCTTTTCACTTTCAATTAAATCATTTTATATCAATTTTACCAAAAAGTTGGTATACGCACATTATATTTTTATGAAAATTTTATGAAAACACGGTCCGTGCGAAATTCCGTACGAGTGTGAAAATTATCAAGTGAAAACTGGACGGTTTTTGTGCTAAGTTAGAAAGGGGGCTGGGATGACAGCAGGGGGACGGGGTGCAGCGGCGGATCCAGAATTTCAACCGCTTGGGGGGGGGGGGGGGCTTTTTGGGATGACTTGCGATGCCCGAAGGGCCGAGAGGGGGTGAGTTCAGGGGGCCTCACCGAGAAAATTTTGAAAAATGGAAAAATGGAAGCAAACTGGTGGCTTTTGGAGCATATCTAAACTGAATTTAGAGGGGATTTATAATAAGTTATTCAGTGTGAGGAAACGATGAATTGTGTACTGAAATAGGAGCCCTTTTAGCAGATCAATTTTGGAAGTTTTCGAATCCTAAATCCTTTTTTTTTTTTTTTTGGCGTGTTAATATGTTGATATAACAGTTAACTTCAAATTTCTCTCGGGGGAAAAATATAAAGAAAACGTGAATTTTTGAGAAATTCTTGGGGGATCAACTTTTCTCTTGAAAACCGGAAATCCAAAAAACCCATTCCCAAATTACTGGAAAAAAAACTGGCCCCGATTTGTCTATTTGCGAAATTACTAGTAGACGTTTTTAAAAAGCTTGGAGTTTTATTTTGCATGGTACTTTTTTCCAGATCCATCTCTATTAAAGATGAAGAAAATATGCTATGCATCCATATAGTTTTGTTTTTTGTCGTGTGTACATGCAGACGGCCGCTCGCATTTTGTTTGCGATCGTCGTGTGCATAAATCATGTAAATTCCAAACAGACATATTTCTACGTGACCATCGTGAAAATTTTGAGAAATCTATTCAAATCGATCGGCGGTTAAAAATTTCTGTTGTGTCTTTGGATGATCTTTCTGACAAATGATCTTTAACAGATCGACTTTTATGCCGTAAAAATATTATTTAAATATGGGGAAAAAAGGTCTCCGCTGCCGGGGGGGGGGGGGGGGGGCTCAAGCCTCTAAAGCCCCCTCCCCTTTAAATCCGCCACACAGGGGGTTTCAGTCTATAATCTGGAAAAGAATGCAATAAATCACAGGGGAACACTCGCTGACTCAGCATTTTTTTCATATTCAAGGGAGGGGTTTGTTTTCAGCTGACTCCAACTCTTAGGAGAGGGCCGGGGAAGTCTGGAGGCCGCAGAGTTACAATAGCGATTTGTTGCCTGTGTTTAAACTATAAATACGTTACAAATTAAAACGATAACGTCTAGCTCTTAGTTTGAATTGACGGACAAAAAGAGCAGTCATTTACTCAGTCTGTCTTAAAAGCAAATAAGAACTAAAAACACGAGTTATTTTTAAAGATAACTTTGTAAGATAAGTATATATTCCTGGCTGTTGCATGTTGTCCTCCAAATCGTGTGGAAAAGAGTACAACTTACATGATTATCCATTTTCTTGCAATGAATTCAATTTTTTAAAAGTTCCTAAATTTTCTGCATGCGTGGATCTAGAGGGGGCGGGGATAGGGGATTCTGGAAAAAGTGTGTACTTTAAATCCCCCCCCCCCTCACCTCCCCTGTAAAAATATTTCGTATGTAATTATACATTACCGACATTGAACTACAGGCTGAAATGTTCTAAGACAAAACTCAAACGTTGACTCGCATGTGACATCTAGACTTAGTCTTATACGAGAAAACGAATATGTGTTCAAAATAACAAAGTCGTAAATTCAAAGTTTGAGTCACATGTGACTTTTGACTTAGTCTGATTTCAGAAGAAGAGCAGGTATTCCATAATAACAAAGTCCTAACTCAAAGTTTGAGTCACATGTGGAAAGTTAACTTAGTCTTTTCTACTCGAAAATCACGAACTCTCAGGTTTGACTCTCACCTTTGAGAAAGTTCAAACATGAGAGATTTAAGGCAAAGAAGACACTCAAACTTGAGCTAATCTAATCACATGTGAGAAAACCCTGTTTTCTGTAAACTCAAACTTGATTCAAATGTGGATCAAATGTGAGTCAAATGTGAGGAGAAGAGAATTTTCTGTACGGGCCGGCCTCCCATGACATACCCAAACACATATATATATATTACTTTGAGCACTTTAAAGATGCATAATTATATATGCAAAGGGTACGTGCAAACTCATTAGTTAATCAGCTGAGTAATTAAATCCTATAAAAAAAAGCGTTAATTACTCTGCTGATTAATTATTGAGTTTACACCCTTTGATTTATTAAGGATCATGAATAAAATTAAATCTTAAGGTCATGCAGCCCGGTTGCAACTTTTAATAGAAATGAGGTAGAAGAAAGATGGGTCACGTCCACAAGTAGTCTACTTGAACTTAATTCAGACCAAAAAATCAAAATTTACCTTTCTTGTTTTTTGGCTGTAGATTTTCGTCGTTTTAGAGAATACCACATCATAACTTTACATAATTATATACCGGTACCTCTGCAATGCATGAAATTTTAAAAATTCATATATACCCTTATTTTTTGGGATTCTTATAGCTTGTGTATAAATTAAAGCCTATTTTGAGAAATTCTGATATTATTATAAATAAACAGTTCTAAGGAGAGTATTTTCATATAATTATGATTTTGCTGGTTGCCATGGGAACAACTCGTAATTTTTATTGATAGCTAGAAGGTCGACAGTTGGCCACAATTTTTTTCTACGTATAGAGCTATGCACCAGGTACTGCTTTATCCTAAAGCGGTTAATCCAATGTGTACCCAAATTAGTTTTTTTTTTTAGCAAAAATGACTGTTTCTATAAATAGCTAAGGGTGAAACTTTTACCAAATTTCCTAAACGTGTACACGGAAGGCTGTAAACGAAACGTAAACGTTTAAACGTTTCTTTGTATTCATTATTGTGAATAGTGATATTCATTAGTGTTTATTTGCAGACGTGGTCATAAATTGACATAAATACGACTTAGTTATGCTCGACCAGATAGTATTCTTTAATTAACTTCAATACAACATGCTGATGTTTCGTATAGTAATAAGATAACTTTCAAAGATTAAAAAATTAAACTGTTATTTTTAAACATGTTTGAACGATTTCCATAATTCAAAAATACAAGTGAGTTACACAAAACAGTTAATCCGTAGAAGGTTTGACACCGGGAAATCGAGGTAAGGGCGTTAATGGGCGGTGAAATGGACACAGAGAGTCTGAGACGAAGAAATAGACAGTAGTGACGGAGAAAGAGACGTTTGTGTGTTTGAAGTGTTTGTTTAAAGTTTGTCCACTGTGTCCGAATCGAGGGATGCGTACATAAATACACGTACGTAATCTCCGAAATGAGCAAATGCTTGACTACGCGACTTCAGGAAATGACAACTAATATTAGTATTGAGTTTTTAGAGTATGATTTATAATAATTTTAAAGAAGATATTTTTTGTATGCTACGTACAGTAGTCCGTTACGTACAGTAGTCCGTGTACACGTTTATAAATTATGTAAACGTTTACAGCCAAAAAACGAAACGGCTCTGTGTACACATGTAAACGTTTCACCCTTATAAATAGCACAATAATTTATGCAAAAAATCAACATTTTAACTCAAAAACATTGAGTTTAACTCGAAATTCAAATTTTTAATCATCTCACTTTTAAAGAGTATAATGAATAGTATATATTCTGATGTTTGAATCTTTAGAAGCAGAACTCATGCGAAAATGACAATTTTCTTCCTATTTTCGGCAATTTTTCAAATGGTATGCATTTTTCCAAAAATACCCATTCTGACATTCAGCAATGAAAATATCAAGGAGCACTATTTTTTTCTGAAATAATGTAAAAAACTGAGCTTATACCATTTCCATGTCAGTTTCAAATATTATGAGATATGAAAATAGAGTTATCTCCCTGTATTCGTAACCCTAAACCTTAAGTGATACAAGGCTAAAGTATGTTCCAATTCACCAATTTAATTATCAATGTTGAAGTAATATACATCACAGTATACAGATATCATCTGCATTATACTCTACTTGTTTCAGGAACTTTTCCTATTGATACCACCAAGACACGCCTACAAATCCAAGGTCAGAAGATTGATGTCAAGGTCACCCAACTCAAGTACAGAGGAATGCTGCATGCCCTAGTTACCATAGCTAGAGAAGAGGGACCAAAGGCATTATATCAGGGGTCATTTACTTTCCATAGTTACTAACTATTACATATATAGCTGTCACATGATGTGATATTTTAAATGTCACATGATGTGATATTTTAAATAGTATGCTTTCAAGGCAATAGCATCCTGTATAAAATTATTTTCAAAGGATTCAACATTAATGGTGGACCATGAAATTTTAAGAAGATGTGTACTTGATTTGTTGTAATAGATAGAAGGTTGACGTCAACTGTCAGTTAAAATCTTTGCTGATAATATATTGGACTGAACATAATTTAAGTACAGGCCATTTAAATATATGTCACAGGTCAAGAACATATTTTAAAACATTCTTTCTAGAATGGAACGTAATTTTTATGAATTTATCTGTGAACGTATGAATTATACATGTATGTTTCATGTCTTCTCAATCTTCAGTACAAACTAATGAAAAAAAGCTTCATGTTAAAAAAAGAATGAATGGATTTTATTATTGGAGGATGCGCTTTGATAATTGCTAAATGCTAACATTGTCATCAGTATTTTTCTGTTACAGAATTTCTCCTGCATTATTAAGACAAGCAACCTACGGAACCATTAAAATTGGTGTTTATCATTCATTAAAGAGAATGGTGGTAGAAAATCCTAAAGGTATGATGAACAAATTAATCATCAATTACCAGCTACATTAAGTGAGAATTTTTTTTTCTAACTTCTAACATAGCACCTGTGTTGGTGGACTTCTACATTCTGACGTCATATAATCAAGTGGCCCGTCAAAGCATGATTTGTTCATTATTATTATTATGAAATTATGAAATACAAATGTTAAAGTCTGACAGCAAGGTGAATTATGGATATTTTGCGATCCACTACCAGCATCTATTTATCACAGATGTTATCAGGGACTTGGAAATTCAACCTTAGGGTAAGGGATTCCATGCATCTGTACTTATCACATCTAGTTGCTGATATATGCCATGGACAAAAAGTAAATCTGCGTTCTAAGGGCTAGCTGATTTTCATATTTAAATCCCTATTTGGTTACATTCAGGGTGCTTAGTTATATTTCACCTAAGAACGTTTGTTTATTTCAAAGTAGGATCATATAATGACTAAGTATTCCCACCTTTTCTAAAACAATATAAAGAATATACAAAAATTTAGTCAAAATCCATGTCAATATATGATTGTTTTATAGACATGTTTGATAAACTTGTCATTATCCATTTGTTTATGCTTATCTCCATCCGTTTATTTTCTGTGTACAGATGAGACGTTGGTAGTTAACGTAGCCTGTACGTGGTAAACTATACCGAAGTCATTATCCATTTGTGTATTTTATGTGTACAGATGAGACATTGGTTACGTTAACGTAGCCTGTGGTATACTATACCTAAGTCATTATCCATTTGTTTATTTTCTGTGTACAGATGAGATGTTGGTAGTTAACGTAGCCTGTGGTAAACTATACCTAAGTCATTATCCATTTGTTTATTTTCTGTGTACAGATGAGACGTTGGTAGTTAACGTAGCCTGTGGTATAGTGGCGGGAATTGTCTCCAGTTCTATAGCAAATCCCACAGATGTGTTAAAAGTAAGTTCAAGATGTAAAACTGCTCGCTACATGTATTCCCAGACATAATTATTTTATACTTTAAAGCGGAGTTCTGCTTCCCAGGTTACAAGAAACCTTGGAGTTGGCCTCTAGAATTTCAGGGTTCTCTAGGGTTTCTGCTTGAGAAAATTGTCAGTTTTAATACCATTTGAATTTGACCTCTCTCGTTTATTTTTTCGTTTATCTGTGTCTCAAATATTAGACAGTTAATGTTTCTTAAACTTAGAATATTTGTTACTTTCTAATGGAAAATAAATTTTGAAATAATTTTGAATTACATTTAAGTTTTAGTACAAGGAGAGCTGACATATTGAATCCTAGAAATAATTTATTCCATTACAAATGTATTTAGATTACAGAGTTTTCTCGTTTGAATACTACATGTAGGTACGCATGCAGGCTAATATGGTAATGGACGAGAGGACGTCAATGATGCGATCATTTATAAATATATACAAACAGGAGGGAGTCAAAGGATTGTGGAGGGTAATTAAAGTTTTCAGCACTCAAGGGATGCTTTTGTTAATTGCCCGTTTTGTCTGTATACATCTTAAATTTATTACATAAGGTATTAGTTTTCATGTTAATGGCAATGAAACTGCAATGCAATAAACCTTGAATAGGAATATTCAGTACCATGTATAAGGAACTTTTATTGAATGTATGTTATTAGACATATAAAATTAATGTTGGTTTTAAAAGTGGGTATCTGAATGTCTGAACTCAGACTTTTAAGGAATCACTTTCTTGACCAGTTTGAAGGTTCATTCTTCAAGTAAATATGATATGTTTCATGAATTGTGGTAAAAGAAATATGAAGAATAACGTCTTTGATGATACATTGTATTTGTAATGTGATCTCCGTACGTAAAGTTGTTGATGATATTTGTAATGTGATCTCCGTACGCTGGATTCTATGTAACTATGATACTTTTATGTCTTGGGTTTGACTAAATGTTTTCTGACAAACGCCTAAAAGTGGAGCAACCATGCATGTTGTACTTAAATGTACTTCAAAATAAACATGTACTTTCAGATGTTGATAATAAAGGATTATAACTTTGATTTTCTATAACAGGGAGTGGTACCCACAGCACAGAGGGCAGCCATTATAGCCGGTGTTGAATTACCAGTTTATGATTTCTGTAAGAAGTATATTATACGATTTGAGTTGCTAGGTGATACCATGGTAACTCATTTTATGTAAGTTGTACACATTTAAATTTTTATGCCCATAACATGTAACATGTAAAATTTTGCACAGGCATTTTTTAAGAGTTTGCTTTGTCTGTCATACTGTCCTTCCATAACTTAAGAGGGGAAGGCCAGTGATTGCTTTGACCTTTCAAAAAATTGAGGCCAATTTAAGGTCACTGTAAGGAAAAATACAGTTGAAGTAATGATTTCTAGATGATAACTCTTTTGCCTATCGAAATCAAATTTTGAGGTATGATTACTTATCAGGAGGGGAAGAAGCCTATTGATTTTGGGATAAATAGGTCAAAGGTTAAGGTCAATGTTAGGAAAAAAGCCAGCTAAAACATACATGTATATAGATCCTCAGGAATTTTCAGTACATTCTAAGTTTGGATGTACATGTATGATTTTTTTAGCTTGCCTTGACGAAGTTGAGTGAGTTTATGCTATACCCCACATGTCCATATGTGCATACGTGTCCAGTTAAGGGGTTTGGGATAGCTCAGGATGCTGCATCTGACCTACATTTTCCACTTGAGTAACTTGGTTTAGAAGTTTGGGACAGCTAAGTGTGACACGGTTAAGAAGTTTGGGGTAGCTCAGTATTTGACAACGACTTATGCTACAGGAATCAAATTTACACGAGTGACTCATCTTGGGATGCTGAGGTGATCCTATGCATCAGATGCTGCATCTGATGCACATTTCCCGCTTGATTGACTTGGGTAAGAAGTTTGGGATAGCTCAGTATCTTACAAAGTACTGATGCTACAATAACTAGTTGCACTAGTGATTCATCTTGGGATGCTGAGATGGATCCATGCATGGAATGCAGCATCAGACCTACTATTTTGCTTTAAGCCAAAATTTAGCAGTGTAAATGGCTACAAGTACCTAACTTGCACACTGGATGTATCTTTGACAAACTTTCATAAAATGACCTTGACCTACTTTTCTGCTTGAGTGATTTTGCCTTTAAAAGCCAGTATTGAGCAGAGTACAAGTGCTGCATGTACCAAACTTGCACATTGGATGTATCTTTGATCAAACTTTCATAAAATGACCTTGACCTACTTTTCCGCTTGAGTGATTTTGCCTTTAAAAGCCAGTATTGAGCAGATTATAAGTGCTGCATGTACCAAACTTGCACATTGGATGTATCTTTGATCAAACTTTCATAAAATGACCTTAACCTACTTTTCCGCTTGAGTGATTTTGCTTTTAAAAGCCAATATACTTACAAAACTGTTTTAATTAATTTTTGCTACCATGATAACATGTTGCCACGAGGTGAGCTTTGTAATCTTTAAAAGAGGGAAGAAGGCAATAGATCAAGGTCACACATTTTTTGAATTGTTGTTTCAAGAGTCAGACTGCTAATGCAGGGACATATTTCTTTTACAAACAATCTTACAAACTTATTGTTTAAAAACGTAATATACATTTACTTTTTTCTATGTTTTCCCTATGTCTTTATCACTTAATTTGAAGATACGGATCTTACTTTTGTAGTATATAAGACCTGGTATGGTAACTCTGTTTTATTTGCAATGCACTCATAATGATTAATCCTTGTCATTTTTGCTTTTCAGATCTAGTTTCTTTGCTGGTCTGGCAGGTGCAATATTTTCTACTCCAGTAGATGTCGTTAAGGTAAGTGATATTTTCCTTTTTAGCTCACCTATAAAGTTGCATGTGCTTTAGAAATCTACTTGGTCATTGCTCTATAAACTTTTTAAAGAGTATTTGATACTAGATTTCCCTTACATATAAAGGGAAATGTACATGTAAAACATTTGTGTACATAGTATTTACGAGGGCTGATTGATATGTTGTAAGCCTGAGTTTTCTAGGGTTGCAGAAGGTATTCTGCTGATAGATTATATCCAAAAAGGACAAACAATCAATGGCACATCTCACACAGTTACTAGGAAAATATTAAACTTAAGTGCTGTGGAAAGCTCACTAAAGGTGTGTTGTTCCATCAGGACCATGCTCCTGTTCACAAGTCTGTCACTACCATGGCTACCATTCATGATTGTGGCTTTAATTTGATTGAGCATCTGCCTTATTGACCTGATCTTGCTCCATCAGACTTTCATCTATTCCCAAAACTGAAAGCAGCTATTTCTGGCTCCCACTTTCAGTCGGTTGATGATGTCATACTTGCAGTGGATAGCTTTCTGACCAGTCAAGATAAGGAGTTCTTTAAAAGTGGTATTGAGGCCCTTAAACACTGGTGGCAAAAGTGTTTTGATACTGAAGGGGATTATGATGAAAAATAATGCAAAATGTCGGATAAAATTCAAATATTTAAGTACGAGGCTCACAACATATCAATCAGCCCTTGTATGGGTTCCATTCTAATCTTTGTACATTTTATGATTCTTGCAACCAACTATGTGAAATAGGGCATGGCATTATAGTCTTTTTATGAACTAATACATTAGACTTATTTTCTATCACACTTCATTTCAAATATAGCATCAGCAAAGTTTTAAATTAGTGCTTTCAGGATTATGAAAATGGTGCCAAATATTCTCAAGTCTTTTACATTATCATTGTTTTAAATATCTATTTTGTCATTATGGATTTAAGACATATAAAAATGCATTATATACACATGTATATATATTCTTTCATTGCAGACTAGGTTGATGAATCAGAAGAGACTTAAAATGCCGGTACAAGGCGGATCTTCATCAACTAATCCTGTGATATATAAATCATCTATAGATTGTATTATACAGGTACAGGTACTATACAGTCGTATCAGATATTCTCTCATACCCGCGTATGTGTTACAGAGTAGGCCCATTAAATACAGCTATGCAAGCTAGCGACGATGTTGCAATAAAACATCGATTTTAAGATCATTTTTCAATGTATTCTTTCATTATATTTAGTAAAGCCTTATATTCGTAGCTTATTCTTATAGAATAAACCATTTCGGGGGCACTGAATTCGAATATCGCAAAATTTTTGCGATTACATCAACTTGATATTTTTCCAAATTTCGTCTCTTTTCTTTCAGTTTTGACTTTGACCCTTAGATATGAGAGAAAAATACACTTTCATGTTCTTCTGTGAAAGATACATAGTTTCCACCCTCGGAGTCTCAAAATTTTGCAAAACCCTTGGCAAGCCTCGGGTTTTACATGATTTTGAGACCCCTCGGGTGGAACCGATGTATCTTTCATAAAAGACCATGAAAGAGTCTTATAGTATTACATTGATAGACTTTTAATGAGGTATATTCCTGACTTATAACATTGATGTGACGTCATGCCTTTGTTCGAACAGTCCAAAATTTACCTTTGACTGTCCAATATCAACTCTAGGTCGCGTTTATTAGAAAAAATATATGCTGACTCTATTAAATATTGGACAGTCAAAGGTAAATGTTCTTTGACATCTACAGGACAACCGTTACAATCCTTATTTTGAAATCACGTGACAAGAATTCCATGTATCTTTGGTACTGACTATTCCAATTTTTGCTATTTTTTCTGGAGTTGACAAAATCCAGCACAATCTTATATATCTAAAGAATCGGCCGTTGTGTCCGCAATGACAATGTAAGAGACACTATGGTTCAGTCCGTTTTTAAGATTTTTGCTCGACTTATTCTAATCCGAAAAACCTTGCCTAAACCCAGCCTTTGACGGTTATTTTGACCCAGTCCCCCAGCCCCTTCCCCCGGTGCAAATAACCGTCAAAGGCTGGGTTTAGGTTGGGTTTTTCGAACTAGACTCCTTCAAAATATCTTCCTGAATTGTTTCTTTCATTTAACCTTGCATATAGTAAATTGAACATCCCCACTGATTTCTTTTCGATATTTAAAGGCCCTATATTATTTCTTGCCTGTCCGGAAAACGACATTTTTAGAGACATGCCATTATATTCTATATATCCAAAGAAGATTCAACTAAGTCGTCATCACGCAAAGTATTCTCGTTGATTTTTTCCAAAAATTTGCATCCAATTTCGTCTCGGTTTACGGAATCTGCGTCATAATTTGTCACATTTTTTTTCAATTGAAAATTTCATCTCCGTTTTCTTCTTATATAAACGACTCCATACTGCTAGAAGCGAGAATGTTAGAGCCTGGAGTGATTACATTTCGTTACAGTAAAGGCAATTAACATAATAAGAACAAAGTCAAAGGTCATGCCACTTTGAATAGTGATCAATGTTTTAAGTACAATATACGCCTCAAACAATTCATTCTTAAAGATATTGGACAGTTTTTGGCCCTGCGGGCCTCAAACTGTCCAATATCTTTAAGAATGAATTGTTTTCAGCGTATATCCAATACAGGACCTTGTCAGGTATTGAATGACATGGACAGACTAACAATAATTGACCTTAAGGTATTTATAGTTCAGAGTTAAACTGAAATCAAAAGTCTAATACATCTACTACAGTCAACTCAGACCTACTGTGAACAATTAAATTTTTCCATTTGATTACATCATCTCATAAGTTCTCTCCTACTATTGGTAAACTGTCGGAAGAAGTATTGCGCTTTAAGGGATTGAATTGGAGTTGGGGCATAGACTAGTGCTTTGTTTGAGATAATGTTCACTAGTTCATGTAAATCCTACATTGAATTGTTTTCTTCAGAGGATCTTATGTATAGAACTGTTTTTTTCAGAGGATCTTATGTATAGAATTGTTTTCTTCAGAGGATCTTGTGGATAGAACTGTTTTCTTCAGAGGATCTTATGTATAGAACTGTTTTCTTCAGAGGATCTTGTGTATAGAACTGTTTTCTTCAGAGGATCTTGTGTACAATTGTCCCCATTAGCAACTCATGTTACATTCACATTTACCAAACCAAGAAATAGACTAAATCTACTGATTGTCTGCATGTTATTCCAAACTTAATGATGTAAATTTTTTTTATAGAATTGTTTTCTTCAGAGGATCTTGTGTATAGAACTGTTTTCTTCAGAGGATCTTATGTATAGAACTGTTTTCTTCAGAGGATCTTGTGTATAGAACTGTTTTCTTCAGAGGATCTTGTGTACAATTGTCCCCATTAGCAACTCATGTTACATTCACATTTACCAAACCAAGAAATAGACTAAATCTACTGATTGTCTGCATGTTATTCCAAACTTAATGATGTAAATTTTTTTCAGACTGTGCGGCATGAAGGGTTTATGGCATTATATAAAGGATTTGTACCATCCTGGGTAAGACTGGGACCATGGAATATTATTGTATCCTTTGTTTCATTCACATGTATTGTTAATTTTTTTCCTCATTTTCATTGTTTGAAGAAATTACTTCTTTAGATAATTGCACTTTGCTTACAAAATGAATCTGTATGAGATTACAGACACAACTTTGTAGAATCACCCGTTCTTCCTTAAATTTTGGCCATTTGGAGTGTTCGACCCCTATTAAAGTTCAAAGTTGAAAGAAAAAAAAAATGAAACAGTGTGAAAAAAAGCTTTGATAAAATTTAATTCCCAATATATGACCTTAACTTTCTGTAAGTTTTTCATGACATTTGAACAATTGAAGAAGATTTACTAGAGAAGCAGAGACCATATGAGAAGCCGGGACCATATGAGAAGCTGGGACCATATGAGATGCTGGGACCATATGAGAAGCTGGGACCATACATTTGTCTACCTCAGGCATGTGGAGATCTGTCCTTATATAGATATTGACAAAATTCATCGTCAACAAGCAGAACTTTAAACTGTTCACATTTGACGATAATTGGACCAACAGACTAGAAATTGAAAGTATTTACTTGTATGGTAGAATGTTAATTTGATTTTTTAGCTCACCTCGACGAAGTTGAGTGAGCTTATGCTATAACCCCACGCGTCCGCGTCCGCGTCCGTGTCCGCGTCCGTGTCCGCGTCCGCGTCCGGTTAAGAAGTTTGGGGTAGCTCAGTATCTGACAAAGTACTAATGCTACAGTAACCAAACTGGCACAAGTGATTCATCTTTGGATGCTGAGGTGAACCCATGCATCAGATGCAGCATCTGACCTACATTTTCCGCTTGAGTGACTTGGTTAAGAAGTTTGGGGTAGCTCAGTATCTGACAAAGTACTAATGCTACAGTAACCAAACTGGCACAAGTGATTCATCTTTGGATGCTGAGGTGAACCCATGCATCAGATGCAGCATCTGACCTACATTTTCCGCTTGAGTGACTTGGTTAAGAAGTTTGGGGTAGCTCAGTATCTGACAAAGTACTAATGCTACAGTAACCAAACTGGCACAAGTGATTCATCTTTGGATGCTGAGGTGAACCCATGCATCAGATGCAGCATCTGACCTACATTTTCCGCTTGAGTGACTTGGTTAAGAAGTTTGGGGTAGCTCAGTATCTGACAAAGTACTAATGCTACAGTAACCAAACTGGCACAAGTGATTCATCTTTGGATGCTGAGGTGAACCCATGCATCGTATGCAGCATCTGACCTACATTTTCCGCTTGAGTGACTTGGTTAAGAAGTTTGGGGTAGCTCATTATCTGACAAAGTACTGATGCTACAGTAACCAAACTGGCACAAGTGATTCATCTTTGGATGCTGAGGTGAACCCATGCATCGGATGCAGCATCTGACCTACATTTTCTGCTTGAGTGACTTGGTTAAGAAGTTTGGGGTAGCTCAGTATCTGACAAAGTACTGATGCTACAGTAACCAAACTTACACAAGTGATTCATCTTTGGATGCTGAGGTGAACCCATGCATCAGATGCAGCATCTGACCTACATTTTCCGCTTGAGTGATTTGGATAAGAAGTTTGGGGTAGCTCAGTATCTGACAAAGTACTAATGCTACAGTAACCAAACTTGCACAAGTGATTCATCTTTGGATGCCGAGATGGACCCATGCATCGGATGCAGCATCTGACCTACTTTTTCCACTTGAGTGATTTCGCTTTTAAAAGCCAATATTGAGCAAAGTATAAGTGCTACATGTACCAAACTTGCATATTGGATGTATCTTTGATCAAACTTTCATAAAATGACCTTGACCTACTTTTTCCGCTTGAGTGATTTTGCCTTTAAAAGCCAGTATTGAGCAAAGTATAAGTGCTAGATGTTCCAAACTTGCATATTAGATGTATCTTTGATCAAACTTTCATAAAATGACCTCGACCTACTTTTTCCACTTGAGTGATTTTGCCTTTAAAAGCCAATATTGAGCAAAGTATAAGTGATACATGTACCAAACTTGCATATTGGATGTATCTTTGATCAATCTTTCATAAAATGACCTTGACCTACTTTTTCTGCTTGAGTGATTTTGCTCTATAAATCCAATATTGAGCAAAGTATAACTGCTACATGTACCAAACTTGCATATTGGATGTATCTTTGATCAAACTTTCATAAAATGACCTTGACCTACTTTTTCTGCTTGAGTGATTTTGCCTTTAAAAGCCAATATTGAGCAAAGTATAAGTGATACATGTACCAAACTTGCATATTGGATGTATCTTTGATCAATCTTTCATAAAATGACCTTGACCTACTTTTTCTGCTTGAGTGATTTTGCTCTATAAAGCCAATATTGAGCAAAGTATTACTGCTACATGTACCAAACTTACATATTGGATGTATCTTTGATCAAACTTTCATAAAATGACCTTGACCTACTTTTTCTGCTTGAGTGGTTTTGCCTTTAAAAGCCAATATACATGTACTAAGAAATATGTTTGAATTGAATTTTGCTGTCACGAGGTGAGCTTCGTAATCTGTGATTACCTATGTTTTTTTCTTATTTTACACTTGCTCAATGATGGCCTTATTAGGTATTTAAAGCAATCCAAAATTTACATGTATGTAGCATTGCCCAATATAACTTGAGCAAATTGGATATTCTATAGATTTTTTTTTCTTGCTCTTTATTTTCAACTTTTAATATATTTTTATAAATCACATGTTTATCACAATAAATATCATCTTCTTAGATTCTGTTTGTGTGAAGTTCCATGAACATAATGCATTTGTTAGTCCCCTACCGGCAACGTCGAAGGGGACTCTTAGTTTCCTCTCCATCTGTCTGTACATCTCTCCAATTTTCAGAATTCCAGACTTTTCTGCAACGCATACAGATATTCAGGTGAAATTTGATACACAGCATGGTCTTGAATAGTTACAGAGCAAGTTTGACTTTTGTCACACTTAACCCATTTTACGAGGAGTTATGCCCCTTGATGACTTGCAAAATTCAATTTTCGACAGTTTTCCGGACTTTTCTCTGCAACAAATAGAGATATTCAGATGAAATTTAATACACAGCTTAGTCTTGGATAGTTACAGAGCAAGTATGACTTTCGTCAGGCTTGACCTATTTTTCGAGGAGTTATGCCCCTGGATGACTTGCAAAATTCAGTTTTTGCCAGTTTTCCGGACTTTTTTCTGCAACAAATAGAGATATTTTGGTAACATTTGATACTCAGCTTAGTCTTGGATAGTTCCAGAGCAAGTTCATCTTTCTTCATGCTTGACCTATTTTTCGAGTCAATAAAGGAGATAAAACCTCAGAACTGAGCTGCACAGACAGTAAGTTTAATTGAAATTCATGATTAATTGAAGAGTTCTTTATAGGCAGAGTTGCAGGACTTAAATATATGCCGTGGTAGGGGAATTATATCGCTCAGCGATAATAATTAAACTGAAAGCCTACCTAGGCCTACAAACAACATTGAATACACCACACAAATTCATACTCGAGTGTTAAGGCCATCACGAGAGAGCATGTTGCAAAGTAAGATATCGGGGACAATAGGACTAACTGTAACATCCCATGATCAAGGTCACAAAGTTTGGTACATGTATGAACAAATACACTTGGGAAAAGATATGTTTGTGAAATGCTATGCAGCTGTTCTTTAGCTCATCTGAATTAAAGGTTCTAACCACAGAGGGGAATCGTGTTAACCAAGATACTGAATCCGCTTTGTGGGTGCATTATGGAAAGGGAATAAACAGCAAATTGTTAAGTGGAAATTTCATCTGTCTGGTTATGAAAAATCATATATTTCAAGCAGAAGATTTAAATTTGGATAAAAGGGTATAAATGACTAATTTTACTTGTGATGGACACTTAGATTGAAATGATATTCATAATTAAGCCTCTATTGTACTCTAGAAGGTCAATTGTTGACTAAATGATCTAAATCAATTGAAGTTGGTTCCCTTTCATACACTGCAAAACCTGATTTGGGTATATTATACTTTACACATTTGCTCCCTTTGATTCAAATTACCTATTTGTCTGTGAGCTTTTCATATTTTCAATCTCCTAGATGCAATTGATGAACTGAATTTCCCAAATTCTTCAAGGAAGCAAGTGGTGTTTTTTTCAAGCTGATTGGTAATCAAACATGGCCACTGAAAGTTCCAATTGGCTGATGCAATTTTTAATCCTCTACAACCACTGTATAGAATTTAATAAAACCTTACAGCAAGCAAATACTCAAGGTCCTTTTCCCGAGTTTTCATTTTTCAAGCAGATCATCAAAAAAACAAGAGGCCCAAGTGGGCCACATTGCTCACCTGAGTTGCAGACAAAGGGTTAAAAGTCACAAAAATACTTCTACAGATCAAAGCCCTTGACAGCCATATTTGTTGACCTATCGACAAGTAAAACACAAACTTGGCAGAGGACTTGAGTACTTGCTTGCTGCAAGGTTTTGTGAAATTCTGTGCAATGGTTGCAGAGGAGATGTCGAAAATGTGTCAGCCAATCAGAGACCTCGGTGGCCATATTTGTTGACTGATCGGCATGAAAAACACAAACTTGGTAGAGGACCTTGAGTACTTCCTTCCTGTAAAGTTTCATGAAATTCTGTGCAGCGGTTGCAGAGGAGATGTCGAAAATGTGTCAGCCAATCAGAGCCCTCGGCGGCCATATTTGTTGACCGATCGGCACGAAAAACACAAACTTGGTAGAGGACCTTGAGTACTTCCTTCCTGTAAAGTTTCATGAAATTATAGGCAGCTGTTGCAAAGGAGATGTTGAAAATGTGTCAGCCAATCAGAGCCTTCGGCGGCCATATTTGTTGAACGATCGGCACAAAACACACAAGCTTGGTAGAGGACCTTGAGTACTTCCTTTCTGTAAAGTTTCATGAAATTCTGTGCAGCGGTTGCAGAGGAGATGTCGAAAATGTGTCAGCCAATCAGAGCCCTCGGTGGCCATATTTGTTGACGGATCGTCACGAAAAACACAAACTTGGTAGAGGACCTTGAGTACTTCCTTCCTGTAAAGTTTCATGAAATTCTGTGCAGCGGTTGCAGAGGAGATGTCAAAAATATTAAAAGTTTACGCCAGATGGACGACGACGGACGGACGGCACGCTTCGCTCAGGTGAGCTAAAAAAAGAGAAAACTGACACCAAGGGATATGATTGGCTTACAGATTTTCAACTTCTCCACAACTTCTGCACAGAATTTCACAAAACCTTGCAGGAAGCAAGTACTTGAGGTCCTGTTGTGTTTAAAACCATTTTTGGGGCAAGCATTCAACAAACATGGCCACTGACCAAAAACCACCTACCCCCAGGGGCATAAAAGGAAAACTTTGTGACACCCTAAAAGTCAAGATTACTTCAATGACTTTGAGATTCAGAGGATGGTCCTTTCACCACTTTGAATCTGTGTGTAACATGTATAAAGATGTTAGTTAATATTTTGAGTTTGCCAGTGTTGATAGATGTACAGGCAGACAGATAAAAGGATTTCTAAAGAAAGGTATTTTCTTAGCAAAGTTACCTGACCAGGCAGAGCTAATTCAATAATGGGATTTCTAAAGCAAATAAGCTCTGGTCTCGTTGTAGCACATGACCTGACAGGGCGGAGCTAATTCAATCAATGGAATGAGACTAGTCAATTAAATTTTAGGATAGACTATGAATTGCATGTACATGTATTAGTAATTAGAGTATATACTCATTACCTGTAATTTTTATAGCTTACAACATGCATATCACATGGAAAGAGGTAAACTCTTCTAATGACCAGATGAAAATGAGCCATGCCCGGTCAGGTCAGTTGCCACGACAATATTTCAAAGTAGGCCACAACAAGTGTTGTCACCTAACCATAAGTACCTGATCATCATACCATAATAAAACCATAATAATTTAACTTTTATTGAAAATTTCTCTGTAGAAATAAGTTACTTCTGAGTATAGTACACATACATTTACATACAGGTGTTTCTATATTCAACATTCAATAAACAGAGCTTTTATACAAGAACAAATCTGACTTTAAAATCATGAAATAATTCTGATTACAACAAAAATATTTCCTGTTAGCGGAAATAAAAGTGCAGCGATTTCTGATAAAAAGAAAACAATTTTATTTACGATGAATTGAGCACAATCATGTACATTTATAAATGACTCCATTATAAATACTATGTCCCGACATATAAACACTTGATAAATATTCAAAAACATAGGTAATCACAGATTACGAAGCTCACCTCGTGGCAGCAAAATTCAATTCAAACATATTTCTAAGTACATGTATATTAGCTATTAAAGGCAAAATCATTCAAGTGGAAAAGTAGGTCAAGGTCATTTTATGAAAGTTTGATCAAAGATACATCCAATATGCAAGTTTGGTACATGTAGCACTTATACTTTGCACAATATTGCCTTTTTAAGGCAAAATCACTCAAGCGGAAAAAGTAGGTCAAGGTCATTTTATGAAAGTTTGATCAAAGATACATCCAATATGCAAGTTTGGTACATGTAGCACTTATACTTTGCTCAATATTGGCTTTTAAAGGCAAAATCACTTAAGTGGAAAAAGTAGGTCAAGGTCATTTTATGAAAGTTTGATCAAAGATACATCCAATATGCAAGTTTGGTACATGTAGCACTTATACTTTGCACAATATTGCCTTTTGAAGCAAAATCAATCAAGTACAAAAAGTAGGTCAGATGCTGCATCTGATGCATGGGTTCCTCTCGGCATCCCAAGATGAATCACTTGTGCAAGTTTGGTTACTGTAGCATCAGTACTTTGTCAGATACTGAGCTACCCCAAACTTCTTAACAAAGCCACTCTGAGCTACCCCAAACTTCTTAACCAAGTCAGTCAAGCGGAAAATGTAAGTCAGTTGCAGCATCCGATGCATGGGTTCACCTCAGCATCCAAAGACGAATCACTTGTGCAAGTTTAGTTACTGTAGCATCAGTACTTTGCCAAATACTGAGCTACCCCAAACTTCTTTACCGGACGCAGACGCGGACGCGGGGGGGTATAGCATAAGCTCACTCAACTTCGTTGAGGTGAGCTAATAACAAACTTTTAATTTTGGGGAATTTCTATGCCCCTTGTGTAGAAATGTATGGTACATTTCAGAAATGTAAGGTAAATTTCAAGATGCCACACACTACTGTAAACGTGGTTATATTCGCAATCATAACATCAAAACGTTACACTTGGGGGAAATACTATAAATATAATAATTATATTAATGATATAAACAGCTCTACCTTTGTAAGAATGCGGCAGGATCATTATCACTAAGTCCCTTAATTCTTAAAATACGTGAAAATTACTGCCACACAAAAATTTCAACGTTTCTAGTACCTGCAAGAAGAAACATTCATTGGTGAAGAATACAAATACAGGCTTTCTACTCTACCTTGATGAAAAAGTATGAAAAAAGTAGGAGTAGTCAATGACAAGAGCCCCAGGGGGCACAACGCTCACCTGATACCCATGCACGCTCTAATTGACATACTGACATTGAATACTGATAGTGCCAGTACCAGGATTTTAGCCCACAACCTTTCTAACAAGATTTTTGCCGGATGCAGACAAGTTTTTTTTTCAGACAACCTTTAAAAGTACAAACAAGAGAAAATAGTCACATTTCAAAACAACAACTTTTTTACTGATTTGAAAAGATGGATTATGCAATCCAAAGTCATATGCCCAGCTAGTATAGTTCGATTATGCAACATCAAAAATAAAATCATTTTGTAAAATTCCACATTAATGTGCAACAGAAACAGAATAAAACAATGAAATGATTTCATAAATTAACTAAAGTTTATTTAAAATTGAACACCAAACCTTTCATTATTAATAGCTAGTATGCCAGAAAATAATAAAGCCTGTGTTTGTGAAACACGAATGCCCCGCGGTGGCATCTTTGTTGGTATAAACACCATTTTCTGTTAAGTATGTGAGAGGTCAGGGTCAGAGTAATGTTGGTATCAATGGAAAGATCTTGTCACAAAGAATACACATGTACAATATGAAAGCCCTATCACTAACCATTCAAAAGTTATGCCCAATGTTAAAGTTTTTGAAAAGTAGGTCAAAGGTCAAGGTCAAGGTCACGAGGTCAAAAATTTTGGTATCAATGGAAAGGTATTGTCACAAGGAATACACATGTGAAATATGAAAGCTCTATCACCTTCCTATCAAAAGTTATGCCCAATGTAAACGGACAGGCCAAAAACTATATGCCCCCGTATCTTTGATTCCGGAAGCATAAAAAACAAAGACTTTTCGGTTTTGCCTTTATTCATATAAAATTATACAGAAATCTATGAATGAGAGCTTTTGAATAGTATTGATTTCATCTTAATACATGTAACGTACAGTCAAAATCGTGTTAATCCAATTAACACAGACAAGTTGTTAGCGGACAATATTAATTCAAGTGAGTTGTGCAGAAATTGAGCCAATTTATTTTCCAAACAGCAGTGTACGGTGTATCAAACCTCATGACCCAGTGAAGCCACTTGGACTAATCAATCAAGAGATATAGCCAATATTAGATTTTTAGAAAAGTAGGTCAAATATCTAGGTCAAGGTCAAAAGGTCAAAAATTATGAAATGTGTATAAAGGTCTTGTCACAAGGAATACACATGTGAAATATCAAAGCCCTATCACTTACCAATCAAAAGTTATGGGGTGTGACACCCAAGTGTGACAGACAGACGGAGGGACGGATGGACGGACAGACGAACAACAGACAAAGTGATCCCTAAGTGTCGCTGTGCTTCGCAGGCGACACAAAAAGTCAACATCTAAAAAATAAATTCAGCGTATATTTGATAGCGTATGTGGCCAAGTTAATTCGAAGTATGAAAATAAGTACACAAAGCCAAACTAGCTATAGCTTGTCTTATTTAAAAAATCATTAAAAATCTAAAAGTTGATATTTTGACAAAATTCTTTCACAGTTTCATTTCTAGCGATAAATATAAAAATAAAAAGAGAAAAAAAACTGAAAAAGGGAAAAAAAAATTGTTGGGGTCCCGCCGGGGTTTGAAGCTACTCCCCATGGGTCCATTTGGCATGGAAAACATACATTATACCTAATATGTACAATCTTAAAAAATATTCCTTAAAAATCCAAAAGTAGATATCTTGACAAAATTCTTTCACTTGTAGGGTACCATGCATGAGTACCTCATACCTACAAATTGTCATGACAATCTGAAGAGTGGTTATAGAAAAGAAGCAGAAAATGTATGAAAATCAACCCCCCCCCCCCTTCCTTTTTACATAAGAAAAAAATTCATAAAAAATCAAAAAAATAAATTTTAAGCATAAAATACATATCAAAGCATTAAGTAAGTTAAATATGATAAATATGTAGTAAATGAGTGTGTAAAATCATACACTTATTGAGTTATTTAAAGAAATAGTGCAAAAATGTGCATTTCTGACAAAGTCCGAAAAGACGTCAAAAACGCGTCAAAAATTTGACTTCGAAGTGGAACCAAAAATAACAACACTTCTTAAGACATCTCTCTAGATCATCCTGATGCTTTCGGTTTGTCGATACATGCTTCGGTTCTGAAGAAGAAGTTTGTCAAAGGAGGGTACCCCCCGTGACCTACTTTTGGCTGTGGTGGCGCCACCTGTTGACAGATCCGGACGAAAAACAACAACACTTGTAGGGGACCATGAGTACTTCATACCTACCAAGTTTCATCAAAATCCCTTCAGCCGTTCTGGAGAAGAAGTTTAAAATGTGAAAAGTTTACGACGACGACGGACGACGACGACGACGACGACGACGACGGACGACGGACGCCGGACGCAACACTATGACAATAGCTCACTTGAGCCTATGGCTCAGGTGAGCTAAAAAAAAGTAGGAGAAAAGTAGGAATTAACAGAGAAAAAGTAGGAAATTTTCCATTACTTATATGACAATTTTCATGATTTATGACACACAAAATCAACAACAAGCCATTTCAGCAATGTTGTAGACCAGTGATGTTCATCTTTGAAGGAATCTCAGAGGGGAAAGCTGAAGAGCTTGCTATGCTGCAGCTTTGGTATATAATTTTGTTTTCATCTGAAGTGAATGGGCGAGCGAAGCGAGCCCGAAAATTTTTAAACTTTGAATCAGTCATTTTCCTCTGACATCACATTATCAATAATATTTTTTCATTTTTGAAATGAAAAAAGTAGGAATAGTAGGAGGTTTAGAAGAAAAAGTAGGAAAAAATAGGATCAAAACAAAAAAGTAGGAAAAGTAGGAAATAGCAGGAAAAAGTAGGAACAGTAGAAAGCCTGCAAATACATTCATATATACTTAAAATACTTAGTATAAGCATGAAGTGAGACTATAAATCCGAAATAGCAATGAAAAGGAGATTGTAATACATGTTCATGAAGCAGGTTTGATCTATGAATAGATCCAAAATACCAGCAAGTTAGAGAGGAGCATGACATCACAAACTTCCGATTTAACACCACTAACATGATTAAAGCATATAGATGCAGCTGAAGTAGGAACTTTCATGTATCTATATCCTAACAATATTACCATATCTACCAGTATGAAGATCAACAAGTACAATATATAATTGAAAAGCTTAACTCCGTCATATACAAGTATTCATTGAAGAAATAATTTTTTTTAATTCAAATCTAATCTTTGTGATTTTTGCTACATCTTTTCATAACTAAAACAGGTGGTACACGTCTCATTCTCAAATCAAGCCAGAGAAATCTTAATCCACAAAGAGTCAAGTAGTCAAAGATGTAACATCTCTGTTATGAGCAAAATCTTCCTTTTCTTTGGCATCTGCTTCATGTTGTAATGAATCCATGGTGCTTCATCCAAATTCTAGTCCTGAAGTCTCTGGCAGATCATTACAACATTGCACCTTAGTGAGAACAGAAATTGCACCAATATTTCAAGTTTTGTACGAATTGAAGAACGGAGCATCATCCAAAGTGTCCCGCTCTGTTACTAGAGTGAATGGCCTTGCCTCGATGATTAAACATGTAAAATGCTTGTCTGTTACTCAACATATCCCATGTCCTGAAAAAAGTAGAATGCTTGTCAGTGTTAATTTGAAATAGAATCCGAACCCCGATTTCCATTTCAGTACTTTTCTGAAATATTACATCATATTTCATCTCCATTTAAACTTTTAAATTCGAAAGATATTACCTTGGTTTAAGGCATTAAATGTTTTATAAGAATTACCCAGCAAACCAGTACAATTGTTGATCAAGTACATGTAATAGTATAAACTTGAACTGCCCTTAAAGTGACGAATTATACCCCCTGCGGGACGTTTTTCTCTAAACGGATTCATTTATGACATAGGAATCTATAATTTTATGTTAAACATCATAGCCATATCCATTACAGTTCAAAAGTAGGTCAAAGGTCAAGGTCACTAGGTCAAAAACCATTGTATCAAATGAAAGCTCTGATCATGAGGAATCTAAATGTGAAATATCAAAGCCCTATCTCTTATAGTTTAAAAGTAGGTCAAAGGTCACTAGGTCAAAAGTCATGGTATCAAATGAAAGCTCTGATCATGAGGAATCTATATGTGAAATATCAAAGCCCTATCCCTATTATTTAAAAAGTAGGGCAAAGGTCAAGATCAAGGTCACTAGGTCAAAAGTCATGATCTCAAATGAAAGCTCTCATCATGAGGAGTATATATGTGAAATATCAAAGCCCTACCCCTTATAGTTTAAAAGTAGGTCAAAGGTCAAAAGTTGGTCAAAGGTCAAGGTCACTAGGTCAGAATCATGGTATTAAATAAAAGCTCTCATCATGAGGAATATATATGTGAAATATCAAAGCCCTATCCCTTAAAGATTTAAAGTAGGTCAAAGGTCAAAAGTAGGTCAAAGGTCAAGTTCACTAGGTCAAAATTATGGTATCAAATGAAAGCTTTAGTCATGAGGATTATACATGTGAAATATCAAAGCCCTACCTTTTGTTTAAAAGTAGGTCAAAAGTCAAGGCCACAAGGTCAAATGTCATGGAGTAATACTTGTGTGCATGCGTGTATGAAATATTAAAGCCTTATCACTTATACTTGAAGAGATATTCGCTTTAAGAACTTCTTCACCAAAATATTACTACAAGGTCAAAATTCAAAGTCAAGGTCCCTTGGTCTTATGTCGTGGTATCAAAATGTAGTACTTATGGTGAATGTATGTATGAAATATTAAAGCACTATCACTTATATGTGAAAAAATATATGCTTTAAGAACTTCTTAACCAAAATATAACTACAAGGTCAAAGTCAAGGTCAAGGTCACTAGGTCAAATGTCTTGTTATCAAAATGTAGTACTTATTATGGTGAATGCATATATGAAATATGAAAGCGCATTCACTTATACTTAAAGAGTTATCTGCTGTAAGAACTTCTTAAAGGACGGATGGATGGGGTGTTTCCTATATACCCCCCCCCCCAAACCAAACTTTGTGTGTGTGTGGGGGGGGGGGGTATAATGAAGCATTCCCTGCATTTTAAAATTCATCTATCGCCTTTCAACTTGGCATAAAAAGGTCCCAACTCCGTCCAACATTGGAATTACACTGTATACATGTTTCACAGTCAAAACAAACAAATGGGCCCAGGGGAACGCTTCTGTGAATTATTTAAATCCATGCAAGGGTTAAATATGACACATGGATGATAAAGGGTGTATTTCGTACATCCTCCTCCAAAACAGTTTTGTGGGTGGTACAATGAGCACTGTTAATTGTCATCTTCAACATCATCTTTACAACACAAAACAGTCATACTGTACTTGTACTCACTTAGATTCTGATTCTGCACTAACTCTGATCTCCCTGAAAATACCCGCTACGTGCACCACACCATAACACGTTATTATCAGCCCAACTAAACACTGAATGATGATCTGTAAACAAAATGTAATACTTATAACATATAAACAATATACCCGCTACGTGCACAACACCATCACATGTTATTATCAGCCCCACTAAACACTGAATGATGATCTGTAAACAAAATGTAATACTTAAAATATGTAAACAATATACCTGCTTCGTGCACCATAACACATTATTATCAGTCCAACTAAACACTAAATGATGATCTGTAATCAAAATGTGATAAGTATAACATGTAAACAATATACCCGCTACGTGAACCACACCATACCATGTTATTATCAGCCCCACTAAACACTGAATGATCTGTAAACAAAATGTGATAAGTAAAACATGTAAACAATATACCTGCTACGTGCACCACATCATAACATGTTATTACCAGCCCCACTAAACACTAAATGATGATCTGTAAACAAAATGTAATACTTATAACATGTCAACAATATACCCGCTAAATGCACCACACCATAACATGTTATTATCAGCCCCACTAAACACTGAATGATGATCTGTAAACAAAATGTAATCCGTATAACATGTAAACAATATACCCGCTACGTGTACCACACCATAACATGTTATTATCAGCCCCACTAAACACTGAATGATGATCTGTAAACAAAATGTAATACTTATAACATGTAAACAATATACCCGCTTAGTGCACCACACCATGTTATCATCAGCCCAACTAAACACTGAATGATGATCTGTAAACAAAATGTGATACTTAAAACATGTAAACAATATACCCGCTACCTGT
The DNA here is from genome assembly GCA_033119305.1 of Pinctada imbricata. Classification (NCBI taxonomy): domain Eukaryota; kingdom Metazoa; phylum Mollusca; class Bivalvia; order Pterioida; family Pteriidae; genus Pinctada; species Pinctada imbricata. The sequence continues at coordinate 20,949,134 of VSWD01000008.1, read as the reverse complement.
ACCACACCATAACATGTTATTATCAGCCCAACTAAACACTAAATGATGATCTGTAAACAAAATGTGAGAAGTATAACATGTCAACAATATACCTGCTACGTGTACCACACTATAACATGTTATTATCAGCCCCACTAAACACTGAATGATGATCTGTAAACAAAATGTAATACTTAAAATCAAATTCAAGGAATTGTGGTCCCCCGCTTTTGGGTGTTTGTCTTTAAAGAAATGCTTACAGACATTCCCCCATTCTTAAGTTTTAATAATATATCTCATATATTATCAACATTCTAAATATGAAAGATTAACTCCAAGAAAAGGTCAAAAGGTCCAAACTTGTGTTTTGTTTCCAAGGGACAGGGCTTATGAAAAGGTATGCACATGTGAAATATTTAAGACCTATGATTTAAATTACCATCAAAAACTTATGGTCGAGGTTGAAGTTTTTAAATGTGGGTCAACCTCCATGGACAAGGTCACAAGGTCAGAATGTTATTACCAACAGAAAGGTCTCATCACAAGGAATACACATGTGAAATGTGAAAGCCCTATCATTTTCCATTAAAAAGTTATGGACAAGGTTATAGTTTTTTGAAAAGTAGGTCGAACTCAAAGGTCAAGGTCAAAAATTTTGGTATCCATGCAAAGGTCTTGTCACAAGGAATACACATGTGAAATATCAAAGCCCTATCACTTTCCATTCAAAAGTTATGGTCAAGGTTAAAGTTTTTAATAAGTAGGTCGAACTCAAAGGTCAAGGTCACAAGGTCAAATATTTTGATATCAATGGAAAGGTCTTGTCACAAGGAATACACATATGAAATATCAAAGCCCTATCACTTACCATTCAAAAGTAATGGTCAATGTTAAAGTTTTTAACAAGTAGGTCAAAGTCCAAGGTCAAGGTCACAAGGTCAAAAATTTTGGTATCCATGGAAAGGTCTTGTCACAAGGAATACACATGTGAAATATCAAAGCCCTATCACTTTCCATTCAAAAGTTATGGTCAAGGTTAAAGTTTTTAATAAGTAGGTCAAAGTCCAAGGTCAAGGTCACAAGGTCAAAAATTTTGGTATCCATGGAAAGGTCTTGTCACAAGGAATACACATGTGAAATATCAAAGCCCTATCACTTTCCATTCAAAAGTTATGGTCAAGGTTAAAGTTTTTAATAAGTAGGTCAAAGTCCAAGGTCAAGGTCACAAGGTCAAAAATTTTGGTATCCATGGAAAGGTCTTGTCACAAGAAATACACATGTGAAATATCAAAGCCCTATCACTTACCATTCAAAAGTTATGCACAAGGTTAAAGTTTTTGTGACTGACGGACAGACGGACGGACAGACGGACGGACGAACCGTTTTAATGTCCCCGCGCTTTCGCGAAAGCGGGGGACAAAAACATGTATACAATATACCCGCTATGTGCACCACAACATAACACATTATTATCAGCCCAACTAAACACTGAATGATGATCTGTAAACAAAATGTAATACTTATAACATGTAAACAATATACCCGCTACATGCACCACACCATAACATGTTATTATCAGCCCCACTAAACACTGAATGATGATCTGTAAACAAAGTGTGATAAGTATAACATGTAAACAATATACCCGCTAAGTGCACCACACCATGTTTTTATCAGCCCCACTAAACACTGAATGATGATCTGTAAACAAAATGTAATACTTATAACAAACATGTAAACAATATACCCGCAACGTGCACCACACCATAACATGTTATTATCAGTCCAACTTAACACTAAATGATGATCTGTAAACAAAATGTAATACGTATAACATGTAAACCAGGGATCATTTTGGGACGCGATTTTGCGAGATTCTCGCATCTTTTTCTTAAAAATCGCATTGATTTTACTTGGATGCGAGAATTCTCGCAAACATCAACATTGAATCTTTTTTTATGTCCCAAGGTTTTTCTATGCATTTTATGTCCGCGAGATCGAAAATAAAATGACAATGTCGTGTCTGCAAAAACAAATTTACCCATTGACTGACCACTTAAGTAAAAATGACATAATAATTAAAAAAAATTTTACGGACGAACGCATACATAAGTACCTGTACGTAAATTTAAGATACGTAAGTGGACGTTGGAGATTTAAATAAGGCGCAGAGCATGTTGGAGAAAAATCAATATCGTATCATAGTAGAAAAGAACCTCCCGGATGAGCAGATCCCTACGTAACAATGTAAAAACAAGAGATACATGTACATTTAAAAGCCGAAAATGGACACAGTCACCGTAGAATAATGTACACCAGGGCGCAGCGAATTGCCAATTTAACGTGCCATTTTTGATCGGTATGGGACTATGTCGCATGGCCTATTGTCCAACTGATGAGTTCGATTTCTTTCCTCTTTTACGAGAATTATTACTGAACGGTGCGACTGTGAAGAGAACGCCGTGCTAAACTGTCACCTGTATAATTAACATTTACTCATTTGTTTTGAAAATTGATTAACTGGTCACTACAATCAGCGTAATGCATAACATAATACACAACTTGGGGATTTTGCATTTCATCTGGAGAAATCTGGAGGATTTTCGTTTTCGTCTGGAGGACTATTTTCGATCCTTGTTTCGTCGAGAGATTTCGTCATCCCGCTGGGAGGACTGTTCACATGTATGTGCATCAGTAATACCTTATATGTCATTATATTATATTTATATAGATAAAAGAATAGACGCATTTGTGGCGTCTTATTTTCACAAATCAAACTCCTAAATACCGCATAAAATTACCCTTGATGCAAGTAAATAAAAACAGGGTATACAGTGTACTTTAAGAGTTGTACATACTATAATTAGAACATATTTTAGATATTCTCTCATTGCTTTTCAAATTTTCTCATTCAATTAAAACGAGCGAGAGAATTCTCTCATGAAGTACCCAAAACGTGCATGTCTGGTCCACGTTGCCAATTTATCTGTTTTTAAATGATGCTATTCAATTTGAAGACGTTTACATGCATAGCAGCAGCCAGAATAATCCCTGGTAAACGATACGTCATTTGTGTTACTGTATAATCAAATAAGTACATGTATTCTTGTATTATATGTAATATTTTCAGTAAAATTTTAATAATTCTATAGTGTGTAAGCAATTTGCAATACAGTGTACTTGTCACAAGTTTAAAAGTAAACAATACTAGTATGCCAATGCCTGTACTTACAACATGTACACAATATCACTCACATACTTATTATATAACACAAACTTTGAAACTGCATAATCGTGATAATTATATATGAAGAAATCCAAACTTACATCTGGTGGTAAACGTGTGAACTCCTGCTCTGTCAGCCTTAAATAAGTTCTATCTGAAATAGTATAATATGTCATTTTAATGTATGTACAATGTTTAGTTTATACATCATATTTCGTTTTCAAAAATACCGGAAAGATGTGTTTGTGACAATTGAAAGACAGTATGATTCTAAAATTCCAAAGTCAGGGTTATGATACATCGTATCAAAAATTTCAGTGCCAATGGAATTTCCAAAAGCAGGTCAATGTCACTACTGTCCAGTTCACTAAATTCAGAGCACACTGTTTTGGACATTTATTCTGCCATCTTAGGAATTTTCCAATTACGTGTATCTATTGTCTCCATAGGTTGACCTCCTTTAATTGTAACAGGAAATGTGCATGAACTCACCCATTCAACTGTTTTTAAGCTGCTATACGAAAATTTTAGGCAGTGGCTCCGGATACGAACGTTCGTATCTTTAGACCTATGTCTCGGCGTACGAACATGTTTCCGATTGGTCTGTAACTGTCACGTGACTCGGGTCATGTGTCCATGGTGTCCATAACAAAATAAAAAGTTGATTTTATGTAACCATATCAAGGTATACGAGTTTATTCTGCATAATCTGTAATTTAGCAACCGGGACAAGAGGCTATTTTCTATGCTCTCAATCATAATAGTGATCACTGATCAGTAATAGACGCGCACTTGTCGGCTGTTGTGTGCACGTACTGACGTTCTGTCGATCCAGCGGAATTTGAAGTTTTTGAAAGTTTTGAGACGATTACAAATACGTACATGTAGCTGCAACTCCGTGCTTTTTACTTAATTAACTTTTCAGAATATGTCACAAAAAAGAAACAGTTTGAAGACTAGATGCCTTGAAAAAAAACGAATCAAATCAAAATATATATGCAGAAGCTCACTACGATTTGTGTTCATACGCTGAGACATAGGTCTAAAGATACGAACGTTCGTATCCGGAGCCACTGCCAAAAATAAAATGTCTATGGGAAATTCCCATGTTTATTTCTGCCAGCCACCATATTGTTCTCCGTACAGGTATCAACAATGGTTAACAGTAACGTTATGGCAACTGACATCTCACATGCGAGTCATTTTTAATACAGAAAATTTCCATGGTTATTTTATTTTCCATCGTAATTTTTAACTAAGCTACGCACAACCAAAAGGGGGGGTATTTTCTGTTACGACTAATAGAGTTCTATAGACTGGGTATAAGTTTATAAGATGACAACAGTATATTTACTAAGTTCCTGAAAAGTATCAGTTTTATAAGATTTGTCGATAAAAAATTATTTGTTCCGATAAAACCTCATTGTGTCTATTATTTGGACCGATAAAAATTCCCAAATGTCCAACATTTCATTGGATGATTTCAAGAACTCTGATTTAGGAGTTCTTCATCCAAACAGGGTGCTCTGGATTTACAAAGGTAGTGAACAGGACAGTAGGTCATTTTCTGAATGGCATCACTTTTATCTGAATCCCTTCAATATAAAATAGGCAAAATCTTGTTTATCCCATTTCCGAAGTGAGCCATGCAGACAGTAGTGTGGTCAGGGACTGAAAGCTATGTTGATGTGCGTTATTCTGATCCCCTCTCCTTTATTTGTAACGGCACAAAAAGACGGTGGTGTACATGTAGAGATTTACTTTCAATTACCAGTAATGTTTACAGTCACCTACATGTCTTCAACATTTGAGATACTATAATTTGAGTGAAAGTCTTTGTAAATATCTGAATTGTCAGTTACAATCCTGTGTTGGAATTTGTCTTTCCCGGTAAATTATGACTAAAACTGATTAGACCAACATCCAATTTCTCCTGAAATAAAGAGGTCAATGCTTATTCCAATACTTATTTAGGACAGAATGTCCTAACGTTGAATCCCAACAAAACTTTGCAATGAATATTATGTGAATTTGCTAGGAGGTCTGAGGAAATTCGCAGCATGCAAAAATCGATCCGTTACACTTTTTCACCTATTTTGATTATAATTCTATATCATATTGACTTTTCTTACGTTGGGCAGCAGAATATGCAGCATGAAGCATCGCTAGAAGTCCAACAAGGACACAAAAATCATACAATCCCATGTTGAGTCTGCCGGAATGTGAAACGCTATTGGTTTTGTTTCCTATGTTTTTTAAAATGCAGTGAAGGGAACCTACAACGTACATTCTGAATCCGATTACCGTGGTTCATATCCAAGTGATCTTTCTGTCTGAGCGAAATCTTCAGTACCGATTACGAAAAGAAAAAAAAAAATGAATTCAATCTTACAATTATTCTGAGACCATCTGAACAAATAAATTCATAATCTTTTGAGTATATACCGTAAAATCATTCTAATATGACTTGAAATTTTCTCCCTATTTGTACCATACTGCAGTAGAACTCGCCTGGTGTAAAATCTCCAACAAACTTCCAGTGCGCTAAGTCAAGTTCCGCCCGTTCACGTGCTACATTAGAATAGAAATAACAACCAACTTGCTAGCAGTGATTCATTGTCCACTAATTCCACTCGTCACATGAACCAATCAAATTATCCGTGTAGTAAGGAGTGATGCTTCGCGGCTCGGTGATAATTTGATTAGTTCATGCTACTCGTGGGATTACTGGACAATAAACCACAGCTAGCTAGTTGTTATTTCTTAAATACATGTAAAAGTCCAGGGTCAAGGTCAACTGAGATCATCACAAGGTCAAAACTTGTTTGACTTCTAGCGATGCTTTTTTAACATGTTTAAAGATGAGAAGTAAAAATGGTTAAACTCCAAGGTAAAGGACACACACCTTTTGATAACGATGGAAAGATTTTGTCATAAGGACTGCACATGTGAAATACGAACGCCCAATTATTCAGCTTCACAATTCAAAAACTTTGCCCAAGGACGTGTAAAAAAAAATATCGAAAGAATGTCAAACTTCATGCAAGATCAAGGAACCTTACAAATTGAAGCATCAATGGAATTAAGGTCTTGTAACAAAGAGTATACATGGAATGCGAAAGTCCTCATGATTTACCATTCAAAAGATATGTCCACAAATTAAAAAATGTTTCAAAGTAGCTGGTAAGTCAAAGTTGAAACTCAGAGGTCAAGGTCTTTTGGAAACATGAAAAGGTTATGCAGAATTTCCAATCATTCAAAAGTTATGGCCAAGGTTAAAATATCTCAAAAGTTGGTCAGACTTCAAGGTCAATGTCACAGTTTGGTATCAATGGTATTTTCACAAGGAATATAAATGTGATATAAGCCATATCACTTACTTTTCAAAAGGACAATATTCTTTCACATAATTGAGTAAACAACTTTCTTCTTTTTATGAAAAAAAAAACAACTTATTAAAGTAATTCAAAGTTGACAAAAATGTACGTCCTTTTGTTTGCAGGTCATTGCCGTCACGTTGGATAAATATCATAAAGCATAAAAGGAGGGAGACCAAGTGCCGAATTTGAACAGCAATCCACTATATGCAGATCGTGTTATTATCCGGATTACGTGCACACAACCCTCCCACTTATCCAGATACACAAAGGTCTCTCAAGACGTACACCTGCTGTATAAACAAAAAGAAACCATTTATACTGTTGTCTTATAACGTCTTAAGGTGGGTCCCTACTCATAGATTTAACACTGATGAAATTTGTATTTTAGGGTTTTTTTCCTAAACACAATTGTCCAAATGAGAAATAAAACACAGACATAGATATGTAATTTTTTTCATCAAAGATACAGTATATTATAGAAAGGTACGTTGCACATTAAGATTGAGGAGTATCAAATATCCAGAATATGCTTTTGAACCCTCCAAATTCAGTAATAATTTGTTTTCTTTTATTTTATGATAACAAGTCATATAGAAGAAATGTAACACATCAAATAATATTCATACATAAATCTGATTATGATGAGTCTCCAAACAATTTAAGGGTACCCCCTTAAAATAATTTCATCACATTTTGACCAATAATATATACTAAATCCAACTTTTTGCTGAAAAAAAACAGGTAATTTTTTTTCGTTTTGCAACATTTGATATAACTATGTATGTAGGTGAAGAAAATAACACATACAGGTACACAGTTTTAAAAATGATCAAGATATGGCTCCAAACATAAAGGTAACCCCTTATAATTTCATCGTATTTTCAAATAAGAATAAATAGTTTATCCCACTTTTTGCATAAAATACCTGATGAAAGTTTTTCATTTTGAACTATTTCATACTATACTGTCTATAGATGGCGAATAAATCACATACAAGTATACAGTTTTATGAATTATCAAGATATGTATTAATTAATATATTTTCTTTTTTTTTTGCGTAATAATTAATATAATTTCACCGCTTTTTCAACTGAAAATATACCGATATACTGTATCCATCTTTTCGCGTGAAATACCAGATGAAAATTCTTCATAGTGCATAATTTCGTAAGAAAATGTCTATAGACGAAGAAAGAATCACATACAGATATACGGTTTTATAAATGATCACGATATCGCTCCAAACATACTGCGTAGAAGGAAAACCTACATTTTGTATAACGGTTCGAGTAGGGACCCACCTTAATTAACTCTCTTTTTTAAAATAACAACTTATTTGGCGTTTTTTTTTTTAATTGTGTTGTCGTAGTCGATTTTGAACTTTATTTCCGAGAACATGCAATGCTCAACAGTATGGAAAGCCAAATTAACAGAAACTCAAATAATTAGAGAGCTAGCTCTTCAATGAATTTATAATGGAGCTCTATAAAAGAATTGAAGAGCTCTCTAGTTAAATTATAGAGCTCTTTAATGCCAATTATTGTAATTAGAGAACTCTTCAATTCGTTTACAGAGCTCTTCAATTCTTTTACAGAGCTACATAATTCAATTAAAGAGCTCTCTAATTCTTTTATAGAGTTCTTCAATTGTATTAGAGAGCTCTTTACTGGTAAAAGGGACAGATCCATATTATGATTAAAGAGCTCTCTAAAAGAATTATAGAGCTCTTTAATTGAATTAATGAGCTCTGTAAAACAATCGAAGAGCTCTTCAATTGAATTAAAGAGCTCTCTAATTACAAAAATCGGCAATGCATGAATTAAAGAGCTCTATAATTGTATGAAAGAGCGCTACAATTCTTTCATAGAGCTTTTTAAAGAGCTCTTTAATTCACATACTTATTGCGCTCATTAAAAGAATTAAAGAGCTTTCTAATTGTATTATTGAGCGCAGTAAAACAATTATTGCCCTCTTTAATTCATTTATTGCGCTCAACAATTAAATCAGAGAGCTCTTTAATTCATTTATTGCGCTCAATAAATGATGCGAATTAAAGAGCTCTTTAAAAGAATTAAAGAGCTCTCCAATTGTATTTATGAGCACAATAAATTAATATTTTAGAGCTCTCTAATTCTTTTAAAGAGCTCTTTAACTAATTGAAGAACTCTCTAATTATTTGAGTTTCTGTTAATTTGGCCTTCCATACAACAGAGCTATTTAATTTTGCCATATCACCAAATATATATATATATGAAACATCGTTTATGTTATCGAACAAAGAAGTTAAATAAAAAGTTATGTGAAAAAATATTTGACAACTTTTGAATGTTCTCAATTATTGTTCAACGTTTCGCGGAGGTCGACAGACTGAATTGAAATACCATATACGTAGCATATTTCACGAACACCTCAGTGAACGCGGGAGGTCAAGCGCGGATCTAGAAGTTAGCGTTATCGGACATATTCCCCGTCCTTTTTTTTTAATATGTATGTCGAAAAATTCAAAATGATAAAATTCTTGATAGCTGGGTTAAGCACCATTCCTTTATCCCTACTTTTATGGAAAGCCAAATTAACAGAAACTCAAATAATTAGAGAGCTCTTCAACTAATTAAAGAGCTCTTTAAAAGAATTAGAGAGCTCTTCAATTAATTATAGAGCTCTATAAAAGAATTGAAGAACTCTCTAATTAAATTATAGAGCTCTTTAATTCTTACATTGCCGATTATTGTAATTAGAGAGCTCTTTAATTCTATTATTGCGCTCTTTAATTCATTTATTGCGCTCTATAATTCAATTAAAGAGCTCTCTATTTCTTTTAGAGAGCTCTTCAATTGTATTAGAGAGCTCTTTCATTGTATTAGCGAGCTCTTTAAAACGGACATATCCATATTATAATTAAAGAGCTCTTTAAAAGAAATATAGAGCTCTTTAATTGAATTAATGCGCTCTGTAAAACAATTGAAGAGCTCTTCAATTGAATTAAAGAGCTCTCTAATTACAAAAATTGGCTTTGTGTGAATTAAAGAGCTCTGTAATTGTATTTGAGAGCTCTTCAATTCTTTCATAGAGCTCTGTAATTAATTGAAGAGCTCTTTAATTCTTTTAAAGAGCTCTTTAATTCTTTTAAAGAGCTCTTTAATTCACATATTTATTGCGCTCATTAAAAGAATTAAAGAGCCCTCTAATGGTATTATTGAGCGCAATAAAACAATTATTGCCCTCTTTAATTCATTTATTGCGCTCAATGATAAAATTAGAGAGATCTTTAATTCATTTATTGCGCTCAAAAAATGATGCGAATTAATATGGATTCTATGTAAAAACCTAAAAAATCAGACATGTTTGGCCACGACATGTCTCAGATTTTGGATATTTTTTGTGTATAAGGTAAATATGATGTCCTCAGAACAAAGTGACCTTCCATTTTTTTCTCCGACGTTCCGTTGCCATGGTAACCAAGGTTTTGTATAAAAACACTTTTAAACAAGGCATTTTTATGCATCCCGTTACCATGGAAACAAATGTTGAATGTATATGTAATTTTCCGAAAAGATTATCTAAATCGTCTTAAGTTGAAACAATTTGATTTTTCGATGCTCCTACTTTCTGTGTGTCATGTAAATTTGCTTCAATTTCAAGAAAAATTGCTTATTCAAAATGAGCCATTTTCGGCCAATCTAGGCCTTATTTTACCTATATTTTACTTACTTTTGACAAGAGTGATAATGCAATTGCACAAGATTTGAAATACAGTTGACTATTTCCTGAAGAGTATTATCCTAGGACTTCATGGGAATCGAAGGAAATTTATCTAGAAGTGAGATTTTTCTGTTTACATGCCTTTGAAAAAGGTTACCATGGCAACATTTGGTACGAAGGTGTAAATACCTGTCATAAGTAAAAAGCTAATTTCTACAGATGTATGCCTGCTATCGTTACAAAACTTGGTATGTAGATGTATTAAAGACCATTTGATGCTATCATGACCTTAAGAAAATGTCAAGGTCATTTGCTCAATTTTCAAGGTCATTGAAAAATATTTGCTATTTTCAGGCCAAATTTTGTGGTTTTTCACTAAAAAGAGACATGATTAACAGTAAACAGTATGGAACCTTGGTAAAACAATCAATTATCGGTAAAAGTATGATAAATGTATTATTCGTTGGGATGAGTATCACATTTATAAAAGTCCAATGAAGACCCCAATAAATGTCACATATTTTACGAGAAAATTTTAGAAAATCTCAATTTTATGCTCTTTAAAATGTATGTCATACATAGAAGTAAAATACAATTAAACAAAATTGTGATGAATTTTACTTCTTTTGGTCGGTTGTTCAACTGTAAATATTTAAAATCAAAATATCTAATGAAATAAGTTAGAGAAATCAATTTAAATTAATTGGAAATCCTGATTTTTGTCTTAATTTTAGTCTAAAGTTAGAAATGACCTTGAGATTTGGACAGATGACCTTGAAATGATTTGAAGGTCAATTGATAATGATGAATATAATTTGTATACAGGTATGCTATTTCATAATCATAGGACTCAAACATAAGGAAAAACAACGTTTTTAAATATGCGGTATATGGTAATTTTGGATTCCAAGTTGCTATAGCAACGGATTTTGATTGGCATTCATGACAAAATGGTGAGTTTCACCGTAAATTTTATTTCTTGATTTTTTCCAGCTATAGACATTTATTTTGGCAAGGTGGTGTTAAATATCCATAATATTCACCAAATAATGGTTTTCAACCTTCAAAATAATCAAAAACAGGCCAAAAATGACCCTAGAATTAGACCTTATTTTTGCTGAATTTTCACATAATTTGACTGAATATCAACAACTACCTGATAACCCCCTCCCCCGAAAAAGTTATTCTTGTTAGAGTTGAACTTACAAAGAAAAGTTTTTGTGTTCATAAAGTAAATTTTGACCATGGTTTCCATGGCAACAGAATGCCACAATATGTCTTATCTCTCATATTTATGGGGGTGTTAAATAGATTGACCCCGTTACCATGGCAACCGTTGTTCAAATATAACAATATGGTTTGTTTTCATTGTTTTTACATTAAGTATGATAATTACAGAAAGTTTCATCAAAATCCATGACATGCCGTGGCCAGCTGTTTTAGGTTTTTACAGAGAATCCATATTAAAGAGCTCTTTAAAAGAATTAGAGAGCTCTCTAATTGTATTTATGAGCGCAATAAATGAATTAAAGAGCGCAATAATAGAATTAAAGAGCTCTTTAACTGAATTATAGAGCTCTCTAATTCTTTTAAAGAGCTTTTCAATTAATTGAAGAGCTCTCTAATTATTTGAGTTTCTATTAATTTGGCGTTCCATATACTTTTGTCGCGTATACAGTGCAGACATAACATCCAAACGCCAAAAAAAAAAAAATCTAATTCTAATCAAATTGGCGCAAATATCGTCTGGGTATGCGCTATTAAAAAATTTAGCGCAAATGCATTTGATATCCAGGTGGTCTGTGGATTGGCGCACGTAAAAATAGACGTCGATATTCTGTGGTCATCAAAAATTGACTCCGTTATAATAAAGTTACTATAATGTGTACAGAGTCAACGTAATCAATATCGATATTGCTTCATTCTACAAGTTAAGTACTGCATAATCATTATAGGAGTAACGATAGCGCGGGATCAAAGCGGGTCGAATAACACAATGATTGATTGTATTATATCGCCTCCCTGGATTAAACTACCTACCTGTGATTGTTGACTTTTGTGACGTCACATGACACGGTCTCCTACCTGGATACAAACCGGAGCGTCTCGGTTTCTAAACATGGCGACTAGCTATTGTATACACGAATGACATGTGCAGCTTTAAAGAAATCATTATGGCTTTTAATGATTCACGATTTAATTAGCGAGGAATACTATCAGTTAGTTAAAGACAAATGAGAACGTGCGAGGCAAACACACGGACGTGGAACTGACAGGTGAGTGATAAAAATGTAGTTAAAGAAATGTAGAAGATTTTACTTGATTTTCTAGCTCTATAGCTATCGATATCCCCTTTTAAAGCTATTACGCTTTTAATAGAAAAAATATAAATGATCTGTTTTGTTTTCATTTTTCAATTATAGAATAGATCTATATTTTTTTCTTTTCATACTTCTGGTTTAACTTGCATTAAAATCTGAATGATGGATCCGTATGTTGACAAATAGTTGGCAAAAACTGCTTAATTACAAGAAAGAATTTTCGATTGACCAAACAGAATTTCAGCAAAAATTATGTATATTTCGAAGATAACAATGAACACCGTGCGATACAAGCATATTTATATGGATTTAAATTTAAAATCGTGTTGGGTTTGTGATAATAACATGTATACATAAATGCCCCAATATATTTTGGGACGTGTCCTGACACATTTCATACATCAGTCGCTATCAAAATTAAGGCTCTTACATCGAGGGGGTAAAAGTATATGGTTTTGATTTCGGTTTAAAATTCGTAGGTCCGTGACATGAACTGAAAATAAACGAATTTCAGTCAATTTATGGCACTTACTTTCAACCAGCTTATAACGTATCAAATGTCCGGATCTTCACATCCCATTTTAAGGCCAAGAAATGGGTACCTATCGCTTTGACTAGCTTGGCTTACAGACGGACAGTAAAACGGACGTATTGATTCTATTTATAAAATGTCAGTGACAGTAGTCCATTCCTATTGCACAAATATTTCTTCATTTGAGTATACGATTCAAAATGCAATATATACTTTCAATAATAATATTTTTTAAAACTACAATTTCCAGTATGAATAATACGATATTATGTCTACAATTATGCGGGCAAAATTCTGGAACCAAATCTCGTCTGTTTGGAAAAAAATAGCACCCCTTCCCCTCTTAGTTCAGTCATGAATGTTATACACGCTGTTCAAATGAAATTTAAAAATCGATTATTAAATGAACGTTTTGAAGAAAAAAGTTAAGTGGTTTCTTGCTAAACACAAACCTCTCAAACTTTTAAATTTAATTATTCCACTTAAGTTAATATTTACTGAAGAGACTTTATGATCGCAGCCCGTTTTTTCTTTGGAGTCTAATCAAGTAGGTATATATGGGGTCATATTATCTTCTTTGCATCACGCAGTCACATACAACAACGAAAAACGATATCAATAGATGTCAGTTCATACTTTGGGATTGCAAATTTTGAAAGACTAGAATTATTTCCTGACATAAAATCATAAAGTTTTTTTTTGTGTGTGTTAAAATATTATCACCGATTTGAAGAGAAGTGTAGTCTAAAGAAATAGTTGGGGGATGTTAAAGAGACCAATGCTTTGATGGGGACTCTTGACGACGCAAAGTTTCAGTAATCAAGCAATCAATTATTAAAAAAAAAATACATTTAAGAATGTTTCGACGGGTTTTTATTTCCATAAAGATATAAAAAAAAAATGTTACTTTGACTGACGTAGGAGAAAACGGGGAGGGGAAGAAAGAGGAGGGCTGGTTTTATTATCCACTTACATCAAAATCGTCGCCTACTTTAAAGGCATTAACACATAAAAAGCGCAAAGTTGAATAGTATAAAAAGAAGCAAAACATTTTTTATTAAAGAAAAGTATATGGATATTGATGATTCCTGCATCGTTCCATGCGAAAAAAAATTCCACGACTGAATTGTCAATATATTCCTTACGGAAACCATAGTCTATCTACCCAAAGACAAAGGACGGTGTTAAATCGATTTTAATGCGAAATACCTTTGTTTCATCTCAAATTCAAATATCATGTAATACCGGAGGATTAAAAGTGAATTCTCTGCGTCGATATTGATATTAACGTAAATCACGGCCAAGTATTGACAGGAGCAGATCCCAAGGGACATAACCGATAACTTCTAGTCCTTTAACATCAGACGCTCTTTGTCTTCATATGGACTTCTCTTTATAACAATGTGCTTCTGACGGTATGTTGTCTTGATAGTTCCTGTAGACCCCCTCCCACAAATAGGAGAAAAAGTATATCTTAAAAATAAAGCCTGTGTTTGTGAAACACGAATGCCCCCGGTGGCATCTTTGTTAGTATAAAAACCATTTTCTGTTAAGTACATGTAAGTGAAAGGTCAAGGTCCGGGTCACTCTGGGTTAATTTTTTTGGCATCGATGGAAAAATCTTGTGACAAGGAATATAAGTGTGAAATATCAAAACCCTATCACTTACCATTCAAAAGATATTCAAAATGTGAAAGCTTTTGTAAAGTGGGTCAAAGGTCAATGTCAAGGTAAAAAAAATCTTGGTATCAATAGAAAGGTTTTAACATAACAAATACACATGTAAAATATCAAAGCCCTATAACTTACTATTCAAAAGTTATAACCAATGTTAAAGTTTTTGAAAATACGTCAAAGGCCAAGGTCATGGTCACGAGGTCAAAATTTTTGGTATCTATCGAAAGGTCTTGTCACAAGGAATACACATGTCAAATATGAAAACCTTATCACTAACCATTCAAAAGTTATGCCCATTGTTAAAGTTTTGAAAAGTAGGTCAAAGGTCAAGGTCACAAGGTCAAACAATTTGGTATCGATGGAAAGGTCTTGTTACAAGGAATACACATGTGAATATGAGAGTCATATCACGTACCATTTAAAAGTTATGCCCAATGTTAAAGTTTTTGAAAAGTAGGTCAAAGCCACAAGGTCAAAACTTTTGGAATTAATGGAAAGGTTTTGTCACAAGGAGTACACATTTGAAATATGAAAGCCATATCACTTTCCATTCAAAAGTTATGCCCAATGTTAAAGTTTTTGAAAAGTATGTCAAAGGTCAAGGTCAAGAGGTCGAAAATTTTAAAGTCAATGGAAAGGTCTTGTCACAAGGAATTCACATGTGAAATATGAAAGCCCTATCGCTTTCCATTTAAAGTTATGCCCAATGTTAAAGTTTTGCAAAGTAGGTCAAAGGTCAAGGTCAAGATTTTTATGACATGTTATGAAATTTCAGAATTGTTTTGAAAAATGTGTCATGGCAACAAAAGAAAGTGCTGTGTGATTAGTATGTAGCACTTAGCCACCTACGTTTACTTTTTGGATGCACTATTTATACATTAGCCACGTTCACTACCACAGGCTCGGTCTCGGTTTGCAATACGCTTACCAAAGCGATTGTAGGAACATGATTACTTCATATACATGTACATTACATTTTTGTACTTCGACCGATCGGCACTCTCGACGTTGATGTTCTGGTTCTGTGATGCATGGACCGTATCACCGACGATACCCATCAAAGAACAAAGCATAGTCGAATAGGGTTGATAGGTCGAACTTAGCATATAAACGAAATTTTTAGTTAGGTTTGTTCTGAAACTTGAATTAATTCATAACCCGAGTTTGTTACTCTGATAAGTAATATTTACCGTGGATTTTACATTTGCATTTTGTCATTGATTTTTGTCAAACGTAGACAAATATTTAACCTGAATGGGTATATCCCGGGAACTACAATACTTTATCGAAAGCCTTTCAATATGATTTCATAAATGTCAATAAATAAAACTTCACTGGATCTCAGTTTCCTTGTACTTTAATGTTGGTCTAACAATGTTCAATAACATTGATTCAGTCTGCTAAATGCGTTCAAAGTAAAATGCATTGTCCTGACAGGAAAAGAAATTTAGCAATTTCATTGGTCAAATATGAAATAACTTTAATTAAAAGCGTTTGATGTATTATTCAATATTTATCTTTTCAGAGACGTATTCAGTGAAAGAAGAATTCAGAGTATCCGCTGTTCGTGAATCATGAGCGCTAGACGGAAGAAGAAGGATGAGAAACCCCCACCCGCCATCGGCCCGGGGAGTAAAATAATTTCACTCCCAGATCCTCTAAGAAATTCTTGAAGCGCCTCCCTGACAGCAAGAAGGTTCACATGAAATTCGGCACCGCAAACTTCAAATCTTTGCCGACAGAAATTTACAACAACGAGGAGCTTGCAGAACTAGCCGTTCGTTTTAATGCCGAAAACAACCGACTGAAGCGACTTCCGAAAGCAATATCGGTGTTGGAAAATTTAGAATACATAGATGTGAAAAATAATGCATTGTCTGCATTCCCTGGCTCGGTGTCTAAGCTGAAAAAGCTGGAAATTTTGGATATTGAGAACAATGCCATCAAAACGCTTCCGCCAGCTATACACAAGGCATCGGGGCTCGTCCAGTTATTGGCATCGAATAACAGGATCCGAACTCTGCCGAAAAACATCGGGAAATCCTCTATTACTTATTTGGACGTGTCAGGTAACTTGATCAAGTCATTTAAGAAAGGCGTATACGAAATGACGGCGGAAGTCAATCTTCCGACAACCGGATAACGGAAATGCCACCGGCGAGCGTCAAAAAGCCGAATATACAGAAGCTCAACCTAGCTAGAAACGGTGTCACCTTCATGCCGGATAATATCGACAAGTTGACGCGGATGACATGGATTGATTTATCCCATAATGCCTTACAGGAACTTCCCGCTCAAATCGGAGGAGTCAAATTCCTGCACTATCTAGATATATCGCACAATCACATTAAGGCCCTTCCGGAGGAAATTTGTAATCTAGCGTACGCGCTCGATTTTTTCGACGCATCACACAATGAAATTCCCGTTCTGCCTAACGACATTCATAAATTGCAAAAATTGCGTCATTTTGACGTTTCTGGAAATGAAATCGAATATTTGCCGGAGGGAATCAACAAGCTGCCGTGTCTCCTGACATTATGTGTCTCAAATAACAAACTCAAATCGATGAAGTTTGCGGTTTATCTGAAGCAGCTAGAACATCTTCACATGTCCAAAAACGAAGTAGAAGTGGTACCCCAGGAGGTCGACCAAATGAAGAGCTTGATCACACTAGATATCTCGTGGAACAAGGTAAAGGAGATACCTGATGCTCTCGGCAAGGTGAAGAGCCTTAAAGCTTTAAATGTCTGCGGAAACAAGCTGACCGTGTTACCTGATAAAATAGGAGTCGAACAAGTGCTAACTTCTCTTGATATCTCGCACAATCGCCTGACCGCGTTGCCACAAGATCTACGCAAACTTCGCAATCTGGAGACTTTCCACATAAGTCATAATGAAATCCCAGCGATGCCAAAGTCAATCGATTACCTCTATCAGCTTAGGTCCTTAGATATAGCTACCAACCTTATCAATGAACTCAACCTACCGAAAACCTTGACCAGTTTGAATTTATCGGATAATCCGCTCGCAATTAATCCGTCGGACATGCGTTCCGCTATTGTAGTCATGGGAGACAAGGATCACCTAAGAAACCTGACGTCATTAACATTATGTAGCCTCGGTTTGGATGAACTTCCGCCGAGCGTCTACAACCTGCGATGTCTAAAGCATTTGAATGTTTCAAACAATTCGCTCAAGAACCTTGGAGAGGTGTGTAAGCTTAGGGGACTCGAGTCATTAAATGCCGGAAACAACGAAATTTCCGGACTTCCGAGCAAAATCGGCACTATGTGCAAACTCCAGCAATTACATATATCTCATAATGAAATTAGCGAATTCCAACCAACCATGGTGAAGTTGGTGTCATTGCGTGAACTAGATATGTCGCACAACAAACTAAGCTTACTTCCGGATAATTTCGGGGATTTGAACAAACTTATTGCGATGGACTTGTCGCACAATGAAATACTGACATTTCCAAAGGACCAAATAGACGTATTAGCTTCACTTCTTAGACTCAATATTTCTGAAAACCATATAGACGTTATGCCAATGGAATTCCCTTACTTGTATCGATTGCAAGTTTTAAAAGCCGCTGGTAACGACCTTAAGTCCCTTCCTTACGGAAATGGATAAGATGAAATCTCTGCAGATTTTAGATTTATCCGATAACGTCTTGGAATCACTTCCGGAACGGATATGTAAAATGCCAGAAATAAAAGAAATCGATGTCACCGACAACAAAATAACTGTGGGATGGCCAAAAGCATGGGAAAACCTCAGACAGAAAATAACAATTAAGAGCGCTGATCAGTCCGCCTACAAGAAGCGGGAACCGCGCGAACGACCGTCCGACAAAGTAGCCGAGACGCAAGTTTCCCCGAAACCAAGCAAGAAAGGCATCAAGAAAAAGGTTTCCCCGATAGGAACCCCACCTACTCCTATTAAAGGTGCGCGTGAGAAATCGGCTCCCGTGAAGTGAAGCCTCGGTGCATTTGTACCGGAAGTACTAGTATAGCGATTCTATATCCGTAGATCTCTAGTCAGCACATAGCCACAGTAGAGCAGTAACTACGTCATTAACGACGTGATAATGATGGGACGTACCGAGCATACGTACGACTCAGAGGACACACGGAGGAGAGCGTATTACATTCCTCCCCATTCTACAAGTAGGAATAGTGTTATGTAACGGTAAAAATATTAACATTTATACATAGCGTATTCCTTATTTCTTTCTCGTGCAATTCCATAGTGCATTTAAAACTCATGTATATATTGTTGTTTTATTCAACGAGGTGCTTTAGATTTTGGTTATGACTAGTTTTCAGTCTTACATTTTTTTCTTTTGAATACCCCCCCCCCCCCAGCCCACCGTCATTCACCAAATACAGACTTATAGCGATCTCTCAGTGTTGTCTGTATTACAGTAGTAGTTTCACTCCTACTTTAATCTCGTTCCGTCCAAACAAAGCATTTCTATATTGAAATGTCGCAATACAAGGATTCTGAAGATGAACTTAAAAACCTTTTTTAAACAACAACAATGACAGAACAGACTGTTCGTTTCTCACGCGAAGATAAAACATATTAAATATTGGCTACTTAAGTAGATTTTATCAGTTGTCGGTACCCGGCGCTCCCTATAGATGATATCAAGGTTTCCATTTACAGCTACATTTAATTCAATTCAAAACATATTTACACCATACTTATTGTTATAAGTATTGCTACTCAAATTGGCACTGATTGAATAATTCAACATTCCATCTATTTAGCGTATGTACATTGTAATTTGTACTGAGTCATTGCAGCTTTTTGTGGATTAATTTATGATTAAGTACAACTGCAGCGTGAATACATTGAACTTCTCATCAAAGACTTTGATTTAATTCGATTTTCATTCCCATCCTAAGTCTTGAACTTGCTAAACCAGCAAATCAATAATGCAAAGTAGCCGATTATTTCAACTTATCCCTTCCGCGGGAGTGAATTTACATCATTATATACGCATGTTCCCAGTTTATAAAAGCTAGGTGTTTATTAAGAGTTGACAGTTTGACAATGTCTACGCCTATTATTCTATTTTTCACTGTAACCCTTCCATAACCTTACCGACCCCATTACGTGGTTTTAATATAGACTTTATTTGGTATGCACAGTAAAACTGTGACGCTTTCAAAGCACACGAACGTAACAAACTTGTCTAGTACATGTATATATCGTTATGATACACATTTTTCCCCCCAAATTCAAGTACAAATTCTGATCAAGAATGTAATTTAATATGGATTCTCTGTAAAAACCTAAAACAGCTGGCCACGGCATGTCATGGATTTTGATGAAACTTTCTGTAATTATCCTACTTAATGTAAAAACAATGAAAACAAACCATATTGTTATATTAAAACAACGGTTGCCATGGTAACGGGGTCAATCAATTTGACACCCCCATAAATATGAGAGATGAGACATATTGCGGCATTCTGTTGCCATGGAAACCATGGTCAAAATTTACTTTATGAACACAAAAACTTTTCTTTGTAAGTTTAACTCTGACAAGAATAACTTTTTCGGGGGAGGGGGTTTTCAGGTAGTTGTTGATATTCAGTCAAATTATGTGAAAATTTAGCAAAAATAAGGTCTAAATTAAGGGTCATTTTGGCCTGTTTTTGATTATTTTGAAGGTTGAAAACCATTATTCGGTGAATGTTATGGGTATTTAACATCACCTTGCCAAAATAAATGTCTATAGCTGGAAAAAATCAAGAAATAAAATATATGGTGAAACTCACCATTTTGTCATGAATGCCAATCAAGATCCGTTGCTATAGCAACTTGGAATCCATATTACCATATACCGCATATTTAAAAACATTGTTTTTCCTCATGTTTGAGTATTATGATTATGAAATAGCATACCAGTATACAAATTATATTTATCATTATCAATTGACCTTCAAATCATTTCAAGGTCATCTGTCCAAATCTCAAGGTCATTTCTAACTTTAGACTAAAATTAAGACAAAAATCAGAATTTCCAATTAATTTAAATTGATTTCTCTAACTTATTTCATTAGATATTTTGATTTTAAATATTTACAGTTGAACAACCTTTCAAAAGAAGTAGAATTCATCACAATTTTGTTAAATTGTATTTCACTTCTATGTATGACATACTTTCAAAAGAGCATAAAATTGCGATTTTCTAAAATTTTCTCGTAAAATATGTGACATTTTTTGGGGTTGTCATTGGACTCTGATAAATGTGATATTCATCCCAACAAATAATACATTTATCATACTTTTACGGATAATTGATTGTTTTGCCAAGGTTCCATACTGTTTACTGTTAATCATGTCTCTTTTTAGTGAAAAACCACAAAATTTGGCCTGAAAATAGCATATATTTTTAAAGGACCTTGAAAATTGAGCAAATGACCTTGACATTTTCTCAAGGTCATGATAGCATCAAATGGTCTTTAATACATCTACATACCAAGTTTTGTAACAATAGCAGGCATACATCTGTAGAAATTAGCTTTTCACTTATGAAAGGTATTTACACCTTCGTACCAAATGTTGCCATGGTAACCTATTTCAAAGGCATGCAAACAGAAAAATCTCACTTCTAGATAAATTTCCTTCGATTCCCATGAAGTCCTAGGATAATACTCTTCAGGAAATAGTCAACTGTATTTCAAATCCTGTGCATCTGCATTATCACTCTTGTCAAATGTAAGTAAAATATAGGTAAAATAAGACCTAAATTGGCCGAAAATGGCTCATTTTTAATAAGCAATTTTTATGAAATTGAAGCAAATTTACATGACACACAGAAAGAAGGAACATCCAAAAATCAAATTGTATCAACTTAAGAGGATTTAAATAATCTTTTCGGAAAATTACATATACATTCATCATTTGTTTCCATGGTAACGGGATGCATAAAAATGCCTTGTTTAAAGGTGTTTTTATACAAAACCTTGGTTACCATGGCAACGGAACGTCGGAGAAAAAAAATGGAAGGTCAATTCCTTCTGAGGACATCATATTTACCTTATACACAAAAGATAATCAAAATCTGAGACATGTCGTGGCCAAACATGTCTGATTTTTTAGGTTTTTACATAGAATCCATATTAAAACTTTTCTTTTACATAATTTACGGGAAAAATAAATTGCATTTATTATACTTCATACTGTATACATTAAATGCGGCCTTATTCAAATACATTTTCGTACAATTTTAAAGTTTTATTGTAATACATATGTATCTTTTGCCAAATATTATGTATGTATGATTTATATTTATAGATACATGTAGCTTAATTTTGAGCCAAAATGTTTAAAATTTATTGAAGTTTCCTTACGCTGTGTATTTAAATTCTTGATGTATACATTGTTCGTAATTTTAGTGAAAAAAATGCTTTGTTTACATGACCAAAGACCCCCTACCTCTGGAGATATATGATACTTAACAAAATTTATTACACCCGGTAATACCTAGCGTTGCTCACGTACGCCCACAAAAGATTGTGAAACACATGGAAATTTCAGACCTTCTGAAATTGATCAAATTAAAGCAAGGAAGACGCACTGGAATTGAAAATAATTACCAAATCCGTTTTGATTTAAGAAAAAGAGATTAAGATTGAACGTTTCACAAGCCTAAATCGGCTGATTTGTGGCTGAGAAAGCTAAAAAAATAAACCTCACAAAACATCACCAAAAAACCATGAAAATATTATGTTGATCAATAAAACATTGCTTTTGCTTTCCATTCTGAAATTATAACTACATGTAGTAATTTTCATCAACTTTTGCATTTTACTGATTTTCCTAGTTTAAAGTATGTTACTATAGCAACAAAATATTACATGATACAGACAATAATAAACATAATGTTACCTTGTTGTAGAAAGTGATTTCCATCGTGTATATTTGTTATGTAGTTTTAAAATTAGATAGATTTACTCCATATTTTGAACATTAATTTTCTAGATGAATATGACAGTTATATACAAAATGATCTGTGATATTTTACACTGTTTTACAATGTAAATTTTCTGAACATTGTTATCCTGCTTTGTAATTTACATGTACATTTGTCCCTATATCTATAGCTGCATTTCAGTCAACCAAATAAATAGTTTTTTAAACTGATAATAAAGATTTGTTTATTCAAAATGAGAAGGAAATACAAAACAATGTATCAAGCCTCTTCAAAGAGATTACCATTATATGATCCTACATGTTTTGACCTTGACATGTGACCTAATGAAAATCAGCAGGATTTATTCTTTGACCTTGAAGGATAATATGATTTATCCTATGTCACCAACATTTGCAGAATTTTTACTGATTTTCACTGATTAATTTGTCTCAATTGTTGTCAAAAAAATTTCATGTATGGCCTATTGCAACCTTGACCTTTGTCTCAGAACATCCTCTACACATGGCAAATATTTGATTATTCAAGGAGTATTACATAGAAATTTGCAATTAATCACATTTTCTGGAAGCATACATAGAAGATATTGGTGGCTCACTCTCCCTCATAAAAAATTTTAAAGGGAAAAGCCATTCAGAGCTTGAACATGTTTGTGATACAAATCTTATGAATATATGAATGCTCTCCCTCAGAATCTTAGTCAGTATTAAGCTATTACCATACAAGTATTACTTTGAAAGTAGGTCAAAGGCACTATACTATCACTTTCTTTATAGAACTAGGAATGTCAATTGACTTAAATATAATTTGATTAAAATATACTGACTTCAGACAAACTGGAAAAGTATTATTAGTTTCCTTGCTCATCTAGTGACCTGGTTCAGGATGATACAAGGTCAGAAAGCTTTATACCAGGGATGAAGAATGGTCACAAGGAAACAAGGTAGCGAACTGACCCCAATCATGATCTGTGTTCAGATTATATATGAAGCCTTTGGACGTCATTGTTGATTTATACGCTACAATGACAACAAGGAAGAGAACATTGTGACTCGACAGAAACCTGATATAAAAGTCCAGGCTACCGGTATAAGATATACAATGTCAACAAGGAAGAGAAGATTGTGACTTGACAGAAACCTGGTATAAAAGTCCAGGCTACCGGTATAAGATATACAATGTCAACAAGGAAGAGAACATTGTGACTTGACAGAAACCTGGTATAAAAGTCCAGGCTACCGGTATAAGATATACAATGTCAACAAGGAAGAGAACATTGTGACTTCACAGAAACCTGGTATAAAAGTCCAGGCTACCGGTATAAGATATACAATGTCAACAAGGAAGAGAACATTGTGACTTGATAGAAACCTGGTATAAAAGTCCTGGCTACCGGTATAAGATATACAATGTCAACAAGGAAGAGAACATTGTCACTTCACAGAAACCAGGTATAAAAGTCCAGGCTACCAGTATAAGATATACAATGTCAACAAGGAAATGAACATTGTGACTTCACAGAAACCTGGTATAAAAGTCCAGGCTACCAGTATAAGATATACGATGTCAACAAGGAAGAGAACATTGTGACTTGACAGAAACCTGGTATAAAAGTCCAGGCTACCAGTATAAGATATACAATATCAACAAGGAAGAGAACATTGTGACTTGACAGAAACCTGGTATAAAAGTCCAGGCTACTGTTATAAGATATACAATGTCAACAAGGAAGAGAACATTGTGACTTGACAGAAACCTGGTAAAAAAGTCCAGGCTACCGTTATAAGATATACAATATCAACAAGGAAGAGAACATTGTGACTTGACAGAAACCTGGTATAAAAGTCCAGGCTACCTTTATAAGATATACAATATCAACAAGGAAGATAACATTGTAACTTGACAGAAACCTGGTATAAAAGTCCAGGCTACCTGTATAAGATATGCAATATCAACAAGGAAGATAACATTGTGACTTGACAGAAACCTGGTATAAAAGTCCAGGCTACCAGAATAAGACATACAATGTCAACAAGGAAGAGACCATTGGGACTTGACAGAAACCTGGTATAACAGTCCAGGCTACCAGTATAAGATATACAATGTCAACAAGGAAGAGAACATTGTGACTTGACAGAAACCTGGTATAAAAGTCCAGGCTACCGGTATAAGATATACAATATCAACAAGGAAGAGAACATTGTGACTTGACAGAAACCTGGTATAAAAGTCCAGGCTACCGGTATAAGATATACAATATCAACAAGGAAGAGAACATTGTGACTTGACAGAAACCTGGTATAAAAGTCCAGGCTACCAGTACGGTATAAGACATACAATGTCTTCATGTAACCATTATGAATCAATTCTTAATCCAAATTTCCCGGCTAACTTTTCGGAGATGGGATAAAACCTACTTTCAGGTTTTAGTATTCATGCCAAAGGTCGTGTATTAATGTGATAAAGAATTCTGCTAAAAAATGACAAAATTTCTAAAATCAAAATTTGACTTTTTTAATGGTTAGATAAATAAATCATTTAGATGTATAATTGAAAATAAATAAAGTCATTGTAAATGATTTCAAATACATTATTGTATACGGTACTAATATTTCTTTTCTAACAGAAACAATATAAAGGTTGAACTCCTATGACAAAATGTATAGATTAATGTATGCATACAGAGTGTAAACACAAACAATTATTTTCTAGCTAGGTTTTAATGATAGGATTCTGCTTGCTAATCCATCCATGTAGCAGGATATTTATTTTGAGAACCAGGATACCTTCATCTATGTAGAAATGACTTCTAGGTAAAACTTTGCATGAAATTGTGATGAAATTAAATGTAATACTGAAATTGCATATGGAGACAGAAACTTAAAACTTAAACTTAAACAGAAACTTTACAGATGGAAAAAAATTTCTTTCGTTTCATTTTCATTTTCATTTTCAAAGGACTATGAGTAACCAATTCGAAATTTAAGGATGTACATGACTTCACCATGTTTAAAATAAATTGTTTAAAACATCATACGTTTCTGCAGGTAAGTTAGGTAAAAAAAAATCTGAGCTGTAACATTTTTAACATTTTTTTGATAATACTAACATCTGACTCTCATTAAAACTAACATAATATATTAAATACTTGTAGAGAATCTGTAAGCAAAGGGTAGCTGCCCAAGAGAGATAAATGGATGCTATCACATCATTATAAGAAATAAATATATTCCATAGCTACAGATCTGTCTATACTTCATGTGTTTTAGAAAATGGAACACATCATCTATCCCAGGAACTGAAAACATAATCAGAGGCGAGGCTTATTGAAATATGGTAATTACAAGGTTTTAGACTTTTTCACATGTAACACTTTCAACAACAATACCTAGTCTTTCTATGTTCCCTCCTGGATAATATTTAGTATTGCGGCATCTACCGTTAAGAGGACTGCCATATTCTACTTCATTTCCGCTTTCATGAGTCATTAAAGCCCTTATCTCACAACGCTGTTTAACTCACAAACAGAAACTGAGAAAAATGGACGGACATTTGATTCCACACGCATCACAACTTTCACGTCATGAAACATGAGGCTTACGTCGAGATTGCATCATGAAACATCGGGCTTACTTCCAAGCAGATTTATTTTTTCCTGCGGCAGATTTAGCACTAGGCGCGATTTTTCTCTCTGGTTTCTTCATCTGCTGCTGTGTGCACTGTTCTTTTGTTATTGGTTTTTCTCCTCTAGCAGGACCCTGGGGTGGCTGAAATTACAACCACAGGAAAATTAGCTCATCTGTTACCGAATAAATAAACTTGACTTCTTAATTATTATAAAATGCAAAATGTACCTGTATTTTCAATCATTGAGAAGTTTCATATTATCAAATTTTAGAAAAAAAATTTCAAATTAAAAAAAAAAAAAAATCAAGGAAACAAAAGATCTTTGACCTTCTGAATATTTTATGTTTTTGTTTTTAATTGGTAAATTTGAAATTAAGTAAAGTATATGCAGCAACAAAATTATGAAACTTTCTTGGTGGCTGTTAAGTATCAAAGTGAAAATATTTTTATTGAAAGAAACTCAAAATATTACAGTCTTAATTATCATGCATTTTCAAGAGTTATCAAAAACGTTCTAAACTTGCATGCATCTGTAATGTGTAATTAAAACTCAGGAACTTTGACAAAATGTGTACCCGCAAGGTTTTACAGTGGTTCTTTGAATGTTTGAGCATGCATGTGTAATAATAAGAGGTAATACATGTATTTTCACTGTCACATTACTTGTATTTTATACAGTGACATACATGTAGAATTGAAATTTGCTCAAACATTTTAAGAACATTCACTTTTAAAATAGTGCTGTAGTGGACCATATTCCAGTTGTGAGAAAAGGTCCGAATGTTTGAGAGTAGATCCAATTATAGATGCACAAGATTATGAAAATATTAAATTACTTGTGTGTAGCATGTAAGAATGAAATTCTATAACATTTACTTATGTGTAAGAATGTGATTTTTTTTTAAATTAACGTGTGTAAAAATGTTGTAAGTACATTGTTTGTAATCTTATTACATGTATATTCACTTGTAAAAGTGATTAATTACGTTTACTTGAGTGTAAGAATGTGAATTTATTTCTTTTTATAATTACTCGTGTTAAAGGATCTGATTTCATTACTTGCGTGTAAGCAAGTGATTTCATTACTTCAACTTGTGTGTAAATGACTTTCAGGTATAATGTTCAAATCCACATATGCATTTTTATGATATAAATTCTATTAACTGACTAGCACGATGACAAACCCACTATCCTCTGGAGCCTTTGAATCAACAAAGTGCAAAACCCTCAAGAAAAGATAGCATTTCTAGTAAAACAATTAATTATCCAACAACAGTGCAAAGTTTTACCAGCGTCTGTCTGGCATATTTCTGGTACTCCTGTTTTAATGTATGACATACAATGATGAAAAATGTCTAAAAGAGCTTGATCGTTCCTTAGCTCTACCGTTTTAAATTAATGGTACATGTACCCACATGCAAAAAAAGCTTATGATTTTTAGTATGAACAGCAAGGGGACAACAAGTCTAGTAAATTATTATAGATATGCACAAATATAATATATATACCGTACATTGTATATTGTATATAATTACAAGTATTTAGGATAGACATGTTCAAATGTAAGATCTGATCATCTCACATTTCATGCACAGTATGTATTGTATACTCAACAGAGACTTACCACCGCGAGTTGTTCTTTCAGATTACGTTTGACCTTGGCCATCTCTTTGTTTTGTTTGGGTGACCTCGGGGATACAGGGGCCATCCTCCTCCCATCAGCCTTGCCCTGCTGGGGAAACCCTCTCTGTACATTACTGGAATATACAATGACACATTTCAAGCATTCCTTTTCATTATTATTGAGTACAGAAGCATCATTCATTTGAAAACATCAACATACATCAAGTGCAAGATTTTGCAAAAGACCATTAAAAATACTCAATTATTATGTAAGTATTACAGATAGGCTTTCTACTCTACCTTGATGAAAAAGTAGGAAAAAAGTAGGAGTAGTCAATGAAAAAAAGTAGGAGAAAAGTAGGAAAAAGTAGGAATTTATAGGGGAAAAGTAGGAAATTTTCCATCACTTTTAGCGACAATTTTCAGTAAATATGACACACAAATCACAGTAAGCAATGATTTTAGACTGGTAATGTTCATCTTTGAGGAAATCACAGAGAGAAATAAGGACAGATTGATTTTTGATGTAAAATATACAGAATGGGCGAGCAAAGCGAGCCCAAATTTTTTTTAAAAAACTTTGAATCAGATGTCGATGTCTAGTGAAGCAAGTAATTTTTTACTCTTGAGATGAAAAAGTAGGAATAGTAGGAGGTTTTGAAGAAAAAGTAGGAAAAAATAGGATCAAAATAAAAAAGTAGGAAAAGTAGGAAAAAGTAGGAACAGTAGAAAGCCTGTACAGATTGTTTGTAGTGCTTCTCATTGGTTATACATGTATTAGGATTTTGTGTACAATTGATAAGATTTAATAAGAAGCCGCCAGAACTGAGAACAAAATAGATGCTTCTAAATTGTTGTATGAACTAACCCTGCCTGCATGGCTTGCATCATACGTATTAGCTGTAGCATCTGTTCATCGTCCATGGGAGGGTTGGTTTCTGTGGCGTTTGGCGTATCTCCGTGTTTCCAGTACTGGTGAAGCATGCGGGTAATCTCTGACAGCTGATCAGGCTGTAGAACTTTATTTGAGGAATCTGTATTGACATCAAAGATGCATGAGTACAAAAATACTTCTCTTTAAAGCCGAAACTATTGAGAATTTATAATCCACAATAACTTTTTTCCATTACTTAAGGTAGAGCATCCCTCAGGTCTCAGATGCTCATATTTCCTAAATAACAACTTTTACAATATTATCATTTCCATTAATTCAAAGCTTATGTTAAACCTAATATACAAACAAAATTTAACTATTGGTTTCATGATTATACCGAGAGTGTAGCCGTTTGAACTTTAACATTGGACCCTATGGGAAAACTAAGAAAAATCTCTTTTTAGGGGTGATGAAATGTAACTATGAAAGTTTCCTTTCCCAAAACCATATTAGTTTGATGATCTGAACAATATTCTGAAGAGAAAAAATAGGGTATCCAGGCAAAAAATTACCAGCAATTCTGACCTGAGGGATACTCTACCTTAAGTGATTTACATGTAAATGAGATAAATATTTTGAAATTGGACAGAATCGATATAATCATCCACATGCAGCAGTCCAAACTTACCTGAATTCGAACTTCTTTGAGAACTTGACATATCTTTATCCCTCTGTTCAGCTACCTATGAAAATTAAAAGTATTTATTTTTCAAAAAAATTTACATGGAACACAATCATTAGATAAAATCCGTAAGTTTTAATGTATCTCACCCAATGAAAGTTAAAGAGTTCTTAGTCTCAAGTGAGAGAATTATAAATGGTATTGAACTACATGTACGTGTATGTTCTCTCATGACTTGAAGCCTGCTTTTAAAATGTAGTTTGAGAAAGAAAATTCCATTCATAACACATACCTGAGACTCAGCCTGTTTATTTCTGAGTTCCTGAATTCTGTGAAGCTCTCTTTGTAACTGTGCTGCCTGGGCAGTGTCATTAAGATCCAACTCTTCTAATATGAAAATAATATTAAAACATTAAAAAATAAAGTTCTAATATTTACCAAAACTTTATAGAGTGTTTACGATGTAGATTCCCACTGTACAATGCATAGTATTATCCATTTAAAGCTTTGTAAACAGGGATTTTCATTTACTAGTGACATCTTGAAGTGAAAAGTCCAACTGTAGCATGATGATTGAAAATTGGTGAACGCTGTTAGCAATAATTTTCTCCTTTAGATCTTAAGCCCCGGTCACACTGCATGATGCCATCCCACATCCAAATCATGTTAAAACATAGTGTAATCAAAGATTATAAAGCTCACCTCATGGCAACATTTTATCATAGTAGCAGACACAGATTACACAGTTTTTAATTTGAGAATCTGTCCTATTGAGGACCAACGAAAATGCTAACAACTAAACAAAACAGAAAAGGGAAGTAGACTATTAATACCCAAATCTTCCTAATGCGTGCACTTGGAACAAAAATATAGGTCATGACCTATATTTACATTTGAACGTAGATTGATTGATAAATGTGATCTTCTCATTTAAAAGATGCATTGTCTGTCCAAGTTTTGCCTAACTTAAAATAAAGAAATAAAACTTCTTAACATTAATACTCAAATCTTCCTAACATGTGCACTCAAGCAGAAAATATAGGTCATGACCTACATTTGAACCTAGATTTATGATCTACTCATAAAGGCTCATCATCTGTGCAAGTTTGGCCATCCTAGCACTTTAAATAAAGAAATAAAACGTCTTAACATTAATACTCAAATATTCCTAACATGTGTACTCAAGCAGAGGATATAGGTCATGACCTACATTTGAACCTAGATTTGTGATTAACTCATAAAGGTGCATCATCTGTGCAAGTTTGGCTATCCTAGCACTTATAATAGAGAAATAAAACTTCTTAACATTGATTTAAGAAATGAATCTTATATTTTTTCTGTTGATGCAGGTATCATCCGAAAAATTGGACAGAAAATATGTGCGTTGATGCAATTTTCAGGTGATACCTGCATCAACAGTAAAAATATAAGATTCATTTCTTATCATTTAATTATCATCTACTCATGGAAATTAGACTGTTTTCTTGGATCTAAAAACTATCAATCACAGCACTATGTTTTGTAAGTCGGAGGGTTTCGCAGTGATACGTCTGTCAAAACAAATTATGGCAGCCGCCATGATTCAAACAGCGAACGATCGTCTCTCTATATCTTTGGAATAAGGACCAGTTTGAGCAAATTCTACCTGCACTGTTCATTTTTGAGTAAGTAGAAAAGAAATGGTACCCTTGAAATGATAATCAAACATCAACCAATTGTATTTTCAGCAACGAGTTCATTCGTGTTTGAGGGAACACCCGGTTCTAAAAATAGTGCTATAAATAGACTTCCGTGAAAAATTGTGCTAATCGATGTATCAACAAATTTCTCAGCCAATCAGAATCTTCGTTTCTTGAAAATGACAATGGAAATTAAATGATACTCAAATCTTCCTAACATGTGTACTCAAGCAGAAGATATAGGTCATGACCTACATTTGAACCTAGATTTGTGATTAACTCATAAAGGCGCATCATCTGTGTAAGTTTGGCCTTCCTAGCACTGAAAATAAAGAAATAAAACTTCTTAACATACTAGTGCGGATGCGGACGCATAAGCTTCCTCTCACTTCGTGAGTTGAGCTATAAAATCTGCTGCAAGTGGTCGTTATTTTTGCCCTGGCTGTGCTTTGTATTGGGTAAGGCTATCAGCGGCTGTTCCACTATTGAGGCACTGCCTAACCAAGTCTAACCACATTTAAGGCTAAAAAGTGTGTCTCTGCGGAATATATTTTTGAGCAGTTCAAAACTTCCACGTCCAAAGCTGTTTGGATTTTCTCCTGTGACCTACCATGTCTATAAATTGACTGTAGCTCGTCTTGAACTTGACCTAAACATGTTCAAGGCGAACAACAACGTCTGCTTCACAGGAGACCTTTTTTGACGCATTCTAGCTGTGATTAAGCCGTAAAGCGCAGTGTGACCAGGCCTTGAGCATTTGAGAATAATGAAAGGCTTTACATAACAAGAGCCCCAGGGGGCACAACGCTCACCTGATACCCATGCACGCTCTAATTGACATACTGACATTGAATACTGATAGTGCCAGTACCAGGATTTTAGCCCACAACCTTTCTAAAAAGATTTTTGCCGGATGCAGAGTTTTTTTTTTCCAGACAACCTTTAAAAGTACAAAAAAGAAAAAATAGCCACATTTCAAAACAATAACATTTTTACTGATTTGAAAAGACAGATAAAGTGGTCCAACGTCATATGCCCAGCTAGTATAGTTCAATTATGCAACATCAAAAATAAAATCATATTGTACATTAATGTGCAGCAGAAAAAGAATAAAACAATGAAATGATTTCATAAATTAAGTTTATTTAAAATTGAACACAAAACCTTTCATTATTGATAGCTAGCATGCCAGAAATTATAAAGCCTCTGTTTGTGAAACGAGAATGCCCCCGGCGGCATCTTTGTTAGTATAAATGCCATTTTCTGTTAAGTATGTGAGAGGTCAGGGTCAGCGCAATATTGGTATCAATGGAAAGATCTTGTCACAAGGAATACACATGTAAAAATTGAAACCTCTATCACTAACCATTCAAAAGTTATGTCCAATGTTAAAGTTTTTGAGAAGTACGTCAAAGGTCAAGGTTATGGTCACGAGGTCAAAAATTTTGGTATCAATGGAAAGGTATTGTCACAAGGAATACACATGTGAAATATGAAACCTCTATCACCAGCTTCCATTTAAAAGTTATGCCCAATGTTAAAGTTTTTCGGAAAACAGACAGACAAAACAGACAGACGAACAGGCCAAAAACTATATGCTCCCGAATCTTTTATTCCAGGGGCATAAAAAACAAAGATTTTTCAGTTTTGCCTTTATTCATATTAAAGTATACTGAAATCTATGAATGCTTTTTGAATAGTATTGATTTCATCTCAAATACATGAAACGTACAGTTAAAATCGTTTTAATCCAATATTTATCAATTCAAGTGAGTTGTGCAGAAATTGGGCCAGTTTGTTTTCCAAAAAGCAGTGTATGGTGTATCAAACCTCATGACCCAGTGAAGCCACTTGAACAAATAATTTTCAGTGAATATGCTGAAATGCGGCGCTTCTTGCCTATGCATATTTCAACAGGCGAGAAGGAGCGTCGCATTTCAGCATACGCTGTTCAACAACTCAAGTGGTTTCTCTAGGTTTCGTAGTTTGAAACAAATTAAAAGGCCCATGAAATTGTTAAGCTTGTCCAACTAGCAGACCTACGACATTGTTATTTACTGTTAACAAATTGTTTTACCTCATCAAAGGTCTGTTACACGGACAAGTTGTTAGCGGAGAGAGTTCATGAAATGTATCGGTTGCATAGGATTTGCCGACAAAAAGTTATTTGGTCCGATAAAAACTCATCATGTATCTATTATTTGAACAGATAAAAATTCCCAAATGTCTTATCACAGGAACCTGTCGTTTTATGAGAGAAAATGTTTTATTATTCACAACCTCAGGCCTCTGTGTTCGTCTTAGAAATATTATACATACAAGATGTCGAACACAGTGGCTTATGGTTGTAAATAATAATTTATTTACTCTATTTAAACAACAGCTTTCTGTGGTCCAACATTTCATAGGAAGATTTCAGGAACTCTGAACTGAATTATTTATTTCAAGAATTTCAGATATTAAATGTCCTATGCATTCTCAAAATCCGGAGGAAGAGATTACTCATTAGACGTTTCTTCAAGAAATCAGTCCGTAAATTACTTCATCTAAGAGAGTCTAAGACAGAGGAAATTCGAGCAAACTTTATACATGATAACAAGTATATGCAAGTGTTCCAAGTAAATGAATGATAACCATTATGAAAGTGTTCCAAGTATAATGCACATTTCATTAAATAAAAATCTATTCCGTTTGCACTGTATCTCCTGAAATGTATCACGGTACTAAAGGTATCACATTTCTACATGGGGAATGGCCGCTTTTGAAATCTTGTTCCCGACTTTAAAAATAAAATTCTAAATAAGTATAAAGAATTTAAATAATTGAATCATATCACATAAAAGGTCAATCAATAAGACATTGAAGCATGTGTCACTTGTTGAATTATCAGCTGTAACTATGGATGAAAGGTCGATCTAAAAATGATTAATCATACAAAGAAGGTTTTTTTCCTGTAGTTGCACCTGAAACATTGGGCATGGAAAGCATACATTATACCTATGTACAATCTTAAAAAATATTCCTTCAAAATCCAAAAGTGGATATCTTGACAAAATTCTTTCACTTGTAGGGTACCATGCATGAGTACCTCATACCTACAAATTGTCATGACAATCTGAAGAGTGGTTATAGAAAAGAAGCAGAAAATGTATGAAAATCACCCCCCACCCCCCCCCCTTCCTTTTTACATAAGAAAATAAAGCCTACGCTCACGCAGCAAGATACGCCCGTTGGGATTTTTTTCACAACACCAAAATATCTAAGTCCCATAACTCCATAAGGACAAATTGGATGAACCTAGCTTAAAATCAAAAGGCGGCTTCCTCTTCAAAGTCTGATCAAAATGTACAAATATCGTGAAAATCTGTTGACACATATTCAAGTTATTGCGTTCCGTGCACCTATATTTTGCCCTTAGCGTAACATGTATGTGCATATAACCCCCCCATTACACATAATTTCTGTATTATGCGACCAAAAAATTAAAAACCCGTTACATATGTCAAAGAGCATCCTTTCTACCTTAAGTATACAAAATTTCAAAACATTTCGACCAGAAATAGATTTTTAAATAATTTTTAACTATTTTAGTATATTTTCACTGTATTTTAAAATGTCTAAGTCCCATAACTCTGTAACGACATATCGAATAAACCTGAAAATCGAAAGGCAGCTTCCTCTCCACAGTCCAATCAAAATGTATGAATATCATGAAAATCCGTTGACGCATATTCAAGTTATTGCGTTCCATGCGTCTATATTTTGCCCTTAGCTTAACATGTATGTGCATATAACCCACCCCTCCCCCCTTCCTATTACACACAATATCTCGGTTATGCGACAAAAAAATTAAAAACCCGTTACATATGTCAAAGAACATCCTTCCTACATGAAGTATACAAAATTTCAAATCATTTCGACCAGAAATAGATTTTTAAATAATTTTTAAATATTTTAGTATATTTTCACTGTATTTTAAAAATCTAAGTCCCATAACTCTGTAACAACATATCGAATAAACCTGAAAATCGAAAGGCGGCTTCCTCTCCACAGTCCAATCATAATGTATGAATATCATGAAAATCCGTTGACGCATATTCAAGTTACTGCGTTCCATGCGCCTATATTTTGCCCTTAGCTTAAAATGTATGTGCATATAACCCACCCCCCTTCCTATTACACACAATATCTCGGTTATGCGACCAAAAAATTAAAAACCCGTTACATATGTCAAAGAACATCCTTTCTACTTGAAGTATACCAAATTTCAAATCATTTCGACCAGAAATAGATTTTTAAATAATTTTTAAATATTTTAGTATATTTTCACTGTATTTTAAAAATCTAAGTCCCATAACTCTGTAACAACATATCGAATAAACCTGAAAATCGAAAGGCGGCTTCCTCTCCACAGTCCAATCATAATGTATGAATATCATGAAAATCCGTTGACGCATATTCAAGTTATCGCGTTCCATGCGCCTATATTTTGCCCTAAGCTTAAAATGTATGTGCATATAACCCACCCCCCTTCCTATTACACACAATATCTCGGTTATGCGACCAAAAAATTAAAAACCCGTTACATATGTCAAAGAACATCCTTTCTGCTTGAAGTATACCAAATTTCAAAACATTTCGACCAGAAATAGATTTTTAAATAATTTTTAAATATTTTAGTATATTTTCATTGTATTTTAAAAATCTAAGTCCCATAACTCTGTAACGACAAATCGGATGAACCTGAAAATCGAAAGGCGGCTTCCTCTCCACAGTCTGATCACTATGTATAAATTTCATAAAAATCCGTTGACGCGTATTCAAGTTATTGCGTTCCATAGGCGGACGGACAGACGGACAGACGGACAGACGGACAGACGGACGGACGGACGGACTTCGCCATACCATAATACGTCCCGTCAAATGACGGGCGTATAAAAATTCATAAAAAATCAAAAAAATAAAATTTAAGCATAAAATACATATCAAAGCATTAAGTAAGTTAAATATGATAAATATGTAGTAAATTAGTGTGTATAATCATACACTTATTGAGTTATTTAAAGAAATAGTGCAAAAATGTGCATTTCTGACTAAGTCCGAAAAGACGTCAAAAACGCGTCAAAAATTTGACTTCGAAGTGGAACCAAAAATAACAACACTTCTTAAGACATCTCTCTAGATCATCCTGATGCTTTCGGTTTGTCGATACATGCTTCGGTTCTGAAGAAGAAGTTTGTCAAAGGAGGGTACCCCCCGTGACCTACTTTTGGCTGTGGTGGCGCCACCTTATGACAGATCCGGACGAAAAACAACAACACTTGTAGGGGACCATGAGTACTTCATACCTACCAAGTTTCATCAAAATCCCTTCAGCTGTTCTGGAGAAGAAGTTTAAAATGTGAAAAGTTTACGACAACGACGGATGCAACACTATGACAATAGCTCACTTGAGCCTATGGCTCAGGTGAGCTAGAAAGCAACAAATGCACATGACACTGTAATTAAGAATGTTTCCTCCCAGGCTGTAAAATAAAAGTACTGTAAACCTGGAAATTTTCACATTAGGGTAATTTTCACGATTTAAGGGACTTCGGAAATATTTCCCCCGCACGAAAATATCCCTGCTGCATTCTTACAAAGGGAAAGACATTTTTATCACGAAATTTTCCCGCATGTGTAACATCTTGATGTTATAATCGCGAAATTTTCCCCCAACAAAAATAACCACGTTTCCAGTAATCTATCCAACATTGCACCTGTTGGCAGACTTGTACATTATTGCATCACAATCAAAAAGCCTGTCATTGCAATGTAATAAAGTAAAGTCCACAAGCAGATCATGCAATGTAGGATATTTTGTGGATTCTAAATTGTCAATAACAACACTATGTCAGACTTACCCGTGTGATCATTAGAATTTGTAGATCCATTCATCTCATCCTCTGGTCTTTGTTCGTTATCACCAGGAGGCTTGTTTAGTAACTGAAAAATTACATACATGTAAATGTATTTAGAAACACATGAACATAAATGTTTGTCTTTTTGTTCATAATGCTTCAGCTTTCCATATCAAGTTATTGGATTATCTTGATCACTTGTTCATGATCAAAAGATTCTTCTCATACTTTGTATTCACACTGAATTTCTTGGAATATGAAAGTTTTTTTTGTAAATTTCCTAACAGTAGTCTGTAAAATGCCTGGTTTATTTTATTTATACAATGTACTTCATCAATCCATATACATCTAAATGTACCAACCATTTGTATGTAATGTTGAAGCTCCCCTTGTCTGGACTCGTGTTGTTCAAGTCTCTGACTGATTGACCTATAATCTGCATCCAACCTGTAGTAATGATGGTGAATTACATGTCTCTGCTTATACAAGATAAGATTTGTACATACATGTACATGTATATAAACATGGGTTACAGTACATGTAGGTATTTTGATGTATTTTATCCCACATCAAAATGTATCTAAATTCATATTTTTGAATTTAAGCCCAACCCCCCCTTCTGTGAAAAGCTATAAGCAGAAATTTTAGTTTCATTTCTCTTTCTGCAAATTTCTACGAAATAGGAAATTGAATACAGGGATGAAAATTCGTTGAAATTTTCAGGAGCCAAAAGGGCTCTTAAGTCAATAAATTTAAGCATCCACATCAAAATGTATCTAAATTTATATTTTTAAATTTAAGCCCAATCCTCCTTCTCTCCTTCTCAGTATCAAGTCATGGCCATTGTACAGGTGTACAATGTACGAAATTAACGCCAAAAATGAGAGAGAGACCAGTGTACATGTCGAGTTTATTTGACGCCGTTGAACGATAACTGCAGTCAGTCATTTGAGGTCAGTGTTCTATATCATCCAGTGCCGTTCTTCATGTTTTTTCATCAAATCAGTTTGAGTAATTTTTCCACGTAAACTTACTTAGATTTTAGATGTTTCTATATTTTAAATATTAAAGTAGGGTTTTGTTTTCGGTCATCTCAAGTACAAGAACCTTTAAGTAAATCAATAAATACAGGTAAATCCATTTATAAACATATTACGTATACTTTGTGCGCTTTTTAGAAACTTAGTTAGTTTTGGTATACTGATTTAAAATTACAGTATGACTTTACAAGGAAATAAGGGATATCTATTCATTTTCCGCAGGAAAGCGAACCGAAAATTTGTCAAATACCCATGACATTGTGTTTCCCAACGTGAGTTACGGCAACTATGAAACATGAAAACAATAATGATAGGAATTTTACGGTCGCCAAGTGGGCGATCAGAAAAACAAAGGAGCTGATAAGATAAGGCGTAAAATCTGCCCTGAAAAAGTGGAATTTTCAAAATGGGAACTGCGAGAAAATTCTTTCACAAAATTGATGCCAGTTCTTGGTTTCATCATAATCAGCAGTTACATAAGATTTATCATGCATAGTTTTCCTAAATTTTGGGACAAAATATGTCTTTTTTCTATAGAAACCAATGGAAAATGGAAAAGTTTTTTTTAAACATTGTTCCCCCCTCAGCTACAGAACGCCACTTTTACAGAAGGTGTATAACACTAATACTCATCTTTTGACAAAGTGGGGTTCTGTAGCTAAGGGGGGAACGATGCCCCAGAGACAAAAAAACTGAAAAAGGGAGGGTGGGGGGCTTTTTACAAATCTGTGTTTTAGGCCATAATATAAGCAAAATTTAATTTTGTTCCCTTTTAAAGTCATTCATTTATTTATTCTGAACATGTTCACATGAAATGCACAAGATTTTGGAATGAAATAAACAGGAGTGTGCAGTTTATTTCTACACAATGTGTATTTTGTGGTAAAATGCCTACTTTTTAGTCAATGAATACAAAATACAACCATATTTCAGATTCAAGATTTTAAAATTTATGAACAAAATTGAGACCAGTCTTTTGAATTTAATTTCTAGTATCTTGTTAGACAGTAACTATATGTATGTTTTTAAGTTTATATATATCCACATTAGCCAGATTGTTCTTAATTTCCAACGTTTTTTGATTGATATTAGCTTCTTTTTAACATGGCTACCCCCAACTCTTTGGACTGTAATTCAAGTATCTAGAAATAAGCTTACCAAAATAAAAGTTGTATGAGGAATCTCCAAATACATTACATTTTAGTAATTATCAAGTTTTTCTTGCGTACAGATCATTGTGTAGAAGAAATACTTGATGAGATTCAGGGCTAAATACAGCCCTTATCTTATCAGCTCCTTTGGAAGTCCACAATGAATTTTTAGTCGCATTGGCGAGTGGACAAGTGCTTATTTGCATCCCTGGAATAGCATGTATGCAAAATAATGTGAGCGAGAATTTAAGATCGAACAAGTC
Source organism: Pinctada imbricata (assembly GCA_033119305.1). Classification (NCBI taxonomy): domain Eukaryota; kingdom Metazoa; phylum Mollusca; class Bivalvia; order Pterioida; family Pteriidae; genus Pinctada; species Pinctada imbricata. The sequence goes on along the minus strand of VSWD01000008.1, from coordinate 20,909,524 downwards.
AGACTTATGTATACATGTACATCCGAAAGGCAGACTCAAAGCAGTAAGCAGTATCAAATTTTTGTACACATACCTGACAGCCTCCTGGAGGACATCATCATTACAAGTATGATCATGCTCAGCATGGAGCTCATCCCACATCGGCTGTCGACTGCTCTGTTTCGTGGGCGGGGAAAATCCAGGATCAGGGTATGACGAAGCTTTGTTGACAGCATCTATAAAATACATTTTCACGTCAATCAGAACATCAGCATGTACATATACCAGTATTCATTACTTTTGTCATCATTAAAAATTTACGATGTATATCAATCTAAAGCAAAGATTTTATTTGAAGAAAAAAAGAAAAATTGCCGAGACAGTATGTAAATTTGTATCTTACATTGGGTGGAGGACTCCTGGGTTGGTAACATTTGTTCTTTCATGGACGGCATCTGATTGGCTGTTTTCACTGTATCTATGGTAACATCATCTGATTGGCGGTAACTAACATTGTGCTGATTCTGCATCAGATATTGGCTATGTCCATGCTGAGGTGGACCAATCGGGACAGCCATTGGCTGGTTGCCATGGTGATTAGTCTGAGCATGCCCAGTCTGGACTTTGGGGTACAAATGGTTGAGATTCTCCTCTATACACAAACTGCTGATGCTGATTGTCAACATCCCGTTCTGAGAACTGTGTATGGTTAGGTACTGTGTTTGAATGGTTTTGTGTTTTGTGTGTATTGGGTCCACCATGCGAACTTTGAAGCCATTTATGGACTTGATGATCCATACTATCTAGACTAGTGTTTGTAATTTCTGTGTTTTCATCGTACATTCTTCCTGTTTTAGGTTTTTCTGGATGATAAGGAACATGAGATCCATCATTAGTTGGTTGAGAGGGTGGCGACGTACCATGATCTTGTTTGTCTTGTGTAGTCCCAGAAAGAATTGAGGACATTCCAAAAAGGGCTGGCTGTGACATACTGAAAAAAGTTCAAATTTGAAATTTGTAACATGTAAACTTGTACATCCACACGAAATTCAAACAAGATTTCTGTCAGTACTACATTGTGTATACAGTTTGAATTCCCACAGTATATTTTTGTTGATTCAGACAGGGGACCAAATCTTACACTTTTAGTTAATAAATCCTTTACGTATAATTTTATTCTCCCTGTCTTAAATTTTCTTTCAAGTCATTGGGTGTAATGGATGAAAATAAAATGGGGTTGAAAATTTCCATGTATAGAGTATTCTTACATTTCAAATATACATGTACATGTACATATTCAAAACAAGTCTGACCTTTGCATGAATTGCTGCATGTGTAATGATGCTGTGAGATCACTGACACTCGGGGGCTCCACATGGGGTTGTCCAGACGTTGTACTGTCTTTCCCTGGACTGCTAGTCACAGGAAATCCCCCGTCATGCACCCCTCCAAATGTTACATTACCAACGGAGGATCCCTGAGTGGTGAAGCTGCTATGTAAAGTCTGTAAACACAAGAGTAGATGAAATAATTACACAGACATATACACATGTACATGTACCATATATAATCAAGCAAACCGGCTGGTGATCACATCTACACTCTCACTCTACGCCATTTCTTATGAAACTTTTCATGTTTATTTTTCGCCAGAAGGAGACGGCTTCATAGCAGAAGTACATGTAGTAATTAGATGAGATCTTTAGCAAGGCATCTGCAATAAAATTTACAGTTTTATCAAAATTCTGAATGTGAATGGTTTTTGACACTGAACCAGGGAGTCCCACAGGTTCCATACAGATGCAATTGAAAATGTTCACAAGTAATACATGTTTGTCATGCATATCACATAAAACAATAATGGAATAGTATTATGCAGTCAAATGCAAAGAATGTCATGTAAAATACTGATTACATACTTTTCTTTGTGGTGTATTAGCCAATAGCTGGACGGCTTCGTTCCACTGGGACTGCATCAGGTGTTGTAACTTCATCAATATTTCTGATCTGTAAAGGTTTTTTCGAATTGGTTATAACATCCATACATTTGTATTTTCTTTATTAATCTTACCATTAATAATTTACAAAAAGAATTGTACAATTGAGAAGCAAATTTTTATTCAGTCCATACTTTCTGTGTGATATACATGTACATTTACTACAATTTGTATCTGAACATTTTTTTCAATAAGAAAATGAACAAAAACAATAAATACAGCATTATAATGATATTAAAAAGGATAACAAACCACATGCTAAAATTTGTGATGGATGACAAAATGACAAAGAATGTCCCAAGGTAGGAACTTTTTTTGCGCTATTTTTTTTCTTTACGTCACAATGGAGTGGCTTCTTTATCAGGCTGAGTGACTTCATAATAAAAACATAGGTAATCACAGATTACGAAGCTCACCTCGTGACAGCAAAATTCAATTCAAACATATTTCTTAGTACATGTATATTGGCTTTTAAAGGCAAAACCACTCAAGCAGAAAAAGTAGGTCAAGGTCATTTTATGAAAGTTTGATCAAAGATACATCCAATATGCAAGTTTGGTACATGTAGCAGTTATACTTTGCTCAATATTGGCTTTATAGAGCAAAATCACTCAAGCGGAAAAAGTAGGTCAAGGTCATTTTATTAAAGATTGATGAAAGATACATCCAATATGCAAGTTTGGTACATGTATCACTTATACTTTGCTCAATATTGGCTTTTAAAGGCAAAATCACTCAAGCGGAAGAAGTAGGTCGAGGTCATTTTATGAAAGTTTGATCAAAGATACATCCAATATGCAAGTTTGGTACATGTAGCAGTTATACTTTGCTCAATATTGGCTTTATAGAGCAAAATCACTCAAGCGGAAAAAGTAGGTCAAGGTCATTTTATGAAAGATTGATGAAAGATACATCCAATATGCAAGTTTGGTACATGTATCACTTATACTTTGCTCAATATTGGCTTTTAAAGGCAAAATCACTCAAGCGGAAGAAGTAGGTCGAGGTCATTTTATGAAAGTTTGATCAAAGATACATCTAATATGCAAGTTTGGAACATCTAGCACTTATACTTTGCTCAATATTGGCTTTTAAAGGCAAAATCACTCAAGCGGAAAAAGTAGGTCGAGGTCATTTTATGAAAGTTTGATCAAAGATACATCCAATATGCAAGTTTGGTACATGTAGCACTTATACTTTGCTCAATATTGGCTTTTAAAAGCGAAATCACTCAAGTGGAAAAAGTAGGTCAGATGCTGCATAAGATGCATGGGTCCATCTTGGCATCCAAAGATGAATCTCTTGTGCAAGTTTGGTTACTGTAGCATTACTACTTGGTCAGATACTGAGCTACCCCAAACTTCTTATCCAAATCACTCAAGCGGAAAATGTAGGTCAGATGCTGCATCCGATGCATGGGTTCACCTCAGCATCCAAAGATGAATCACTTGTGCAAGTTTGGTAACTGTAGCATCAGTACTTTGTCAGATACTGAGCTACCCCAAACTTCTTAACCAAGTCACTCAAGCGGAAAATGTAGGTCAGATGCTGCATAGGATGCATGGGTTCACCTCAGCATCCAAAGATGAATCACTTGTGCAAGTTTGGTAACTGTAGCATTACTACTTGGTCAGATACTGAGCTACCCCAAACTTCTTATCCAAATCACTCAAGCGGAAAATGTAGGTCAGATGCTGCATCCGATGCATGGGTTCACCTCAGCATCCAAAGATGAATCACTTGTGCAAGTTTGGTTACTGTAGCATCAGTACTTTGTCAGATACTGAGCTACCCCAAACTTCTTAACCAAGTCACTCAAGCGGAAAATGTAGGTCAGATGCTGCATACGATGCATGGGTTCACCTCAGCATCCAAAGATGAATCACTTGTGCCAGTTTGGTAACTGTAGCATTAGCACTTTGTCAGATACTGAGCTACCCCAAACTTCTTAACCAAGTCACTCAAGCGGAAAATGTAGGTCAGATGCTGCATACGATGCATGGGTTCACCTCAGCATCCAAAGATGAATCACTTGTGCAAGTTTGGTAACTGTAGCATTGGCACTTTGTCAGATACTGAGCTACCCCAAACTTCTTAACCAAGTCACTCAAGCGGAAAATGTAGGTCAGATGCTGCATCCGATGCATGGGTTCACCTCAGCATCCAAAGATGAATCACTTGTGCAAGTTTGGTTACTGTAGCATTAGTTCTTTGTCAGATACTGAGCTACCCCAAACTTCTTAACCGGACGCGGACGCGGACGCGGACGCGTGGGGTTATAGCATAAGCTCACTCAACTTCGTCGAGGTGAGCTAAACATAGGTAATCACAGATTACGAAGCTCACCTCGTGACAGCAAAATTCAATTCAAACAGATTTCTTAGTACATGTATATTGGCTTTTAAAGGCAAAACCACTCAAGCAGAAAAAGTAGGTCAAGGTCATTTTATGAAAGTTTGATCAAAGATACATCCAATATGCAAGTTTGGTACATGTAGCAGTTATACTTTGCTCAATATTGGCTTTATAGAGCAAAATCACTCAAGCGGAAAAAGTAGGTCAAGGTCATTTTATGAAAGATTGATCAAAGATACATCCAATATGCAAGTTTGGTACATGTATCACTTATACTTTGCTCAATATTGGCTTTTAAAGGCAAACTCACTCAAGTGGAAAAAGTAGGTCAAGGTCATTTTATGAAAGTTTGATCAAAGATACATCTAATATGCAAGTTTGGAATATCTAGCACTTATACTTTGCTCAATATTGGCTTTTAAAGGCAAAATCACTCAAGCGGAAAAAGTAGGTCAAGGTCATTTTATGAAAGATTGATCAAAGATACATCCAATATGCAAGTTTGGTACATGTAGCAGTTATACTTTGCTCAATATTAGCTTTTAAAGGCAAAATCACTCAAGCGGAAAAAGTAGGTCAAGGTCATTTTATGAAAGTTTGATCAAAGATACATCTAATATGCAAGTTTGGAACATCTAGCACTTATACTTTGCTCAATATTGGCTTTTAAAGGCAAAATCACTCAAGCGGAAAAAGTAGGACAAGGTCATTTTATGAAAGTTTGATCAAAGATACATCTAATATGCAAGTTTGGAACATCTAGCACTTATACTTTGCTCAATATTGGCTTTCAAAGGCAAAATCACTCAAGCGGAAAAAGTAGGTCAAGGTCATTTTATGAAAGTTTGATCAAAGATACATCCAATATGCAAGTTTGGTACATGTAGCACTTATACTCTGCTCAATATTGGCTTTTAAAAGCGAAATCACTCAAGTGGAAAAAGTAGGTCAGATGCTGCATCCGATGCATGGGTCCATCGCGGCATCCAAAGATGAATCACTTGTGCAAGTTTGATTACTGTAGCATCAGTACTTTGTCAGATACTGAGCTACCCCAAACTTCTTAACCAAATCACTCAAGCGGAAAATGTAGGTCAGATGCTGCATACGATGCATGGGTTCACCTCAGCATCCAAAGATGAATCACTTGTGCAAGTTTGGTTACTGTAGCATCAGTACTTTGTCAGATACTGAGCTACCCCAAACTTCTTAACCAAGTCACTCAAGCGGAAAATGTAGGTCAGATGCTGCATCCGATGCATGGGTTCACCTCAGCATCCAAAGATGAATCACTTGTGCAAGTTTGGTTACTGTAGCATCAGTACTTTGTCAGATACTGAGCTACCCCAAACTTCTTAACCAAGTCACTCAAGCGGAAAATGTAGGTCAGATGCTGCATACGATGCATGGGTTCACCTCAGCATCCAAAGATGAATCACTTGTGCCAGTTTGGTTACTGTATCATTAGTACTTTGTCAGATACTGAGCTACCCCAAACTTCTTAACCGGACGCGGACGCGGACACGGACGCGTAGGGTTATAGCATAAGCTCACTCAACTTCGTCGAGGTGAGCTAAAAATAGCAATCCAAGGAATGCTTGTGTTGCCTGCAAAGCGGTTTGATTATTATTCTAGAAAGTGGATCAAAATTCTTGAAAAGTAGGTCTAGGTCAAATATCTAGATCAAGGTCAAAAGGTCAAATTTTATGGTCTGCGTAGAAAGGTCTTGTCACAAGGAATACACATGTGAAATACCAAAGCCCTATCACTTACCAATCAAAAGATACATCCATTCTTAATTTTTTTGAAAAGTAGGTCAAATATGTAGGTCAAGGTCAAAAGGTAAAAAAAAATAATGGTATGTGTAGAATGGCATTGTTACAAGGAAAATACATGTGAAATATCAAAGCCCTATCACCTACCAATCAAAAGATATAGCCAATGTTACTTTTCTTGAAAAATAGGTCAAATATCTAGATCAAGGTCAAAAGGTCAAAATTAATGATCTGTGTAGAAAGGTCTTGTCAGAAGGAATACACATGTGAAATATCGAAGCCCTATCACTTACCAATCAAAAAATATAGCGAATCTTATCTTTTTTTCAAAAGTAGGTCAAATATCTAGGTCAAGGTCACAAGGTCAAAAATTATGGTATGTGTAGAAAGGTCTTGCCACAAGGATTGCACATGTGAAATATCAAAGTCCTAACACTTACCAATAAAAAGATATATCCATTCTTAATTTTTTTTTGAAAAGTAGGTCAAATATGTAGGTCAAGGTCACTAGGTCAAAAATTATTGTATGTGTAGGAAGGTCTTGTCACAAGGAATACAGATGTGACATATCAAAGCCTTATCACTTACCAATCAAAAGATATAGCGAATCTCATCTTTTTTTCAAAAGTAGGTCAAATATGTAGGTCAAGGTCACAAGGTCAAAAATTATGGTATGTGTAGAAAGGTCCTGCCACAAGGATTGCACATGTGAAATATCAAAGTCCTAACACTCACCAATCAAAAGATATAGCGAATCTTATCTTTTTTTCAAAAGTAGGTCAAATATGTAGGTCAAGGTCACTAGGTCAATAAAGCCTACGCTCACGCAGCAAGATACGCCCGTTGGGATTTTTTTCACAACACCAAAATATCTAAGTCCCATAACTCCATAAGGACAAATTAGATGAACCTAGCTTAAAATCGAAAGGCGGCTTCCTCTTCAAAGTCTGATCAAAATGTACAAATATGATGAAAATCTGTTGACACATATTCAAGTTATTGCGTTCCATGCACCTATATTTTGCCCTTAGCTTAACATGCATGTGCATATAACCCCCCCCCCCCCCCATTACACATAATTTCTGGATTATGTGACAAAAAATTCAAGAACCCCTTATATATGTGAAAGAACATCCTTTCTACTTGAAGTATACAAAATTTCAAAACATTTCAACCAGAAATAGATTTTTAAATAATTTTTAACTATTTTAGTATATTTTCACTGTATTTTAAAATATCTAAGTCCCATAACTCTGTAACGACATATCGAATTAACCTGAAAATCAAAAGGCGGCTTCCTCTCCACAGTCCAATCAAAATGTATGAATATCATGAAAATCCGTTGACGCATATTCAAGTTATTGCGTTCCATGCGCCTATATTTTGCCCATAGCTTAACATGTATGTGCATATAACCCCCCCCCCCATTCCTATTACACACAATATCTCGCTTATGCGACCAAAAAATTAAAAACCCGTTACATATGTCAAAGAGCATCCTTTCTACCTTAAGTATACAAAATTTCAAAACATTTTGACCAGAAATAGATTTTTAAATAATTTTTAACTATTTTAGTATATTTTCACTGTATTTTAAAATGTCTAAGTCCCATAACTCTGTAACGACATATCGAATGAACCTGAAAATCGAAAGGCGGCTTCCTCTTCACAGTCCAATCAAAATGTATGAATATCATGAAAATCCGTTGACGCATATTCAAGTTATTGCGTTCCATGCGCCTATATTTTGCCCTTAGCTTAACATGTATGTGCATATAACCCACCCCTCCCCCCTTCCTATTACACACAATATCTCGGTTATGCGATCAAAAAATTAAAAACCCGTTACATATGTCAAAGAACATCCTTCCTACATGAAGTATACAAAATTTCAAAACATTTCGACCAGAAATAGATTTTTAAATAATTTTTAAATATTTTAGTATATTTTCACTGTATTTTAAAAATCTAAGTCCCATAACTCTGTAACGACATATCGAATAAACCTGAAAATCGAAAGGCGGCTTCCTCTCCACAGTCCAATCATAATGTATGAATATCATGAAAATCCGTTGACGCATATTCAAGTTATCGCGTTCCATGCGCCTATATTTTGCCCTTAGCTTAAAATGTATTTGCATATAACCCATCCCCCCTTCCCATTACACACAATATATCGGTTATGCGACAAAAAAATTAAAATCCCGTTACATATGTCAAAGAACATCCTTTCTACTTGAAGTATACCAAATTTCAAAACATTTCGACCAGAAATAGATTTTTAAATAATTTTTAAATATTTTAGTATATTTTCACTGTATTTTAAAAATCTAAGTCCCATACTCTGTAACGACAAATCGGATGAACCTGAAAATCGAAAGGCGGCTTCCTCTCCACAGTCTGATCACTATGTATAAATTTCATAAAAATCCGTTGATGCGTATTCAAGTTATTGCGTTCCATAGGCAGACGGACAGACGGACGGACGGACAGACGGACAGACGGACGGACTTCGCCATACCATAATACGTCCCGTCAAATGACGGACGTATAAAAATTATTGTATGTGTAGAAAGGTCTTGTCACAAGGAATACATATGTGAAATATCAAAGCCCTATCACTTACCAATCAAAAGATATAGCGAATCTTATCTTTTTTCAAAAGTAGGTCAAATATCTAGGTCAAGGTCACAAGGTAAAAAATTATGGTATGTGTAGAAAGGTCTTGCCACAAGGATTGCACATGTGAAATATCAAAGCCCTATCACCTACCAATCAAAAGATATATCCATTCTTAATTTTTTAGAAAAGTAGGTCAAATATGTAGGTCAAGGTCACTAGGTCAAAAATTATGGTATGTGTAGGAAGGTCTTGTCACAAGGAATACACATGTGAAATATCAAAGCCCTATCACTTACCAATCAAAAGTTATGGGCTGTGACACCCAAAGTGTGACAGACAGACAGACGGACGGACAGACGGACAACGGACAAAGTGATCCCTAAGTGTCGCTATGCTTCGCAGGCGACACAAAAATCCACCAAAACAAGTCGTCTCTGACATTTTGAGATAAATAACAAGATTGGAAAATGTTTTTTTGACTGCTGTAACATGTACCTTTGGGATTCCAGTTTTTGTTTGATGGACTGTAAACGAGATATCTCATTCCTCTGTTCCTGTAATCTAAAAAAGATAAAATATGCATAAATTAATGTTATTTGAAAGCACATACATGTATATATTAAGGAACTAGGACATATTGACTATAAGGAAAAATCTGCATCTTTTGTTTCATGAATCATTTCTAATCAATATACCTTCATCATATGAGATTAAAATAGTAACTGCAATCATTACATGTATCACATATATTCAACTTGATTGCATTCAATGAGAAATATAAAACTTTTCTGAAAAAGAACTTACTTTTTTTCATATTCTAAAGATAATTTGCGATATTCTTCTTCCTTATTTTTCTGATCTTCATGAAACTTGGCCATGTTCTTCTCCATATCCCTTGCGTAACGTTGATTTAACTCCTTTATCTGCTGTCGATGACTGACGCGTAGTTCATTTTCTGACTCTTCCATTCTTTTCTGAACATCAGCTATTTGTTCTGCTATCTGTAGATATAATGCAGACACAATGTGTGATAAGATATGTTGCTGTACATTTTATGCAAGATATATCATATTTTGATCAGCCGAATCTTCTGATAGCAACTACCAAGAATCATGATAAACATGACAAACTAATACATGCATCACCATAACAGAACAAATCTTTAAGATACATTCAGCAGCAACCTGGAGATTGTCAATTCTACATGTATACCATCTCACTAATCCAAGTAAAACAAGTAAAAATGAATCATTAAATACCAAAGCAATATCACCAAATTCAATACATCAGATTTCTATGAAACGAAAATCCATACTAACCTCTTTTTCCATGTGAGAGTGTAAATCAGCCTCTAATGATCTCTGAGCACTCTCAAACTTAGCTTCCATAATGCCCATTTCTACCTTCAAACTCTCCTGTAAAGAAAATTACATGTTACATGTACATTAGATTAACTCATCATTCAACCTACTAACTAAAGGTTTCAATTATTTCTTATTGTGCTTTGAGAAAAAAAATTAAGATATTCAGTGCTCCATTTATGCAATGTCAAATCTTGAAGATTCCTACGTCTTTTTACAATACATTACAGCAATCATTACTGCCCAAATTGTTTTTTAGAGTTCTAAAACTCTGTTACTATAGTGTTGAGGAATGCATAGAATACATCAAACCTTTTCCCTAATGGCAGCATCTAGGTCCATGTCTTTCCTACGGAGCTCTGTTTGTGTCGTGTGTAAGCTATCCTCTATTTCTTTACATTTATTGGATGCTTCATCTGACTTGCTCTGAAAAGAGAAGAAAACCAAGTAAGTCAATTTTTATAACTTAATTCACATTCATTCATATAAAATATAAATGTCACTTTAAATTTGAGTCACTGAATTTTCATCAAACTTGATAAATACATGTTAGTGTACATAAATCATGCTTTCCGCAAGCTCTGCCATTGACTTGTATTATAACTTACCCTCTCTTGCTCTAATATCTTCTGGTTATTTTCAGAAACTTCCTCTATTTTTCGCAGTAATTCTTGCTCTCTCTTAAACCACTCGTCTTGCTCCTACAAAACAATGCGCATCAAAATTTACACGGCTTCAAAAATCATATACTGTAAACGTGGTTATTTTCACATGGGGAAATATTTGCAAAATCAGGAGTATTCTCTCAAATCTTGTTTGACTTTTTTCTCAGAGTGATCCTGTGATTCCTTCATGTGATCCCATTCCTGTTTGACCAGTCGACCTTTCTCATACATTATGACATACCTTTCTGATCCTATCCTGTAGTTGTTTGACTTTTTTCTCAGAGTGATCCTGTGATTCCTTCATGTGATCCCATTCCTGTTTGACCAGTCGACCTTTCTCATACATTATGACATACCTTTCTGATCCTATCCTGTAGTTGTTTGACTTTTTTCTCCAAGTGATCCTGTGATTCCTTCATGTGATCCCATTCCTGTTTGACCAGTCGACCTTTCTCATACATTATGACATACCTTTCTGATCCTATCCTGTAGTTGTTTGACTTTTTTCTCAAAGTGATCCTGTGATTCCTTCATGTGATCCCATTCCTGTTTGACCAGTCGACCTTTCTCATACATTATGACATACCTTTCTGATCCTATCCTGTAGTTGTTTGACTTTTTTCTCAGAGTGATCCTGTGATTCCTTCATGTGATCCCATTCCTGTTTGACCAGTCGACCTTTCTCATACATTATGACATACCTTTCTGATCCTATCCTGTAGTTGTTTGACTTTTTCTCCAAGTGATCCTGTGATTCCTTCATGTGATCCCATTCCTGTTTGACCAGTCGACCTTTCTCATACATTATGACATACCTTTCTGATCCTATCCTGTAGTTGTTTGACTTTTTTCTCAGAGTGATCCTGTGATTCCTTCATGTGATCCCATTCCTGTTTGACCAGTCGACCTTTCTCATACATTATGACATACCTTTCTGATCCTATCCTGTAGTTGTTTGACTTTTTTCTCAAAGTGATCCTGTGATTCCTTCATGTGATCCATTCCTGTTTGACCAGTCGACCTTTCTCATACATTATGACATACCTTTCTGATCCTATCCTGTAGTTGTTTGACTTTTTTCTCAAAGTGATCCTGTGATTCCTTCATGTGATTCCCATTCCTGTTTGACCAGTCGACCTTTCTCATACATTATGACATACCTTTCTGATCCTATCCTGTAGTTGTTTGACTTTTTTCTCAAGTGATCCTGTGATTCCTTCATGTGATCCCATTCCTGTTTGACCTAGTCGACCTTTCTCATACATTATGACATACCTTTCTGATCCTATCCTGTAGTTGTTTGACTTTTTTCTCAGAGTGATCCTGTGATTCCTTCATGTGATCCCATTCCTGTTTGACCAGTCGACCTTTCTCATACATTATGACATACCTTTCTGATCCTATCCTGTAGTTGTTTGACTTTTTTCTCAAAGTGATCCTGTGATTCCTTCATGTGATCCCATTCCTGTTTGACCAGTCGACCTTTCTCATACATTATGACATACCTTTCTGATCCTATCCTGTAGTTGTTTGACTTTTTTCTCAAAGTGATCCTGTGATTCCTTCATGTGATCCCATTCCTGTTTGACCAGTCGACCTTTCTCATACATTATGACATACCTTTCTGATCCTATCCTGTAGTTGTTTGACTTTTTTCTCCAAGTGATCCTGTGATTCCTTCATGTGATCCCATTCCTGTTTGACCAGTCGACCTTTCTCATACATTATGACATACCTTTCTGATCCTATCCTGTAGTTGTTTGACTTTTTTCTCAGAGTGATCCTGTGATTCCTTCATGTGATTCCATTCCTGTTTGACCAGTTGACCTTCATGTATCTCATACATTATGACATACCTTTCTGATCCTATCCTGTAGTTGTTTGACTTTTTTCTCAAAGTGATCCTGTGATTCCTTCATGTGATTCCATTCCTGTTTGACCAGTCGACCTTTCTCATACATTATGACATACCTTTCTGATCCTATCCTGTAGTTGTTTGACTTTTTTCTCAAAGTGATCCTGTGATTCCTTCATGTGATCCCATTCCTGTTTGACCAGTCGACCTTTCTCATACATTATGACATACCTTTCTGATCCTATCCTGTAGTTGTTTGACTTTTTTCTCAAAGTGATCCTGTGATTCCTTCATGTGATTCCATTCCTGTTTGACTAGTTGACCTTTCTCATACATTATGACATACCTTTCTGATCCTATCCTGTAGTTGTTTGACTTTTTTCTCAGAGTGATCCTGTGATTCCTTCATGTGATCCCATTCCTGTTTGACCAGTCGACCTTTCTCATACATTATGACATACCTTTCTGATCCTATCCTGTAGTTGTTTGACTTTTTTCTCAAAGAGATCCTGTGATTCCTTCATGTGATCCATTCCTGTTTGACTAGTTGACCTTTCTCATACATTATGACATACCTTTCTGATCCTATCCTGTAGTTGTTTGACTTTTTTCTCAAAGTGATCCTGTGATTCCTTCATGTGATCCCATTCCTGTTTGACCAGTCGACCTTTCTCATACATTATGACATACCTTTCTGATCCTATCCTGTAGTTGTTTGACTTTTTTCTCAAAGTGATCCTGTGATTCCTTCATGTGATCCCATTCCTGTTTGACTAGTTGACCTTTCTCATACATTATGACATACCTTTCTGATCCTATCCTGTAGTTGTTTGACTTTTTTCTCAAAGTGATCCTGTGATTCCTTCATGTGATCCCATTCCTGTTTGACTAGTTGACCTTTCTCATACATTATGACATACCTTTCTGATCCTATCCTGTAGTTGTTTGACTTTTTTCTCAGAGTGATCCTGTGATTCCTTCATGTGATCCCATTCCTGTTTGACCAGTCGACCTTTCTCATACATTATGACATACCTTTCTGATCCTATCCTGTAGTTGTTTGACTTTTTTCTCAGAGTGATCCTGTGATTCCTTCATGTGATCCCATTCCTGTTTGACCAGTCGACCTTTCTCATACATTATGACATACCTTTCTGATCCTATCCTGTAGTTGTTTGACTTTTTTCTCCAAGTGATCCTGTGATTCCTTCATGTGATCCCATTCCTGTTTGACCAGTCGACCTTTCTCATACATTATGACATACCTTTCTGATCCTATCCTGTAGTTGTTTGACTTTTTTCTCCAAGTGATCCTGTGATTTCTTCATGTGATCCCATTCCTGCTTGACCAGTCGACCTTTCTCATACATTATGACATACCTTTCTGATCCTATCCTGTAGTTGTTTGACTTTTTTCTCAGAGTGATCCTGTGATTCCTTCAATGTGATCCCATTCCTGTTTGACCAGTCGACCTTTCTCATACATTATGACATACCTTTCTGATCCTATCCTGTAGTTGTTTGACCTTTTTCTCTGAAGTGATCCTGTGATTCCTTCATGTGATCCCATTCCTGTTTGACTAGTTGACCTTTCTCTTTCTCCGCCTCGTACATTTCTTCTGCATGATCCTTGGCTCTGTCTGCCTCAGATACCTATAAATAATTTACCTTTTTATATATGAATACATGTATATTCTTGACCTACAAAAATGCATGTCTTTGAAAAGTTTTTTTTTAACAAAACGTGCAAAATTGGATGTCAAGTAAAGCTTAATAAATTTGATTTTTTTTTTAAATTTAAATATATGTATAAAATATACATACATGTATGATGTTTCATGAAGTGAAGCTTGTATCAAGAAGATTAATTTTAAAATGAAGTATAATACTTGTACATGAAAAATTATTATACAGCTGTAAGGATTTTTATAATTAGAATATAGACCTTAATTTACCTTAATCTTAAGTTGTTCTAACTGCATGGATGCTTCTTCCTTCTCACTTCTAAGTTGATTCACAGCTTCTGCCATGTCCTTCTCAAAGTTCTGAATCATCTGAACAAAATAAACATACAATGATTATAATGAAAACATAACTTAAAAGATAATTTCAAGGTTTCAAGGGGACATTCTTAACTTTTTCTTCTTTACCTATCCCTTGTACAATAGAGCCATTTTACATAGCGTCTAAATCACCTCCATTGTGAAGTATGGTAAATTTTATGCCTTGTAAGGTACTATAAACTATACATTTTCTGAAAGGTATTGATTCCCTGAGTACAGATATAAGACTCACAGGGCTTAAAAATCAAAGGGGAAAAACTCTTGTACAACTTTGTTATTTTGCATATGTTATATAGAGAAAATAGACAATTTAAATGCTATATAGAGAAAATAGACAATTTAAATGCTTCATCAGTTATTCCCTTTATTATTCTGACCCCAAAGTTATTATTTCTGAGCAGTGGGCATTATAACCTTCCAGAAAATATATAGTTTATACAAATGTAGTACCTTACCAGACATGGAAATATGTCCTATTGTACATCGGATACCTTAAATGAAATGACAAATCTTCTTTAAAGAAAATATGCCAACATTGTTTTTTGAAAGCTCAATGTACAAACCAATCTTATTTCAAAATTCTGGAACCAAAACTGAATCAAGCATTCCTGAACTGTGGTGCACAATTAGGTTTCTAGGTATAATGTACTTCACCATAATATTACATGTATTTCAATTGACCCTTTCGATTGCAGGAAAAAAATGCAAAATTTCGAGACGACACAATGCTTTTACCTCGAACAAACAAGCTTAGAACCTCGGTCAAACATCGAAATTGCATTGTGACGTCATGGAATTTCTAAAAAATTTTCCCACGTTCGGAAGGGTCAATTACATGTAACTTGCATTAATATGAAGAAGAAAAGTTACATGTATAAACGCAAACTATATGTATTACAGAGTTAGAATAGTCAGCATCCACAATTCTGATCCCCAATTCATTGCTACTTTTGTGATTCTATGAACTAATTCCATTTATTCAAATTTGTACATGTGAAAACTTTCTCATTCTTTTTTTTTTTCCATGAAGCAATCCAAAGATATACATTACATACATGTACTGTAAATTGGTTTTTATTCGTCAGATACCAATTCTTGTCATTTTCATACTTGCCATAATTTTTCGGAGTTTTGTCGTTGCAAAGAGGGACAAAAAGAGGGACAAATCATCAAAATGCGGGACAAATATAACGCCAATGAGGGACATAAAGAGGGACACTTTTAAGAGGTTGAACTTCAGATATTGCAATCCAAAATTGCACTAGATCATTGCCCTCTGCAAACGAAAGAACGTCAGAGTAAAAAATAAATCTTTATTAACGCGCGCCGTATACGTAGATGGCCCCTGGTCGGACGCATTTCTAAAAGTGGCGCTTCAGTGAACTTGTCTACCCTATTTAATTTTTCTCTGTGAAAGTTTTAAAAGTCTTTTACTCCATTGTTCACGTTTTATATTCACAACTTTCTAAACATAAGTATTAAACATCTGCGCTGTTGCCTGCGTTGACGTTGACGATTTAAATGAAAATTCAAATACACAATCGATAACTTAACGACTCGGGTATTGTAAAACGACACTAAGCAAACGTACTTTGATTGATACTGAGATTTTTTTTGACGTGATAATAATAAAGAGCATATTATAGTTACCTTTAGAGCGTTCCATGGTTGCCGTATTTTCTTTTTTTTTTAATTTTGTTTACAGATTTTACATCACGTTGTTTCTTCTCATAAAAATAAATTCATATCTTGGCTTACATAAATGATATCACTCGAACATCGTATAACTATTGCTTTATTTATTTCAATGCTCGAATTGTTTTGTGAGTTAAAAAAAAATACCAACATGAGAAAGGCTGCATGAATGTATTTAGCGACGTTTGTGGGACAGCCGACCTGTAATCAACCTATTACTATCAAAACATAGGTCGATTATCGGCTGATTACTGTATATGATAATTGGAAACGCTTAAATAAACAATGAAAGTTTAAGAAAAGACGGAACGACTGAAATCGACAAAGAATAATATTACCATGATTACGCCGATTTTTTCTTTTTTATGATAGGTCAAAAATGCGGGATTTTCCGTGTCCCGGCCGGGACAGATATTTTCGGTCGAAAATGCGGGACATTTTTTGTCCCGGCCGGGACAATGGCAAGTATGCATTTTCGTCAGTGCATTCCTTGACAAAATTACGTACCGACGAATATAAATACTCCTGACAAAAAGTAAACTGTAGTAAGGAAAAACTTAATCAGTCTCTTGGTAAACTTAAATATAAATCGGAAGCACTGCGGAGGAGGGAGAAAAAAAGCTTACGGTTTCGAGTTTAAGACATTGTTAAATAGTGTTATTACGACACGCAAATGGCAATGAAAACTAAATATGAACACAAAGTCGCATATAATGCATTTCTAATTACAATATAAGATGTTTTCACAGCAAGGCATACATGTCTATAATTATTAAACAAACAATGAAAACAAGCATATACGACGGATTTGACTATTTCACGGCGGATCTAAATGTTAAGTTGGCATATGAAAAGACGAATCTACATTTTAGGAACCCTTGGATGACGAATAAATGTACTGACGAAATGGTCATTTTAAACGAATTGACGAAAATTGGTACTGACGAAAATAAAGCAATTTACAGTACTTGTTAAGGTACAAGTTTTTCATTTAAGAAACCCCGTAAGAGATGACTATGAAAACACAGCATACCTCTTGCTGTTTGGATAATTGTTCCTCTACTTTCCCTTTTTCTCTTTTGACCTCATTCAGTAAAAGTTCTTTCTGCTCATCTCTCTTCTTCCAACCCTCCACAACCTTGGCCAATTGCTGAAATTTCATCAATTAAATTAACATTTTATGTCACGCATGAATGTTACTATTGTAGTCAGTGACATTAATATAAGAACATAGTACATACTGCTGGAGCACCATCTACAATAATTTGGGATGTAAAACAGATGATTTTTGTTTAATATAATTTTCAAATATGATTTTATGCTCTATAATGTTAGACTGAAGTGAAGGGTTGTTCAAATCAATTTAGATTTTTTTTCATTTTTTTTAATTTTATCGAGTTAACATATCGTTTTG
The DNA here is from genome assembly GCA_033119305.1 of Pinctada imbricata. Lineage (NCBI taxonomy): Eukaryota > Metazoa > Mollusca > Bivalvia > Pterioida > Pteriidae > Pinctada > Pinctada imbricata. The sequence continues at coordinate 20,891,743 of VSWD01000008.1, read as the reverse complement.
TATGTTTCTAATTCAAATGAACAGAATCAAATCGAACCAAGGCCTTGTGATTCAAAATCGAACTGAATCGAAAAATACCCGATTCGTCCCAGCCTTAAGAGTACATACCTTGTCTAGCTGTTCTATCATGATGTCCTTACGTTTGTCTGTAGATACGGCCACAGCCACCTGTTGCTGGGTCTCCAATAGCTATTGTAACAAGAAAATAGTGATCATATGTGTAACTTTATTTGATAAGTTCTTAGGCAGTAGAAGGTAATTTTCTCATAATATAATATGGATAATTTTTTTGGTATAAATAGTAATCTTTAGCTTAGACTAATGGTACATCTGAATAAGTCTCAAAAGGTTATGAAAATACGGTAAGACTACGTAGTGTACCAAGGTACCAAGTGCAGAAACAAGTCACTAACTGCCATTTTTCAATCTGGATGTTTTTTGTTAAAAACACATGATGATCAAAACAAAATTTAATGAATTGGAAAATACTACATGTAGATGTAAGGTATATTTTCAAAGGACACAAATTTGTAACACTGAAAACTAACCTTAACATTGAGTCGCTGGATATACTGCTCACAGTGCTGTAAAAACACGTATATGTAAATAAAAAACATAACATAAACATGCACATCAAAAGTATAATAAACATCTGTACTTTCATTTTCTTCCATATTAAGATCAAGACATCTTCATAATTTTCATAGCATTTTTCAATATCATTTATTTGACGAGGACTTTGTGCAGCACTCATGACTCATTGATGAAAACGATGCACAGTTAGTTAAGAGTTCCTGAAAAGTATCGGTTTTATTGGATTTGCGGATTAAAATTTGTTTGGTCAGATAAAAGCTCACACTATAACTACTATTTGGACCGATAAAACCCCCAAATGTCTGATACTTCATGGATGTTTTCTAGGGCTGTAACGGTTCAGAGAAAATCAAGGGCTAAAAAAAGAAAAAAACCGGATCGAAATCTGGAAATTCCGAACCAAATCGAACCGTGAGATTTTGAACCGCAGTTAACCGATTTTTCGGTTAATCGTTACAGCCCTTATGTTTTCAAGAACTTTGTTAGTTTATACTTTTACACAGAAGACTTTGTATGATATTGTGATTAACTTTTGTTAACAATCACTGATTTTTTTTTTACCTTTCTTCTGAACCTCTCCTTTTCCAGTACCTCCCTCAATCTGTTATTTTCTGCCTGTAACGAGGAATCACTCCTGTTAAGGTTAGAGGTATCGGACCACATGTGGGACGTAAAACTTGGGAAATTCTCCAAAAGATCTGAGACATTCTCATTGTCTTTACCACTGAAAAACAAATAGAGAGGCTAGGCATCTAATATAATTCTAGAAATAAATATACATTATAAACAGAATCCCTATGGTCAATGCTTGATCCAAGGGATTTGTAATCCTTGATTGCTTAAATTTTATTTTTACTTTTTGTTGTATAAAACCATATGTCCTCACTGTCTGTGATTACATCAATATTATATTGTATTATGCTACCTGCTTATACAAGAGCTGGCCTTTAGATACATGTAGATGTACTTTCCTATGTATTTCACAGACAGCAGGGTTAACACTTTTCTGGGGCTGCTCACAAAGATTTTAGTGAATGCTTATTGATTCAAATCTGACATAATACTGAAATTGGCACTTTTTGCAAATCTACCACATATCACCTTTTTTTTTGTCATAAATGTGAATTGTATATAAATTTCTTAAATAAGTCATCTCTGATTTTTTACATCATAAGAAATAACTACATGTATTTAGGCAACTTTATAAGATGTCACCATACACTTTTTTCTGTTAGAAAAACATTCATACCTCAACATGGAGAAATCCATAGGGAACTGCATGTTCTCTGGAGGCAGGTCCATCTGATGTCCGTAATTAAAATTCTGAGGACCTGAAAGACATAATTTAAGATATACTAGTATGCTAACATTAAACATGCTTTCCTAAAAAACATCTTTAATCTTCATACAGCAATGGTCAAGAAGCTACATACATGTAAAAGACTTCATTATAGGGCCATATTATAATGCATTTTCAATACACATACATTGCCATCCATAATAAGTAAACACTATTTCTGTTCATTTTGCCGATAGAAAATGAACAGTTTGGAATCCATTGCTGTATAATTCTGAAGATGAACCTTAAAGATATCATTTGTAACAAAATTTACCAAAATATTTACATTTTTTTTTCTTTTTTATATGAAAAAAAATTGCGCAGATGAAAAAGTTTCTATTTTACATTTTTGTTATCATAATTTATAATTTTGAATTATGTGAAGCTAATTATTACTATTAGGAATCTCTCAAGTTCAGAATGAAAAAATTAGGATGAAGTCATAAAGAATTTAGAATGATTTCCTTGTATACTTATTTATGGATGGCAGTGTATAAATGTACGTATAGCAAATATATTTACCACTGATATCAGCTGAGAATTTCAGCATGTTCTGTAACTGGCTTCTAACCTCCTCCATCCCTCTCACATCCTCACTTGACTGAAATATCAATAAATACTGTATTGGGGTAATTTTCGTGAATTCATAACGAAAATGCGGTCATGAAAGCGTGTTATTATTTCACTGAATTTTATTCTAGCAAAATTATAAAAGAGTAAATAAAAACATTTCAAAATCTGACATTTTTGCTCGCAAACAAGAAAATTCAGTTGGACAAGCTGACATACACGTATTTGTTTCTCAATTATAAATGGTACTCTCATTCATATTAATTAGCATGTTTGACGATCTAATTATAAAGTAATTTGTCCATGTATTTAATTAGTCACAGATTATTTAATGAGTCCAAGCAGAACAATAGGATGAATTTCAAAATGTGTGAAAAACAAGGTATACAATGTAAGGCAAAAATTTTAACAGAAAATAAATTAATGTATCATTCAGTATAAGAAACAGAAAAGGTTAAAAGCAAGTGGCTGAGTTAATTTTTGGCAAGTCAGATATTGCTGCAAACAAAAATAACTTGTAAAAAATATCATGTAAATCATAAAACTGAAAACAATATGCTGTTCAATACTTTTTAAAAATGAGGGAAAACATATCCTCAGCATGAAGGAGGCACATGATCATATGAATCATATTTCATGTCTTTTGATCTTTACAAAATAAAATTTAAAAAAATCAAGAGAGAACATTTAATGGCTTATTTAGAAAACGAGTGCTTTAATAGTACTACATGTACTGGGTATGATCAGACATACTTTTTCATTTTCAGAAGCACAGTATCAGTAAGAATACATTTGTATCACTACTAAATGTATCCATCAAACATTTATACCCACCTTATTCATGAGATTTGCATTTTGTTCCTCCACATCTGTTCCATACTGTTGTACCTGAGTGACCACATTAGCTGCTGGATGGGTGGGAGACCTCTCCTGGTGCTTGGCGTTCTGCCGTGCTGCTTCGTGAAATTCCCTAGCACCTTGACCCCTACTTTGCTGACCTTGACCTCTCTGGTACACACTTTGCTCCCTGACATTCTGTCCCTGTTTCGTTCCAATTTTGTTGTACATTTTATCGCTACTCATGTTGCTGTTGGCATTATTTCTTCGAGCCTGAATCCTGCTCTCCGCATGTGAAGGTATGGGACCTACAAATTTACGTTCCTGAACACCAGATTGCTGTTGCTCCTCTGTTCCTGACCTTTGACCTTGACCTTGTGTTACTGGTCGCTGTGTGTGTTGACCCCTACCAAAGTTCCTGTGATCAGCAGTTGGCCTTACATCAGATCCTTTGGTTTTTGGTCGAGGTAAACTACTATCTCTCTTAGACATTTCAGGTAAATGAGCTGGTACTTTAGGATGATAACTGTCAATATCACTTTTAACAGATGAGATGAACGGTTTCTTTTGACTAGCCACTCTCTGACCTGCTTTCACCTCCTTTGCATGATGACCTTGATGAGTATTAACATCAGAGATGGGTATCTCCCACGCTGCATTGACAGGTACATGTAAATCTGAATCTCGATCATTTGTTGTATTTTGCTGAACTTGATTTGAAGGATGTGTGTTTATATTTTGCTGCCTGTCCACAATATTTTGCTCTGGACTTGCCGTATATTCTGGTGACGTCACAGACCCCACTTGAGGTATAGAAACGGAAACTACACGCTTACTGGGACTTACGATATTCCTGGGTGATCTGTCATTGCTACATTCACTTGAAAGTTTAGGAGAAACAAAGCCGTCATCTGAATCAGGATTTGAATTAATTCTTCCCAAATGAGAGTTCAAATTTTGCCTTTGGTTTTGATATGGACTAGATAATCCTTGGTGGACATTCTCATTGAGAGAATCTTCAAACATGTCATTTTGGTGAATGACCTGCTGATTAGAATTATTATTTTCGAATGAAATACCAGATCCATCAGCTACTGCACTTTGATCCCTACTTCCTCTCAAAGGAGAGAAAATAACACGACTGTCTAACTCACCGTCACTACCCCCACTACCGGTCTGAGAATTAGCTAATGTATAGAAATTGTTCGCTGGAGACTGTCCTCTTGAATCCTCTTCTAAATCATGGGATCCATAAACTTCTTGCCTATGTTCAAACATATATTGAAGTTGACCTCCCATTGTGCCATGTGCTAAATATTCACTGGGTAAATTAGATTCTATCCTCGATCCTGTATCATCTAGTGCCGAAAAATCTAGCTGTCCGATTGGTCTGAAGACAACTGATTCATTATCTGAAACGGCTGGCAGAAAGCCATGACTACTATCAAAAGCTGGGCTCCCATCTGGACCTGATCGTTTATATGGGCTTCTTCCGTTTTTCCCTGTTCCAGTACAACCTTCTACTGATACAACATTTGTAACCCCACCGTCACCCTGCGGTGAATTTGAACACGGCCCATCTCCATTTGCAGACGGATCAAAAGGACCTGTTTGCATTAGCGGTTGTGCAGCTTGTGTATTGTTTTGATTTCTAAGGGAATTGATCAGCTGGTTGGTGACTTGCTGATCTGTGTTCCTGTTTATTAGAATAGGACCGGTGAATTCTTCTTCTTCTTCCTCCTCCAAACTGTCCCGTTCATCCATTTTCGTAGTGAAAAACCGCAAAAAAGTAAATTCTAAAGATTTACTATCTACATGTACAGCACATCTTCAGCGAAATTCATCTCTGCGGTTGATATTGATCATAACTCTACAAAAGAAAAGATAAAACTGGACAGGGTGTAACTTGTATTACATTTTACTTTGCTTAGACTAATCGAAGATTTATTTCAATTCTTATTTCTTCAAACTTTGTAATAACAAATCACTGAAATTTGATTGCAGTAAGATATCATGAAAATAAGAAACAAAATTTGGCAACAGCCCCCTGTGTAACATTAGATGTTAGATAGTCTAGATCATAAATTCAAAGGGGGTTATCTTTGTATTATCCACAGGCTGCTGATATTATTTAAATATATCAAATACTTGTCGGTGTGTGCAAAACTTTTTCAGGATTACTAGACATTTGGTCTACTAAAATTGTAAAAATTAATGTTCCACAAATGTTGCAACCCACTAAGAAATTCTCATAAATGAAAGTCAAAATAAATCCATGAAATCTATCTAATCATATCAGCATGTCTTGCAGAAATGAATACTATACCTGTATGATCCACAGGCTGCTGATATTATTTAAATAAATCAAATACTAGTAAGTGTGCAAAAAACTTTTTCACTGAGGATGACTGGACATTTGGTCTAGTAAAAATTAATGTTCCACAATTTGACAAATGTTGCAACTCTCTAAGAAATTTTCATTTTAATAAAAGTCAAAATAAATCCATAAAATCTATCTAATTATATCAGCATGTCTTGCAGAAATGAATACTATACAAAGAAAATTGATTTTGTCAAGCCAAGGAAGTTAAATTAACTATTAATACTGGTGGGGGGGGGGGGGGGGGGAGGGGGGGGCAGTAGTGAAACTTTGGTGAGTCCAAATTTATCAAAAATTCAGTGCTGATTGATGAATATATCAACATGTGTCTAATTTGTGTTTCTTGTATGATGTCACTTAAAGTGTAAAGTATATTGGTTATTCAACTGGTGTTTATTCCACTGTGCTATAAACACGAACTGCTGATGCACAAATTTTGGCTATATTTTATATATGTTAAATTCATTCAAATTATTGTTTTTATTGACAAAGAGGTCTTTAAAGACTTTATTTGACAATTGATTCATACCGCATTCATAGTTTCAATCACTACTCAGTCACTACCAGTGACTAGGAAGGAAATTTTGTGAATGGCCTGGCCTGTGTTAGCTATGATTCTGTAAAATTTAATGGGCTATTTCTTAAGAAAGTACTGAGATTTTTCAAAATAAATGGAACTATGTTAGTACTAGTATGTATGGCAAATGGCAGCTGTCATTCCCAATCAATGAACAAGACTAACAAGTAGGTACATTAAAGTATTTGTTACTCAACCCCTTTCGCTGAAAAAAAGGCTGTGAATTTTCCATAATTAGGAAATTGAGCGAAGCTATAAAAAAATTAAACTATGATAAACAGTTCACTTTCGCGAAAGAAACAAATAAAAAAAAAAAACGTGTTTGTGAAGCACAAATGCCCCCGTTCGCATCTTTGTCGGTAAAACAGCTGAAAAGTAGTTCACATTTTGAGGTCAAGGTCACAAGGTAAAATGTGGTATCCATGGAAAGGTCTTGCCACAAGAAAGTCATATGTGAAATTTGAAAGCCCTGTCACTTATCATTCAAAAGTCATGGCTGAAGTTTAGATTTTCAAAATTAGGTCAAATCCCAAGGTCAAGGTCATAAGGTAAAAAATTTTTGGGTATCCATGGAAAGGTCTTGTCACAAGGTATACACATGTGAAATATGAAAGCCCTATCACTTACCATTCAAAAGTTATGGCCAAGGTTAAAGTTTTTCAAAAGCAGGTCAAATCCAAAGGTCAAGGTCACAAGGTCAAAAATTTTGGTGTCCATGGAAAGGTCTTGTCACAAGGAATACACGTGCCATTTATTTTTTTTTGCCCAATTCAGGGACTAATCTACCTCTGCATCCTGCGTCTCTGACGCTTAAAAACTGCCCAGGACCCATTGATTTCCAACCACAGTGTCCCAAAGTGTGCATTGTTCACTTTCGTATAATGCATCCATTTTAGTTCATGTTTACATACATTAAACATTCAAAGTCGAGAAAGTGCATTTACAGTATTCATTTAGCTGTATAACGTGTAAATGTCTCTTGTTTATATTTTGATGTAAGTCTTTTAAACCTAACAGATCTATGGTATTAAAATTATCATATGAGGAATTATTGCGGAGTATCATTTTTTAAAGTAATATGCAGTCCGAAAAGAGTCTAACTTATATATATATCATTCGGAAACATTCCTCCATTGTAAACTTTACATGACATTATGAATCATTCTATTGAAATCGTTTAATATACACCATCATTGTACCCTCTTTGTAAATCGTATAGAATTTGTTTGTTTAAAAACGTTTTACTATTCACATGTACGATGTATCGTTTAACTAAATAAACAATCAATATACTTAATTTGGCAAAATTATATCGAAGTTTAAGAGTTAGACGTTTTTTGTGGAACATATAACAATCTCAATGGTCCGCTCACCGGTTTTCAGAGTGAACTCAGAATGTACAGGGTGGAAAAGCTGAAATAGGGGAAATTGAGTGGTTTTGAAAGGTGGGTTGAGAAGACCATTATGAAGATAGTCTATAATGGTAAGATGCATATTGTAGAGTATGCCTGCCTTGTGTAAGAGCAATAAAGTTTTTAGGTCATATGACTTATTTAGTCTAAATATAGATATTTTAAAAGGCGTACCGGATTTTCCCTGTTTGACAAGACTTCATAAGGGAAAATATGAAGTTTTTGGGTTTTTACACATTTTTTGCGTTACATGTGTTGGAAAGGAGCTGTTAAGATAAGGCGTAAATTCTGACCTGAAAAGTTGAATTTTCAAAATGCAAAAATTGAGGAAAATTTTCGGTAAAAATAAGAAGTAACTTAGTCCAGATATGAATCTCCTGACAAGTTGGATAAATTATGCAAAATATGACCTTTTTTCCCATAGGAATCAATGGAAAACGGAAAAGTTTTTCTACAACATTGTTCCCCCCTAAGTTCAGAATGCCATTTTCACCAAAAGTGTGTATCCATAAAACACATTTTCTGGCCAAGTGGGGTTCTGAACCGAGGGGGGGAACAATGTCCCACAGGCGAAAAACAAAAAAAAGGGGGGGCGGATAAATATTTTAGAATCGGTTTTTAGAGCGGTATAATAACTTAAAATTGCCATTTTTTCCTTTAGTTTCATGTAAAAGTCTATTCAGAGTGTGTTCCGCTCAAATATTTTACCGTTAGGTAAGAAATAAACAAGAAAGTTGTCTATTTCTACACTGTGCGTATTTCGCGCCTGAAAGCTACATATGTGGCTGATAAATACAAAATATAACCGTTTTTAAGTTTCCGGATTGCGGATTTTGCCGATTATATTGATATAATAACCTCAAGTTTAATTTCTCTTATCCAATTTCGATATCAAAAGGTACAGAAGCAAAATATAAATTAAATTTATTTATTACTTATTATTTACGACATCTCAAATGTTGACAACAGTAACACGTCCGACTCGGATTCTGATGGCAGTCTTGTCCCACTTCCTGACAATCGTAAATTTGTACCCCAAAAGTATGAAGCATCGTAAAAATGGCTTTACTTCTCAACAGTTAAAGGGGGGTACCTTTGTAAATTTTGCGAACTCTTTCACTTTCCTTAATTTGAGCGTTTCTTTTAAGAAATTTTGTTTCTAGATTTTCCCAATTTGTTCCAAAATGTCGCTTATTTTCCCAAATGAAAAGAAGGTGGCTTTTAAAAAAAGTAAAAAAATCACTGACATGTGAAATATGAAAGCCCTATCATTTACCATTCAAAAGTTATGGCAAAGGTTAAAGTTTTTGCAGACAAATAGACGGACGGACAGACCAAACACTATATGCCCCGAATCTTCGATTACGGGGGCATAAAAATATTTCAAAAATATAATTGTCCCTCGTAAGAAGAATTAATATTATTAGCACAGAAATAATTTTTAATAAATAACAAAATCTTGCCAGCAAAGATATTATAAACGCAGAGCAATCGCGTTAATATGGTTAAATTTTTACTTTAATATGGTGTAACGGCCATCATCCACTCTTTAAAATACCTTACGTTATAGTCCATTTATAATACCAGATTCACTAAGGAATGCAAATGTGTATTCAATTTTACCCCCCCCCCCCTATAGTCGGCTCACATCAACACAGGTAGAGGCACAGGTGTTTGATTTTACCTACGGTCAGAAAGGCATGAAAAATAAGACAGAAATCTCGGGGATGACAGGAAATTTAATGCGTCACTTTTCAAAATACTGCAGCCAATTTTGGTGCATCCTGGATTCACTGCTAAGAAAACTGGAGAGTTTGAGATCTATCTCTTTCTGTGAATTTCAATCGGAACATTTGGCAACAATTAAAGTTGAAAGTAGACAGAACTTCATTTTTCCAATTTCTGAATAAGCCCTTTTCACATAACTGCGTGACTAGCATTTTGTGGATGGCAAGTACCGACTTTCATGACGTCACAGTTAAAAAGTGATTGTCCTTGACGTCATATCGCAGGAACTGGTCTTATTTTGCCGTCCAAAACAACTGGACCGCAGTTATGTGAAAAAAGGCTTATTTTAGCGAGTTGCTTCGATATTTCACCATCTCACAAGTTAATTCTATTATGGTTACTTTTGTATGTGATACATGTGTGAGACGGGCGAAATATTGAAGATATGAAGTGAGCTGCGCGGACAGTAAATCTATGGCGTGAAGGCAAGTGGTCAGAGGAAATTCTAAAAATAAACAAATCGAATAAGTGGGGGAAAATGCTCCTTTGTGTATTCGTTAAATTGAATATTTATTAAAATACCAGTATTAAATATTCTATTGTTTTATAAATTGTAGGAAAAAGCACAGTTCATTTACCCTCCGTTCTTGGCAAAACATGTTCAAAACATCCCGCAACGGAACGCGCATGTGTGCAGTTGATCAAGAGTTATCGTTCGTTGTGGATTGACAGAAGAAAGCAGGGATGACAGTTTACTCTCTGTATGTCTTCGATAGGACGGGGACATGTCTTTACTATACAGAGTGGAATAGAAAAAAGCATTCTGATATTGCTAGGGATGAGGTATTGATTGTTCTGTCTCCATAAATAAAATTTTATCTTAGTTCATAAAGAAGTATATATAGACATATCATACTTAAGACATTTCAGTATGTATGCTCAACCAATGTAAGCTATTGAAAGGAACTTTCTTCTTTCTTTCTGTTTTGGCACCCTTTATTGTGTTGCATTTGGCATGTAACAGCCTGTAACGTCACAATGCATAAGATAAAGAAGCTGTATGCAGTAGATTGCTCTTGTGAAATAAAGGAGCACCCTTATAGAAATAGGGTAGGAGGATCCTTGGCATTCCCAGAAGGGATTTATGTAGATTACAGCCCTACTATGCAGGTCCCTTCACCGCATTCCACAGCCCTGTGGAACCTGTTAACTAGGCTGATAACGGTGGACATCACCATAGGTCATAGAAAGTTCCTACATTGCTGATTACGCTGCCGACAGCGTATAAGACGGGCTGTCTGATTGGTGTAGACCAATCAGCCTGTCTTATTCGCTATCGGCAGCATAATCAGCAGCGTAGCCAATCAGACAGCCTGTCTTATGCGCTGTTGGCAGCGTAATCAGCAACGTAGGAACTTTCTATGACCCAAACACCTATGGACATCACCAATAAAAAAAAAGGAAAAACCATCGCTAATTGAGGGGTTGGACAGGGTAAGAGGAAGAGAGGTGGGAGGTCAAGGAGAAAAGGGGGGGGGGGGAGGGGGGAGGTAAGGGGTGGTAGGGGGGAAAGAGATATCCCCTGTCCACCCCCCCCCCCCCCCCCCCCCCTCCCAATTTAAAGGTGCTATTATGTACAGGTGGAGGGAAAACAATAATGCAGACATATTTGAGCTCAAAACTTTCACCAAGACATCACATTAATCCGTCCGGTAGAATGTCAGTAATCCAGCTGTTTTGGTGGGATGATTGGTTACTTCCATTCGATCTAACCTGCAAACTGAACCGCTGTCACCTTTTATTTTAATAAATTAGTTTTTACCAAGATAAACTCAATTTCAGAAAACACTAATGAACCATAGAAACAGACTGTTATGGTGGCATATATATAGAGTAAATCTCATAATTAGATATTTCAGTGAAATGTCCTGTGGATTTTTGGTCTCACTCGTAAACTCTGCATGAGTTATCAACTTCAGAGCTAGCCTCTGACAGCACTTGACTGCTGCAGTTCACACTTGTTGTATTTTGATTACTGTAAATGATTTGCTGCTGACTCATTATTTATTTTTAAATTCTCTGTTTAAAGTCATAAAATTTAAACACAGTTAAATCTTATCTTTGAGGGAAAGCGGTTATCAAAAAGTTTATTATAATTATGCAGTTACCGGTATTGCATACAATCCATGGTAGCAGAATTTGAAACCAATTTGTCATGAACATGTATACAATAATTGCTTTGCATGTTTCTTTTTCTTTCCAGGAGTTTAAGCTGATGTATGGAATGATATACTCCATTAAGTCATTTGTTAACAGAATTTCACCTACAGATTTGTATCCTTTTATGCTCAGCACACACATACAAAACTGAAAAAAAAATTAAGGAGAAATATGTGACAAGTAGAACAAATGTCTGGGTAAGCAATTATATATATACCCGGTATACTCAATCTAATACAATGTACATGTAAAATTTCCCAAGCTCAGTGGGATAGTTATTTCAATGGTTATGACTGAATTTAAGATACACGTACATTATTATACCTAGCCCCTGCAGACGAAGTTTAGGAAGTTAGGAATCACCCTGTCAGACTGTCTGTCCATGTGGTTAAGAAGTTTTCAAAGCAGATTTCTTTTACGCTATTTAAGTGGTAGGCCTTTCATATTTCATACACACAGTCACCTGCACAAAGACTAAAAGAGTACTACATTTTGGTACCATGACTTTTGACCTTGTGACCTTGTGACCTCGACCTTAACCTTTTACAACATTTTAGGTTAAGATGTTTTGAAAGCAGACTTCTTTGACTATCAATATTTCATACACACATTCACCTCAAAGAGCACTACATTTTGGTATCATGACTTTTGACCTTGTGTCCTTGACCTTTTGCCCTTTACCTTGACCTTCACCCTTTGCAGGCTTTCTACTGTTCCTACTTTTTCCTACTATTTCCTACTTTTCCTACTTTTTTATTTTGATCCTATTTTTTCCTACTTTTTCTTCAAAACCTCCTACTATTCCTACTTTTTCATCTCAAAAGTAAAAAATTACTTGCTTCACTTGTCATCGACATCTGATTCAAAGTTTAAAAAAAAAAGAACGGACTCGCTTCGCTCGCCCATTCTGTATATTTTACATGAAAAATCAATCTGTCCTTATTTCTCTCTGTGATTTCCTCAAAGATGAACATTACTAGTCTACATCGTTGCTTACTGTGATTTATGTGTCATACTTACTGAAAATTGTCGCTCAAAGTGATGGAAAATTTCCTACTTTCCCCCTATTACTTCCTACTTTTTCCTATTTTTCTCCTACTTTTTTTCATTGACTACTCCTACTTTTTTCCTACTTTTTCATCAAGGTAGAGTAGAAAGCCTGCCTTTGCAACATTTTACGTTGAAAAGTTTTGATAGCTGATTTCTTTTCTACCATGTATACTTTCAATGGTAGGCCTTTCATATTTCATACACACATTTACCACAAAAAGCACTACTGTACATTTTGGTACTATGACTTTGGACCTTGTAACCTTGACTTTGGGCTTATGTTGCAATTAGGTTAAGAAGTTTGAGTTTGATTATTAATTTGATTCACACAGGATTAAGTTATTATAGTACAACTTAATGTAAATATATAAAGGTACATGTACATTAGGGCTGAGTATTGCGGGTCAAACTTGTATTGCGATATTTAGAAAAATATCATGATATATTGCACTATTTTATATCATCTAGATTCCTAATGATTTTTATTTTCTAGTTTAATCTTCCATCCAAATTTCATTAAAAATATGAAAATGTTAATGTCGAAGTCGATGTTCATCTATTCGGTTGAGAGGCAGTTATACATGCAGATTTTTAATGTGACATTTCTGCTTGGATATCTGCGGACACTCAAAGACAGACAAGGAAATTTAAACGTTTATTAAAGTACCCTAATGAAAAAAGTCAAACGTCCTTGAACCATAGAGACATACAGATATTAAAGGCAATTTGAACGACTCTATTGTGGTGTTGTTAGAAGGAACTTTTGTTCTATCATAATTTTCAAAGAAACAACATATAAATATGAACATAGAAAAATATCACCAAAAACCGGTTTTTGAAAACAAATACCGCGATTTGGTATTGCGATGCCTAGTATTGCATATACCGGTACCACTCTGAGCCCTAATACACAATACATGTACATAATTAAAGTTATAAATATTTGAATTACAGTTGAATGCATGGATATACATATCTCTTGCACATTCTGCCATTGTTCACACTTACTGTCTTCTCACTGTAAATATTTGAAATGAGAATATGCATGTAGTTTCCTTAACAATTTTGTACAGGAAAGATGGATTTTTGAATTTTAAGACCAACAGATACAAGCTGAACTTTTATGAGACAGCAAGTGGTATGAAGTTTATCATGACGACAGATCTCACTGTGGGAAATATACGAGATGTCTTACATCAGATTTATAGTAATGTAAGTATGATACTACGTATAATGTACATACTGTAGCTGTATGAGTAGAATCATTCGCTGGTACTTTCTTTCGCGGTTGTACAAAAGAAAAACATTTCGCATGGACAATGATTCGCGGATCTTCCCTTTGAATATTGAGTTATGTATTTAGTATTCAAATTCACTGAGATAAACTTTTGCAGTACAAAGCTGACTGCGAAAATAGCGAATGATTCTACGTATACAGTATCTTGAATTGAGAACCAAGTATCTTTAAGACGGAAAGATCAGAAGAGAAGGCCTATGATTTTATGTTATTCTAGTATACTACATGTAGCAAGGACTGAATAATATAAAAACAATCTTGTATACAAGTCTTTCGATACTTGTGTCAAAAACTTTTTACAAAGAATCAAATGCCACTCTGGGCTGTGAGGGACCCTCCCCCTTGAATTTGAAAAACCTTCTCTAGATCTGCTTATGATCTTAAAATTGGGGAGGACAAAGGTAATGTAACCTTTTAATACACATGATACATGTATAGACTTATTCTCATAATTTGGAGTTATAAGAAGCGCCGTAAACACACTTTTCAGCAATGGTGTACATGTAATGTATTAATTTGACATGTTTCATATATTTCAGATTTATTTGGAATATGTGGTTAGAAATCCATTATGTGAATTAGGCCAGCCAATTTCCAGTGAACTTTTTCATACCAAGCTGGATGAATATGTTAGAGGACTTCCTATTTTTCCTACAAGAATTTCATGATGAAGAGAGATGGAAGCTAGCTTTTTATAACAAATGTGCAATTACAATTTTATACATGTATATTTGTTTCTTTATCTTCTTAATCCCCATCATATATCAAGTATGAAGTTTATTTTTCATTATACATGTACTTCATGTATCAAAGTGACCATTTCCATAAACTAATGGTAGAAGTGGTTGGAAATTTTACCATACCACTATGATGAATAAGCTGAATTAAAAGCGATAGATTTTTGGGTCAAGGTCACTAGAAGTGTGACAGAGAGACAAACAATTAGAACAAATTCTTGATGCAGTCTGCTGAGTGTGTCCCATTACATGATAGAAACATACATGTGACTAGACATGTTTTGTTTTTTTGAAAATGCAAATGTAATATCATATCAATTGTGTACGTAATAAAGTCTTGATTATTATCTACTTTTGGATGGCCAAATTAAGGAACAGATCACTATAGTAATTCATGTATTGCTAAAACAAGATTGTACTATTTTGTTGATCATTCAAATGATTTGCTTGAAATGAAATCAGGCTTTTATTTACCGGTATATCCCTGTGTTTATAAATTATTTAGGTCTTAATTATTTCTGGCAATTGTTTATTGTTTTATACTAGTATTAGAAATAAGGTCCTGGGTTTTAAGAAACCAATTGTTTTGCAAGTTTAAGATATCAAAAATTCTGCTTATAAGTTCATAATTATAGTGTATGTTTTTACATCATATATTAACTAATATGAATGT
Source organism: Pinctada imbricata (assembly GCA_033119305.1). Classification (NCBI taxonomy): domain Eukaryota; kingdom Metazoa; phylum Mollusca; class Bivalvia; order Pterioida; family Pteriidae; genus Pinctada; species Pinctada imbricata. Next base: position 20,876,329 of record VSWD01000008.1, on the reverse strand, counting down.
GCAAATAAAGGATGTATACTCTGTGATAATATTGTTTCAAACTTTACAAATTGTACATGGCAATGAAGGCACAATTCTAATGCACTCCGTTTATGTAACGCGCATTCTGATTGGCTGAGTGATTAAAAAACTGCAAGGGGATTCACGTTTCACTGCAGTTTTTTCTATGACATCATGCGTTGCTATGGCGACGTCGTTTAAAGGAGGCGTTTTCTGGCTTTCCTGCCTTGCGGTAAAACTCAATTTCTGACAGGGGATTCGCCGATACCCTGTCAGTTTTTGTAAAACACATGGTAACCCCTAAATGATTTATTAAAAATTTATGTTGCTGATCATTATAATGAGAAAAGAGACTTTATTACAGACTATGAAATTATCTCATCAAAAGTGCATTGCTAAACATGTCTACTACAGGAGAATCAGTTATTATTAAGGCATAAATGAAGATTTTGCATTATACATGACATCTTCTTGTCTTTCACTCCAGAAAACACATTTTTATGATATTTTGGGTTGTATTGTCTGGTACTCCAGAAAACATATATTTTGTTTGTATGGTTCTCAAAGTTGATCAAACTTTATGTACGTAAATCTATTAGGAACAGCTAAAGCATCTTTACGTTCCCAAGGTGATACAACGCTGATCTACTTTTTCAAAAACTGCTGCACGAGAGTTGAAATAACTTGATGAGATTGCCACGTGAACAAAACTTGCTGTATATGTTATAGGTTCATACTGAACAAAAAAAGCTTTGGAATTTTATAGCTTAAGAAGTTTTTTGGCAAGATTGGGATTAATTCAGAATCCTACTACTAATGTTTACATATCTGCAGATCTTGAAAGGTTTTTTGCACCCCTTTTTGTGCTTCTTGTATATCTTGAAAGGAGATATAAGCATAAAGTGTTCTGGATGCTACACATGTACATTTCACCTATATACATGAACTTGCATTTAACTGACCTTGTTGGGTTTTGCAAAGGTCAGTTTGGTTGAAAGTCTGCTCAGTTAAGGTAATTGGGGTAACTTCACATATGAAGGATTAATGTAGTATGGTATATAAAGTTAAACTGTGTATGCTTACCACGTTGGGTTGGTTCATCTGACATAATACCTAAATGAATCACCATTTGCTTCAGATGCATCAAATTGATCTAACATTCTTATTATACCCCCAACAATAAAGTTGAGGGGGTAAACTATATTAGTTTCATGATGACTGTCTACTGACACAATTTTCTTTTCCGCATCACAATTAATTCTGAGTAATTAGCTCACCTCGACGAAGTTGAGTGAGCTTATGCTATAACCCCACGCGTCCGCGTCCGCGTCCGCGTCCGTGTCCGCGTCCGTGTCCGCGTCCGCGTCCGGTTAAGAAGTTTGGGGTAGCTCAGTATCTGACAAAGTACTAATGCTACAGTAACCAAACTTGCACAAGTGATTCATCTTTGGATGCTGAGGTGAACCCATGCATCGGATGCAGCATCTGACCTACATTTTCCGCTTGAGTGACTTGGTTAAGAAGTTTGGGGTAGCTCAGTATCTGACAAAGTGCTAATGCTACAGTTACCAAACTGGCACAAGTGATTCATCTTTGGATGCTGAGGTGAACCCATGCATCGTATGCAGCATCTGACCTACATTTTCCGCTTGAGTGACTTGGTTAAGAAGTTTGGGGTAGCTCAGTATCTGACAAAGTACTGATGCTACAGTAACCAAACTTGCACAAGTGATTCATCTTTGGATGCTGAGGTGAACCCATGCATCGGATGCAGCATCTGACCTTCATTTTCCGCTTGAGTGACTTGGTTAAGAAGTTTGGGGTAGCTCAGTATCTGACAAAGTACTAATGCTACAGTTACCAAACTGGCACAAGTGATTCATCTTTGGATGCTGAGGTGAACCCATGCATCGTATGCAGCATCTGACCTACATTTTCCGCTTGAGTGACTTGGTTAAGAAGTTTGGGGTAGCTCAGTATCTGACAAAGTACTGATGCTACAGTAACCAAACTTGCACAAGTGATTCATCTTTGGATGCTGAGGTGAACCCATGCATCGGATGCAGCATCTAACCTACATTTTCCGCTTGAGTGATTTGGATAAGAAGTTTGGGGTAGCTCAGTATCTGACAAAGTACTAATGCTACAGTAACCAAACTTGCACAAGTGATTCATCTTTGGATGCCGAGATGGACCCATGCATCGGATGCAGCATCTGACCTACTTTTTCCACTTGAGTGATTTCGCTTTTAAAAGCCAATATTGAGCAAAGTATAAGTGCTACATGTACCAAACTTGCATATTGGATGTATCTTTGATCAAACTTTCATAAAATGACCTTGACCTACTTTTTCCGCTTGAGTGATTTTGCCTTTAAAAGCCAATATTAAGCAAAGTATAAGTGCTAGATGTTCCAAACTTGCATATTAGATGTATCTTTGATCAAACTTTCATAAAATGACCTCGACCTACTTTTTCCGCGTGAGTGATTTTGTCTTTAAAAGCCAATATTGAGCAAAGTATAAGTGATACATGTACCAAACTTGCATATTGGATGTATCTTTGATCAATCTTTCATAAAATGACCTTGACCTACTTTTTCCGCTTGAGTGATTTTGCTCCATAAAGCCAATATTGAGCAAAGTATAACTGCTACATGTACCAAACTTGCATATTGGATGTATCTTTGATCAAACTTTCATAAAATGACCTCGACCTACTTTTTCCGCTTGAATGATTTTGCCTTTAAAAGCCAATATTGAGCAAAGTATAAGTGATACATGTACCAAACTTGCATATTGGATGTATCTTTGATCAATCTTTCATAAAATGACCTTGACTTACTTTTTCCACTTGAGTGATTTTGCTCTATAAAGCCAATATTGAGCAAAGTATAACTGCTAGATGTACCAAACTTGCATATTGGATGTATCTTTGATCAAACTTTCATAAAATGACCTTGACCTACTTTTTCTGCTTGAGTGGTTTTGCCTTTAAAAGCCAATATACATGTACTAAGAAATATGTTTGAATTGAATTTTGCTGTCACGAGGTGAGCTTCGTAATCTGTGATTACCTATGTTTTTTGACCTGCAGGGATGAAACTTTTCACAAACATTGCTTATAACCACCTTGGGACGATTCCTGTTGATTTTGGAATCCAAAGGTCAAGGTCAAACACTCAAAACAGCATTTCTATGCAATAACCTAAGTATTTTTAGCTCACCTCGACGAAGTTGAGTGAGCTTATGCTATGACCCCACGCGTCCGCGTCCGTGTCCGCGTCCGTGTCCGCGTCCGTGTCCGCGTCCGTGTCCGCGTCCGCGTCCGGTTAAGAAGTTTGGGGTAGCTCAGTATCTGACAAAGTACTAATGCTACAGTAACCAAACTGGCACAAGTGGTTCATCTTTGGATGCTGAGGTGAACCCATGCATCGTATGCAGCATCTGACCTACATTTTCCGCTTGAGTGACTTGGTTAAGAAGTTTGGGGTAGCTCAGTATCTGACAAAGTACTGTTGCTACAGTAACCAAACTTGCACAAGTGATTCATCTTTGGATGCTGAGGTGAACCCATGCATCGGATGCAGCATCTGACCTACATTTTCCGCTTGAGTGACTTGGTTAAGAAGTTTGGGGTAGCTCAGTATCTGACAAAGTACTAATGCTACAGTAACCAAACTTGCACAAGTGATTCATCTTTGGATGCTGAGGTGAACCCATGCATCGTATGCAGCATCTGACCCACATTTTCCGCTTGAGTGACTTGGTTAAGAAGTTTGGGGTAGCTCAGTATCTGACAAAGTACTGATGCTACAGTAACCAAACTTGCACAAGTGATTCATCTTTGGATGCCGAGATGGACCCATGCATCGGATGCAGCATCTGACCTACTTTTTCCACTTGAGTGATTTCACTTTTAAAAGCCAATATTGAGCAAAGTATAAGTGCTACATGTACCAAACTTGCATATTGGATGTATCTTTGATCAAACTTTCATAAAATGACCTCGACCTACTTTTTCCGCTTGGGTGATTTTGCCTTTAAAAGCCAATATTGAGCAAAGTATAAGTGCTAGATGTTCCAAACTTGCATATTAGATGTATCTTTGATCAAACTTTCATAAAATGACCTCGACCTACTTTTTCCGCTTGAGTGATTTTGCCTTTAAAAGCCAATATTGAGCAAAGTATAAGTGCTACATGTACCAAACTTGCATATTGGATGTATCTTTGATCAATCTTTCATAAAATGACCTTGACCTACTTTTTCTGCTTGAGTGATTTTGCCTTTAAAAGCCAATATTGAGCAAAGTATAAGTGCTAGATGTTCCAAACTTGCGTATTAGATGTATCTTTGATCAAACTTTCATAAAATGACCTCGACCTACTTTTTCCGCTTGAGTGATTTTGCCTTTAAAAGCCAATATTGAGCAAAGTATAAGTGATACATGTACCAAACTTGCATATTGGATGTATCTTTGATCAATCTTTCATAAAATGACCTTGACCTACTTTTTCTGCTTGAGTGATTTTGCCTTTAAAAGCCAATATTGAGCAAAGTATAAGTGATACATGTACCAAACTTGCATATTGGATGTATCTTTGATCAATCTTTCATTAAATGACCTTGACCTACTTTTTCCGCTTGAGTGATTTTGCTCTATAAAGCCAATATTGAGCAAAGTATAAGTGCTAGATGTACCAAACTTGCATATTGGTTGTATCTTTGATCAATCTTTCTTAAAATGACCTTGACCTACTTTTTCTGCTTGAGTGGTTTTGCCTTTAAAAGCCAATATACATGTACTAAGAAATATGTTTGAATTGAATTTTGCTGTCGCGAGGTGAGCTTCGTAATCTGTGATTACCTATGTTTTTACATGAATTAAGTGATGAAACTTCACTCATAGATTACATTAAGAATTCTAAGGAGGAATGCTGTCTATCTAATTTGGGTCAAAAGTTCAAAGATCAGGGTCATAATTTGGCCTCTATCGAAAAAAAAATTCTGTGCCATAACTTGTGTATCTTGATATAACTTCACATATAAATTTCAGCTAAGGAGGATCCATATTTACTATCTGAGTTAAAGATCAAGAGAGAACATTAAAGCATTAATTCTGCACTGTAAATCAAGTTATCCAGTTGAACAAAGGGTGTCACATAACCTTGAACCAAATAGTTAAAGATCACAGTGAAAGAAAACCAGAACAAGTTAATTGTGTACCTACTGCCTGGGAACAATTAAAGAAAAAAAAATCATGGATATGAATGAATATGAATTATTATTATTGATTATTTATTGCTGCCTTGGATACAATTAATTAAGTGTGTATCATACTTCATTTATCTTTATCTTTCATTTTTTCACGCTTTCAGTTTCCTGAGAACCCTTTCACCCATTCAAACTGAATATGGGTATAATTGCTTTATAATCTTCCAAGGGGGAAGAAGCTTTTGGGGTCAATAGGTGAAAGGTCAAGGTCACCTTCAGGAGTAATGGTTTCAAGATAATAAGAGAATTATGTCACCAATCCAGATCAAATTTAGTATATGATAAATTATCAGAGGAGGAAGAAGCCTGTTGATTTTTGAGTCAATAGGTCAAAGGTCAAAGTCACTGTTGGGGAAAAAACACTCAAATAAATTGATGCATAGGTTCCAGTTGTAATTCAAAAGCAATTTCACATTTCAATCAAATGAGATTTGGATATATGCTTACTTATCATGAGGGGAGGAAGCTTACTGATTTTTGTGTCAATAGGTCAAATGTCAAGGTCATTGTTAGGAAAAAAATACACTTAAGTAATATGGTTCTTGATGATAACTCAAGAACAGTTTTACAATAAACATCAGATTTGAATGTATCATGTTTACTTGTCAAGAGGGGGAAAAGTCTACTGATTTTGGTGTCATTAGGTCAAAGGTCAATGTCACTGTGAGTCTGTGATGAAAAAATACACATTTTACACAAATTTGCTTACTTTTCAAGAGGAGAAGAAATCTATTGATTTTAACTTGGAGGTCAATAGGTCAAGGCAAGGACTTATAAACAGATTAATAAAATGTTTATAAGTCCTTGGTCAAGGCAACTCAGTATTGATTTTAGGGTCAAAAGTCTAGGTCAAGGTCACTATTTTCATTAAAATTTTATTGATGCCTCAATAGTAAAACTAATTTACATGCAGGGACATCTTGTACATTTTGTATAGTTTTTGTTTAATTTTTCAGGATACCTTCTGGTATCTTTTTTTGTCATCTTGTATGCTCATATATATGCAGGTATTCTGTACATGTAAAAAATTTCTTGAGAATTTCTCTTTTCTCTCTCTTTTTTATGCCCCCGGAATCAAAGTTTCGGGGGCATATAGTTTTTGGCCTGTCCGTCTGTTTGTCTGTTTGTCTGTCTGTTTGTCCGAAAAACTTTAACATCCAGGACATAACTTTTGAATGGGAAGTGATAGGGCTTTCATATTTCACATGTGTATTCCTTGTGACAAGACCTTTCCATTGATACCAAAATTTTTGACCTCGTGACCTTGACCTTGACCTTTGACCTACTTTTCAAAAACTTTAACATTGGGCATAACTTTTGAATGGGAAGTGATAGGGCTTTCTTATTTCACATGTGTATTCCTTGTGACAAGACCTTTCCATTGATACCAAAATTTTTGACCTCGTGACCTTGACCTTGACCTTTGACCTACTTTTCAAAAACTTTAACATTAGGCATAACTTTTGAATGGGAAGTGATAGGGCTTTCATATTTCACATGTGTATTCCTTGTGACAAGACCTTTCCATTGATACCAAAATTTTTGACCTCGTGACCTTGACCTTGATCTTTGACCTACTTTTCAAAAACTTTAACATTGGGCATAACTTTTGAATGGGAAGTGATAGGGCTTTCTTATTTCACATGTGTATTCCTTGTGACAAGACCTTTCCATTGATACCAAAATTTTTGACCTCGTGACCTTGACCTTGACCTTTGACCTACTTTTCAAAAACTTTAACATTAGGCATAACTTTTGAATGGGAAGTGATAGGGCTTTCATATTTCACATGTGTATTCCTTGTGACAAGACCTTTCCATTGATACCAAAATTTTTGACCTCGTGACCTTGACCTTGATCTTTGACCTACTTTTCAAAAACTTTAACATTGGGCATAACTTTTGAATGGGAAGTGATAGGGCTTTCATATTTCACATGTGTATTCCTTGTGACAAGACCTTTTCATTGATACCAAAATTTTTGACCTCGTGACCTTGACCTTTGACCTACTTTTCAAAAACTTTAACATTGGGCATAACTTTTGAATGGGAAGTGATAGGGCTTTCATATTTCACATGTGTATTCCTTGTGACAAGACCTTTCCATTGATACCAAAATTTTTGACCTCGTGACCTTAACCTTGACCTTTGACCTTGTTTTTCAAAAACTTTAACATTGGACATAACTTTTGAATGGGAAGTGATAGGGCTTTCATATTTCACATGTGTATTCCTTGTGACAAGACCTTTCCATTGATACCAAAATTTTTGCCCCCGTGACCTTGACCTTGACCTTTGACCTTGTTTTTCAAAAACTTTAACATTGGGCATAACTTTTGAATGGGAAGTGATAGGGCTTTCATATTTCACATGTATATTCCTTGTGACAAGACCTTTCCATTGATACCAAAATTTTTGACCTCGTGACCTTGACCTTGACCTTTGACCTTGTTTTTCAAAAACTTTAACATTGGGCATAACTTTTGAATGGGAAGTGATAGGGCTTTCATATTTCACATGTGTATTCCTTGTGACAAGACCTTTTCATTGATACCAAAATTTTTGACCTCATGACCTTGACCTTGACCTTTGACCTACTTTTCAAAAACTTTAACATTTGGCATAACTTTTGAATGGTAAGGGATAGGGCTTTCATATTTCATATGTGTATTCCTTGTGACAAGACCTTTCCATTGATACCAAAATTTTTGACCTTGTGACCTTGACCTTTGACCTTTTAACCCAGTGACCTCACATACATGTACTTAACAGAAAATAGTGTTCATACTAACAAAGATGCCACCGGGGGCATTCGTGTTTCAGAAACACAGGCTTTATTCATTTTTGTGTTTGTTTGCTCTTTATAATACTAAATTCTAAATTTGGTATGCATACTATTTCAAATAGAAATATACTTTGTTGTAAAAGGGGGGGGGGGGGGGGGGGGAGCGCTCAGTATAGAGGGACTGTATCAAAAAATGCATTGTGATTCAGGGGGCGGCAATCCACTTCCGGTGTAAATGCAGATGTGACCGTGAGCTACAGACTGATTATCGATGATTATGGTATTTACGACGACTGACATCACCCGTAGATTATGTCACGGGAGTCCACACCTTCTAACTTGCTGAGAAGGTAAATTGTCTTTTTCGTAAATGTTTCGATCTCGCTGTGAGTTAAATGCATGAGAGCTGATTTGGGTTTTTGCATGATCACAGTTTCAGAAATCTTTGATTTTTCTTTCTTTATATATTCTATTGACATTATTTAGGTTTTTAAAAGTAGCTATTTAACTGAACCAGAAAGGTAACCTTAACTAAATATGTATGTTTTTTATAGAATTTTAAAGTTACAATATATCTGTATATTTTATGCATACATGCATGTGAATTACGTACCCCCCCCCCCTTTTTCACACAAATTTCAGTCTCAGAGTGACAGTGGCCTCATTTGGCTGCAGTTTTGTCTATGTTTGGTATATTGTGAAAAGGGTTTAAGGGTTTATGAAGTTACATTGCATTTTTATTTGCTGAAAAACTAAAAGTATACAGGGGCGTAGCTAGAGCTTTTTGAAGTGCACAGCAAATATTTAAAACATATGAAGTTGAAGGCTTCATCCGAGGAGCGCAACGCCGAGAGGGGGAGGGTGTGGGAGGGGTCACCCCTCCTGCAGGTGGGGGTTCGGGGGGACTCCCCGAGAATTTTTTTTAAATTTCAACCCAAATTCTTGCTTTGTTACAATGTAGATTACATCTTTTCAAAATTGAGAGAATTTTTTCAAAAGAATTAAATTACTCTCAATATTAAGGAAATGCAAAAATTTTAAGTTGTGACTTGAATCCATCTTTCAAGGTTAAAATCTTCTCATTGATAATAGACATGGAAAAAGTTTAGTTAAATAATGTCAAATGCACAATATACGCTGAACAGGTCAATTAAAGAAAAACCTAGTGTCTCATTATTCTGAATTTTAAAGAATTCATGAAGAAAATGGTCCCTCAGGTAAGCAGTTGGCCACATTTTTTATTTGATAACGCCTTGGTACTACTAAAAATTTGAAGCCGCTCCCTTTTGACGAAAAAGTTGTGGGCGCTATACTTTTTAATTATTTTATCATTACTTGAAGTACCACTTTATGATGAGGATTCATTTCCAAAACATGCTTGTCAAAAAGACGTACCAAAAGGAATTGGTATTATTGCTAAAAAAAAATGCAATTTTAGAGAAGATGGCGATTATCAGACACTTGATCCAAGACCCGACATCACAACATTCAACGCTATTTTCAATTATGACATCATAGATCTGGGGCAACGCCACAGTTAAAAATTATGTCAAGTGTTTTAAATATGTCACCTGTCTTGGGCTGTATAAAATTAAATGTGCAAATCGTCTATTGTACAGCCGTGTATTATAGTGTCTCAAAATGCCAACCTGAATTAAGTTAATTTTACTGAAATCTGAGGTGGTCATGCATATCTAGCAGTATATATTGAAAATGGTCTATTTTCTTGTGAAATATATCAAACTAGTAAAAGTAATAAATGTGAAATACTTTACGCAATTTATTGTTACAAACTGTAATTTAAGAAATTTTATCTTCTTGTAAATATATTATCTATATTCAACAAATTTTTAATTCAGATTGAAACTAAGTTATAACATTTTCTGCAAGCTATATACTCTGGTTTTAGAAAATGCTAAACTACTTTTTTCTTCTGATTTTTCAGCAGTGTTGATGGTTACGGCTTCAACAAAGGAGAGAATTTTGACCATGAGTCTTATGATGAGTTTATGTCACGTTACATTTCGGTTCTGGCAAGGAGGGCGTCCAGATGGCAGGCGTTGATAGGTCACAAAACTCGCGTATCAAAGTCTAGAAAGGGTAAAGAATTGAGCATGTTGAGATGTGAATGATGAGAAATAACATGTATCATGATATATATCATATCATGGTCTAGTGTATCGTTACATCCCTAAATACCATAATTATTCTGTTGTACATCTATCACTTACTCGCTATCTTATGAACATGTGAATAGATGATGATCAATTCCTGAAATCCAATTTCAGACTGCTTGATACCAGACATATCACAAAATTTGATGATATTTTACTGTGATGTTGCAATAGAAAACAAGACACTTATGCATTGTAAGATATGGCGTGCAATCACCATGATCATATAGGAGGAAGTCAAATTGAAAAAATTTGCCAAATGATGTGATGTTTGGTGCCTTATGTGATATCTCAGATGTCTATATGTCTTATGAAATATAAGTTCAGAACATTATGATCACAATTAACTGTTACATGGAAAATGAAATACTGCATGAACCTTTAAAAATAATTTCTCTTTAATATTTCTCTCCATGCGTTTTGGAGGGTACATTGAATGACTTATCATCATTGATCATGGAGGAAGGAACTTGAAGATTTAAAGTTGTGTTTTAAGAAGATTATGACTGGCTTGTACTTGTTGTCACTTTAAAAGTCTATCATGTTTGGTTATCAATGTATGAGTCATTCAGTTATATCTACAATACTGAGGACCCAAGAACCCTTATTTGAAAAAAAAACCCATTAATTATGTGTAATAATAATAGTAAATTCTGACTCTCAGTCACTCACTTACTCAGTATACATAGAATTATTCGCTGTGAATAAACCTTCGCTACATTTGCAGTCAGCCTAATTACCATGAAATTTTGTCCTACAGTGAATAAAAATATACCTTGACTGAATATTTGCATGTAATTAATTTACCATCAGGAAGGGATCTGGGAATCTTTGTTCTTAAACCGTAAAAGAAAGTACTACTACTAGCAAATTATTCTATTCATACAGTATAGAGAAGCTTGCATTATATGTATGAGTAATTGATATGTCTTGATTTATTACTTATTATAATTTTTTGCCAAAGCCTATTTTCAATATTTTGAAAAATTGAAATTGTTTGCTGATTAATATGCAAGATCGCAAATACAGCATGTGCAGTGTGTCCGTTCTGATTTTTCATTTAGTCACCTACCTAAACCATTGTTCAAAACTCGGGCAACTTTTCTGCCCAAGTAAATTGATGACGTCATAACAATGGAGAATAATCGATAAGTGCGCAAAAACATTCGTATAGGCTTGGTTAGAAGTATTTGCGATCTTCCGTATTAATGCTTGTCATTTTTTCTTTCCAGTGAAAAGATACTGTAGGAAAGGAATTCCTTCTGAATATAGAGCAATGGTAAGGGGACGGAGTTGATCGTTTTACCCAGCGTGTTTCATATTTTGTGCTTGAAAAACTTAAACTGGGTATAAATCTAATCTTAGAGTATACATGCTAATAGATCCTAAATAGATTAAACATTTAAACAGGTTCAATAGACCATTTTCATTATTACCATAGTAGACTTGCATTTTATGCATGCTAAAACTCAACATTATGATATTTGATATAACTTCTTACTGTGACATCGTAACAGATCAATGACATCACAGTAAGAAATAAAGTCAAAAGTTGAGATGTCGGGTCTTGGCGTGTCTGTAATACAAGTCAAGCAGATATAATATGAAAATGGTCTATTACAACTGCTTGTAGCTTTGCATGAATTATAACATGTCGTACCAGGTAGTTCTATAACATATAACCTCGCTGTGAGACGTGCGTTAGCAGTATACCGTAGTCTTGTAAGCAGGACTAAGTACCAGGGTGCTCTGTAATGGAATCTAGACAATTTGACATTGTCAACCATGTGTCCAATTACTGCCCAATTTCTTAGGATATAAATTTTAAAAGATTGAATCATTCTTAAAGTTTTTGTCCCCTTCTTTCAAATCAAACTTTTACATTAAATGGTTAGTGAGAAGCCTTGTAGCACCACAATCATGATGTGTTATATTTAACAAAGTTTATGTATTTTATAGAGTATTTTAGCTGTTGCACACCATTTGCACAAATAACTAACTTACCATAACCTGTGAGCTGTTCCCCCACTTTGACCTCTTGTTTCTCCCATGTAGATCTGGATGTCTATCACCGGTGCTGAGGCTCGAATCAGAGCCAATCCTAATACTTATAGAAACATACTACTTAGTCAGAGGGATGAGCACCTGTCTGAACCAATCACAATGGGTTTGTCTATTTAATTTTTTTTTCACATATTGCACATCTTCACAAGTCACGGTGATCGATTCGCGGAAGATGATGTTGCACAGCATAAACTAACAGATACACTTAATATTGTGCATGTACATGTAAAACTGTCATTGTAAGTCAAGGTTATATGATTTTTTTCAACTCATCTCCAACCTAAATGTGATAAAAATAAATGATTAGGGCTGAAAAATTCATTTTCATCTTTGAATGACTAGAAATCATGTGTTTTTTAAATGAATAATGTAGCAGTCATAGTAAGAAATTTTATAAAATGGAAACTCATAACCTATTTTACCTTCCCATGCTATAATCAGGCTGCTCAGCTCTTAACATAGTGTATTTAGTTAACCTTTTTGAGCTTCCAGAAATGAGTTACTAATGTAACAACAGTGATGAGAGATTAATTTTCAGTTTGATCATGAGAGTTGACATTTCTTTCGCAGATCTCCACAGAACATTTCCAGATAATATATACTTTACGGGTACGGAGGGATTTCGGAAACCTCTCAATAATGTTCTAGTCGCTTTGGCTCATAAAAACATCGAAAGAGGCTACTGTCAGGTAGAGATCATTTTGATTTTGTACATCCATTTTATCTATTAATGTTTGGCAGTGCTGAAATGTTTTAACATGTACATGTATATACATGTATATTTATTTTACAGTAGATAACATTTAAAATAACGCAATACTAAAATTTTAAAAGTACCTTATAATTTTGAATGAAATGCACAAGAATGAAGTTTGAAATTGCTTATTTATGAAACAATGATTTCCACTTAATGTTTTACATACAAATGATTACATAATTCATTCCCATCAACAGTAGAAAATTTCTTTTTTCAGGGAATGAATTTTGTGGCCGGAATGTTACTGATAGTTCTGAAAGATGAAGAGAAAGCATTTTGGTTGATGGATACTTTAATCAATGGAATACTCCCAGGTACATCATCATAATGCAGGGCTTTTTTTCTCCCTTTTGGGAACATGGCCCATGGCGCTAAGATTGGAAATTTCATGGCATTTTGCTCAAAATTGGGAATTTGCAACAAAGATTTTAACAATGACATGTTATAATGTGATCCTTATGCACTGAGAACATTCTATACTTTATGTTTAGCTTTTGTTTTCATGTTTGGACCCATTTCTAATCATATTGTCCTTGTAAAATTCATGATTTGAAAGCATTTTTGTTAAATATTTTTCATGATTATAATTGGGAATTTCTGGCTAGCATTTCTGTCTGTCACGGCTATGATTTGCCATTGGGAAATGGGCCAATTTTGGCCAATATGAAATGAGCAGAAAAAATCAATCTTGTTGGGAATATACCTTTTTTCACCGGGAAGCCTTTTCACCATGACATATCTAAAACTTGAGCAGGGTCAACAATTTTGATAAGATTGACAGGATTGGTATTATATTGACTGTTGCTCTAATCTTGCAGTGTGAATTCTAAATTGACAGAGGTAAACATTCTGAAAAAAATAATAATTGAGAAATAAAGGAATAGTATATTGAATTAGAGCAAATAATGGAAAAGTAGAACACAAGTACACTGGTATTCATTTTGATAATCACTCATTATTCAAATTAGCATCATCTGTATCAGATGTAGGAAATTAATATTTCTATAAATACTCTTAAGGGTTTGTATTGTATTAATTGGCAAGTTCCTTAATGAGATGCATTTGTACTTCAATTTTACAGATTTTTATGCCCCGGATATGAGATCTGTAAAAGCGGAACAAGAATTACTTGGTGAAATCATAAGGTTAGTTTTCAAAAAACGTACTTGTATTTTCTGAATAATGAAGTCATTGGATCAGAATTTTGTGTCAATTAATCTTTTTCGTAGGCCTTATCTTGCAGTCTAACTTCTGAATGACTCGAGAAAACAATGCACTAATTGTAGCTATCTCAACAAAGTTAATTGGGAAATCTTTATACAATTGTATTTAGAAAAAGAAAACAAAGTATTGCACATAGGGTTAGGACCATCTAACCACACAAATAGTAAACACTATATAATATTAGGTGAACAGACAGAACTTCTTATAATTTTTCTGTCCTATGGGTTTGTCTGTCCAAATTGACTTTCAAAAAGTGTCAACTAGTGTTTTATTAACACTTGTTTCTTTTTGAGTATAGATGGAAGGCACCAGAGCTGCATGCGCATTTAGAGTCCATCGGTGTTCAGTGGTTCCTTATAGGCACCAAATGGTTCCTGTGTCTGTTTGCTGATGTTATGCCAGTAGAGGTAAAGAATTGACAACAGTTAATAGAATTTTGGTTTAAGGTAGAGTATCCCTCAGGTCAGAATTTTGAAAAATTTATGCCTGGATACCCTATTTTTTCTCTTCAGAATATTGTTCAGAGTATCAAGCTAACATAGTTTTGGGAAAAGAAAATTTTATAGTTACATTTTATCACCTCTAAAATTGGTATTTTCTGAATTTTCCCATAGGGTCCAATGTTAAAGTTCAGACTCCTTACGTTCTCATGATAATCATGAAACCACAAATTTTATTTGGTTTGTATATCAGGTCTAGCACAAATTTCGAATATATGAAAATGAAAATATTGTAAAAGTTGAAATTTTGGAAATATTAGCATCTGAGACCTGAGGGATGCTCTACCTTAAGAGAGATTTACTTCATGCACATGCACAATATCTTGTACATGTGTATACATGTACATGCATGAGAGGGTCTCAAATGATTGTTTATTTATTTGACATGTGATGAAATAAGTAATCTAAGTTTGAATTTGATAGTGGTTGCAGAATTCGATACACTAGTATTTGAGATGAACTTGCAGTAATTTGAAAGGATAGGGTCATGCACCATATATAGTGTATTTGAGATCTACATGCAGTAATTGGTAAGAATAGGGTCATGCAGCATAATCCCATTGATTTGAAAGTTAGCCCATTGAAGTCTATGTACCTTTTTTTCAAGAAAATGCCAATTGAAATGGTAGAAAATTATTAAAAATTGTCCATTCCCAAATTTCCTTCCCAATCACTGTACATGAATATTATCTTATCATAAATTACATTAGGAGCAAAGAGTAATATATTTTCATTTTGTTGTCCCATTATCAATTTATGGGATGCTTTCTTTTGCTTCATGTTGTCATATTGTTTATAGAAGTTGTTAATATCATGTTGAAAAGGAACAAGGCATAAAATCTGCTCTGAAAAAAAAATTTCAGAATGCTAAATTTGAAAAAAAATTTTGTAGAAAATGGTCCACATTTGAATCTACTGTCAGGCTAGATAAATTATTCCTAATAAGGCTGATATTTAGGTCAAAATGAGTGTTTTTTCCACAGAAATCAATGGAAAACAGATTTTTTTAGAAACATTTTTATTCGCCCTGACCATGTTCTAACAGCTCCTTGATACATGTATCTGCATGCTCCAACATCTCTACAAGATTTTTAATTATACATTTACATCTAACAACTCAAAGTAATTTCTTCCAGACAGTTCTGAGAATCTGGGATTGTCTATTCTACGAGGGACCCAAGATTTTACTGCGTGTGGCTGCTACACTTATCCTACAAAACTCCAGTAAATTACAAGCGTGCAAAAATTTCTCACAGGCCATGGATGCTTTCAAGGAGGTGACTACTTCGGCAAGTTGCATCGATTGTCATGAGTTTATGAAGGTTGGTCAATTTCTAAGTCAAGTTTTATCTTTTTGACAGGAGACAATTTCTTAAGCAAAGATATGAAATTTCTTTCAAAATATCGTACCTTAATATTGAATATTTACTTCAAACATATTATTGATATTATGCAAATTACTTTAGATTAATTTATAAAAGCTTGATCCAAGAGATTCTTTTATTCTTTTGAAAAAAATACTTGAACTTTGCTATAATTTTACACAATAAGTGATAGTGATCCAAATTTGATATTTACATGTACATTATGAATCACTCTCTAGTTGCTGTCAGTAAATTATGTTTTCTTATTATTATTTCTTCAAACAAAAGTAAGGAAGACCATAGTATGAAAACTTGCATTTGCTAACAGTAAAAATTTATTTTCAGAAATGTTTTGACGAATTAGGACCATTTCCATCAGCTAAAATATCAAAGATGAGGGAAGAGTGCTTAAAAAAGATATATTGACTCTCATATTTACTCTGAACAAAGATAGGGAATTGGTTTTAATGATCTCAACAAAGTGGTTTCGGTTTATTTTACCGATATTTCTCACTTGCTACTTATGCTTAAAGTATTCCAGAGGATTGTGCAATAATTTTTTTACGTGTCGCAAATATTACAAACAGTCCCGATTATAATCATTCCAAGCTATTTTTGTTTTTATTTTCTTGGTACTTAACTGATTATATACATGCTTATATCAGATGATTTTTTAAGATATTCAGAAAATGTTGTTTGTATTTGGTTTATGAAATCTTTAATCTTGATTTAGCAAGAAATAAAGTTTTACACTGCTTAGAGTTACCTTTCCTTGACTCAGACAGTATGGTTCATACACATATGTTGCCACAAACAAAAGTCTTAAGGTATGCATGGGAATTACTTTTTGTCACTGTTAATCTATTATGTCTGGGTCATAACATTTTATTTCTTGCGTTGATTTGCCAAAAACATAGTTTCCCAGAACCTAAGATGTGTCATGACCTTGTACAAAGTGCACATCTCCAAGGTGAAGGTCATAATGCTCAATGATGTTTAAATCTTCTCCAAGATAAAATTTTGTTAACATATTAAATATTTCATACATGTCTCCAAGAACAAAAAACATTCTTAACCAACTCAAATTTCAAATATCAAAATAAGGGGCATACATGTATTGGTTTTGTGTCCGTTGGAAACCTTAAAGCCTTGACCGTAACTTTTGAGCCATATCAGGTTCAGATTAGATATTTCACACATGCATTGCTTGTCACAAGAGCTTTCAGTTGGTACCTTGACATGTGACCTTGCATTTGACCTATGGTCAGATAATACTTCTGACAATATCTTTCCTCTTAATAAAGATTGAATGTTCACATTTCACGTGTCCTTGCAACAAGACAATTCTATTGATACCATGGCTTTTGACCCTGCGACCTTGACGTCAATGACTGACCTCATTTTCAGAACTTCTTATGTAATATACATGTACTAAATGGATAAAATTTTAAGGTACAGATTTTATTTTTCATTCATACATGTAGCTGCTATATGATGGGAAGATAATACAGGTAAAATGTACCTGTACCTTTAAGGTCAGGAAGACATTTTTTCTCAAAATTTGATACATCAGAATTAACATTATTTCTCTGGCCAGTCATGTTCAAGTACAACAAATGATGCTGATACATCATTTAAAATCACTGTGGTTTGTGCCTTCATATACATGTATGATGTTGGTCAGAACTTTATAACAAATTAATAATGAAACACTGAGAATATTGGGGTCAAGGTCATCCTGAATTTCCACTCTTGAACCCTCTGGCTTTATCAGCACTTGTAGCACCAGCGAGTATCTTCAGAATATGGAGTTATTTCCCATTTGAGATGGTAACTGATGAAATTGGTAAACTCATTTCCTAGAGTTAAGAGAATGTTTCTGTAAAATTTGAAGACATCATAACTAGTTTCCAGTGTTTTCTTTTTATTGGATGAAATTATACAATGACATATGGAAGCAATGTCAATAAATACAGTATCTGGGTTACATGATTTTAATTGTTCACAATATTTACTGTATGGTACATACATGTATGTACACAAACTAAATGACATGCTAAGTACAAACAGTATATGATATAATTTTTTTGTCAGTGTGGAATGTGGTTTAATTATACCCATAACAATCATGTACATTTATTCTTGGATTTCCATTTCACAATGAAATATACATATTAAAGAGGGTCAATCAGTACAAAGGAATTTGAAGTGAAAAACTGCAGCTTGTTTCACAAAAATACGGAAAAATTCAGGAATTTCCTTAACTTCTGATCTCCTAGTTCTTATTACAAACTGAAATTATAATGTTTTAATTTATATAGTTCGTAGAAATGATATCAGAAAATATAATATGATGTTAATGTAAAACATTTAAAACCTGTTATTCTATGACAAAGTTAGGAAAATTCCTGAAAGTTTTCGCAAGAATTTTTGTGAAACAGGCTGCTGGTCTCCATCAATCAATCATACACACATTTTCAAAAATACAATTCTACTTTTGTTATATACAGTTTTGCTTTAAATATCTTTTCAAATCATTCAATATTGTTAAATATGAGAATACAAATACAATATCTACAATGTCAGATCACTATGGCAACTGGTCATGTGACCTATAAAGGTAAAATTCTTAATCTTGATTAGATACATGTACATTAAATTGATACATCTGACAATTGTTTAAACATACAATATCCAATACGTACATGTACTTAAAACATAAACAAACAGAAAATGCAAGGGGGGGGGGGGGGGGAGCAATTTAAAGGTCTGCTAAAGTATTCAAGTCTAAAGGACTTTTAAAGGAATTTGAGCACTTCTTTTTAACATACTCTTACACTTGTTCCTTGTATAAATTATACTGTATATGCGTCAATTTTTCTAGTTATAATAACGTTAATATCATTACACTACACTTTAGATGTACTAATGAAAAGTAACTGAATAAAGGATCTTATTCTTCAAATAGATAATGAGGTGATACTGTATTTTGTATGACTCAAATACACAATTTCAGACAATTATTATTAAAATGCAGTCAAGAAATATGAAATATACATCTTTCACAATCACTTTACCTTTGAGATCAAGAAAGTTATGTACATGTAAGTAGTATTCACGAGGTATACTGAATTATTTACATGTAAGTTTTATTATTCAATTTGAGCTTAAAATCTTGCAATCTGGGATTACGTATCAATCAATATCATTATGCAAGATGAATGAAAAGGGGGGGGGGGGTTAGTAATTTATAGTAAAGTTGATGACTAGATTTTCCTTTAGTTTACAATTTAATGGTATAGAAATACTTTTGCATAAAATTTAACAAAAAAGGCAAAGAACCATGAGAAATATGAAATAATTACCCTACAAAGGTGTGAGAAACAAGTTTTATTTTGTTGTTCCATTCCTCACTTAACCTCCAGTCCTAGTACAATTCCATGCTAACAAAAAATGAACTTGACAACAACAGTTACTTGTTACGATCACAGATTCACTAGGATTTAATTTGATACGCACGCTACATTGTTATTCTACGTTAATCCTTCTTTAGTCTTGTCGTGGTCATTCTATAAATAATACTGTCTCTGCCGGGATCCATGTTCCACATGGCGTAAGACACAAGGAAGAGAAATATAAATAATACGATCATGAACCACAGGATTATGTTAAAAATAGCCGGATAATCCTCGTCGTAGTCATTCGACAAATTCAGTGATTTGGCTTCCTGCAGAGAGAAGACATGAGAAGTTTTCATTATTTGTATCTTGATTATTGTATGGAAATTCATGTAGACTTTGTGAAAAACATCCATAAACATTACCAAAATAGTAGGTTAAACTGTATGGTCAAAGGTCAAGGTAAAATTGGGTACCATTAGCATGTTCTTGCCATAGGAAATACATATGTGATACACATGTGAAATATGAAAACTAGAATCTATGTATCTTTTATTATCCAATATCTATGACTAAGGTTAAAGATTTTGCAGACAAAACAGACAATATCTTTCAAGTCGTTTGAATGTCTATATATGGGAAAAGCAAAATTTGATTTAAATGAATTTTCAATACGTCTTACTACATGTACCTCATGTACATGTTATGAATTATCTACCTGAAAGTCACATGAAAGTGTATATAAATCTTGGTCCATTAAAAATTTATGCACTGACTATTATGTTTACCTTATTACGGTACAATAGCAATGTGTTATAGACTCTGACTTTGCCGAAAACTGATAAACACACAAATTTTTCTTTGAATTCCTACGTTAAGTAATATTAAGACTTACAGTATCTCCGGTAGCTTTCAGACTTCGTACTTTCCTTATGAGGGTTGCCTTCTCTGGGTTTAAAGTCAGCACCTCAACAACTACATTGTCCTTGTATAATTTGCGTAGGTCATTTGTAATCTGAAATAAAAAAAAAAATATTAAGACTTATAAAAAGTTTCAAGAAAGCCTATAATGATGTCTTTGCTAGCAACTAAATCTATCAGAACAAAAAATGCTATGCAGCACAAATTTCATTGCAGGAGCATGATGTAATCTCTTTTAGAGCCAGAATCTACGAAAGACATAAAAAAATTCCTAAATCTTCAAAATTGTCATCTTCTTTTCCTTTTAGAATCATTACCAACTTTGAAAATACTCGGAATCCTTGCATGGAAAACAATATTTAGAGTCTGTTTTAAAAGAAAATAGATAAATCAACTAAAAATGTAAACTGAAATTTTTTATAGTTTAAAAAATTAGACACATCCATATGAGTTCAAGTCCACAAAGCTAGCTTAGCTACTTACTTTTTCAATAAAATCAGCAAAGAGTTTTTGTGCATCAGTCACTTCCGGAGAGTTACTGCCATGTTTGGTCGCGATATCTCGGAGTCCAGTGACGGTGAAAGTGTAGGAGTCAGGACTCTTTGACTTTAACATCTCCGGCTTGTCTTGTACCTACATGTATTTATAGATCAATATGAACTGTTGTATCATTTTCAACATGTTCAAAGAACAAGTATATTTGTCAGCACCGTTTTGTTGAATCATTCAATAATGTATGAAAAATTGTTAAATTATAAAATAAATTCCTACCCTGCTGGCGGTCGCCAGTCAAGATTGTTAAAGAAATAAAGAAAATGAGCACTGTAAAATATCAACTACTGACAAAGAAAGTTTGGTAAATATCCATTTCAACTTAAATTTTGATTATGAATCATTGAAAGCACTTTTAATCTGATTCCCCCATATGGTATTGACTAACTCTTGTATCAGTTGAGGAAAGCAAATCTAAATGTGATACTGCTATGATGTGATACTGCCATTATGTGATACTGCCATTATGCAATACTGCCATTATGTGATATTGCCATTATGTGATACTGCCATTATGTGATACTGACATTATGTGATACTGACATTATGTGATACTGATATCATGTGATACTGACATTACAACTTTTTTCATCGACCCAATATATTTTTGTATCCCCCTGTAAAACACTGTATAATGAATTTATCCCAACGATGGCTTTGGGTTTGTGTATGTTACGTCAACATATTTTAAAGCATCTCAGTGACGTCAAAAGCATAAAGCATCTTTGTAGAAGCAGGATATTATAAATAAAGCCTGTGTTTGTGAAACATGAATGCCCCCGGTGGCATCTTTGTTAGTATGAACACTATTTTCTGTTAAGTACATGTATGTGAGGTCACTGGGTTAAAAGGTCAAAGGTCAAGGTCACGAAGTCATTTACCATTCAAAAGTTATGCCAAATGTTAAAGTTTTTGAAAAGTAGGTCAAATGTCAAGGTCAAGGTCACAAGATCAAAAATTTTGGTATCAATGGAAAGGTCTTGTCACAAGGAATACATATGTGAAATATGAAAGCCCTATCACTTACAATTCAAAAGTTATGCCCAATGTTAAAGTTTTTGAAATGTAGGTCAAAGGTCAAGGTCAAGGTCACGAGGTCAAAATTTTTGGTATCAATGGAAAGGTCTTGTCACAAGGAATACACATGTGAAATATGAAAGCCCTATCACTTCCCATTCAAAATTTATGCCAAATGTTAAAGTTTTTGAGAAGTAGGTCAAAGGTCAAGGTCAAGGCCACGAGGTCAAAAATTTTGGTATCAATGGAAAGGTCTTGTCACAAGAAATACACATGTGAAATATGAAAGCCCTATCACTTTCCATTCAAAAGTTATGTCCAATGTTAAAGTTTTTCGGACAAACAGACAGACAAACAGACAAACAGACGGACAGGCCAAAAACTATATGCCCCCGAATCTTTGATTCCGGGGGCATAAAAATGATATCCTGTCAGTAACATAATACAACATAATATTAGGTTCTTCTCGACCAATCAGATTGCAAGAAATTTGCCAAAGGTGGGATAATATGTGATACTGCCATTATGTGATACTGCCATTATGTGATATACTGCCATTATGTGATATACTGCCATTATGTGATACTGACATTATGTGATACTGCCATTATGTGATATACTGCCATTATATGATACTGACATTATGTGATACTGATATTATATGATACTGACATTATGTG
The DNA here is from genome assembly GCA_033119305.1 of Pinctada imbricata. Lineage (NCBI taxonomy): Eukaryota > Metazoa > Mollusca > Bivalvia > Pterioida > Pteriidae > Pinctada > Pinctada imbricata. The sequence continues at coordinate 20,853,618 of VSWD01000008.1, read as the reverse complement.
ATATACTGCCATTATATGATACTGACATTATGTGATACTGACATTATGTGATACTGCCATTATGTGATATACTGTCATTATATGATACTGACATTATGTGATACTGCCATTATATGATACTGACATTATGTGATACTGACATTATGTGATACTGCCATTTTATGTGATATACTGCCATTATATGATACTGACATTATGTGATACTGCCTTTATGTGATACTGCCATCATGTGATACTGCCACTATGTGATATACTGCCATTTCTTACCGTATTGACAACATCCTGTATGAGTTGTAACTCTCCCATCATTTTGAGGTGTACAGGAGAGCTGGAGTTGAGCATCCCTGTAGAATGTTGCTGTAACACAGAGTCCGGGTCCAATAGTCTGTCAGCCATTCTCCTCATAGTATCGGGGAGTTTACGGAAAATGTCAAAGTCTGTATGTACGTCAAAGAACTAGAAAACAGAAAATATTGAAAATAAGAAATATAAAATTGTAAAGTGAAGTTCAAACACCAAGTCATAGAAACTCATGTAAGTGACATATACAGAACATATATAGGACATTTGGAATTTTTCAATCATTGAACTGGCACTTCAGGAATTGTATAGAAGTATGGATCAAATGTTAATACGAATGATGTGTAAATATAAGTGAATACTAGTATGGAATACAATTTTGAGTGGGAGACATAAATAAAACACCGCTAAAGACGGTATGGCCGGATTGCAAAGTAAGTTTTTGTCACCAACTGGGTCAAGGTCACTAAGTCAAATATTACAGCATACATTGAGAGGTCTTGTCAGAGGCAACCTACATGTATAATATAAAGTTTCTACTGTATACTGTTCCTTAGATTTTGCTTAAACCAGAAACTTTAACCAAAGTCTTTAACTAGGTCAAAGTCCAAGGTCAAGGTCACTAGGTCCAATGTAACGGCATAAATTGAAAGGTCTCGTCATGGGCAGCCTAAATGTATAATATAAGGTTTCTACTGCATACAGTTCCTTAGATTTTGCTTAAACAAAGAACTTTAACCAAAATCTTTAACTAGGTCAAAGTTCAAGGTCAAGGTCACCAAGTCAAATGTTACGGCATAAATTGAAAGGTCTCATCATGGGCAACCTAAATGTATAATATAAGGTTTCTACTGCATACAGTTCCTTAGATTTTGCTTAAACCAGAAACTTTAACCAAAATCTTTAACTAGGTCAAAGTCCAAGGTCAAGGTCACTAGGTCCAATGTTATGGCATAAATAGAAAGATCTCGTCATTGGGTAACCTAAATGTTTAATATTAGGTTTCTACTGCATACATTTCCTTAGATTTTGCTTAAACCAGAAACTTTAACCAAAATCTTTAACTAGGTCAAAGTCCAAGGTCAAGGTCACTAGGTCCAATGTTATGGCATAAATTGAAAGGTCTCATCATGGGCAACCTAAATGTATAATATAAGGTTTCTACTGCATACAGTTCCTTAGATTTTGCCTCAACCAGGAACTTTAACCAAAATCTTTAACAAGGTCAAAGTCCAAGGTCAAGGTCACTAGGTCCAATGTTATGGCATAAATTGAAAGGTCTTGTCATGGGCAACCTATATGTATAATATAAGGTTTCTACTGTATACAGTTCCTTAGATTTTGCTTAAACCAAGAACTTTAACCAAAATCTTTAACTAGGTCAAAGTCCAAGGTCAAGGTCACTAGGTCAAATGTTACAGCATAAATTGAAAGATCTCGTCATGGGCAACATACATGTATAATATAAAGTTTCTACTGCATACAGTTCCATAGATTTTGCTTAAACCAGGAACTTTAACCAAAATCTTTAACTAGGTCAAAGTCCAAGGTCAAGGTCACTAGGTCAAATGTTACAGCATTAATTGAAAGGTCTTGTCATGGGCAACCTTCATGTATAATATAAAGTTTCTACTGCATATAGTTCCTTAGATTTTGCCTCAACCAGAAACTTTAACCAAAATGTTGACGGCAGACGGACAGACGGACGGACGGACAGACGGACAGACGGACAGACGGACATCGTCAATCTATAGACCGGAATTGCTTTGCAATCCGGCCAAATATCAAAAATCATATTATAATCATATATAACTTTGTATGTAAGTCAGGCATAATGACTTGGCTATACGTCTACCAGAAAATGATGTTTTCTTATTTAGATGGTATAATTACCGTCAGTCATGACTGACGGTATACTGTAATCATTCGTAACCTACATGTACTTGCACGGATAGAATACCTCTTGGCAATGTGATTGGTTGACAATTGCATAAAATGCAAATATTCGTCAAGGTTATTCAGAATCCATGAATGAGATTCTCTCATTACGTCGGCTTAAGAGTCTAGATGACCTGACAAATCAAAGTCATATCGCATCAGTGTATTTTCTTCCAAAATATGTATCGAAAAGTCTTTGTATCGATACCTTCTATAACATTCGCAGATTTTCGGAATTTTCAGTCACTTGAATCGGAAATAAACGGAAAAGCCCGGAAATGTGCGATTGGTAAATGCATTTTATCCCAAGTTTATCTAACTAGAATTTTACAACATTTAACATCAGCGAACTGACGGCAAGCTTTTTGTAAAAGCTCATACTTGTTTAGTCTTTAACTCACATTGTTGTCCAGGCCTGCATCAAGAAGCAGAGGGTTCTTGTCAAAGAAGTTACTCTGGATTGTGTTCATCAAGAATCCTGTGTCAACCATTGGAATGTCCTACAAGCATCACAATTTTTTTTTTAAACTCGCAAATTTTTAGAAACAGGAGATCTGTTTTAGAAGAGCTACATGCACTTGTACCTGATATAAATTCTTATTAATCATATTTTATGCTGCAAAGCTAGATCACCACTATGGTGTAGTAATAGTGCTTACATAATTATAGCATAGTACTTAGATAGTTAAGGTACATGTACATGACATAGATAATGTACTTATTTGTACATAGTTATAGTACTTAGATTAGTAATTAAGGTACATGTACATACATGTAGTTATAGTGGTTATATACATTGTACAGATTTTCTCCTGCTCCTTGGACCCCCTCATGCCAACATTTGAGCCAACGTGAGACATTAATATAAGTTGTGTAACTTGTTTGTTAAACGTTGTAAAATAAATAAAGTTTAATTAGTTGTACTTATAGTACATGTACTTACAGGTGAAACTGGGAATTTTGTGATACTTTTCAGTGGGATAGGATTCTTGTCCATGCCATCATACCCTACCAATGAGACAAGAACGTTGGCTTTTGGACGCTTAAATAACGAGCCCTGAGCTAGTCCTTTCCAGTTGATATTCTACAAGTTAAAAGGAAAATAACTATTATGCATTTTTATGTTGCAGAAGAAATGGGGGAAAAAGATCAATAAAATTTGAAATACATTATACATGTACATATAATTTTGTCAAATATGAATCTGAATCTGAGGGAAAGGGCGCATGTAATGTTGTGAAATATTTGCCCAATTTTCATCTCCTGCATTTGAGATCAAAGATATATATTTTTAATGTTTTTTATTGAGTATTGAATTGTAATAATACTTTAAAATTTTGCATGAATATCAGCCATTTATCAGGGAATGAATCTGATAATGAGCCTTAGAAATTGCCTTGAAATTCCTGAATACCTTTTTTAATGTAGCTTAGATACAAACATTTGAACATACATGTGGGTACATGTACTTACTACAGTGTTTGGTATGCCCAGTGTCTGTGAGATAACATGTGGGTACTTACTACAGTGTTTGGTATGCCCAGTGTCTGTGAGATAACATGTGGGTACTTACTACAGTGTTTGGTATGCCCAGTGTCTGTGAGATAACATGTGGATACTTACTACAGTAATTGGTATGCCCAGTGTCTGTGAGATAACATGTGGGTACTTACTACAGTGATTGGTATGCCAAGTGTCTGTGAGATAACATGTGGGTACTTACTACAGTGTTTGGTATGCCCAGTGTCTGTGAGATAACATGTGGGTACTTACTACAGTGTTTGGTATGCCCAGTGTCTGTGAGATAACATGTGGGTACTTACTACAATGTTTGGTATGCCCAGTGTCTGTGAGATAACATGTGGGTACTTACTACAGTGTTTGGTATGCCCAGTGTCTGTGAGATAACATGTGGGTACTTACTTCAGTGTTTGGTATGCCCAGTGTCTGTGAGATAACATGTGGGTACTTGCTCCAGTGTTTGGTATGCCCAGTGTCTGTGAGATAACATGTGGGTACTTGCTCCAGTGTTTGGTATGCCCAGTGTCTGTGAGATAACATGTGGATACTTACTACAGTGTTTGGTATGCCCAGTGTCTGTAAGATAACATGTGGGTACTTACTACAGTGTTTGGTATGCCAGTGTCTGTGAGATAACATGTGGGTACTTACTACAGTGTTTGGTATGCCCAGTGTCTGTGAGATAACATGTGGAACATCACTTGTCTGAAGCTTTTCCTTCTGCTGTTGAAACTGAACATAGGAAGGTGCATGTGTTACTACTAATTCCTGACAGAATCCTTGACCTGGAAAAAAAAACCAGATTTCCGCTCAAACAGTTCTTGAAATTTCAATGAAAAATGCAGCATTTTATTCTTTATTGAAGTCAAGTTGATGTACATGTACATGTGACAAGCGAATGGCTTTAGATCTTGACCATTGTTGAAACATATGCATTTTTAAGTGCATGTCACTCTATTCTGTACAAGTGCTTCCTCAAAAACCTGAATCAGATTGTCTAATCTTCAGTATCTGATTTCAAAGAAAACTTTTAAAACAAGATTTTCTGGATTTAATGTTGAATGAATGTAGGATACATGTAGTATGTTTAATATGTACACACTGAAAGTACACTACATTCTGTAAAGCCCTTACAGGTGTAGCTTACACAGTATAGATGTAGTCTTCATACACAACTACATGTACTAAATCCATATTGTAATTTGTATGTTAAAACAATCAAATTTTACAGACACACAAATTTCTTTTTACCTGTAGGTTGGGGCGTTAATTCAATGTTTATTTTGGCATGATGTTCACCTAAGTGAATGAGCTTATGAGCTTAATATGAATCAAGGCAAAGCCTTTTTGTGCGAGCGGAGAGAAAATAGATATGATTATATAAAATAAAAAAAGATCTTTCTTTTCTATTTTGACTATGATGGTTTATCTTATCCTGCAAAACTTTCTGTTTGATGATTGCCAAAATATGTAGTATAAGGCGAGTGGAAACACGGAAGCATTTGTAAAATTGATCTAGACCAGCAGATGAACATTTTAAAGGGGGGGGGGGGGGGGGGCTTAAAATATGGTTCATTAAAATATGGTTCTTTATAATTCATTTTTTATTTTGTAAGAATAATGTTTAGGCTAGCTGAAAATAAATTACTTAAGAACAAAAGAAAAAACAAACATATTCCGACTTCTGACAGTACGAAACCACCCGAGACGAGAAAAGCAATCAGAGCGAAACGTCTCGTTTAAAACCGAAAATGTCAGATTTCCCGTGGTTACGCCACCTTGTTGATGCTTTATCGTTACCTGATTTACGAATAATATTTTCAATTAATTTAACTTATAAACAAAAATTGAGTATAACATATACGTCTACTTGGAGTCGAAAAAAAAATTAAATGGCAATATCCAGCATCTCCGCAGCAACTCTGTCTGCGAGGGGACGAAAGTTTTTGAAAGCATAGTAGTACATTCTCATTCTTTGATTCAGCATATTTTCTCAATAAGATATGTGTATACGCGTTACCATAAGGGCGAGCTTCGCTCGCAAAGGCCCTTCGGGCCTTTGCAGCGAGCTCTGCTCGCTATAATGGATAATTACTAAATTTTTAATACAGAATTTAGAAAACAGTTAATCTTACAGCAGTTTTGTCTGTATAGAAGGTTAAGGTAAAATTTGAATGATTTGTAATGACTAGCTTACATAAAAAAAACACAACTATTGAATGGTACATATTCTATTGTAGTTTTATATGGTGAAGACGTCTAAAACGCACTAATACAATATCCATGCAAATATCTGTTCAACGTTTTAGCAACCCCAGCTCACTTCGGAAATTGAAAAAAATGAAGTTTTGTCTACTTTGTAGTGAAAGTGAAATTCATATGGAGGGGGGATGTTGTTGTAGATCTCTGACTCTTGTCATGTAACTATGTTATCAGTTATATGTTTAAGCAACCAATATGACTTGTACCATCACAGTGACAGAAAATAGATTGAGATTTCAATGTTAATATTAGCGCAACTATTTTTTCAGTGTGAGCGTTAGGTATAGGTCATATGGACACATAACTTGTGCTGTTATGGTTTGAAAGTTCAAGGTCTATTAATAATTAGTTAATTTCCCAACATATGAGACAAAACTTCAATTTCCTGACTTCCGGAGCTTAAATTTGCAGATGGTAAACAGCAGAGCAAGAACTGTATTTCTTATGCCTTCTGTTTTTTTATATCCATCTGTGTGTTTCTTGGGTCGACCTGCGCCATGCTGACTGTCAACTTGCACACAACGACATAAGCGGCACAGGTTTGCAATATACTTTTCGTGGTGTAGTCTTTGGCGGAAGTAGATAGTACGCTTGCGTGGAAGTTGGCTGACTGTTTGTATGGACATCTTACTGATACAGACTGAGGAGGTTATTTTTTACCACAATAGTCCATTTTCAAGAAAATATTTATGACCACTTTAAACTCGATTTCATATGCATAGACACCAGACATCACATCATTTGGCAACATTTCAAATTGTGACGTACGTCATATATGATCGCACCAACTTTATCAAGTTAAAGCGTTGTCATGTTTTCTATTATGACATCACATTAATGAAAATAGCGTCAAATTTTGTGATGTCTGGTGTCTGTCCAACTAATTAATCTGATTGAAAATAAGCTATTCTGCATTCTTTGAAACCTTTGGGTTATCGGAAAAGTGGGAGGGTTGTGCACACGTAATCCGGATAACCTCGGCTGTCTGCGATTTGCGTGGCAGATGGTCGTGCTAAGTTGGCACTGGTTGCCCATTTGTCCCATTTCTTTATGTGTGGTCTTTTGTGTTTCATGTTTCTATGGCGTGAGGTAGTGTTCCTTGTCAATTTACGCCTCTTTCTGTGAGTACCTGCTCTGTTTGCATTGGGTGTTTTGCTGTTGGTGCTGCAACCGAGTGTTGTTGGAGATCCCATCCTTTCTTTGAAATTTTTAATTTCTTTTTCTGGACAACATATATTGTATAAAAAATTTTAAAAATCATTCGTTTGTTATTTTAACTTAAAGGAAGTTCGAGACAGAGTCAATTCGTGTACGGCAACGGAAATATGCAAACGTCTGGAAACAAATTTGCTTCGTATCTTGTGTCCTTGATGCCTTTCAAATCACCTGGATTCTGAAATTGACCAATTCCAATAATCTCTCAAATCATCGAACACATTTATTGAAAATTATTTACCTAAAATCATTAAAATATTCAAGAAGAGTATCGACCGATGTTTCATGTTGTCCACCATTTTGGATAAACATGTGACTCCACGTCATGACGTAAGTATCATGTGACGGGAATGAATTATTACCGCGAAATTCAAATCGAAAAAAAAAAAAAAAAAATTTAACATTTTATGCCATGTAATTGATCAAGAAGATATTCCTCTTTGTAAAGATAAATCTATCTTACATTGTACTTGTACGTACAGTAAGTACTGCGGCATTTCCTCACTATGAGTTTAAAAAAGCGTCCAAGCGGTTGCGCAGATCGGGTTACCCTTACTAAAACCTCAATGTAAAGTTTACACAGATAATTTATATATGGATGTCAAAAGCGTTGTATGCGACTAACAGTATATGTCCATCTTATATGAAAATTATATACAGATCATTTATTTCTAAGATTTCTTATCTTGCGGGAAGTGGATATGAAAAAAAAAATGTTGCCCACGATCGGGACAAAAATAATATACTGTTCTGAAATACCCCACCATGCCCATACTAAATAGACTAATTCTAAGAGGGCTGGACAAGATTTTTTTTTCAAAAATGTTTACGAAAAATAAAGAGAGAAATTTTAAGTTTTAGTGGCTTTAAATTTGTTGCTGAATGAATGAATGAACGAACGAACAAACGAACGAACGAACGAACGAACGAACGAACGAATGAATGATGAATGAATGAATGAATGAATGAATGAATGAATGAAAGTGTTGGACTCATTTGTCGAAAAGACGTGAGTTTGACTGTTTGGTATACTAATATGGATAAAAAAATCAGTCTCCAAACGTAATACAGACTACAATTTTATTCCTTTCTTTCTGTTCTTCAGTTCTTATAGTACTTCGTTCTGTTAAAATAGTTTGTGAGATTTTCGGAACTCCATCGCCAAATATTTGATTACGTTATCGTTTCTTGTAAATAAAAATACCGCACGGTGACGTCATAGACGGTTTGTCGCGAAGGCCCTTCACAACGTTCTGCGCTTTATCAACGAACGGAAGCGAATTTCGACGGAGATTTTCGACGATATATTAACTTGGATATCATCACACGGTGACTCGTTATGGAATCCTTGTTTGTTCTTAACATTGCAGCTGTGCGAAATGCAGTCAAAGATTGGTGAGTTACTGAATAGAAATATAGAAAATTATTATTAGGAACAGAGATATATGAAAGATAAAGCGTCAAATGCCAGTTTATGTCAAATTGAAGAGTTGTCGAAAATTCGGCTTTCTCACATCCTCTGTTAGATAGAATAAAGCATTCATGAATCGCACAATTTTCGCATGAATGTGATCAAAACGAAACAAAACCAAAAAAAAAAAAAAAAAAAAACCTAAGAATATTTCAAAAATTACTTACATTAAATTCTTGGTCCAATTCTTATTCTGTAAATATGTAGATACTATTAAAGTTTCTCTCAGTTTTTAGCATCACTGACCAAGTAGTCTGGGATGTATCACTGGGTTGGGTGCACCCCCCCCCCCCCTTGATCCTCCAAAACCGGCCTAACTTTGTAGCATTTTTTGCGCTCTTTCAGATAAAAATTTGTCTCATGGAAATTTCCATTGCAAAAGTGGTGTTTTTTGGGAAAAACATGTTTTTTTTAGTCAAAAATCACTGAAAATAGGAAAAAAAATATAACTTTTATATGTTTCATGTTTTTAAAAATTGAAAAGTGTAAATATATAGTATTTTTGATGCTCTTTCAGATGAAATAAGTTGCAAGTTCCAATTCCTATTTTTACTGTGTGTTTTGGGGTAAAAAAGTCAAATTTTTGCAAAAATTCACAGAAATTTGAGGAAATTTTAATTTATTTCTGCTTCTCAGCTCCTCAATATTGCATATGATCGTTCAATGATGATTTAAAAAACATCTTTGAAGTCTCCTCTTTCTAATGACATATATTTTATATTCTTATTTTTTTGCAAAATTCTCGAAATTAATTATTTTATACAGAAACCTGTATTTTCAATCAGAAATCTCAGATTTCTGTATATTTATTTAAAGAACCCTTATTTGTTATGAAAGCGATGATTGAAAGCTATTTTCTAGTGTAACTTTTCACACTCTATCAGATTATATATGTTTTACTAACATTTCATTCAAAATCAACGTGTTTTGGGGGAAAAACTTATTTTTTCATTTAAAAATAGCTGATTTCTGGAGAATATTTATTGAATCTATAGAAGTTCTTGAAATGATAGCAGGAATGTATTTTGAACCGTAATTATTTAGGTTCACTCATAAATTACATGTATGAAACATAAAAGGTATATTTTCTACTTAATTTTGGGGCAAAATGCCTGTTTTTTGTCTAAAAATTACAGATTTCTGGAAAAATTTTATTAATTCATTTTCTTTGCTAAAACTATACATTTCAAGCTATTATCATTATAGAAAGTAATCATCTTGTCAGATGATTGTGAAATTAAATGTAATAATTAATTAAAACCATCATTTTTGGGTAAAATAAGCATTTTTTATGCAAAAACCACTTATTTTGAGAAAATAAGTACTAGCTCTTTTAATTTGCCTAAATTGATATGGTTTAGCTTTGATATTATGCTTTTTCTTATTATAAATGGATAGAAATGTTATTTGATAACTGAAATTTAATTTATATCTTATTTTGGGGCAAAAAACCTTATTTATGTGAAAAATTCACTTATTTCTGTTAATATTTTTAAAAATTTATATTTCTTATTTAAGCAACACTGGAGGGGTTTCATATAATTGGATGGCATAATTGTGATCAAGTTAAATGAGTTAGAAGAGATTTCTTTGATTATCTTGCTATTTTGGGTGGAAAATCTCGATTTTTATTTAAAAATCGGTAATTTCTGGAAAATCCTTATTACTATGAAATCAGACGTTGTTATTTATATTCAAAAGAGTTTCTGGGTATATCATAGCTTGTTCTTGTAAGTCATATGCATTTGAAATATCCACTGTTAATTCAATTGATATTTTGGGGCAAAAAACCTAATTTATGTGAAAAATTCACTTATTTCTGTGAAAAATGTTTTAAATCTATATTTTGCATTCAATCAAAGCTGGAGAGGTTTCATATAATTGGATGGCATAAAAGTGATGAAGTTTAATGAGTTAGAAGAGATTTCTTTGATAATCTTGCTTTTTTGGGTGGAAAATCTCAATTTTTATTTAAAAACCGCTGATTTCTGGAAAATCCTTATTACTATGAAATGTGTCGTTATCATTTATATTCTAAAGTGTTCCTGGGTATATCATAGTTTGTCCTTGTATGTCATATGTATTTGAAGTATCCTCTGTTAATTTAATTGGTATTTTGGGGCAAAAAAATATGTTTTTTTATGAATTACATATCACCTATATCAAGAAACTTACTATCGAAAGTCTCATATTTCAAACTATGATTATTATCCTCTGTATTTCCTATTCAACTGAAATATAAGACTTTCAATAGTAAGTTTCTTGATATAGGCTATATATTCATATAAAACATATTTTTTTGCCCCAAAATACCAATTAAATTAACAGAGGATACTTCAAAAACATATGACGTACAAGGACAAACTATGATATACCCAGGAACACTTTAGAATATAAATAATAACGACACATTTCATAGTAATAAGGATTTTCCAGAAATCAGCGGTTTTAAATAAAAATTGAGATTTTCCACCCAAAAAAGCAAGATTATCAAAGAAATCTCTTCTAACTCATTAAACTTGATCACTTTAATGCCATCCAATTATATGAAACCCCTCCAGCTTTGATTGAATGCAAAATATAGATTTAAAACATTTTTCACAGAAATAAGTGAATTTTTCACATAAATTAGGTTTTTTGCCCCAAAATATCAATTGAATTAACAGTGGATATTTCAAATGCATATGACTTACAAGAACAAGCTATGATATACCCAGAAACTCTTTTGAATATAAATAACAACGTCTGATTTCATAGTAATAGGATTTTCCAGAAATTACCGATTTTTAAATAAAATCGAGATTTTCCACCCAAAATAGCAAGATAATCAAAGAAATCTCTTCTAACTCATTTAACTTGATCACAATTATGCCATCCAATTATATGAAACCCCTCCAGTGTTGCTTAAATAAGAAATATAAATTTTTAAAAATATTAACAGAAATAAGTGAATTTTTCACATAAATAAGGTTTTTTGCCCCAAAATAAGATATAAATTAAATTTCAGTTATCAAATAACATTTCTATCCATTTATAATAAGAAAAAGCATAATATCAAAGCTAAACCATATCAATTTAGGCAAATTAAAAGAGCTAGTACTTATTTTCTCAAAATAAGTGGTTTTTGCATAAAAAATGCTTATTTTACCCAAAAATGATGGTTTTAATTAATTATTACATTTAATTTCACAATCATCTGACAAGATGATTACTTTCTATAATGATCATAGCTTGAAATGTATAGTTTTAGCAAAGAAAATGAATTAATAAAATTTTTCCAGAAATCTGTAATTTTTAGACAAAAAACAGGCATTTTGCCCCAAAATTAAGTAGAAAATATACCTTTTATGTTTCATACATGTAATTTATGAGTAAACCTAAATAATTACGGTTCAAAATACATTCCTGCTATCATTTCAAGAACTTCTATAGATTCAATAAATATTCTCCAGAAATCAGCTATTTTTAAATGAAAAAATAAGTTTTCCCCCAAAAACACGTTGATTTTGAATGAAATGTTAGTAAAACATATATAATCTGATAGAGTGTGAAAAGTTACACTAGAAAATAGCTTTCAATCATCGCTTTCATAACAAATAAGGGTTCTTTAAATAAATATACAGAAATCTGAGATTTCTGATTGAAAATACAGGTTTCTGTATAAAATAATTAATTTCGAGAATTTTGCAAAAAAATAAGAATATAAAATATATGTCATTAGAAAGAGGAGACTTTAAAGATGTTTTTTAAATCATCATTGAACGATCATATGCAATATTGAGGAGCTGAGAAGCAGAAATAAATTAAAATTTCCTCAAATTTCTGTGAATTTTTGCAAAAATTTGACTTTTTTACCCCAAAACACACAGTAAAAATAGGAATTGGAACTTGCAACTTATTTCATCTGAAAGAGCATCAAAAATACTATATATTTACACTTTTCAATTTTTAAAAACATGAACCATATAAAAGTTATAATTTTTTTCCTATTTTCAGTGATTTTTGACTAAAAAAACATGTTTTTCCCAAAAAACACCACTTTTGCAATGGAAATTTCCATGAAACAAATTTTTATCTGAAAGAGCGCAAAAAATGCTACAAAGTTAGGCCGGTTTTGGAGGATCAAGGGGGGGGGGGTGCACCCAACCCAGTGATACATCCCAGACTATATGGATGTGTGTGCATTTAATTTTGAAATCCACAACCAATCCTGTTTTACTACACACGTAATGAATCCTTGTTAATGCTTCTTGGTCTTATTGTTCTTCCTCCGGATAAGGCTATTTAGGGGCCGCTACTGCGGCATTCCCTCACTGTGTGTTGTTTCGTGTGTTGCCATTTGTGCATGATTCATAGTTTTGCTGCGAAACAACATGCAAATGGTCAGATTTCTATTTGTGCTTTCATTCATAGTCAACTTGGTAACTTTATGTTCTCCATGAAGCCACTCTAGATAACGGGTAAAGAGGCAAGTCTTGTGAACTACATGTATATCATAAAGCTGATATTTTTGGCCATAAAAGTCACAGAGGCTTGAAGTTATGAGGGTGTATCCCTAAAGGAAAATTACCTTACCCTCGGGAAATCCTTACTATTCTATTCTTGCCTTCTTTACGCATTCGTCAGTCACCCCCCCCCCCCCCCATTAATGTTGGCATAAACCAACCGTTGAATGTTACGTGATAGGACTTTCACATTTCACATGTGTATTTGTTGTTGCAAGACCTTTCAATTGGTTCCAAAATTTTGACATATTTTTTATGACAAACAATCCAAAATGGCTTAACTTTACTGTGTGACTTTACTCATTACGCAGTGTTTCACAAATGTATTTTGTTCTTTATCTCATTCTGTATTTCAGCATTGATCGTCCATCTTCACTATCTGAGAAAATGATTGACAATTTCCTGCATCAGTGACAAACCTGTAAACGCGTGGATCTTACAAGGAATACTGGACAAACTGTCAAGACATGCTGATGACTTTAAAGGTTGGTCACCTTGTTTTCACAATGAAGCATTTTTTCAGAACTATAACCATTTTAATGTGAAATGTTTTTTGTTCGAAATTGGAGCGAACGAAAATTACAAAATGACAAGTTTAACTAATCTATTTCATTGACGAAAAAGATAATTATAAAAAGTAATTATTTTATACGAAAAAAATTCTAATTCGCAGCCTCAACTTTTGTTTTAGTTTAATATCATCATTATTATACGCAATTCTAGTGTCGACATCACATATGCAGTTATACAATCTTGTGAAGGATGTGGCAACTAGCATGCGGGAAGAAATGGCGGACATAGAAACTTCAAACAAAAACACTTTCTCCTCCATCTTCCATATTTTTGAGAAGAGACATCTGCATACTGTAGAAACGTTAGTAAATTGTTAGCTTTCTAAGATGTATCCGTCTTTTGATTTCATTATTCCATCTATCTATATTTTTAATCATATTTTGGTCAATGGTTAATCATGTACTACTGTAAACGTGCTTATTTTCGCTGGTGAGAGTTTTCGCGAAGTGAACATTGCAACAGTACGCGGGGGGTTAATTTTGGTGTAATCGGGAGTATCGTTTGTACTTTTCACGCGGGTTATTTCGCGATAATTATACAATCACAAAAAGCGCGAAAAATTACCCCACACGAAAATTTCCACGTTTACAGTAATGTTATTTTGAGAAACAGAAACAAAAATTAATGCCATGGATTCTTTCTTCTTTCTTTCTTTCTTTCCTTATCCATTCATTCATTCATTTCATGTATTTATCGGGACTTTATTCGCTCATTGTATAAAATACTTGTCTATTTCAGGATCGATAAGAATATGTACAGAGATTTAGAGAAGAAAACAAAGACTTTACGTGGACTCATCAACAACCATCAGAAACTGACCACTGCAATACAAAAGGCACAACAGGTACTTTGAAAGAGTCAAACAAATCTCACAATATCGCTAGTTTGTAGTTCCTCGATCGAGAACATTTGCTACCTGCGTGGCAGATGGCCGTCCCAAGTCGACATCGGTTGTCCATCGAAGGTTTATGTGTAGTCTACTTTGTTTAATTTTGGTGTTTGTTTTTCCTTGTCCCTTTGGTGTCTCTTAATGTGCTTGTTCGCATATGGGTGTTTGTTTTCTTTTTTTGTTGCGATTGCTGCAAGCGAGTCATCTTGGAGATTCCTTCATTTCTTGTAGATACATGCTAGAAGAACATCTTCATAGTCCTATGACAAAATAAGGACAGTCTGAAGCATTTTTACATACTAGATTGATCGAAAAAGCTTTATATCAATGACTTACTTTAACCTGTCCATTTGGTTTTAAAAACTTTTTATATCGAAACTACTAGTATATCAATCAGAAGATAAAAGCATGTTTGGAAATTATTGTAAAGAAGTTACTCGTGTATTTTTCATTTTGGTATTCAATAGTACAGTTATATGTTTATCTGCTTAACACCTGGTATTGGAATTCAAGTTTCAGTGACTTGTTACACGTTTGATTGGAATTTCAAGCAAGCCAAAATATTCGTTGTAAAAAAAGTTTAAAATGGCTTTTTCAGGAGTGCTGGATAGGCAGGTCCAAAGTCAACAAATATAAACTGATGATAGAGACAGCACGAGCTTCTAGAGAGCACCTTAAAGATGAGTTATCCAAAAAGGGACTTAAAGTCAGAGATAACGCCATCAAAGACCTAGTGAAAGCATTGAAGATAAAAGAAGGGAAGTACGACAGCGCCACCATGACTTACTGTAAACTAAGGTGTCAAGTGGAAGCAACTGCGCATCGGATGAAACAGGTACCATGTAACATGTTGTAAAAATCCCTTATTCCTTTGGAAACAGATTAAGTTTAGGAATATACTTAATATATTCATATTGACAATGCAAATTCTTCCATACATAAATCGTCGTTTTAAAAGAATGTAGTCCTTCCATATCTCATTCTGGTTTCATAATGTAGTTTTCTAACAAGTGCTTTGCATTGCTTTAAAGTTGCGGATTTTCTTATTTTTAGATCAGTGACGACATACGTAACAGCTTGATGTCTGAGCTTCTAGACAGGATGGAGGAAACATTGATCACACTAACAGATCTCTCAAAGACAGTTTCATCACAAGATAGGTAAGGATTTCTTACTATGCCTTGCCATTTCTTTCCATCACCATTTTGACTAGTACTACATCGCCAAAAGAATACATTTAACGCACCTTTTCAAAATTACGTATAATTTTTGTTCTATTTGAATAAATACAAGCACTGGTTTTCGTATTCCTTGTTATTCATAGACTGTATTGTTTTATTGTCGTGCTTTAATATTTCCCTTTCTTATAACAGTCACAAAGCTCATTGGGAGAAAGTGGAAGCCATCAATTTAAGGGAGATAGTAAATAGTGTACTATCAAGAGGGCAGACGGTTTATACTTATCCGGATCCTTGTGTGAGTAACATTCATTCAATTTTCAAATTCTAAAAAAAACTATTTTTTCCTTGAGAATCTATGTTGCTGTTCTGAATATTTAAGAAATGACTGTCTTACTTTTGGTGTTCATGGGTGTATAATTCTGGTTGCTCACGTGCAAATTCCGTGAATCGCGAAGGGATTCTCGGAAAATTTGCACGTGTCCAACCAGAATTATACACCCATGAACACCAAAAGTCAGACAGTCATTACTAATATTTACATTTATTCTTATTACCGGTCATTTTTATTTACATGAACATCGCACATTTTGCCTGTAACAGCGTCAAATGTATCTTAACTCTGGTAAATTCTCCCTACATGCAAAACTTGAACGTGACGTCACAATAGCAACCTAAGTTATTGGAATATAATTCTAGTTGCCTAATGGGCGTTCAACATGGGGAATCTACTAGTAATGTAAATATTTAAAATTGTTATACATGTACAAAAAAAAAAAAAACCATAAGAAGGAGATCTCAAACAAGACTCGGCTACAGCACCCACCACAAAACATCAAAACTTTGACACCCCCCCCCCAAAAAAAAACAAACAAGAGAAGGCATACACGGTAAGATACACAAAAGTGACAAGGAACACAAAACACTTCATCGAAACACCAAACACAAAGGACTACACATAAACCAACGAAAGCAATGGTGCCGACTTAGGTACGCTAGTAGCAAATGTTGTGTTTATCCGGATTACGTGCGCACAACCCTTCCGCTCTTCGGGTTACCCAGAGGTTAAATTTTGGAATCAAAAATGAAAACATAAAGAAAATTCTGGTGTAATAAAGAAAACGATAGATAGCTTTGTGTGTAATTTTGATATTTGTGCAATTGTTCGATTTTTCATTATTACAATATTATCATTTTCAGGAATATACAAGAATGAATGGATTTGACAAACAGATTCCCATGGCAACGTATTATCACCGTGCAGAGAGGATGACTGCACCATCTGCAAAGTATCTTGAACAGCCAGTTTCTATGCTAGAGTGACATTATCCTATGACATACTTTACAACACTTCAGTAATAAAATGTGTATTAAAGTTTATTTTGTCACCGATTTTTTCATTGGTGTGTAACAATGGTGTCTTTTCTTGGTAAGTTTGTACATCACCTTAGTTTGTCTCGTCGGTTTAAGTGTAGTCTTTTGTGTTTGATGTTAACATGTCGTATGTCTCTTTCCCGTCTCATAGTATGCTCGTCTTTTGTGTTTTCACATCGGGTGTTTTGCTGTTGGTGCTGCAACAGGGTCTTGTTGGAGATGTCTCTGGCCTTTTGTGTATGTAACTATGTGATTGTTCCAGTGTGACAATGGCGACGTTGTATTGCTGAAACTCGTATTCCTTATTGTTAAATCCAACAAAGGAGGGGATCTCCAACAACTCCAGGTTGCAGCACCCACAGCAAAACCACAAAACACCCAATGCAAAAACACAAAGCAGACAAGCACAGAAAGAGACGCATAAGGGACAGGGAACGTCAACACACAACAGAGAAACATCAAACACAAAGGACTACACATAAACCAACGAGACAAATGGGCAACCGGTGCCAACTTAGGACGGCCATCTGCCACGGAAATAGCAGAAGGTGTGGTTATCCTGGATTACGTGCGCACAACCCTCCCACTTTTCCGATTACCCAGAGGTATCGAAGAACGTACAATAGTGGTGTAAAACAACCTCCTCACTGTCAGTTGACCACACATGGACATGGACAACATTTAAAGAGCTTTGATGTAAAGAATCAATCTTCGTCTTCATCTTCTGTCTGTTAAAATTCTAGTTTCTTGCTGACGTATTCCTTCACTAATTCCAAAATCTTGAATTTCTGAAACATATTCTTTTCAGTGAAGATAATGTTAGCTAACCATGGAACCAATGAGAGTGATAATTTTTCCTGTATTTAAAACTTGAAAACTTCACCAAACCTTCATTTTCATGATCAACTGTCCGTTCCCTGATGTTAAGATCCATTTATCCCTGGTTATGACGTATACGTTATACCGTATACCAGGACATTTCACTTTGGAATGATTTTATTCCAAAACCCAAAACCTTCAGTGCGGGATATATCGTATCATTAATGGAGAGCGATTGAAATATTATATCCAGGAAGTTAAACGTTCGTTCCAATGAACATTTCCGAAAAAAAAAATCTTGTTGAACAGATTATTAGAAAACACATCGGACAAAACTCAATGATTTTAACAAGTATGCTTTAGTAACAACATTTTATCACGCCTCAGACAAAAATGTTGGAATCTGATTGGTCAGATCATGGTCACATGACTCCGTGAAAAAGCCGTATCAGGCTTGTAAATCCGTATCGGGCGAGTAGTTTATTATGACCTCGTGAATTGTATTATACAGAGACCCCTTCACATACAGTAAGAGGTCTTCGACGTGATAAATTCGTTACACGGTTAGTTAGTGACGTGATACGGCTTTCGCCTCGCCCGATACGGGTTTTCTTTTCACACCATGTATTTTTCCGTATCACGTCACTAACTAACCGTGTAACTAATATTATCATGATCTTCCTGTGTTGTACTCATACCTTCAATGATATGTTATGCCAGACCAGTTTTCAAAAAGCATGAAGTCATTCTGAGGGTCAGCTAGACGTCCTTCAAATCGATCGACTTCTCATTCAGGATCGAAGTCTGAAGTAGTTACCTGGTAATTCTATGGCCGATATGGGGATACTTTTTCCCACTATTGCATCACTTAGTTCAGAATTTAGAGCATGATTCTGGATTAAGATATCTGGAGAACTGAAAGACTGATATGAAATCTCCCCTAAGCTGAATTAATATAAACATCAAAGAAGTACCTAACAGTTTTTCAGTCTCAAAGTCGAGAAGGCAAGGCCAAATCGTGAGAATTATCATCGGAACGGATGCGAACTCCGGAATGAACAACACTCCGAAGTGAGACCAGGTGTCCGGGGAGAGTCAGCGTCTCCTGATCGCATGCAACACCAGTCGCAACAGCTCCATGGAAACCTGTCAAATTCGGTGATTGTCTCGATGTACATTTTGATGTATAGATAAGGTAAGTATGTCTTGTTTGGTGATGACTACAGCTATTCAATCACAATGTAGAATATCACTGATCATTCTGGAAAGGGGGATCTGATATGCATTTATTATATCCCCGTAGCGACCGAAGAACTTCCTCAATGATGATTTCAGCCGATGTGTGATATAACCCTGAACATGTTTACTTGCAAGCCGTCTGACTCTAACGATGAAATCTTCATATTTGGAACATACCGTTGCGTACCGTATCAGCTGAGAAACAAAAACGCCATAAGCAGGAGAAGACAGAATGTTGCTACTCATGAAAGGGAAGTTAGTTCTGTGGAAGCTGAAATCGTCACGCTTGTCATACAGTGAGGTGTTCAAATGTCCGTTTGCGTCGAAAGATAGAAGTATATCCAAGTACGAAGCGGATATGATTTACCATTATCACTGAACTGACACACACGCCCTCTTTTTATATCCATTTACATATTCATCTGTGTCGCTGGGGCCCCTACGTTTTGCGGTCTTGTTTGTGTGAGATCATCTAACAGTGAGGAGGTTGTTTTACACCACAATTGTACGTTCTTCGAGACCTCTGGGTAATCGGAGAAGTGAGAGGGTTGTGCGCACGTAATCCAGGATAACCACACCATTTGATACTTGCGTGGCAAATGGCCGTCCAAAGTCGCCCTTTGGTTTCGTCCGTTTATGTGTAGTCTTTTGTGTTTGATTTTTACATGTCGTATGTCTCTTTTCCGTCTCATAGTATGCTCGTCTTTCGTGTTTTTGCATCGGGTGTTTTGGTGTCTTTATGTTGGTGTGCAAGAGGGTCTTGTTGGAGATCCCCTCCCTTCTTTTGTATACAAGCATGACATAATTTTCCTTGATCATCTAGTTTCGTCCTAAATCTTGGAGGAGGAAGTATCTTCTGTTTATGGTATCATTTTTAGTGTTATTCTCTCAAGTTTTCATTTGATTTTGTAATCATTTTGGTGAAGGGGTATAGGATTTACAGGTTTGAAGAAAAGATTATTTTGTCAATGTTTTATCAGTTGACGCTTTATATCAATTAAGAAATGAACCTGCTATTTTCTCCGTTGATGCAGATATCACCTGAAAAATTGGACGGGAATCTGCATAAACAGAAAAAAGATAAGATTCATTTCTTATATGGACTGTTTATTGAATCTTATACGATCTATCCCCACGCTTTATTTCGTCAGTTCGGAGGTTGATACAACTGTCATCCAGGAAGAGCACAAGCTATGACTGCCGTCACGATTCATACAGCGAGCAATCGTCTCTCTTTGGCTTCGGTATAAAAATCATACATTTTCCGTTATACACAGCCAATTGTGCCTCACATGAAATTCACATGAAATGAGCATCATGTAAATTTCACATGAAAATTCATGTAAAATTCATATGAATTTCACATAAGATTTATGTGAAAAATATTTCATATGAATTTCACATAAATTTCCTTCACATGAATTTCACATGAATTTTTCGAAGTGACCTTCACAGGAAACTAAATTCACATAACATCCATGTTAAAATCTTCACATGAATTTCATGTGAAAAATTTCATGTAAATTTCATGTTCGTGTTCGTTTCACATAAATTCCATGTGAACTTTCATGTAAAGTTCATGTAAATTTCACATGAATTTCATGTGAGGCACAATTGGCTGTGTATACATGCCTGATGTATTGTATTTAGAAAGCCCAGAATGCTGTTCTCTAGCATCAGAGTCGGACACTTCCTTCAGCATCCAAGGACTGATATTGTACTGATATATATTCTCTTTTTTATTCCACAGAATGTCCATAAGGAGAAGATATGGAATGATAAGAATGAATATATTCTTCCTGTTGATTCTGTTATCACCATAAACTTTTGCATCAACGCGCTTAATTGGCGCGTTGATGCAGTTTTCCTTCCATTTTTTCTAGCGATATCTGCACAAACAGGAAAAAAATAAGAAATTAAGGTTTATTTCTTAAACATAGAATTCATATAGCGATGTCTATGAATATAAATAAATTAAAAATAAAATGGAGAACGTAAGTACTTTATACGTCATAAAACATAAATCTAGTTACTTGTATTTGAGAATGATTAAATTCGACAAACTTTCATGACATTTATACTTTACATTCACAACATATATGACATATAATAATGATGTTTGTTCATGGGTCTATTTGACAGGGTTCAATTATAGAGTCCTCTCGAGTCACTTCATAGTTGATCGCAGTGCTAGGATAAACTTCTGCTTTTGGGGTATATGTTGGATTATCCGAAGGAGTCATTCCAGATTTTGGTGGTAGATCCATCACGATGTTGGATGGTAACTGACCAGTCGCCTCGTAATGTTGAATTACTGCTTCATCAGCTTCGGGGGAATCTACAGAGCAGAATCAAGTACTAGTTACAAGAGTTGAAAAATAATTTGATTAGGACAATTAATTGCAATAAAGGTAGTTTTATGATGCATACAACGCAAGGAACATACAAGGAACAACTTGTTAATCTGTCCGGCCGTCTTTCGACCGTTTGTCTGTCATACTTTCATATAGGGTTGTAATTACTGCAAACAACTTTTTGTTAGCGAAGACTTTATTTTCGCGTAGTTTCGCGAGCTTGATCAAATGCGAAAATAAAGTCCTCGCTAGTAAAAAGTCCACCCAAAGGATAAAAAGTAGATCTCATTTGACAAAATTCAAAAGCGTCTTATTTTCCCTTCCCATTAGACTTAATTACCCTAATAAGACAACGGACGAGAAATAAAAAATACCTATACAGAAAAAAGGAACTAATTTTAAAAATTCAGATGATGAGCTCGCGAAATTAAAGTCAGACAGACAGACAGACAGACAGACAGACAGACAGACAGACAGACAGACAGACATTCAATGTGATTACCATCCATGGTTGATCGTTTGAGTTTTGCCTTTTTATATTGTATACAAGCGACCACTGTGACAATGACGATGACGGCTGTTACTACCAGACACCCTACTACGGCACCGGCAATATTGGCAGCACTGAAAATAGTACACTTGGCAAATATGGATAATGACGATATCCAAATATACAGCACAAAATCGATAATTTAGAAAATCATAAAGTGAAGGCATAAAAAATCAGGATAAAACAGGAACCAAAGCAAGCAAACAAAAACCTCCACGACATGAAAAGAAGCGAACTCCCAATATGGGAGTTAGACCAGGTGCCCAGGAAGAGTCAGCATCTCCTGCTTGTATGCAACATCCGTCGCTTCAATTCAGTTAAAAAAATAAGAAAATTAAATAATATTTTATATTAATGGAAAATGATCCCTTTTTTGATTGGCAAATCAACAATGCAGTTCTATGAAACGTTAAAAGGTTATACATATAGCCACCGGCGCGACGTCATCCGAGTTTACTTGTAAACCGTTCATACCACTTTTTATACCGGATGGATATAATAAGTGAGATAAAGGTTAAGTGATCTCGCATTACCGTGGTAAATATAACATTTTAATAGTTCTCAGTCCGCTAAAATAGATCTTGCCATAGTCTGAAAATAATGTTAACATGTTTTTTTAAATAAATATTTTAAAACTTCGCTTGGCTTTTAAATTTTTTTTATTACTTTACAACGAGCAATTTGAAAAAAATCGTAGTTTCTATGAATAACTCGGACGTTGATTGGTTATTTTTACCTGTTGTCAGAGCAGCAGTATCTGGAATAGCTAGTACCACAACATTTGTAGGAGCAGTGCATATAGTAGGAGGTGCTCCCGGACGAAGAGTAATACGCCAGACATGACTCCCCGTAACATTCTATGAAATCAGAAGAGGAAAATATATTAGAAGATTGTCAGCCGTTGAATACTGAAGAGACCAATCGGTCTCGTTGGTTTATGTGTAGTCATTTGTGTTTTATGTTTTTCTGTGATTTGACGTTCATTGTACTACTGCGTCTCTTTCTGTGCGTGTCATTTTTGTGTTTTACAGTGGGTGTTTTGGGAGGTTGCCGTTGATGCTGCAACTAGGTGTTGTTGGAGATCCCCTCCTTTCTTGAATATTTTAATACTGAAGAAAAACAAAGTGTCCACCTTCGATGTCAGAGAGCACTTTTCTGTACTTTCTAAAGAGCGGCGCACCATACACCCCCCTCACACACACACATGTAACGGATAATGTAACGGATAATAAATCCTCCTCATTGGTAACTTAATTCAAAATGATTCAAAGTTAGTGTGGCGCCCTTTGGTTAGATTTGAATTTTAAGATAGTGGACGAATCCAATTGTCTTGTATAGAGTTTATTAAGATGCGAAACTACATGGAAAACATGGCCAAAATGAAGGAAAGGATGGTCCAGGGGATGGAGAACCTTCTTACACTAGCGGATGCATTATTTCCGGAGGTGGGATGTCTCATGTTTCCAACCCCAAAATTGAGAAAATATTATCCTTTGGTAAGTTAAAAAAAAGAGAATATTGTCCAAATAAAAGTGAACGTGTTATGGAAAAAAAGTATTATTTTTCTTGTTCTCATATCAGATTTGTTAGTTTTATCAACGTTGTTATTAAATATATCGTATTGTTAATGCCTTCTTTGTGTCATCTATTTTATCAATGCATATCAACGAACAATTTCCTCACAATCATTCAAAATATGTATATTGATGGTATGAATATAAAAGCCAACTTACCTTCTAAAAGCAGTAACAACCCAAATATCAGTACTGAAGAAAGAGACATTTTATCTGTATATTTACTTCTTAACAGTTGTATCTAGTTCTACTTTATACAGCTAGTCCAATATTGTTTAGACAAGGGCTTTATTTTCTTTAATGACTTAGTAAAACACAATGATACATTAAACACGCTTTTAATAATTTTATAAGGTAGCACATTTAATTTCGAAAGACCGCTAGAGGTACTTACTCGTAAGCGAAAAGTTTTTTAAATTTAGATAAATTGACAAGAATTGCCTCTTTTTATCTGTGTATGACAAATGTAGGAGATATTTAGCTTTTTCTTCTTTCAGGCATTAACATCATTACATTGGAGGTCAGATTTGAGTAAATGTGGAGGCCATTTTTCATTGTTTGCTATGTACTTGTCTCGTCTTTTTCTAACTTTCCTTCTTATATATGAAAAGGAAAGTTAGAAAAAGACAATACGAATGGAAACCTCAATGTCTGAGTTGCTTGGTTTTTTGTCTGTTGTTTGTTTCAGTTTTGAGCATGATCTCTGCAACGTTTTCATGTTAAAGATGATATTTTCCTCATTTTACAGAAAGACATATAAATTCCTGTTGCTCCCCATTTAAATGCCTTACACCAAAACAGTCCACGACCTTCCCTCTAACGTCACCATCCTGTATACTAGTAGTCGTATTTCATAGTATTTTGAATTTTAGCATGGCAATAGATATTTTAAGTGGTGCAACATACGTAACCGGAAAAGTGTGAGGGTTGTTCGCACTTAATCTGGGTAACCACACCATTTGCTACATGTGTGACAAATGACCGTCCTAAGTCGGCACCAATCGCCCACTGGTCTCGTTGGTTTATGTGTAGTCTTTTGTGTTTCTTGTTTGTATGTCATATGTCCCCTGTGCTCGTCTACTCTGTGTTTCGCATGAGATGTGGATACTGAAACGAGTCTCCCCCTTTCCGAAATATCCTCTTTTCTTCGATATGTAAAATGTGTTTCGATTTTGTCGATGGAATTCTGTGGAGATAATTCACGTAGAGTGTTGTCCTTCACGTACGTAATGATCTGATGGGTGGTAGTTCTCTCTTTGGTAGCCTTATCTTCTCCTGTTTCTTCTGGTGGCTGTTTTGCCTGTTATTTGCTGTATTTACAAAGATCTTCTTGTTTTCATTCTTGTACAATGTAGTAATGTATGGACTTCATAAAATAATACGGTGAAAAGAAACAACATATTTTTAAATACTTAAGACAGCGCACAAAGTATATTTAAAAATTGGACATAAGATAAAATTTCAATGTTCATTTTAATGCTTGATACCGATATCCACAATGTTACAAAATGAACGAGAGAGAAATATGAAAACAACGATCGAGGGAAATTGAAAGATTTAGTTTTTCACTGGATATTCGAAGTCAACTCTTTGAAAAGCATTCAATACAAGGAAAACAATTTCATGGGAGAAAAGGCAACATGTACAGCCGATTGTGCCTCACATGAAATTCATATGAAATGAGCATCATGTAAATTTCACATGAAAGTTCATGTGAATTTCATATAAATATTACATAAAATGTATGTGAAAACAAAATCACGTGAATTTACTTCACATGAATTTCAAATGAATTTTTCTTTGTGACCTTCATGCAAAATTGACTTTACATGCAATTCATGTCAGAAAACTTCACATGAATTTCATGTGAAAATTTTCATGTAAATTTCATGTTCGTGCTCATTTCACATAAATTTCATGTGAACTTTTACGTAAATTTCACGTAAATTTCACATGAATTTCATATGCGGCACAATTAGCTGTGTATGTAAGGATATTCTTTCAAGTACTATTGACTTTTAAGAAAAAGCGTGTACAAGTTATGAAAAGTATGAGATGAATTCCGCTTGATGTAATTTACAAAGGAAAAAAAAATGAAAAGAATCTACTTAATTGTACAGTAAAAGCGACCGACGTTTTGAAGAGACGTACGTAACAAAAATATTTTATACTCTTTAATATCAAATCAAATACCAAGCAAAGGTTCTTTATTTTCATAAGAGCGTAACCATTTCAAATTATAGTGGGAACAAGAGTAAACCCTACCATATTGGAAACAGAACTGATTTTCAGATCTGTTCCTAAGCTCTGAGGCTCGTCTACCCATATTACTTGTTGTCAAAAGCAGTACATCACACTGAGATAGAAATAAAAAATCCAGTATTACTTTTCTCAACCCCGAGCAAGACTCGTCCTCAACCGTGTAATCAATATGGATGATATGTCCTAGTATTTCAATGAATCGTTTGTTAAATCTCTGACGGGCCGAGGCTAAAACTTCTATGGAATCGGTTACGATGTAAATAAGACAACCCTCTATGTCGAAAGAAGATAAGAAATGCCAGACTGAGCTTAAATTTCCTACGTTGCCATAATTTATATCACTAAAATTTGCGCTTTTTCCAATTCTTATATGAGCACAAACAGTGTTGTTGTTCATAAAGTGAGTTGATCTCAGCGTCTTTATCTCGTCCACAATATTAGAATCGTACACGAAACGCTTGTGAAAGATTTCTCTGAAATTTTGCTGTTATTTCTTAGGCTTCTTCTTTGTTTGAAAATAAATCACATCGTCATCTATATATTGCACATAATCATCATCTCTTTGAAAGTCATCTGTCAATATACTTGTGGTGTTTAAGAAGCATGTTGTCGAGTTTCGTAAAGAATCACGGTCTTAACGTCCAGTTGTAAAATGAAGACGGCCTGAGGAATGTTGTGACACTACACTTGTTGTCTCGTCTATTCTAAACAGTCTACCTGTTTGTTTGGCGATGGAGTACGCTGTAGTTATCCCTTGTAACCTATCTGCTAATCCTCCACATGTATTTCGGCATGTGTAGATAATGTAACCTTGTCCAGCTGGCACTACATGATGGTCTGTCTGGAGATTCTTTTTCAGATGAACTTCCAAATTACAATGTTTTGTTCCGACATCTTCCAAATAAGTTTCTTGAGGGATTCCTTCATACTATTTGTTTTACGGTTTCAAATGAAATCCCGAATAACGTCGAAATGCCCATATATAGGATCTCAAATGAATTTTCATTTCATACGATGTATTATGAAACGAGTTGTGTGTTTTATATCCCCGAGCCTTGGCGAGGGGATATAAAACGGACAACGAGTTTCATAATACATCGTATGAAATGAAAATTCATTTGAGATTCTTTTTATCACATGATATTGCCTAAAAATGTGTATTTCTAACGTGAAATCAACGTTTCCGAGAACTATAGAGGACCCATAGAAGCGAACCACGCCGTGATCTCGTAGTCGTCTGCTACGCCATGAGAAGTAGTGTCCCCATCGTAAAGATATTCTGTGCGTAAGAGAAAAGTATTTCAATTTTGAATAGTATTTTAATGCAAGAATTAATTCAACAACAACAATTTTAATCATTGATATTGACTCCGGGTCTGAATTTAACAGTTGACCGATATTTGAAAGGTCACATTTGTCAAGGTTTATGTGATTAGGTTCCAAACTTGACCAATCGCATTCAAGCACAGCGATATGTAACGTGTTATCATATCATATATTTATGAAATGGCGTTATGAAACTGCATAACTGGTGTATCATGTGATAAAAATATGTAGAATGTAGTTATGAAGTTAAAAGCAATTAAAAGGAATCTTAGATAGATATTAACCATGTTTTGTTTTTACATTTATCTTGTCAGTTGTCATTACATATATACGAAGCATAATTACACACATCCTTCTATTTAAATCTATCTTATTGTATAGATATATCGACATGAATTAATTATATATGATTTTGAATACGGTTAGATAAGCACCTTTTGAACGAGTATTTGAAAGTGTTTATGTCTACGTTCATAATTATGTCTACCTATGTCGTGTACTCCTCTTTAATTGGCTCATCTTTTACTACATCTTATTTCACTTTTCACAGTGTAGGAATAAAAGTCAAATGCGTCTCTTGGTGTTCATTCCGCAGTTTATCCAATTTACGTTTTTTTTGCATGAGTCAAGCTACTTGTGACCCTTTTCTCTTTAGCACCCACAACGACGTCATAAAAGATTGACAAGTTTGGTCGCTTCAGCTTGATGAAAACATGGCAAAATACCGAAACACACAAAAACAAAAACATAGAATGGGACAAACACAAGGGACACCAATAGGGACAAGAAAATTACCCCCCATATTATATGCGATAGTCATTCATAAATTACGTAACCCCTTGGAAAATTCCAAGGTAACACAAATTAACTTGACAAATCAAAAAACTTTCTGTCTATTCACGGGAAAAGAAACGCAATGAATGCGGAGAGTTCCGATTATAAGAATTTGGCTGAAATAAAGGGGAAACTTCGCTCCCATTAAATTCTGTGACTGTATACGCACTGGTCAGTCTAATCGTTTGTTTTTTTTATCGCTCATTAAATTCTTTGTTGCATTTATCAATTTGTCTTTGGTAAGAAAATAATATATCATCATCATATACTTTTCAAGTGGTCATGAAAATGTTTATATCTTGTTTATAGTGAAGAGTTGAATCAGACGAAAATCGATTCGGAACAACTTCGAACTGACATCATCTACAAATCATAATTTCATGAAATAATGGTATAGGGCAACCCTTGCTCTTATTGACCATGCTAATCGAGTACTTACAAATTTATTGTACTTATTTCTTAATTTAGAGAATTTTATATATTCTTTTCATTTTCGTGCATTAACATCGACGGCGGGTGCGACTAGCCAACAGGAGATGCTTACTCTTCACGGGCACCTGGTCCCACCTCTAGCTTTCTAGGGGTCCGTCGATGCTCAGTTTTGTATCCTATTGTGAGTGCTGTTGAGAATTTCGTCAGGAGCTTCTTTAACTCATTTATGTCACACTTATGCCCTTTGCCGTGTGTACTCCTGCTTACAAGACTCCGGTATACTGCTAACGTCTCGCAGCGAGGTTATACATGTATGTAATAGAACTATGCCGTGTTGAGCTCGTAAAAAAGTTCCACGCGAGGAAATTGACAGTAAGTGTTTTGAATATTTTTCCCTGACATGGTCACCATAGCACTTTCTATGTAGACATTTATAACCTCTGTCAGCGCATGTATTTATATATTCTTTTCATTTTCGTGCATGAACATCGACGGCGGGTGCGGCTAGTCAACAGGGAATGCTTACTCCTCCCGGGTACCTGGTCCCACCTCTAGCTTGCTAGGGATCCGTAGATGCTCTATTTTGTACGCTATTGTGAGTGCTGTTGAGATTATCGTCATGAGCTTCTTTAAATCATAAAGCCTCTCCTCCATAGTAAATTAAACCAATCATTCATATTCATTATTTCTTCCGGTATGCATATGGAAATCGCTAATGTTGATATGATATAGTCAAGAGGAGATAACTATGATCTAGTTCCTTGGCGTTTTGGATCCCACGGCAAGGGTAGAGGGGGCCTAGCAAAACTACTTTCTATTATCAAAATATGTTTTTAAATACTAAATATGTTTCACTATCATTCAACTTGATCGTGCAAGTTTGGTAGGAGACAGAAAATGGAATGCGTGCCTCAGAGAACGAATTCTGTACCTGTCTCTTTTGATATATACACCCAGACAAAAGTTAAGCAACACCCCAATATTTCTTAAACTTTAAACGATAGCACCAAGACGTTTTCGTAAAATATATCAAATACCAATTCTTTTGTAGATGACTTTACACCTTTTGTTAACATATAACACTAAAATGATATCGAAATTGAAACATTTAGCTTTGATAGAGCCTCAAATGAAAAGAAGGTATTTTTTAGGGAAAATAATGTAGAATAAAGTTTGAAGACAAGTATTGATTAATTAAGGCAACAGATACTTGAAAAAGAGATAAACCAGATTAGGCTCGAGATTCACAAACCTAATACGGGTTTCTTTCAAAAATTTAGTATTATATTCTTTCAGTCGACTTCCGGTTGAGTTTTATCCCAACTACCCTCTTTCAATCGCTTGTGTTAATAAATTGCCGATAATTCCCGTTAAAGACATTTGTTGACCATATTTGCTCTATATTCCATGTTCACCGATGTTAATGATAACTTTCAGCCAAATTATTCCGCAATTTGGTCGAACGGGATGCACATCCGGTTTTTAATTCTGACATAAAAAGAGAACTTTACGATTCGACGGATTCATCTCTTAACCGGGAAGTGACATTTTGGTAGGTGGTTGTCCTACATGAAGATTGATATTGGTCGAACTATAGTTGAATAAAACAAATCAACAAAATGGTGGTCACAAAGGTGTTATCTTAAAGAAAATACAGAAACTGTATCCATAAAGATATCGTTGTCAAACTTTATTTCTTTGATAAAGACGACAGTTATGAAAATACAAATCCAAAAATATTTTCTTCATGGTCTTAATGTTTGTGTGATAAAAAAATTAGTTCTACCGGTACGTAGGCGCTAATCTTCACTTCCGATTTCATAATCGCGCTTTTTGACACGATATTTTTTTTCAAAGAAATTTATTCCCAATTCCGAAGAGATAATTCACATGATCTCAGCATTTTTAATACATATTCAGTCTTGAATTCCATCAGACTAACAATCTGATTCATTGCAACCATACTGAACAGCGAATTCTACAAGATAAATCAATCCCTTGAACTTAATGTCTAACTTGAATTGGATGCCGATTTAAAATAAGTTGCATAATACAATTATGTTAAATAAAGCAATATTTTCTTCGTCAAAGGTCAGATCTATATCATGATACATAATTTTCAAATATTTTTTATCAAACCAGCATTTTGCATTAAAAACAAGTTCGCTGTTGCTTAACTTTTGTCTGTGTGTATAGTTTCGATCGCTTATAGGTCTTTGACAGACTTTGAGCAATTTCGATGGCCTACTTAAATACGGGACACTTTTGAATTTCAGATTAGTACTCCGCTCTCTTACTGCTACGAACAACATGTTTCGCTTACATGTTAAAAAAAACCCTAGAAAGTCACTTCGTACGTATGATCATATGTTTCAAAATGACTATTGAATACACAACACGAAGTATACAATGATCCGCGAGTCAATAGTCCTACAGTAGCAAGGACCAGAGCAAGAATTTTTTGTAATGTAAGATATATTTTTATTTTAATATATATTCAAATTTGTTCATTTGGATCACGAGTTGTATTACGTAATTTTCAATTTTGTACCTGTCTCTTTACGTGGACCATCGAATTTGTCATTTAATTCAAAAAATTATCGAAATTAAAGGAGGTTAACATATTAGCATGACCACTCCAATGCTATTTTGAACATATATTTTATTTGGATATGCTACTGAATCGACCCTACAGGGAATTTGGAGCCGCGTACTCTCTGTAATGCACAAACTTAAATTAATGGTGCTACTGAAATGAATTTTGGCGGCTAATTAAAAGCACTTTTGCTGGAAGCATCACTGAAGAGGATTTAATATCCAAAACACGTGTCTGGTGCATAATAAATTGGTTTGAAATTTCTTCAAGAGGATATAGAGTTCTTTAATGATGCTATTGAATTTAACATTACTACAGATGTTTAGATGTTCTTTACCGGTGAGAAATCAGTTCTCGTTTAAATCGTGCAGAATTATTTAAACATATCTATTGTCCGAACAAATATATCACGACTCTGTTGTTTTTAGGCTTGACCTGCCATGATGTTAAAATCTGATAATCTTTTATCAATAGGTAAAACGTTCCGTTAAGAAACATTGTTTTAACTGACATTTAAATGTTATTTAAAAAGAATACTATAGACAATCAGCAAATAAGTAGGTCTGGCTATCACAATTCTGTAATATTATAAACAAACACTGCTTAAAGATGACACTTCTGAATTTCTTCTCCCATAACCGAGCTTTCGGTATAATTCAGCTGCTTTTGACTATCTTAACAGGTAAGCTATGTTTGATTTTTTATCTACAGATTACAAGATGTGATCACACAAAATTGACAATTTAAAAGTCAATACAGAAACATTTTGCAGAAGAAATTTGTAAAATGTGCAAGATTTAGGTAATTAAACATGTATGGAAAAGGCTTGATTAAAGTGTAGTTCATAATCAGTGAATGAAAGTCAAACACAAAAGTCGAAACCAGATTTCAGAAACCACAATCGAAAAGCTTACGAATTATGGAGAAAAATCACAAAATTTTAATTCCACACTCGGAAAGAAAATAGGACAAATGAAAATGACAAGCTCTACAGAAACACGAAGGACAACGTATAATCTAGACATCATATGATATCTTTATTACACAAAAATGTATTTTCACTTCAATGAAATTCATACCACACATTTAATCTTTTTTTCATGAGGAACAATAGTAACCAACTCTTCAAAAGCCTTCAGAATCAAGTCATTCTTCTTCTTCTTCAATAATTAATCTGCACATGTAATTGGGATTACGTTGAATATATCATAGGGGCAAGGTTAAGAACTTTAATAAGACGATGTTAAAATTTCCACACAGTAACTCTCATGCATGGGGCTATTAGGTCAACAAACAGCTGGGACAACGGGGACAATCACAGAGACATTAAATGTGAAGATAAATAGATTCAGTTTCATCGAACTTGAACTTGAAAGGCTATACGATGTGTTTTGTTTATTTCTAATGCAAATGCAGTACAAAATATTTACAAATTGTGATTATGGCCACCTCCCCCTTCACGACAGAAGCCATTTGAAAGTCCATATACTGTGTTTAAAAGGACAACTCAATCGCTAACTTTTAACCTTAGAAATGATCAAACATGTGAAAAACACCATCAAAGTTAGCTATGTTGCCGAATTACGAATAATAAAATTCCTATACGAACTTCTGGTACATTAAAACTGGTATAAAATTTTATTCAATAAGGCAAAGAGTTAGAACATTTCCGTATTATTCTATTGCTCCACGGGTTGCCGCGGATACTTTAATATATACTCGTACTATTTTTATGGATACTACTCCTATACCTACTACTTCTATTGCTCCACGGGCTGCTGTGGATACTACTAAATATACCCTACCCTACAGGATGCTTACACTACTTATGTTAATGTTTATTTTTCCACATAGGAGTATTTGGTGAGATCTGCCGCTAGAGATACTACTCGTACTATTCATATGGATACTACTCCTATACCTTCTACTTCTATTGCTCCACGGGCTGCTTTGGATACTTCTATATTTACCCTATCCTTCAGGATGCTTACACTACTTTTGTTAACATTATTTTTTTTCCACATAGGAGTATTTGGTGAGATCTGCCGCTATAGATACTACTCGTACTATCTTTATGGATACTTCTCCTATACCTACTACTTCTATTGCTCCACGGGCTGCTTTGAATACTACTATATTTACCCTACCCTTCAGGATTCTTGCACTACTTATGTTAACATTATTTTTTTCCACATGGGAGTATTTGGTGAGATCTGCCGCTATAGATACTACTCGTACTATTCATATGGATACTACTCCTATACCTACTACTTCTATTGCTCCACGGGCTGCTGTGGATACTACTATATTTACCCTACCCTTCAGGATGCTTATACTACTTATGTTAACATTATATTTTTCAACATAGGAGTATTTGGTGAGATCTGCCGCTATAGATACTACTCGTACTATTTGTATGGATATTACTCCTATACCTACTACTTCTATTGCTCCACGGGCTGCTGTGGGTACTACTTTATTTACCCTACCCATCAGGATGCTTACACTACTTATGTTTACATTATTTTTTTCCACATAGGAGTACTTGGTGAGATCTGTCGCTATAGATACTACTCGTACTATTTATATGGATACTACTCCTATACCTACTACTTCTATTGCTCCACGGGCTGCTGTGGATACTACTATATTTACCCTACCCATCAGGATGCTTACACTACTAATGATAACATTATTTTTTTCCACATAGGAGTACTTGGTGATATCTGCCGCTAGAGATACTACTCGTACTATTTGTATGGATATTACTCCTACACCTACTACTTCTATTGCTCCACGGGCTGCTGTGGATACTACTATATTTACCCTACCCATCAGGATGCTTACACTACTTTTGTTAACATTATGTTTTTCCACATAGGAGTACTTGGTGAGATCTGCCGCTATAGATACTACTCGTACTATTTGTATGGATATTACTCCTACACCTACTACTTCTATTGCTCCACGGGCTGCTGTGGATACTACTATATTTACCCTACCCATCAGGATGCTTACACTACTAATGTTAACATTATTTTTTTCCACATAGGAGTACTTGGTGAGATCTGCCGCTATAGATACTACTCGTACTATTTATATGGATATTACTCCTACACCTACTACTTCTATTGCTCCACGGGCTGCTGTGGATACTACTACGACGAACACTGCTGCACGTGAGTAGTTCATATAAGTGAGTATAGTTAAAAACATAACTTAATAAAGTTGGGGAAGTCTTAGAGTTCTTTTTTAATTCCAAATACTAGTATGCACTGAATGAGACACATGTATAATTGAAATATAAAGGCACACCTTTGTTATCTCTTTATTGAATTTTAAAAAAGTATTTTGCTTTCATAAGGTTGTCATTATCGCACTTTATATTCTTTTGTGGAACAAGATAGTGGCTGGGAAGGTCAAGGTCAAATCCCTTCTAAAAAATGGTGAATTTTTCAATTTGTATTTATAATTTCTTCGAAATCATACCACTCCTGGCAGATTCCAACCAGAATAAAATTGTTAATTCTATAATCAGTTCTCGAGGATATAAGAAACTGGACGAGGAGAAAATCCCACCTCTGCATTGTATTTTACTGAAACAATCAACCAATGTATTTATGTGGCAATTACGAAAGCTATTTGAATGTAATTTTTTTTGAATTGTTTTTGTAAGGTATCACATTTAAATATCTCCATTACCATACCAATGGCATGTTAACAGAAATGTTCCGCAATGTATGCAGCGATTATAGTACTAGCACATTTAGATGTCATGTATATCCTAATGTAGACAAATAAACTCAAAGTCGTCCATTTTATATTTCATTCGCTCTATGAGAAATTGACTTCAAAATCAATGTCGCTTGATTTTAAAATGACAGTAACAAATGTTACAGGGATTATGGTTCTGTCGGCGGTGCGGTTGCAGGTGCCGTAGTTTGTGTAGTTATTATAATCATCATCATCATAGTTGTCAAGAAACACCAGAACAGACAACGAGTGACGCATGTTATACCTGCTCAACAAGGCGTCAATGTCGGTAAGTAACATCCCCTCCCCCCCAAATTAAATTAAATGAATAAATAGAAAAAAGAAATAAAAAAAAGTAGCGTCCTACTCTGCAGCCTTCTTCTGGAAAAAGAAATATCTAAATTTCTAAATGAATTTTGGATGTGTCTAAAAATTACTTTGGATCAAGCATCACTGATGAAAATTTGATATCCGAAACACGTGTCTGGTGCATAATAAATTATTATGCAAGAATAAAACACCTCTAGCAAGATAACACGTCTTCAAATTTATTAACAGCAACGACAAGACATGCACGTTTTGGGTATCCAACCCTCGTCAGTGATCCTCAATCCAAACAATGAAGTATGGCAAAATCCTTTGAAAATTATGTCCAAAATATACAGAAAGACGTAGCAAGATGGCTTGGATATGATACTACAGGACCCAGGTTTCAGAAATTTGACCAATTTTGTAAACAGACATTTTCGAATGCGTTGAAGAAACAACCAACCGAAATTGATCGATCATGGCTATATGTGCCCTCGGGGACTCCTGGTCCACCGGCAGTGACACTCACTAAGTGGTACAAGTGTTAAACGTCTTCAAATTCATTAACATAATTTAAAATCAGATGAATTAACAGCATGGGCCAAAGTAATACTTTGTCGTACATATATTCTTTAAAACTTGATTGACAAGTGCTTTTGCAATTGTCAGTTGATTTGTACATTTGTATGTCTCGAGAATTATTTTGCTAGATCTGGAAGAGCACATAAGAATTTACACACAAAGCAATTTGAAATTTGCCGAAAAATTTAAAATTTTATAAGTGCACGAAATGAAATTATAATTTTATGAGCAAACTTCAGTAAGGTATAACAGTGTATTTCTCCCTTCGGTGACCTCTCTCTAGCCTCTTTAAAGATGACGTCATCTTAAGCTCTGCGCATGCTCATTCTCTCTTGAGGATGTCATGTGCTTGTCCGATTTTTTTTTCATCAAAGAATGAAAAGTGACCAAGTCGAGACGACCAAAACAAGGTGTTCCCCTGGGCGTCCGCAATGTATGTAAACAACAATGAAGATACATCAAACAGTTGATAAAATTTACTCATGTGTCTTTATAACATAATAAGAATGCAACTTTTTTTTGTGTGTGGTATATATAGGTAAATGTACATCTTATTGTCTATCTGACAATCTGAAAACATCAATTTAACTTTAGACTTTTTCTGTCCTGCCTCCAGGGCCTCCCCGTAGCTCTAGATCTATCTGATTCACTAACAGTAACACTATAGTCTTTGTGGTTTATCCTAACTATCCTGCATCTGCATGCCTTTACTTGTCTTGTCTGAAAATAAACAATGAACATCGAATAAACAAAACTGTCGAAACAGATGCATGTCAGAACTTCAGTATATTAAACATTTTTCTAGTATATGTAGGTATAATCACTATGGGTGCCAGGGAGGGTAGGGAGATTATACCTTACTGAAGTTTGCTCATAAAATTATAATTTCATTTCGTGCACTTCGTGCACTTATAAAATTTTAAATTTCATTTCACAAACTTCAGTAAGGTATAACAGTGTATTGTTCAAAGCAATAGTTTTAAACTTGCTCACATGTTTAAAACTGCATCTGAGAAGTTTTGTTGGTTGTTTCCACTCTCCCCTTCAATGGTATTGCTATAGAACCTTTTAAAAACATTCTCTGATTTCCAGTTTGCCATTTTCATTATCTGAGCTACTGATAAACCCTGTTTTAAGGCTTTTAAAGTAGACGCGCTCCTAGTTGAGTGTGATTTGAATTTTGAAACATCTATTCCAGATTTGCTCATCATTTCTTGTAACCACTTTGCAATTGTGCATGGCTTGACAGATTTGTGAGGTTTTATAAAACTTATAAGTAGTATGGTTTGACTACCCCTCAAATTTTGTGTGTTGCTAATGTACTCTTTGGTACAATCAACCACATCCAGTTTTGGAAATAACTCAAATTGTCTAAGGGTGAGAGATATAGGTTTACCCCCCATTCTTCTCCTACTCTTAGTAAGTGTTGGGAGTGTAAACTGAATATAATCATCACCCATGCTCATATATTCCATATCTAACTTGCTCACTTCAGATGATCTACATGCTGTTGCAAGGGCAATGAGCATTGTTACTTTTAATGTGAGTTCCTTTAAAGTAAGTACTTTGTTATCATTCAGTGAGTTGATATACCTAAGGACTGAATCTACATCCCAGGTGCATGAGTACCTAGGCATAGGGGGTCTTTTATTAAATATTCCCAGTAACAGTCTGCAAATTACATTATGCTGACCTATGGGTGTCCCATTATGGCCAACATGACAAGCTGATATGGCTGAGCGATAGGAATTTATGGAGCTATATGCGTAGCCTTTGTCATACAATTCTGCAAGGAAATTTGCTACATGCTCCACAGGGGCCTGAATGGGATCCAGGTTCCTCTCATAACACCAGCTACTCCAGT
Source organism: Pinctada imbricata (assembly GCA_033119305.1). NCBI lineage: Eukaryota > Metazoa > Mollusca > Bivalvia > Pterioida > Pteriidae > Pinctada > Pinctada imbricata. The sequence continues at coordinate 20,815,898 of VSWD01000008.1, read as the reverse complement.
ATTTCCAGCAGGTGTTGTAAGAGGTCTGAGTTCCCTTTCTCCATGATTCCACCAAGAGGTTTGTAGCTTCATGCGAAAGTCCTCTTGCTCCTGCTTCTCCCCTGATACTTTCCATGCAACCAATTTGAGTGTTGAGTCTAGTATCAGAGGATGAGCCTGTCCCTCGGGAGATGTTAACAAATTCTTTATTGGCGGTAGCAGAATTGGACAGTCTACTGCCATGCTCAGAAGCATTGGGTAGGCTGCTTGTGTTTGCCAAGAAGGAGTGATTATCACTATTTTGGCTTTGTCCTTCATTACTTTCGCTAGGACTCTCGGGATCAAGCAGAATGGGGGAAACGCATATGCTTTCAGTTGACCCCAATGTTTCATGAATGCATCTATCCCCAGTGCACCTGGGTCTGGTCTCCAGCTGAAGTATGCTGGGGTTTGATTGTTCAACCTGTCTGCAAATAGATCTATCAATATTGGCCCCCATACCTTGTTTAATTATTTGAATATCATAACATTCAGTTTCCATTGGGATGAAGACTTCACATGGCGACTCTCCCAATCTGCCCGTGTGTTCATTAAACCTGGTAGGTATTCTGCTGTGAGAGTTATCTCCCTCTTTAAACAGAATTCCCATATCTCTTTGGTTATTTGATTGAGGGTTGGGGACTTTGTCCCCCCCCCCCCCATTTTGTTTATATGTGCCACTGCCGTTATGTTGTCCATCTTGATATGAACTAGCATATCTGTCTTGTTTTTTGCTACAGATTTGAGAGCAAGGTGGGCTGCCTTTAGCTCCAATGCATTTATGTGCAATTTCTTTTCCTCCTTGGACCAAGGGCCCCCCATCTTCATGTCTTGGCATACTGCTCCCCACCCCAGATTGGATGCATCGGATTCGATCATCAAATCTGGACTGGGCTTCAGTAACTGTTTGCCATTGTGTTCCTGGACATGATTTATCCACCATTTTATTTCTTCTTTGCAAGCTTTGCTTAGTTTTATTTTTGATTGGAAATTTTTTCCAAGGAGAAGCTGTTTGGTTTGGTGCATTTGCATTTCTCTTACATACAGTGTTGTTGGCACTATCGCATCTCTTGATGCATTTAGTAAGCCTACAAGACTGGATAGTTCTTGGATAGTTATCTCTCTTTTGTTTAGAGCTTGATTGCACTTGTCCAGAATCTTGTGAATTTTGTTTTCTGGGAGTGTGACCTTCATCATTACTGAATCTATCAAAAAACCTAGAAACTCCAGATTTTGGGTTGGTGTCAGTTGTGATTTTTTCCAGTTTATCACAAAACCCAAATTCTGAAGGATCCATATTAATGAATCTCTGTCTCTCTGGAGCGCATCTTGACTTTGATTCATTATCAGTATGTCGTCCAAGTAAATCACAAGACGGATGCCTATTCGTCTTAGAAATGCTACTAAAGGCTTCATTATTTTGGTGAATAGGCGGGGGCCTGACGCCAATCCAAACGGTAGGGATCTGAACTGTAGGGTTTGACCCTCTGAATTCAAAAACCTCAGATATTTTCTATGATCTTCGTGGATCAATATGCTGAGGTAAGCATCTTTCAAATCTACTTTCACCATGTAATCCCCTTTTTGAATGAGATTTTTTACAGTTAAAAACCCCTCCATTTTGAAATGGTGATACTGAATATGTTTGTTCAGTCCCTTTAGATTGAAGATTGGCCTCAGGCCTCCGTCTTTCTTCTGTCGTATGAAAATATTGCTCAAAACCTGATTGTGTATTATTGGAAATTCGACCAATTCTACCGCATTCTTGTCTAGCAAGTCCTGTATTTCGTTTTCTACCAGCTTCATATTTTCCTTGTTTTCCTGATTTTGACAGAATTTTAGAGGATTTTGAACAAATTCTATTTTGTATCCCTTTATTGCATCCAAGATCACTTCATCCTGAGTCAAAATTTCCCAATTCATTGTGAAGTTGGCCAGTCTTCCCCCCACTGGTAGGGACTTTACATTTGAACATGAATGCATGTTTATCAAACCCAGGTCTAAAACTTCTGGGTAAACATTTGGTCGAATTTCCTCTGATTCTTGAGAGTTTGGAGGAAGTTCGTTTTGCATACCTTTGGGCTTGGTAGGTCCTTCTGTAGGTGCTGGTTCTGCCCCCACGCTGCATCTTGCACGAGGGCCCCCTACGAAAGGGCTGACGCCTCTGACTCTGTGGTTGGTCATAGGTGTAACTACAGGAAATCAATTTCATGGGGATTCCCCTCCGTTTTGACTGGTTAACCGTACTGAATAAAAGGTGTCACATCATTGGTCAAAAATGTTGGAAATGTATTTATAGCATATAGAATCAATAAAATATGACCAGTAGTCGTGATAAATTTAACTTTGAACTTGATCTTGTCTTTTATGCAATCTACAGATCGATTTGAAAATACGTTAAAATTGGAAATTTTTCGATGAGGACGGAGGGGTCCTGTAAAAAAGTGAAATCTGCGAAAAAATGACATGCATGACCCCCCTTTTTCTTTTCATTTTTATGCGTGCCAAAGATGTCGCAAGCGAAAAAAAACCAACTTTACAAACTTCCAGGCATTTTAAGTCAGTCAAATCGAGCTAATTCGTTAATCATACAAAGAAGGTTTTTATTTCCTGTAGTTACGCCCATAGGATCGTCGCTCGTCGCCGGTCTTTCGTCGCTTGGGGGCTTTTCCTTTGCCTAGCGAGTCCGAAATTTCTCTGGCTCTTTTTCTGGATTTCGAATGTCTCTCCAACACTTTGTAGTAGTCTTCTCCCAACAACTTGCCTTGGGTGCCCTCAATAAACAGAGTCTCGTTCGTGAAAATAGATTTCCGTGCTATTTTGGCGTCTCCAAAAAAATTAGAAAGCACATTGAGTCTACGTTCGTACAGGCATGCAACGTTTGCCTGTCCCAGCAAAAGGATAGTTTTCTCAATTAGTTGTAAGAGTTCATCAATTCCCATAGAGGTACTTTCATCCCCATCTACTCCTTTCTGGACAGTTTTCCAAATTTTGGACAAAGGGCCCATTACATGCCCGATTCTCTTCTGAACGAATTTCAGGCTTCCGTCATGTATCTTAGTGTACATGATGGCTTTCTTATCGTCTATAAGCTCCTCGACAAAATCGTCCATAAGAGGAGTGGTAAACACGGCGTTACTTGGTATTGGCGTTTCCTTGGGGATTTTTTCCTTGATAACCTCATCCTTGATGTGGCGTGTGAAATGCTTATATACATAATCACGCATGCCGCCGGTCAGTTTATCAATCTGATCCCCGACTGTGGGGTCAAAACGCTCTCTGGAGTCATCCTCGCCCTGCGACCCGTCTTCGTCTGAATGATCAGTCGCAAAATCTGCATAGTGACCATCGTCACTGTGATAATAATCAGACTCCGATTCTGAGCTAGCTGATTCATCAGCGCCATGCCTTCTGGCTTGAAATGCGGGCGACCTTCTGGTCTCAACTTTTGTCCTTCTGGACTCATTCGACTCGGAGAAATCACTTTCTCTGTCGGTCATCATGTACTATGACGTTCAATAGATGCAAAATACACAAAATTGTGTATAAATAATGGCGAAAAAGTAGCCGATTGCGCTGGATAAATGTCTCTTTGAAAAATCGTGATGGCAACTTGTCAGCCGAAGGAGAGAATGAGCATGCGCAGAGCTTAAGATGACGTCATCTTTAAAGAGGCTAGAAAGAGGTCACCGAAGGGAGAAATACACTGTTATACCTTACTGAAGTTTGTGAAATAAAATTAGCCAGTACCCATCTTCTTTATACATATTATTGACCAGAAGCTTGAAGATTTTCAAAGATTGTTTTCTACCTGTCTGTTCAATCATACGGAAGTGTTCCAGCTCTATACCTATTCTTGGAGAAAATTTCAAACCATTTGTTCTGCACCAGACACGTGTTTCGAATATTAAATTCTCATCAGTGATGCAAGTTTCATTGATCATTCGTTTGAAATTTTCCTTTTTGAGTGAGTAGGAGTTATGAGCTACTATTAAGTATCTGACCCCATGCTCTTTAAACGAGCTACACAAAATTAGTTCTGCATTTTTAAATCATTTTGGAAAGGATTACCACTGTTCATTTTGGAAAGGGGTACCACTGTTCATTATCCTAGACATACAAGTCTGGTTCACCGAATATGAAACTTTTATGCCCATAGGGCTGAGACCGCTCTTTCAATTCTCGTTTCCTTCCAATGTTAGGCATCACATCTTTCCACACTTGCTACTTTCTGTTTTTATAATTTTTCCCTGAATCAGTGGATTGCATGTGTTTTTGTCTCTTTTCTTATAATTTGAACTGCATGGCCTGAATGATTGACGTTTTGGTTTTTCCCTTCAGTGAGTACATCCAACCAGCAGCAGATGGGATACGGCGGGACACCTGGATACGGCGCCCCTGGTTACGGAGCACCAACGTATGCCACCCCAGCTTACGGTACTCCTGTGTATGGTGGTTACCATCACTAAATGTTTGCCCTATCTTATGATGACATTTTATCATTCATTGTTTTATTGTTTACTGTTTCAAGACATTACCATAAATGTATTGATTAGAGTGACTAAATCCTGTCAATCTTTCAATACAAGTAACTAATAAAACTCAAACTGATAGCATTTTACCATTTATTGTTTATTACTGGTAAATCGTCGAACATTTCATGTCTACTCTTAACGGGCATCTGATCCGGGGAATCATTGTTACTCCTTTACTGGATATTTAGTTGTTATATTTGGTTTTGTATTATTGATGGTTTAGTATGAATAATGGTAATAATCTGAATTTGGGTTTAGTATTGGTTTCTCATTCAGTGATCATCTTCAATGCATACGATGTGAATTAGACATAAAAAGAAAACTGTTATCATCTGTTGACACCAAATCTATTATTTATCGCTATATTTAATGTCGCATGAGTAAAGAATGATGTAAGTAAGAAGTCAACGTTTTAACAGAATAAATATGGAAAGATACAAAGTTCTTGGTACTGAAGAGTTACTTATATTGAAGAGATCTCCGACAGGATCACGTTGCAGTGATTACAGCGGAACACACACGTATAGACAAGACCGAACCAAACAACGGACACAAAGCAAAACAAACAACCAGAGACATGCAATGAGACAAATGAAAACACCAAAGGACATGAGGACAAACAAACAGAATTCAGAATTTGGTTTTGTTTTTGACTTCCATTCACTGAAACCAAAGAATAACAATATCAAAAAATAGTAATAGATTTATTTTTTACACATTTTATTATTGGAGTGTTCGAAAAAAAACCCAACTACATAGTACGTCATAAGATAATGTCACTCTGAAACTGGATATTCATGGTACTTTGCAGATGATGACACCTTTCTCTCTGCACGTTGATAATATGTTGACGTAGGGATCTGTTTGTCAAATCCATAAATTCTTGTAAATTCCTGAGAATAAAAAATATGTCTTTGTAGATTCACGAGTAAAAAATCAGAAATCGTAAAATATCAATCGTTTCCATCGGAAATTTCAAATTCTAGGTTCTATTTTTGTGCTCTCTGGTCATGCCGATAATATTCAGCAACATAGATTTATTTATAGAAAACGAATCACTTGCATTTTGCAGACTTACCTGTACACCGTCTGTCTTCTTGATAGTACACTTTTTACTATCTCCCTTAAATTAATGGCTTCCACTTTCTCCGATATTGCTTTATGACTGTTTAAAAAAGGAAAAACAAAACTACTAAAAACGATGAATTCTATGACTGATAAAGAAGTCGCAAACAAGCACTATGATTAAAAATAGATCTATTTAGAGTAATTTAAAAAGAAAAAAAGTACAGTCGACTTTACTATTAGCAATGTAGATATTTGCGACAGGAGTGACTCAAAATCAAGTTTCCTTAAAAAGAGTTGCCAAAACGTTGATGGTATGGCAAGGCATACTAAAGAATTCCTTACCTATCTTGTGATAAAGCTGTCTTAGAGAGATTGGTTAGTGTGATCAATGTTTCCTCTATCCTGTCTTACCTATCTTGTGATAAAACTGTCTTTGAGAGATTTGTTAGTATCAATGTTTCCTCTATCCTGTCTTACCTATCTTGTGATAAAACTGTCTTTGAGAGATTGGTTAGTGTGATCAATGTTTCCTCTATCCTGTCTTACCTATCTTGTGATAAAACTGTCTTTGAGAGATTGGTTAGTGTGATCATTGTTTCCTCTATCCTGTCTTACCTATCTTGTGATTAAACTGTCTTTGAGAGATTGGTTAGTATCAATGTTTCCTCTATCCTGTCTTACATATCTTGTGATAAAACTGTCTTTGAGAGATTGGTTAGTGTGATTAATGTTTCCTCTATCCTGTCTTACCTATCTTGTGGTAAAACTGTCTTTGAGAGATTGGTTAGTATCAATGTTTCCTCTATCCTGTCTTACCTATCTTGTGATAAAACTGTCTTTGAGAGATTGGTTAGTGAGTAGTAAGGTCACACGTTTTTGAGGTTTTTTTAACATGGCGAGTAATGGGTAATGGCGGATTGCGGCCGTGTAGTTGGTGATTTTTTTTAACCTATGGTGAGACTAATGAAAAATCTCGGGCATTTCGAGATTTGTTCGTCCATTTTTTTTAACCAAAAAGATGCGCAATGAGGCTTCGCCTCGGGAAATAGACCTGGTCTCGGGGAACCGAATCCAAGATGGCGGATTTATCGATTTATTTATAGATTTTTTCGCGAACCGGAAGTTGCGCAATGAAGGTCCATTTCTGATCCTCATTGCGCATCTTTTTGGTTAAAATAAATGGACGTCGACCTCGATTCGACAAGGGGAAGACTCAATTTCCTCCGAGCAACCTTTTTCATTCTACCCCCTCCCCAAAACCTTCCCAACCCACAGACAGAAAAGGAATATACAGAGGGCCGGAAGTACTCAAGCATCCTTAAGAAAAATCATTGATGATTACATTCTTCTCTTGCCGAGTCTTGCGGTCATAGTACGTCGACCTCGAGTCGGCAAGGGGAAGACTCAATTTCCTTCCGGTATCCTTTTCATTCTACCAACCCGATCATACATGACTCGCTGCGCACGAAAACATCATTCAAAAAGAATGTCGGGTGCCGCACCAACAGGATTCATGCGTGCTTATCATGCATTTTCATCATGGACTATATAATCCCCACGAAGTTAAAATGGTTTTACCTAATACTAACCCCGAAGCTAAATGGCTTACCTCTCTCAGATGGTTGCTAGGTAAAATGGGGGTGAAGTGAGACAGTCATCCCTATTTATACCTTTTTCCGTGTCACGTGACAGATCACGTGACACTAAGTCACCTAGCTAGGTAACCTATCTTGTCTTCATCATCCCTTTCTGCTCCTCGTTGCCTCATCTTTCCCCGAAACCTTCCCAACCCACAGACGGAAAAGGAATATACAGAGGGCCGGAAGTACTCAAGCATCCTTAAGAAATATCATTGATGATTATATTCTTCTCTGAATGTCGGGTGCCGCACCAACAGGATTCATGTATAATCCCCACGAAGTTAATGGTTTACCTATACCTAATACTACCCCCACGAAGCTAAATGGCTTACCTCTCTCAGATGGTTGCTAGGCAAAATGGGGGGGGGGGGGTGAAGTGAGACAGCCATCCCTATTTATACCTTTTTTCCGTGTCACGTGACAGATCACGTACACTAAGTCACCTAGCTTGTCTTCATCATCCCTTTCTGCTCCTCGTTGCTAAGGAAAAGTCCCCCTTCTGCTCCTCGTTTTTAAGGAAAGTGACTTAGACGCTCCTCGTTGCTAAGGAAAAGTCTCCCCCTTCTGCTCCTCGTTTTTAAGGAAAGTGGCTTAGACGCGATGTTCATGATCATCTTTGCGTTGTTAAGGTATTGTTCATCATCATTATCCCCTTCTGCTCCTCGTTGCTAAGGCACAATGTTAGTTGCTAAGACACTTACCTCTCTCAGATGGTTGCATCCATTTCCAAGATGGTTACCTAGCTAGGTGACCTATTTTGTCGTCCATCCCCCGGAAAAGAAAAAGAGAAAACTCGGAGTACTCAAGCATCCTTAAGGAAAAAAACTAATTTTCCTTCTCTTGTCGAGTCTTGCGGTCATAGTACGTCGACCTCGATTCGACAAGGGGAAGACTCAATTTCCTCCGAGCAACCCTTTTCATTCTACCCCTTCCCCAAAACCTTTCCAACCCAGAGACGGAAAAGGAATATACAGAGGGCCGGAAGTACTCAAGCATCCTTAAGAAAAATCATTGATGATTACATTCTTCTCTTGCCGAGTCTTGCGGTCATAGTACGTCGACCTCGAGTCGGCAAGGGGAAGACTCAATTTCCTTCCGGTATCCTTTTCATTCTACCAACCCGATCATACATGACTCGCTGCGCACGAAAACATCATTCAAAAAGAATGTCGGGTGCCGCACCAACAGGATTCATGCGTGCTTATCATGCATTTTCATCATGGACTATATAATCCCCACGAAGTTAAAATGGTTTTACCTAATACTAACCCCGAAGCTAAATGGCTTACCTCTCTCAGATGGTTGCTAGGTAAAATGGGGGTGAAGTGAGACAGTCATCCCTATTTATACCTTTTTCCGTGTCACGTGACAGATCACGTGACACTAAGTCACCTAGCTAGGTAACCTATCTTGTCTTCATCATCCCTTTCTGCTCCTCGTTGCCTCATCTTTCCCCGAAACCTTCCCAACCCACAGACGGAAAAGGAATATACAGAGGGCCGGAAGTACTCAAGCATCCTTAAGAAATATCATTGATGATTATATTCTTCTCTGAATGTCGGGTGCCGCACCAACAGGATTCATGTATAATCCCCACGAAGTTAATGGTTTACCTATACCTAATACTACCCCCACGAAGCTAAATGGCTTACCTCTCTCAGATGGTTGCTAGGCAAAATGGGGGGGGGGGTGAAGTGAGACAGCCATCCCTATTTATACCTTTTTTCCGTGTCACGTGACAGATCACGTACACTAAGTCACCTAGCTTGTCTTCATCATCCCTTTCTGCTCCTCGTTGCTAAGGAAAAGTCCCCCTTCTGCTCCTCGTTTTTAAGGAAAGTGACTTAGACGCTCCTCGTTGCTAAGGAAAAGTCTCCCCCTTCTGCTCCTCGTTTTTAAGGAAAGTGGCTTAGACGCGATGTTCATGATCATCTTTGCGTTGTTAAGGTATTGTTCATCATCATTATCCCCTTCTGCTCCTCGTTGCTAAGGCACAATGTTAGTTGCTAAGACACTTACCTCTCTCAGATGGTTGCATCCATTTCCAAGATGGTTACCTAGCTAGGTGACCTATTTTGTCGTCCATCCCCCGGAAAAGAAAAAGAGAAAACTCGGAGTACTCAAGCATCCTTAAGGAAAAAAACTAATTTTCCTTCTCTTGTCGAGTCTTGCGGTCATAGTACGTCGACCTCGATTCGACAAGGGGAAGACTCAATTTCCTCCGAGCAACCCTTTTCATTCTACCCCTTCCCCAAAACCTTTCCAACCCAGAGACGGAAAAGGAATATACAGAGGGCCGGAAGTACTCAAGCATCCTTAAGAAAAATCATTGATGATTACATTCTTCTCTTGCCGAGTCTTGCGGTCATAGTACGTCGACCTCGAGTCGGCAAGGGGAAGACTCAATTTCCTTCCGGTATCCTTTTCATTCTACCAACCCGATCATACATGACTCGCTGCGCACGAAAACATCATTCAAAAAGAATGTCGGGTGCCGCACCAACAGGATTCATGCGTGCTTATCATGCATTTTCATCATGGACTATATAATCCCCACGAAGTTAAAATGGTTTTACCTAATACTAACCCCGAAGCTAAATGGCTTACCTCTCTCAGATGGTTGCTAGGTAAAATGGGGGTGAAGTGAGACAGTCATCCCTATTTATACCTTTTTCCGTGTCACGTGACAGATCACGTGACACTAAGTCACCTAGCTAGGTAACCTATCTTGTCTTCATCATCCCTTTCTGCTCCTCGTTGCCTCATCTTTCCCCGAAACCTTCCCAACCCACAGACGGAAAAGGAATATACAGAGGGCCGGAAGTACTCAAGCATCCTTAAGAAATATCATTGATGATTATATTCTTCTCTGAATGTCGGGTGCCGCACCAACAGGATTCATGTATAATCCCCACGAAGTTAATGGTTTACCTATACCTAATACTACCCCCACGAAGCTAATGCTAATGCTTACCTCTCTCAGATGGTTGCTAGGCAAAATGGGGGGGGGGTGAAGTGAGACAGCCATCCCTATTTATACCTTTTTTCCGTGTCACGTGACAGATCACGTACACTAAGTCACCTAGCTTGTCTTCATCATCCCTTTCTGCTCCTCGTTGCTAAGGAAAAGTCCCCCTTCTGCTCCTCGTTTTTAAGGAAAGTGACTTAGACGCTCCTCGTTGCTAAGGAAAAGTCTCCCCCTTCTGCTCCTCGTTTTTAAGGAAAGTGGCTTAGACGCGATGTTCATGATCATCTTTGCGTTGTTAAGGTATTGTTCATCATCATTATCCCCTTCTGCTCCTCGTTGCTAAGGCACAATGTTAGTTGCTAAGACACTTACCTCTCTCAGATGGTTGCATCCATTTCCAAGATGGTTACCTAGCTAGGTGACCTATTTTGTCGTCCATCCCCCGGAAAAGAAAAAGAGAAAACTCGGAGTACTCAAGCATCCTTAAGGAAAAAAACTAATTTTCCTTCTCTTGTCGAGTCTTGCGGTCATAGTACGTCGACCTCGATTCGACAAGGGGAAGACTCAATTTCCTCCGAGCAACCCTTTTCATTCTACCCCTTCCCCAAAACCTTTCCAACCCAGAGACGGAAAAGGAATATACAGAGGGCCGGAAGTACTCAAGCATCCTTAAGAAAAATCATTGATGATTACATTCTTCTCTTGCCGAGTCTTGCGGTCATAGTACGTCGACCTCGAGTCGGCAAGGGGAAGACTCAATTTCCTTCCGGTATCCTTTTCATTCTACCAACCCGATCATACATGACTCGCTGCGCACGAAAACATCATTCAAAAAGAATGTCGGGTGCCGCACCAACAGGATTCATGCGTGCTTATCATGCATTTTCATCATGGACTATATAATCCCCACGAAGTTAAAATGGTTTTACCTAATACTAACCCCGAAGCTAAATGGCTTACCTCTCTCAGATGGTTGCTAGGTAAAATGGGGGTGAAGTGAGACAGTCATCCCTATTTATACCTTTTTCCGTGTCACGTGACAGATCACGTGACACTAAGTCACCTAGCTAGGTAACCTATCTTGTCTTCATCATCCCTTTCTGCTCCTCGTTGCCTCATCTTTCCCCGAAACCTTCCCAACCCACAGACGGAAAAGGAATATACAGAGGGCCGGAAGTACTCAAGCATCCTTAAGAAATATCATTGATGATTATATTCTTCTCTGAATGTCGGGTGCCGCACCAACAGGATTCATGTATAATCCCCACGAAGTTAATGGTTTACCTATACCTAATACTACCCCCACCACGAAGCTAAATGGCTTACCTCTCTCAGATGGTTGCTAGGCAAAATGGGGGGGGGGGGTGAAGTGAGACAGCCATCCCTATTTATACCTTTTTTCCGTGTCACGTGACAGATCACGTACACTAAGTCACCTAGCTTGTCTTCATCATCCCTTTCTGCTCCTCGTTGCTAAGGAAAAGTCCCCCTTCTGCTCCTCGTTTTTAAGGAAAGTGACTTAAACGCTCCTCGTTGCTAAGGAAAAGTCTCCCCCTTCTGCTCCTCGTTTTTAAGGAAAGTGGCTTAGACGCGATGTTCATGATCATCTTTGCGTTGTTAAGGTATTGTTCATCATCATTATCCCCTTCTGCTCCTCGTTGCTAAGGCACAATGTTAGTTGCTAAGACACTTACCTCTCTCAGATGGTTGCATCCATTTCCAAGATGGTTACCTAGCTAGGTGACCTATTTTGTCGTCCATCCCCCGGAAAAGAAAAAGAGAAAACTCGGAGTACTCAAGCATCCTTAAGGAAAAAGACTAATTTTCCTTCTCTTGTCGAGTCTTGCGGTCATAGTACGTCGACCTCGATTCGACAAGGGGAAGACTCAATTTCCTCCGAGCAACCCTTTTCATTCTACCCCTTCCCCAAAACCTTTCCAACCCAGAGACGGAAAAGGAATATACAGAGGGCCGGAAGTACTCAAGCATCCTTAAGAAAAATCATTGATGATTACATTCTTCTCTTGCCGAGTCTTGCGGTCATAGTACGTCGACCTCGAGTCGGCAAGGGGAAGACTCAATTTCCTTCCGGTATCCTTTTCATTCTACCAACCCGATCATACATGACTCGCTGCGCACGAAAACATCATTCAAAAAGAATGTCGGGTGCCGCACCAACAGGATTCATGCGTGCTTATCATGCATTTCATCATGGACTATATCTCCCCATAGAAAATATGGCTTACCTAATACCCCACGAAGCTAAATGGCTTACCTCTCTCAGATGGTTGTTAGGCAAAATGGGGGTGAAGTGAGACAGTCATCCCTATTTATACCTTTTCCGTGTCACGTGACAGATCACGTGACACTAAGTCACTTAATTTAGTCACTATAGTTATATATATACATATAACATACAAAGGTCATATATTTTTATTATTTTTCATCATAAAAAAGTCTAGTGTTCTCTCTTCACTCCGACCATTCATCTTTTCCTGTTGTTGTATTTTCTTCAGTTATTGTCTTCTTTACATTCTTCATTATCACTGATATCATTATTTATGGGGATATAATCGGGAAATTCGCTTCCATATCCGATCTTGATTATATCTTTGTATACCCTTATCTCCATATTTTGTCCGAAAATCAATTTTGGAGTGACCCAGAATCCGTGATCCTTTACGAAGGATTCAATGCACGTGAAAGGTATTTTTTCCTTGTAGGTTTCTAGTCTTATAACCCTGTCTTTCAGTACTATTTCTGTTAGTACTACTCTCTCATGTTCCTCTCCTTTAGCTTTGAAAACGCTGCTTCTTTTCATTTTAATAAAATGATGAAGTATATTTTTTTCTTCCCTATTTATACTTTTAAAAAAAGTTAAAAAATAGTTACGTAACTTATAAAATAGTATATAAAAGGAAGGAAAATCGAGGAAATGTTTCTTTTATCATGGAGATCCTTAACATCAGAGACGTTATCGTTAGCAACGGAATTACCTTTGAAGCATGGTTAAGCGATGTAAATAATATTTACATGGGGAAGACGGTAAAGAATAAGTGGAGTAATCCTTATACACGATTACCTTTGGACAGGAAGTGAATTATGGAACTTTACGAGAAGCATATCAGGGACAACCTGTGGAATCAGTTAAACGAACTAAGAGGAAAGACTCTCGGATGTTGGTTGCATCCTAAGAAAAAGAAAGAAAGATTAAAATGATATATATTGTCTTTTTTTTATTCATTTACTTAGTGGTTACCATTTTTAGATTTTTTTATTCTGTACGATAAGACGGATATCATAGATTTTATATCATTCGTTATGAAGCCGTTTAATAAAGAAGAGCGAGAAAAAGAGAAGGAGATTGAGAATAATGCGTGCGAGTGTTTAAATCAAATATTGAGGGGTAAAATTAGGGAACATAAGAAAAAATGAAAATCAGTCTCTACCAACAAGAAAAAAGATAATTAAATATTGGTTTACCAAAGGAGAAGGATGCAAAGAAGAAGGAAAAGAAAGAGACCGATGAGGGGGGGAGGGGGAAATCGAAAAAATATGCCTTCATGGCCCTTTCCCGTATATCGTCGTAAAGTGACACGCAAACGACGGAGATGATTTTTGTAAATTTAAAAAAAAATTAAAATAATGAAAAAAATCTTATTTTTTATTCATTTATAAAATATGCCCAATAGAAGGAAGAGGGTAGTAAGACAGCGAGGAGGAGATAAAAGACGACGAAAACTAAACTATTATAATAGTGCCGAATGGATGAGAAAAATAGCAATCCAAGGAATGCTTGTGTCGCCTGCGAAGCGGTTTGATTATTATTCTAGAAAGTGGATCAAATTTATTGGTATCAGTATAAAAGTCTTGTCAAATGAAATTCATTTGAAATATCAGACCTCTTAATTACAAATTAAAAGACATGGTCATTCTCGAATTTTCAGAAAAGAGTGTCGATCATCTAGGTCAAGGTCACTACGTAAAAATTGGTCACAAAAAGGTCTCATCATTATTAAACACCTATCACGAACCAATAAAAAGATATATACAACCTTAATTTATTAGAAAAGGAGGTCAAATAGCTAGGTCAAGGTAAAAAATTATGGTATGTGTAGAATGGCATTGTTACAAGGAAAATACATGTGAAATATCAAAGCCCTATCACCTACCAATCAAAAGATATAGCCAATTTTACTTTTCTTGAAAAGTAGGTCAAATATCTTGGTCAAGGTTACAAGGTCAAATATTATGGTCTGTGTAGAAAGGTCTTGTCACAAGGAATACAGATGTGAAATACCAAAGCCCTATCACTTACCAATCAAAAGATATATACAATCTTAATTTTTTTTGAAAAGTAGGTCAAATATGTAGGTCAAGGTAAATAGGTCAAAAAATTATGGTAAGCGTAGAAAGGCGTTGTTACAAGGAATAAACATGTGAAATATCAAAGCCCTATCACTTACCAATCAAAAGATATAGCGAATCTTATCTTTTTTTCAAAAGTAGGTCAAATATCTAGGTCAAGGTCACAAGGTCAAAATTATGGTATGTGTAGAAAGGTCTTGCCACAAGGATTGCATGTGTGAAATATCAAAGACCTGACACTTACCAATCAAAAAGATATATCCATTCTTAATTTTTTTGAAAAGTAGGTCAAATATGTAGGTCAAGGTCACTAGGTCAAAAATTATGGTATGTGTAGGAAGGTCTTGTCACAAGGAATACACATGTGAAATATCAGAGCCCTATCACTTACCAATCAAAAGTTATGGGCTGTGACACCCAAAGTGTGACAGACAGACAGACGGACGGACTGACAGACGGACGGACGGACGGACAGACGGACAACGGACAAAGTGATCCCTAAGTGTCGCTATGCTTCGCAGGCGACACAAAAATTAGGCGTCTTCGCAGACGACAGAGGGGAGGTTGCGGGGGAATTTTTGATAAAAAAATTTGGGATTTGCAGGTTAAATACATGAAATAATTTCATTAATAAATTATGACTACAAGAAGGAGGACAGTAAAAAAAACAGAAGGGACGTCGTCGTAAAAATCAGAGAGGTGGGATAGATCCGATAAATAGATATTTTCGTAAAAAGAGACCGCAACCTCTAATTTTAACAAGGAAAAAACCTACTACGGCCGGGAGACTTAATGATCTCTTTTTGGGATTTGCACCGAAACACAAAAAATTAAGAGCTGCTAGGGATTCAAAAAGTTATACCAAAAGACAAAGACAATTAAACAAAATGTTTTTCATAAAAAAACAGATGTCTCCCCCTCCCTCTAAGTTACTTTGACCTTGGGCCAAAATGCAAAATGATGTGAAACCTTTGAGTCATGGGCAACATCATACTAAAACATGAAAGTGATTCATTACATTGTTTGAGGTAAAGCCCAAACATGATTGGCATATACAATTTCATTATAAGCATATTTAAAGAAATTGACTTTGGTCACATGACCTTGGATATAGGTGATCTGAAACCTACACTCACTGACGAGGGTTAAGTACCCGAAACATGCATGTCTATTCCATGCTGCAAACTTATCTGCTTTTAAATGATGCTATTGAATTTGAAGACGTTTAACATTGTATGGATCATGAGCAACAAAAAACTGAATTAGTGATCTGATACACGGTTCAAAATATAAAGCCTAAACATTATTAGCATAGACAATTTCTGCCTAGACATGCTTAGCATATACAATTTCATTACCAAAGTAAGAAGCTACCTTAACCATGAGACCTTGGGACAATGTGATAAGAAACATTCAGTCCTTAGAAACAACATACTAAAATATGAAAACAATCGAAGAAGGGTTCAGGAGATGTAGCCAGACAATATAAGTACGTACAATTTCATTAAAAAGAACTAAATGATCTTGACCTTGGGCACATGACCTTGGGTCAAGATGATAAGAAACCCTCCAATCCTGAGCAACAGCATACTATAGTATAAGAGTGATCCAGTATATGATTCCACAGATATAGCCCAGACTCAATAGCATTTACAATTTCATTAAAAAATGTAATACTTGACCTTAGTCATATGACCTTGGATCAAGGAGGCGTGAAACCTTTGGGTCATCAGCACCATCATACTAAAATATGACGTGATCCGATCACGGTTCAAAAGATTAAGCCTGGACATAATACATGTAACAAATACAATTTCATTTAAAATATACTAATTGACATTGACTTTGGTCACATGACCTTGAGTCAACGTGATGTGAAACCTTTACGTGATAAACAACACCATACTAAAATATGACGGTGATCTGATAAATAGTTAAAAGAGATAAAGCCCCAATGGGATAGCATGTACAATTTCATTAAAATGTACTTAGTAACTTTGACCTTGATCAAATGACCATGGGTCCAGGTGAAACCTTTTTGTCATGACTAAATACATTCTTAAACTTGAAAGCAATCCAGTATGCGGTCCAAGGGATAAAGCCTAAACAAGAATGTATCTACAATTTCATTAAAAATGTAGTAAGTGACCTTGGCCTTGGGTCAAGGTGATGTGAAGCCTTCGGGTCATAAGCAACAACATACTAAAATATGAAAGTTATCTGGCAAACGGTTCAAGGGATATAGCACGGACTGGAATGTATGTAAAGTTTCATTAAAAATGCACTAAAGTGACCTTGACCTTGGTCACATGACCTTGGGTCAAGGTGATATGAAACCTACGGGTCATAAGCAACAACATACTAAAATATGAAAGTGATCCTGCAAACGGTTCAAGAGATATAGCCCGGACAGGAATGTATGCATAATTTCATTAAAAATGCACTGAGTGACCTTGACCTTGGTCACATGATCTTGGGTCACGGTGATGTGAAACCTACGGGTCATAAGCAACAACATACTAAAATATGAAAGTTATCCGGCAAACGGTTCAAGAGATATAACCCGGACAGGAATGTATGCATAATTTCATAAAAAATGCACTAAGTGACCTTGACCTTGGTCACATGACCTTGTGTCAAGGTGATGTGAAACCTTCGGGTCATAAGCAACAACATACTAAAATATGAAAGTGATCCTGCAAACGGTTCAAGAGATATAGCCCGGACAGGAATGTATGCATAAATTCATTAAAAATGCACTAAGTGACCTTGACCTTGGTCACATGACCTTGGGTCAAGGTGATGTGAAACCTTCGGGTCATAAGCAACAACATACTGAAATATGAAGATGATCAGGCAAACGATTCAAGAGATATAGCCCGGACAGGAATGTATGCATAATTTCATTAAAAATGCACTAAATGACCTTGACCTTGGTCACATGACCTTGGGTCAAGGTGATGTGAAACCTTCGGGTCATAAGCAACAACATACTAAAATATGAAAGTGATCGGGCAAACGGTTCAGGAGATATAGCCCGGACACGATGTGTGACAGACAGACAGACGGACAGACGGACAGACAGACGGACGACGAAGGCAAAACCAATATGTCTCCTCCCCGTTGGGGGGAGACATAAATAGCAAGAAAGAGATATGGAATTAAATAATTTAAAATGAATGAACAGTTAAGACGTATTTATTTGGATCCTTCCGATCCCGGAAGTTTAGGAGGTGAATATAGATTGTATAAGAGTGCCAGGAATCAAGGTCTCAAGGTCACTCAATCCGACGTTTTGGTATGGTAATGAGATTTATCGGATTTGAGTAAATATCAGAAGGAAAATGACGGTTACAGGTTTTTATTGTTTTTAATGGACGTATTTAGTAGGTTCGCTTTTATATTTCCGTTAAAAGATAAGTCCGGAAAATCTATCGTACAAGCATTGAAAAAATTTTTTCCGAAAGACGACCTCGTAGACTACAGACCGATAAAGGGTCGGAATTTTATAATTCGACGGTCAAGACCTATTTGGAAGAAAACGATGTCATTCTATTTAGTACGGAAAATTACGATATAAAGGCTTCCATAGTCGAAAGATTACAACGTACCATAAAGGAGAAAATGTTCGCTTATTTTACCTCGTCAAACACCGTTAGATATATCGATATCTTACCCGAATTAGTCAAGGCTTACAATCAGTCCGAACATAGGGGAATCAAAATGCCTCCTGCCGACGTAAATGTCTGCAATTCTTATATCGTTTTTGAAAACTTGTACGGAGAGGGGGGTAAAAAAAGGAAAAAACCAGAAAATTTAAGAAGGGAGATTACGTTCGGATTTCGAAATTCAAGAAATTATTTGCCAAGGGGTACGAATCTAATTGGTCGCGAGAAGTCTTTGTCGTCGACGCGTTTATATCCAAGACCTGGCCGTACACTTATAGGATTAAAGATTTGAACGGCGAGAAGTTGAAGGGAAGATTTTACGAACCCGAATTACAACAGATTCATTTCGACCCGTCGGCGGAATTTCAAATCGACGAAATTTTGCAAACGCGCGGAAGGGGTAAAAAAAAGAGGTCTTGGTTAGTTGGCGCGGATACCCTTTCACATTTAATCAATGGATTCCCGAACAATCCATAAAAAGTATTTCCTCATGATACCTTCCATGTCATCGGTCGAGTTTTCGAATTCTCTTGATTTTAAGAGTAAATTTAGTATCTATGTATGTCAAATGTGTTTTTCTTTTGTAATATTATTATCGGCCGTCTTGTTATTAGTTTTTACAAATGAATATAAAGAAATATGGATCGGAATAATTTGTTGGATTATCGGATATGTACAATAGGGCCCGAAAATGAGTAAAATAAAAAAAGAATGATAGAAATTGTTTTGTCATATTTTATCATTATGGATCTAGCCATAACTATAACCAACAAGGATCTTTCTTTACAGAGACCAGAAGTGGGAGATGCTCACGATTTTACGGTTTACCCGTCGCTTCCTATCGATGCTACCAAGGGGGATATATACTGTGCAATGTCGTCCATATTTTATCCGTCGCGTAGAGATATCTTAAAAATAGACGGGGATGTATCTGAAGGTTTTACGATATTAATAGCTTTAGGGGTTCCCAAAGATGACAGTCGAGCTCGTAATATGGATTTTTCATTTGGATTTAGAACTAATGATTTGGAAAAGAATAAAACGATTAAAAAAACATCAATCACGACGGAAAAAAATTCTCATATGGTATCAGTACCCTTTATACCTATATCTTCCAATCTAGTTAAAGGGTATTACATATTTTACATTAATATACCAGAGAATAATAAGAGAAATATATATGATTGGGTAGATATAATCGGACGAGTGGTTAATACATATTTAAGAGAAACCCGTTCTCCTCAGATCGGTACGCTTAAATTTTCTATAAGTAAGGATAACGAATTGATTATAAGATCTACCTTACATTCCCTATATGACGGTTTACTAGCCATTGCCTTTTCTAAAAACGCCATGGGGATCATGGGATTACGCGATGTACCTTATCGCGATATGATAGCTTATGTCGATGCTAATCAAGCCTTTGATTATTATACTCCAGGTGACTATAATAATGCAGACGGAAGTTTATATTAAGGTCATACTAGTAAATGGTTTAAATTAGAGAACGGAACTCCTATTAAGATGCCCTATACTGTAATACATAATTCGCCTCTACCACAGATCGTAGCTACCGATATAGTGCAAGAAGAAATAGAATCTCATCCCTGGAAGGAGTCCGGTTTTTCCATATTTGGAACGGTCAAATCAAATGTATTACATCAAGATACGCCTTATTCCATGGAACATATATTATATCCTCAAATGATATTTAAGAAGGTGAAGAACATTATAGTGAGAAGTATTAGAATTAAGTTTTTTGATACTAATTTTGTTCCCTTATGTCCGCAGGAAAATGAAAATGATGTAACGCTTAATACTTTGATATTTAGGAAATTTATTCAATAAAAAAACATAAATTATCTGTCTTCTCCTAATATTTCGTCTGTCTCCCACCATTTCTTCCCTGGATCTATTCCTAATCTTTCCCAACTCATGCTCGCCATTAAATTGTCTATGGTCTCGGAATCATCAGGAAGGGGTGGCGGACTGGAAACAGAGACGGGAGAAGGACTTCTCTCGTCTGCCGCAATTCCGGTCTTATCTCTTTGTAATCTACTATCCGGAACGGGAGAGGGAGCTCTCCTCTCGTTTGTCATGAAACGAACGAGATTTTCTGCCGCAGTTCCGGTCTTATCTCTTTGTAATCTACTATCCAGAACGGGAGAGGAACTTCTCCTCTCGTTTGCCATGAGACGGATGAGATTGTCTACCGCAGTTCCGGCCATATCTCTTTGTAATTTACTATCCGGACTTGCACTGGCAAATCTGTTTAATAAATAAGTGACTAAAGGGTCTTTCGGAGACTTAACAGGCGACATCATCGAGGGAACGTTGAAGGCCGTTACAAAATCGCTTGGTGGAGACGATCCGGGCGAAAAAAATTTAATTACATTTCCCGGTGTCTTGTACATGGATGGAGGAGTTCTAGGAGTTGGAGAAAGTGATTTAGTATTAGTCGTAACGAGAGAAGTATTTAAGTTTAAGGATTTTAGTGACACTCGTTGCTTTAAAAATATCGGCGTTCTATCGATAGGCATTTGAGTCTTTTTCGCTTTACTCGCGGGACTGATCCTATCTAGACTCCTCGAAATTAAGGGTCTGGGAGACGTAGGTCGTACCGGGGATACCCTATCTAAACTTCTAATTTTTTAGGCATTTCACCGCTTAGACCCGCAATTTCTTGCATTGCAGCTTCTTCTAGTATGTCCTGCGTCCTCTTTTTTTTCCTGGCAATGGGCGATATCGTTTTCGATAAATCTCCCTCTCTTGCGGCTTTAGGTGGTCTTAGAGGAGCCGGTGTTTGAAAGAAAGGTGTAGAATGTACCTTCTGTTTCTCGGGAGGCGGGACGGGTGAAGGAGCTGGCGTGGTCGGTCTAGGGGGAGAGGGAGGTCTGGGAGGAGTAGAATGTATTCTAGCAATAGAAGTATTAGCCGGAGTCGTTGTTTGTAAACTTTGTCTCCTTGTAGCGGCGGGAACAGTCGGAGTTTCAGTAATTACGTTAGGATCTATCTGTCGAGATAAATTTGCCGGAATATTAGTTATATCGGGAGTAACTCTACTCTGCGGTGCGGAAGATTGTTGATTTGTATCACTTAAAACGGTATTCGGTGTCACTTTACTGTCATAATGTTGCCAGAAATCTCTGTTAACGTCTCGATCGGGCCACCTCATTAATATCTTCAATATGCCGCCTGCAAACGTTCCGGCTGTAGCACTCGTCATCAAAATTTGATATTTTTCTTCCACTGATACATCGGGATCTATTTATTTTTTTAATTTATCTCTATTACCGACAATGAATTTTTTGGTATTTTTGTGTAGTGGTGCCTCCTTATTCAAAATATTTACCACACCCGTAATTAACCATTTTATCAATCCGTCTCTAGTCCTATTTAGTATCGATAAACGAGATTCTGGATCTCTATCTTCTTTTATTTTTTCCAGTTAATTTAATAAACCTTGTCCAATGTCTGACATATTTGGAATGAGGATACTAAATAGTATCCTGTCTTGACCTCTATAAATAGTCCAAAAAATACCTCATAAAAATGGATTTTTCGAGAAAGATATATAAAGATGTACGAAGATGAAGAGGGGTAGGAGAAATCGATTAGGATATATTTTAAACTTCCATTCGAAAATCGAGAAAATGAAAATGTAATTTTTTTTGGTATATTAAAAAATAAATATAGAAGCTGTTTTATCTAATTATTATCAGTTCAGATTAAAATGAGCTATAGTTCAGGCGGTTATGACTATTGGCATACCAGACCCGTATCGAATACTAATTATAGATACGAATTTCAAGAAATATTACCGATTACGACGGCGATTGAATTATCGCAGACTGCACCTATCGATTTTAGGATAGTGACCAACGGATACGAATTTATAGACCTGATGAATAGTTATTTTTACATACAGGGCGAATGGGTTGACGCTTCCGGAACGGCAATTGCTGCAGATTATGCTGAAACCAGACCCTGTTCAAATCTATTTCATAGGTTATGGTCGCAGATAGACGTAAAATTAAATGGGACTACCGTATCATCTCATCAAAATAAAACCTATCCCTACGTGGCATTTTTAGAAAAGGCATTATCTATGAATCCCATAACTATGTTGAAGAAAGGAGGGGATCTCCAACAACACTAGGTTGCAGCACCCACAGCAAAATCCCAAAACACCCATGCAAAAAACACAGAACAGATACCTACAGAAAGAGACGCAAAAGGGACAAGGATCACCAACTCACAACATAGAAACATGAAACACAAAAGACTACACATAAACCAACGAGACCAATGGGCAACCGGTGCCGACTTAGGACGGCCATCTGCCACGTAAATAGCAGACGGTGTGGTTATCCTGGATTACGTGCGCACAAAATTGAGAGACGGACAGTTTCATAGATTTTATTTCGATAATTTCGAAAGTAAAGCGAATGCCACTAAAAGTGCACTTGTACAATCTACATTTCCAAAAGGAGCTAAAAGTATGCTAGGCGATGCTGATAATCCTCAAAAATATACCAAACTCGTGCAAGGGGATCTAGTCGAATTTTTGGATAATTTACATATAGATCTTTTCAAACAACCGCGATATGTACCTAACGAAGTCGTCCTAGATATCAGATTTCATAGAAACGTTCCCCAGTTCTACATGCAAACTCTGGGCGAAATAAAGACGATAAATTCTCTCAAAATATTTTCCGAAAAAGCTACTCAGGCAGCTTCTTTAAAGATTAAGAAAATGCATTTTGCCGCAATGAAAGTATATCCAACTGCAGAACTTTATCAACAAATCCAGACTATAGCGACCAAGGCACCCATGAGAATAGACATACGTCGAACAGAAATGAAAACTATAGTGATCGCATCAGGAACTAAGAGTAAGCGTGTTGACGAATTATTCACCAACCAATTACCTAAAAGAATCATCATATTCTTCGTAAGTAATAATACTTTTAACGGAGCATGGTTGAAAAATTCCTTCATATTCAAAAGTTATCAGTTAGAAGAAATAGATGTTGTATATAACGGTAGGAGAGTCAGACCTAGGATGAAACTAGATACAGACAGTACGGGTACTTGCGGAGATCCTCCCGCCAAGGCCGATACGAAGACTACATCGACCATGTTAGAGGCGTATAATCATTTCGTATCGACCATGGAATTTCAGGATAACGAAATGTTACCTCTACCTCAATTTAAGATTTTCTTTGATAAAAATTTCTTTACCGTATGGACATACGATTTCACGTCTGATAGGTCGACAGGAACGACGTCTATAGTACATCCTGTCGAAAGGGGATATATATCTATGGATTTTAAATGGAAAGTAGCTTTACCGGAAGCCGTAAATCTAATGGTATATGCGGAATACGATAACGTCATTTCCATAGATGGACAACGAGCGGTTAGCACGGATTATTAAATCGGGAACTAGCACGACAGAATTAGATAGGTGGGGGACCTGTTTATCGGAAAATTTTAACGGCACTTACGCCTTAGACGAATTTTATGATTTACCACGTATATCAGACGGTGCATACATAATTAATACGGATCCTTCAGGATATCCTGGAACTCATTGGTTAACCGTATACCGAAAAGGGGATAAAAAAAGATATTTCGATTCCTTCGGAATGAAGCCCGAAAACGTCATTAACGAAAAATGTAACGGAAATTTAGATTATTTGAAATGCTCCTTCCAAGATCCTAGGAATGCCACCTGCGGAATATACTGTTTATATTTTATTTATTTGTGCGATAGGTACGACGATCCCTATCAGGAACTTTTAAAAAATTTGCAATGTGAATCCTTATTTACTTTTAGTTTTAAAAAACAAGATAATGATATATTTATATTACCAATTTGAAATGTCCGCATGTTGAAAAAAGAGGTCAAATAAATATACCATGCTGTTATTTGAAATCTCGTCATTTTTTAATATGATACATGTACTTAAAGACGATATTACCGACGAATTTAGAGCGATTTTTACTGGCGATTTCACGGCCACATTTCCGGATTATGTGCCTTATAATTTCAGGACAATATTACCTAGAACTCTAAGATTATCTAAGAAATACAGATGGAAAGTGGGGGTAGAAAGAATTATTTATCCCGTTTTAGATAAATATTACGAAACGTACATGGATATAGCCATTCACATACACAGCCAATTGTGCCTCATATGAAATTCATGTGAAATTTACATGAACTTTACATGAAAGTTCATATGAAATTTATGTGAAACGAGCACGAACATGAAATTTACATGAAATTTTTCACATGAAATTCATGTGAAGATTTTTTGCATGGATGTTATGTGAATTCAGTTTCCTGTGACGGTCACTTGGAAAAATTCATGTGAAATTCATGTGAAGGAAATTTATATGAAATTCATGTGAAATATTTTTCACATAAATCTTATGTGAAATTCATATGAATTTTACATGAAATTTCATGTGAAATTTACATGATGCTCATTTCATATGAATTTCATGTGAGGCACAATTGGCTGTGTAGAAGATATGAAGAGAGTTAATCCCGAAGAAATCAACTCTTTCTTGCCTCTACTTACGGGATGGAAGATTCGGAATTAAGCATCCAAAAAATGGCGGTGTATAGTACCGATACAGAAAAATCCGCATTCTATGACGATACTAGTTATTTTAGGGGGGATAAAACTCTCTTTTTAAGACCGTCTCTTGTACAAGATTTTTAAAAGAGATCTGTCATCACTGATTATTTAGCCAGAAGACATGCAGTTACGGTTACACGGAAAACCTATCTATACATATTACGATATACCTTGTTAAAGACTCTTTCCGAATAAAAGAAAGTTACTGTTTTTAACGAAATTTTAAAGAAATTGTTTAGAGGCATTTCCCATAAATTGGAAAAACTTATACCTAATTCTGTAGTTTCGGTAACACTCAAGGAATTACACGACGGTAGTACGTGTTTTTCTAAAGATATTTCTTTAGTTCGAAGAGATGCTTCGTGGCCTTATAGAATAGGTGAGAAAAAATTGATAAAAAAATATAAAGGACTTGAATAGGGAAAGTTTTAAGACTCAGATTTTAACACGAAAAATAGGTCCGTTATTTCCATCTCTTCTCTCTTTTTACCAAATAAAAACTTATAAATTGGATCATTTAAACGGATTTACATTCATGGATTTATTAATGGATAACTTTTATAGTGTAGAAGGTAACAGATGGAAAACATTTCGAAAATTAATTAGTTCCGATAATGTACTGAATCATCAAAACGAAGTGGTGGTAACCCTTCATAAACTTTTATTGGAAACTGCAAAAGATGTCGGGCAAACCCTTTCTTTAAAAAAAATTCCTAGTTACGGAAAAGATGATCGTTGGTTTGTAGATATAAATCTAATGGCTTTAAATCTAGCCTTGGATCATATACCTACCAATTCCTTTGAGGATTTTAAGCAATATCTTAACGATAGGAATATATATTCGTGGGAAGCGTTTTTTCCAATTTCCCTCCTAAAGAAAATCAGAGGTTTCTGGGTATGACGGAAACGGAATTCAAACATGAACAAGAAAAAATCTACGTCGAAAAAATCGGAAATATGTTGAATCCCCTGAGATCTATTTCTAACGCCTATATAGGACAGGTAAATGAAGTACCTACCGATATATTGTTTTCACACGACGACATCTTTTTAGGAGTTAGATTTAGTGAAGGTTTTTCGAGAGTACATTCCCTACCGTTAGGTTGGATAGATAATTCCTGCCTGGGAAAAAGTGGTAGAGGGAGGACTTATTGTAATATGTATTGCGATGTCATAGATAGTAGTTTTTATATGGATCAAAATTATTCCATTTTAGAAGTGTTTCCGGTAGATCGCGAAATAGGGTTAGATAAATCGATAGAATGGTCCCCGTCCTTCGTAAGATATTTATCGTTAATCACAAATGAAATAAGTGTGATGCATTTCTTGTTGACCGATTCTAACGGATATCCGATGGATTTTTACGACAAAATAATGATTTTTTTATTTTACACTTTATACCGGAACCACTACAAGAAATGTCATTTAAAAATGAGTCAGCCAGAGAATAAGACGTTAAAGTTCAACCTAAAGATTCCGAGTGACCTTCCCCTATATAGACAGGAAAAAATGAAATTAGACCGAGCTATTTTGAATACGGCTACCAGTCATGTACAACAACTTATATACGACGGTCCTTATTTTTTCTATTTCTTAGAAAATTTCGATTTAAATGCCATAAAAGAATTGCTAATCTTCGTATTTGAACCCGACTGTTGACCCGTTCCAGACAAGGATAAGGAAAGGAAAGGGATGTTATTCATACAAGACATATGCGAAAACGGTCTTTTACCGTTAATTAGGAAGAGAAAGAAATTAGTCAGGAAGGGAAAAACAATAAATAGAAAATGGGAACTGTCCGGAACGTACGAAGTTAAATTCTGGAACACTATAGAATCTGGAACCGAAAGTGATTTAAATGCATTGTATCAAGATGTTAAAAAATTGTCATCCTATATCAAAAGAAAAATAAAATAATAAATGTTTATTTTTTATTTTATTAAATATATACGTCCCAAACAATCACTAGATCTAATTCTCTTTTACGAACAAAACACACATGTGTTAGGAGTAATATATACATGTATCAGAGATGAAAATCAATTATCATCCTATATCAAAAGAAAAATTAGGAGGATGAGGTAATTTAGGACATCGACGTCGCCCATAAACTTCCCATACAATCACTAGATCTAATTCTCTTTTACGAGCAAAATCTTTCAGTACATCCAAATACTCGGAAAACACTGCTCGGAAATTTTAAATGTTTATTTTTTATTTTATTCAATATATACGTATACGTCCCATGCAATCACTAGATCTAATTCTCTTTTACGAACAAAACTGGAATAACTCTCCAAATGTTGTAAGCATAAAAAAACACATGTGTTAGGAGCAATATATACATGTATCAGAGATGAAAATCAATTATCATCCTATATCAAAAGAAAAATAAGGAGGATGAAACTTAATGCAAATCTCGTACTTCCATAGTCACTATATTCATTACTTTTATGGTTGTTTGGGAAATATATGACGTAATTTTAAATTTTTTCTTCTAAGCTCTTTTTGAACCGGAGTGGTAATTTAGGACATCGACGTCGCCCATAACCTTCCCATACAATCACTAAATCTAATTCTCTTTTACGAGCAAAATCTTTCAGTACATCCAAATACTCGGAAACACTGCTCGGAAATTTTGGACCAATGGATTCGGCATAAAAATATATCTTCTATCTAGATAGTTCTTTATTCCTCTTAAATATTGTACCCAATTCTTCTAAGCTCTTTTTGAACCAGTCCATCGAAGGTTTAATGTACTCCACTCTATAGCGGGACGCATCCCAGGACGCGTGTAGGAAAAACACATCGTGCTCGTCGTTAGACAGGTAATTGACGCTACCTTTTTTGAAATATTTGTCATCGGCAATTTTACAGGTCTGGATATTTAGTGCCGGTGATTCTTTAGCCAATAAAGCTTCTAATTGCCAATACGGATAATGCGTAACGTAAACGCATTGAGACTGTAATAGTAGGATATTGTCCTTACTGGCTTCGATAATTTCAGGGGGGTATAAATATACTTCCTTAATACTAAAATTCATTTTTACAAAATGATGGTGAATATGGTTATTTGTCGTTTTTATAGGTAAAAAAAAATATGTGACGTAAATATTTTTTTAAATCTCACGAGAGGTGTCACATTTTTTTCCTATAAATACGGTAAACAAAGCATATTCATTATCATTTTGTAAAAAAAGAGTTCTAAGAAAGGTAAAAACCCTTATTACGATATAGAAAAGATAAATAAAGAATACATAAAGAAGTGGAAGGCCACCGTTAGTAATTTCCTAATAAAATTCAAGAAAATACCCAAAAAGAGGAGAAGACATTATTCATATATACAGAACATTTAAAAAAAATGTTTGACGATCTACTGGCATCTACGGACAGAGATGCATCATCAATGACCATGAATACCGTCCTAACATTAACATTGTGCGTATTCTATTTATGGAAGAACATTATTTCCTAATTAGAAAGATCCATAAATTATACGGATCAAAATACCGCAATTACTGCAATTATTGCGAAACACATTACGAGCGAGAGCGAGAACATTTATTAAAATGGACTAATAAGTGTAGATATTGTGGTAGTCCAGGAAAAGAATGTAGGTACGGCGAAAAAAGACGACTAAATGCGATGAGTGTAATACGACATTTCATACGACGGAATGTTATTCATTGCATCTAAAATATCATTGTGGGCATTATAGGACCTGTGAAAAATGCGATATTCATACTAAAAAGGATCATCTTTGTAAGAAGATAAGATCCTGTTCAACATGTAAAAATATTATGAAAGATGACGAAGATCACTATTGTTTCATGAGGGTGGATAAAAATAAATCGGAAAAAAATAACATATACATAGATATATGTTTGTCGACTTT
Source organism: Pinctada imbricata (assembly GCA_033119305.1). Lineage (NCBI taxonomy): Eukaryota > Metazoa > Mollusca > Bivalvia > Pterioida > Pteriidae > Pinctada > Pinctada imbricata. Next base: position 20,787,085 of record VSWD01000008.1, on the reverse strand, counting down.
GAATCACGACAAGATGAGGAAGTTCATATAGTAAATTTTATCGTTAGTCAAAGAGTGTGTTCCGTGTGTATGGGCAATGAAGACATGAGTTTACCTTGTAAAAACTGTAAGAAATGGAAGAAACAATGTATATTTAAAGGAGATGGTTCCTTAAAGATTTTATGTCTAGTCTATTTGGTAGAAAGCCTGACGAAAACAGAAAAAAACAAGAGGCCCAAGGGGGCCACATCGCTCACCTGAGGAGACTGTATGTATGTTTTCAATCAAAGTCAAGACCTGAAGGAAATCGCTTTTAGTGAAGCTTTGAGAAGGACAAGGTGTACAAGTTACTTCCTGTAAAGTTCAGTGACATTCTGTGCAGTAGTTTAAGAGGATAAGTCAAAAATGTGTCATTCAAATAGAGCCTATAGAGGACATCTTGGATTTCCAATCGGCTCGAAAAACACAAACTAAGTAGAGGGCAATTAGTACTTGCGTCCTGTGAAGTTTCAAGAAATTCTGTGAAGCAGTTTTAGAGGAGAAGTTGAAAATGTGTCAGCCAATCAGAGCCTGTGGCGGCCATCTTGAATTTCCGATAGGCTCCAAAAACGCAAACTTGATAGAGGGTATGAGTACTTGCATCCTGTGAAGTTTCATGAAATTCTGCGCAGCAGTTTCAGAGACGAAGTCGAAAATTTGTCAGCCAATCAGAGCCTGTGGCGGCCATCTTGGATTTCTGATCAGCTCGAAAAACACAAACTTGGTAGAGAGCAATCAGTACTTGCTTCCTGTGAAGGTTTGTGAAATTCTATGCAGCCGTTTGAGAGGAGAAGTCGAAAATGTGTCAGTCAATCAGAGTCTGTGGCAGCCATCTTGGATTTCCGATTGGCTCGAAAAACACAAACTTAGTAGAGGGAATTGAGTACTTGCTTCCTGTGAAGTTGCATGATATTCTGTGCAGTGGTTATAGAAGAGAAGTTGAAAATGTGTCAGCCAATCAGAGCCTGTGGCAGCCATCTTGGATCTTGGCTTGAAAAACACAATTTGGTAGAGGGCATTGAGTAGTTGCTTCCCGTGAAGTTTCATGAAATTCTGTGCAGCGGTTTCAGAGGAGAAGTCGAGAATGTGTCAGCCAATTAGAGCCTGTGGCGGCCATCTTGGATTTCCAATCGGCTCCAAAAACACAAACTTGGTAGAAGGCATTGAGTACTTCCTTCCTGTGAAGTTTCATGAAATTCTGTGCAGCAGTTTCGGAGGAGAAGTCAAAAATGTGTCAGCCAATCAGAGCCTGTGGCGGCCATCTTGGATTTCCGATCGGCTCAAAAAACACAAACTTGGTAGAGGGCATTGAGTACTTGCTTCCTGTGAAGTTTCATGAAATTCTGTGACGCAGTTTCAGAAGAGAAGTAAAAAATGTGTCAGCCAATCAGAGCCTGTGGCGGCCATCTTGGATTTCCGATCGGCTTGAAAAACAAAAATTTGATAGAGGGCATTGAGTACTTGCTTCCTGTGAAATTTCGTGAAATTCTGTGCAGCGGTTGCCGAAAAGATATCGAAAATGTTAAAAGTTTACGTCGGACGGACGGACGATGGACGGACGATGCGCTATGACAATAGCTCACTTGAGCTTCGCTCAGGTGAGCTAAAAACAACAATACTTGTAGGGGACCATGATTTCTTCTTTCCTACCAAGTTTAACGAAAATCTGTTCAGTGGTTCTGGAGAAGAAGTTGAATATGTATGAAAACCATCCCCCCTTCTTCTTGAGTAATCTAAGTAACCCGAGAGAGATAGTTATACAGAAGCTAAAGCAAAATAACAGACCCCCTCCCCATCCTTTCACTGTGTTATTGATAACATTGATCTGTTCTTACATTAATATTTTGAGCTGCTCTCAATATTGTAATTTCATAGTTGTATATCTAAGTCTTCACAAGATAAATTTGAAAATACTTATTCATCTTTTTAAAATAATTTAGTTTCCTTTTCCATACCTATTTAATAATTCAAAATATATAACATTCAAATGAATCGATAATCCAAAAATTTAAACCTCAAAAACATAAATCTATATTAAAGAAAGACAACTCTTGCATACATGAACATGTACCAACTTATACGAAACTAAAGTTACCAGGGTACCAGAACTTGAACTTACAAGCCTTGGGTCCATGTTCACAGTAAACATATCTATTCATGATTGAAAAAATACTCATAAAAATCTGTTCAGCAGTTCTGGAGAAGAAGTTGAATATGTATGAAAATCACCCCCCCCCCCTTTCCTTTTCACATAAGAAAATAATTCATAAAAAATCAAAAAATTAAAATTTCAGTATGAAATACATATCAAAGCATTAAGTAACTTAAATGTGATGAATTTGTAGTAAATGAATGTGTAAAACCATACACATATTGAGTTATTTAAAGAAATAGTGCAAAAATGTGCATTTCCGACAGAGTCCGAAAAGACGTCAAAAACGCGTCAAAAATTTGACTTCCGAGTGGAACCAAAAACAAAAACACTTCTTAAGACATCTCTCTAGATCATTCTGATGCTTTCAGTTTGTAGATACGTGCTTTCGTTCTGAAGAAGAAGTTTGTCAAAGGAGGGTACCCCCTGTGACCTACTTTTGCCTCTGGTGGCGCCACCTGTTGATGGATCTGGACGAAAAACAACATCACTTGTAGGGGACCATGAGTACTTCATTCCTACCAAGTTTCATGAAAATCTTTTCAGTGGTTCTGGAGAAGAAGTTGAATATGTATGAAAATCACCCCCCCCTTCCTTTTCACATAAGAAAAAAATTAATAAAAAATCAAAAAATCTAAATTTTAGAATAAAATACTTATCAAAGCATTTAGTAACTTAAATATGATAAATATGCAGTAAATGAATGTGTAAAATCATACACTTATTGAGTTATTTAAAGAAATAGTGCAAAAATGTGCATTTCTGACGAAGTCCGAAAAGACGTCAAAAACGCGTCAAAAATTTGACTTCCGAGTGGAACCAAAAATAACAACACTTCTTAAGACATCTCTCTAGTTCATCCTGATGCTTTCGGTTTGTCGATACGTGCCTCCGTTCTGAAGAAGAAGTTTGTCAAAGGAGGGTACCCCCTGTGACCTACTTTTGCCTCTGGTGGCGCCACCTGTTGATGGATCCGGACGAAAAACAACAACACTTGTAGGGGACCATGAGTACTTCATTCCTACCAAGTTTCATGAAAATCTTTTCAGTGGTTCTGGAGAAGAAGTCGAAAATGTTGAAAAGTTTACGACGGACGACGACGGACGACGACGGACGACGGACGACGGACGACGGACGCCACGCTATGACAATAGCTCACTTTGAGCCTATGGCTCAGGTGAGCTAAAAAGCGTGACGAAAACAGAAAAAAAAGCCTGTCGAAAAACAGGCGACCTGTAAGTCCACGCCCTGTACGGTCATCATGCATAATTTTATGGGATATGACGGACAATTCATTTTTAGACACATCTTAGTCGATATGGAGGAAGTTCCAAAAAAATCACTACTCGAGATCAAAAAATAATTTATATGGAACACGAAAACAAGAGGTTTGTAGATTCGATAAATTTTATTCCTTTTGCCTTAAAGAATTTCGGAAAGAGTTTCGGATTGAGACAGGAAAAAGGGTACTTCCCTCACTTGTTTAATAGAAAAGACACGCAATCCTACGTCGGAATCATCCCGCCGATGTACAATGTCCGTCCCGAAAGTATGATCAGTACCGATTGCACAAAATTTGAGGAATGGTATAAACAAGAAAGGAATAAAGAATATAATTTCGAGAATGAAATGCAAAAATATTGTAAGAACTAGATGGCTACTGTTGCAAGCAACAGACGGATTCCTCCTTTATTAGACCTTCTTCGGAACTGAAGTGTTTAAATCCGAATAAAGAAGATGGAAAATGAATAGTTGCTTTAGTACCTTATTCACTTCAGCAAATGAGTTATAAGAGCTTATGTCTTACTTGGGACCCTTATTCATTTATCAAAAAAAAAATAGACGAAATAGATAATAAATACCTTTTACGTTTTACGAAAGCTTTATACTCCATGATCTATCAATTCAAAATCCTTTAAAATTACTATCTCAAAACAGAATTGCACAATGATTTTGCAATGAGAACATTTCTATCAATAGAAAATGACAACATCATCAAAATACTGACAGTAATGCTACTAAGACAAAAAATAAGAAAACAGAGAGCAAGAGTAATAGAGTTATCTTTCTTATACCATGTTATGTTCAAATAAGAAGGAACTTCTTGTGTAAAGAATGAATTGTGCATGATAAAACTGTGAATTCTACAAGAGTAAATGTTTGTTAAACATTGAAAATGATTATATGACCTTGAACCAAGGTCACAGATAAAAGATAAGTAATGGAGGTTAATTTCATCACGATTCATTTTTATCTGATCAAAGCTCAATATTTTATCAACCAAAGTCTACTGTGACCTCGAAATCGAACAAATGACCTTAAGTCAAGGTCAAGGAAAAAGAAATTGATGCTAGGAATATTTGTGTTAAGTTTGAAGTCTCTATGTCAAACAGTCTTTGTTTTATTGGCAAAAGTTTGTTGTGACCTTGAGAATGAGAATTTTGACCTTTGGTCAAGGTCAAGGTGAAAGGGCTTGACTCAAAGATAATATGTATGAAGTTTGGACTCTGAAGGTCAAATAGTCTTTGTTCTATAGGCAAAAGTTTGTTGTGACCTTGAGAATCTCAATTTGACCTTGAAACTAGGTCAACATCAAATGACTACCTATACGTAACCTACCATCCAAGTTCCAAGTCAAAATCTCAAAAACTGTAGAAATTGGCACCTTGCCAATTTAAAGTTCCATTTTCAACTCGATGTAGCGCGAAAACCGTAAATATTTTATCGAGAATGTAAGCGTATAAAAATTTGCAAATTTTCCAAAGAACATTATGAAACAAATTTCGTTCAAATCGTACATCTAATTTAGAAGTTATAAGAGTTTAAAGATTTGACCTTTGATGACCTCTAGCGGGGGCATTGGTGAACTTATCGGCAAACAAAAATTTGTTAAGTAAGACCTTTGTCTGCTCTTTCTTATGGTACCATCCTTTTTATTCTGTGTAAAAAGACCTTTGAATAAAGTGTCTGGAAATGATGAGGGCTAAGAATAATAAGAATAACTAGATGGCTACTGTTGCAAGCAACAGACGGATTCCTCCTTTATTAGACCTTCCTCGGAACTGAAGTGTTAAAATCCGGAAAAAAAAGATGGAAAAAAGAAATAGTTGCTTTAGTACCATATTCATTTCAGCAAATGAGTCAAAAGAGCTTATGTCTAATTTGGGACTCTTATTTATCAACAAAATAGAAGAAAACAATAATAAATACCTTTCATTTTTACGAAAGCTTTAAATTCCATGCTCTATCAATATCAGATCCTTTACAATGACTTTCTCAAAACAGAATTGCACAATGATTTTGTAATGAGATAATTTCTATTAATAGAGAATGACAACAACATGAAAGTACAGATATGTAATACTACTAAGAAAAAAAAAAAGAAACAGTGAACAAGAAGAAAAGAGTTGTCTTTCTTATACTATATTAAGTTCAAATAAGAAGGACTACTTGTGTAAAGAATAAATAACGTAGGACAAAAAGTGTTAATTCTACAAGAGTAAATAATTGTTACGACATTGAGAATGATTATTTGACCTTGAACCAATGTCTTGCATGAAAAATAAGTATTGTGATTATTCTCATCACGATTGATTTTAATCTGAGCAAAGCTCAATATCTAATCAAACAAAGTCTGTTATGACCTTGAAATCGAACAAATGACCTTGGGTCAAGGTCATGGTGAAAGGGTTTGATGCAAGGAATATTTGTGTAAAGTTTGAACTCCTAAGGTCAAACGGTCTTTGTATTATAGATTAAAGTTCGTTGTGACCTTGAGAATGAGAATTTGACCTTGGGTCAAGGTCATGGTGAAAGAGCTGGGCCCAAGTATTATATGTGTAAAGTATGAACTATGAATGTCAAACAGTTTTTGTTCTATAGGCAAAAGTTTGTTGTGACCTTGAGAATAAAAATTTGACCTTGAAAGTAGGTCAACATTAAATGACCACCTACAAGTAACATACTATCAAAATTTCAACTCAAAATCTCAAAAACTGTAGAAATTGGCACTGTGCCAATTTAAAGTTCCATTTTCAACTGGGAATAGCGCGAAAACCGTAAATATTTTATCGAGCATATAAGCGTATAAAAGTTTACAATTTTCCCAAAGAACATTTTAAAACAAATTTCGTTCAAATCGTACGGTTAGTTTAGGAGTTATAAGTGTTTAAAGATTTGACCTTTGATGACCTCCAGCGGGGGCATTGGTGAGCTTATCGACAAACAAAAATTATTAAAGAAGATCTTGGTATGCTCTTTCTGATGGTACCATCCCTTTTGCTCTGTGTTAAAAGACCTTTGAATAAAGTCTCTGGAAATGATGAGGGGGTAAGAATAAAAATAATAATAATAAGAATAATAACTAGATGGCTACTGTTGCAAGCAACAGACGGATTCCTCCTTTATTAGACCTTCCTTGGAACTGAAGTGTTAAAATCCGAATAAAGAAGATGAAAAAAGAATAGTTGCTTTAGTACTTTATTCACTTCAGCAAATGAGTCAAAAGAGCTTATGTCTAACTTGGGACTCTTATCTATTTATTGACAAAAAAATAAAAAAAAATGATAAATACCTTTCATGTTTTCGAAAGATTTAAACTCCATGCTCTATGGATATCAAATCCTTTACAATTACTTTCTCAAAACAGAATTGCAGAATGATTTTGCAATGAGATAATTTCTATTAATAGAAAATGACAACAACATGAAAATACAGATATGAAATGCTACTAAGAAAGAAAAAGAAACAGAGAACAAGAATAAAAGAGTTATCTTTCTTATACTATGTTAAGTTCAAACAAGAAGGACTACTTGTGTGAAGAATAAATAGTATATGACAAAAAGTGTGAATTCTATAAGAGTAAATGATTGTTATGATTTTGAGAATGATTATTTGACCTTTAACCAATGTCATAAATAGAAGATAAGTATTATGATCATTCTCATCACGATTGATCTTAATCTAAGCAAAGCTCAATATCTAATCAACCAAAGTCGGTTGTGACCTTGAAATCGAACAAATGACCTTGAGTCAAGGTCATGGTGAAAGGGATTGATGCAAGGAATATTTGTGTATTGTTTGAACTCACAAGGTCAAATAATCTTTGTTTTATAGACTAAAGTTTGTTGTGACCTTGAGAATGAGAATTTGACCTTGGTTTAAGGTCAAGGTGAAAAAGCTTTACTGAACAATGATATGTATGAAGTTTGAACTCTGAAGGTCAAATAGTCTTTGTTCTATAGGCAAAGGTTTGTTGTGACCTTGAGAATCAAAACTTGACCTTGGGTCAAGATCAAAGTGAAAGAGCATGGCTTAACGATAATATGTATGAAGTTTGAACTCTGAAGGCCAAATAGTCTTTATTCTATAGGCAAAACTTGGATGTGACCTTGCGAATCAAAATTTGACCTTGGGTCAAGGTCAAGGTGAAGGGCTTAGCTTAACGATAGTATGTATGAAGTTTGAACGCTGAGGGTCAAATAGTCTTTGTTCTATAGGTAAAAGTATATTGTGACCTTGAGAATCAAAATTTGACCTTGGGTCAAGGTCAAGGTGAAAGAGCTTGGCTAAACGATAGTATGTATGAAGTTTGAACTCTGAAGGTCAAGTAGTATTTGTTCTATAGGCCAAAATTTGTTGTGACCTTGAGAATAAAAATTTGACCTTGAAAGTAGGTCAACATTAAATGACTACCTATGAGTAACCTACTATCAAAGTTTCAACTCAAAATCTCAAAAACTGTAGAAATTGGCACTGTGCCAATTTAAAGTTCCATTTTCAACTCGGAATAGAGCGAAAACCGTAAATATTTTATCGAGCATGTAAGCATATAAAACTTTACAAATTTCCCAAAGAACATTTTAAAACAAATTTCGTTCAAATCGTACGGTTAGTTTAGGAGTTATAAGTGTTTAAAGATTTGACCTTTGATGACCTCTAGCGGGGGCATACGTGAACTTTTCGACGACAAAATTTTTTTACCTCTAGATCTTTATATGCTCTTTCACATGATACTTTTTCTTTTATCATAAGAAGTGGCACTTTTTTGTACAGTCACTGGAACGATCTGGGGGTAAGAATAATAATAATAAGAATAATAATAAGAATAAAGAAAAGACAATACAATAACAGAAAGGATTCCGACGGAAAAGTCGGAATCCTTAATAAGAACTAGATGGCTACTGTTGCAAGCAACAGACGGATTCCTCCTTTATTAGACCTTCCTCGGAACTGAAGTGTTAAAATCCGAAAAAAGAAGATGGAAAAAAGAATAGTGTTTAGTACCTTATTCACTTCAGCAAATGAGTCAAAAGAGCTTATGTCTAACTTGGGACTCTTATTCATTTATCAACAAAATAGAAGAAAAGAATAATAAATACCTTTCAGTTTTACGAAAGCTTTAAACTCCATATTCTATCAATATCAAAATCCTTTACAATTACTATCTCAAAACAGAATTGCACAATGATTTTGCAATGAGATCATTTCTATTAATAGAAAATGACAACAACATGAAAGTACAGATATGTAATGCTACTAAGAAAAAAAAAGGAAACTGAGAACAAGAATAAAAGAGTTATCTTTCTTATACTATGTTGAATTCAAACAAGAAGGACTACTTGTGTGAAGAATAAATAGTAAAGGACAAAGTGTGTGAATTTTACAAGAGTAAATGATTGTTATGACCTTGGAAATGATTATTTGACCTTGAACCAAGGTAATAAATGAAAGATAAGTATTGTGATCATTCTCATCATGATTGATCCTAATCTGAGCAAAGCTCAATATCTAATCAACCAAAGTCGGTTGTGACCTTGAAATCGAACAAATGACCTTGAGTCAAGGTCATGGTGAAAGGGTTTGCTGCAAGGAATATTTGTGTAATGTTTTAACTCACAAGGTCAAATAATCTTTGTTTTATAGACAAAAACTTGTTGTGACCTTGAGAATGAGAATTTGACCTTGGGTCAAGGTCAAGGTGAAAGAGCTTGGTTTAACGATAATATGTATGAAGTTTGAACTTTGAAGGTCAAATACTTTTTGTTCTATAGGCAAAAGTTTGTTGTGACCTTGAGAATCATAATTTGACCTTGAAAGTAGGTCAACATTAAATGACCACCTATAAGTAACCTACTATCAAAGTTTCAACTCAAAATCTCAAAAACTGTAGAAATTGGCATTGTGCCAATTTAAAGTTCCATATTCAACTTGGAATGACGCGAAAACCGTAAATATTTTAACGAGCATGTAAGCGTATAAAAGTTTACAATTTTCTCAAAGAACATTTTAAAAGAAATTTCGTGCAAATCGTACGGTTAGTTTAGGAGTTATAAGTGTTTAAAGATTTGACCTTTGATGACCTCCAGCGGGGGCATTGGTGAATTATCGACAAACAAAAAATAGTTAAAGACGATCTTGTTATGCTCTTTCTGATGATACTATCCCTTTTGCTCTGTGTTAAGAGACCTTTGAATAAAGTGTCTGGAAATGATGAGGGGGTAAGAATAAAAATAATAATAATAAGAATAATAATAAGAATAAAGAAAAGACATTGCAATAACAGAAAGGTTTCCGACGGAATAGTCGGAATCCTTAATAAAGGAAAGACATTGCAATAACAGAAAGGATTCCGACGGAATAGTCGGAATCCTCAATAATTAGAACGAGATGGCTACTGTTGCAAGCAACAGACGGATTCCTCCTTTATTAGACCTTCCTCGGAACTGAAGTATTAAAATCCGAAAAAAGAAGATGGAAAAAAGAATAGTTGCTTTAGTTCCTTATTCACTTCAGCAAATGAGTCAAAAGAGCTTATGTCTAACTTGGGACTCTTATTCATTTATCAACCAAATAGAAGGAAAGAATAATAAATACCTTTCAATCTTACGAAAGCTTTAAACTCCAGGTTCTATCAATATCAAATCCTTTACGATTACTATATCAAAACAGGATTGCACAATGATTTTGCTATGAGATAATTTCTATTAATAGAAAATGACAACAACATGAAAGTACAGATATGTAATGCTACTAAGAAAAAAAAAGAAGAAACAGAGAACAAAAATAAAAGAGTTATCTTTCTTATACTATGTAAAGTTCAAACAAGAAGGACTACTTGTGTGAAGAATAAATAGTATAGGACAAAGAGTGTGAATTCTACAAGAGTAAATGATTGTTATGACCTTGAGAATGATTATTTGACCTTGAACCAATGTCATAAATGAAAGATAAGTATTGTGATCATTCTCATCACGATTGATCTTAACCTGATCATTCTCATCACGATTGATCTTAATCTGAGCAAAGCTCAATATCTAATCAACCAAAGTCGGTTGTGACCTTGAGATCGAACAAATGACCTTGAGTCAAGGTCATGGTGAAAGGGTTTGTTGCAAGGAATATTTGTGTAATGTTTGAACTCACAAGGTCAAGTAATCTTTGTTTTATAGACTAAAGTATGTTGTGACCTTAAGAATGAGAATTTGACCTTGGGTCAAGGTCAAGGTGAAAGACCTTGACTGAACATTGATATGTATGAAGTTTGAACTCTGAAGGTCAAATAGTTTTTGTTCTATAGGCAAAAGTTTGTTGTGACCTTGAGAATCAAAATTTGACCTTGGGTCAAGGTCAAGGTGAAAGAGCTTGGTTTAACGATAATATGTATGAAGTTTGAACTCTGAAGGTCAAATACTTTTTGTTCTATAGGCAAAAGTTTGTTGTGACCTTGAGAATGAAAATTTGACCTTGACAGTAGGTCAACATTAAATGACCACCTATAAGTAATCTACTATCAAAGTTTCAACTCAAAATCTGAAAAACTGTAGAAATTGGCACTGTGCCAATTTAATGTTCCATTTTCAACTTGGAATAGCGCGAAAACCGTAAATATTTTATCAAGCATGTAAGCGTATAAAAGTTTACAATTTTCCCAAAGAACATTTTAAAACAAATTTCGTTCAAATCGTACGGTTAGTTTAGGAGTTACAAGTGTTTAAAGATTTGACCTTTGATGACCTCCAGCGGGGGCATATGTGAACTTATCGACAAACGAAAAATAGTTAAAGAAGATCTTGGAATGCTCTTTCTGATGGTACCATCCCTTTTGTTCTGTGTTAAAAGACCTTTGAATAAAGTGTCTGGAAATGATGAGGGGGTAAGAATAAAAATAATAATAAGAATAATAATAAGAACTAGATGGCTACTGTTGCAAGCAACAGACAGATTCCTCCTTTATTAGACCTTCCTCGGAACTGAAGTGTTAAAATCCGAATAAAGAAGATGGAAAAAAGAATAGTTGCCTTAGTACCTTATTCACTTCAGCGAATGAGTCAAAAGAGCTTATGTCTAATTTGGGACTCTTATTTATTTATCAACAAAATAGAAGAAAATAAAATAATAAATACCTTTCATGTTTACGAAAGCTTTAAACTCCATGCTCTATCAATATCAAAATCCTTTACAATTACTTTCTCAAAACAGAATTGAACAATGATTTTCAAATGAAATAATTTCTAATAATAGAAAATGACAACAACATGGAAGTACAGATATGTATAATGCTACTAAGAAAAAATATAGAAACAGAACAAGAATTAAAGAGTTATCTTTCTTATACTATGTTAAGTTCAAATTAGAACAACCACTTGTGTAAAGAATGAATAGTATAGGACAAAAAGTGAGAATTCAACAAGAGTTAATGCTTGTTATGACATTGAGAATGATTATTTGACCTTGAACCAATTTTTTTGGATGAAAGATAAGTATTGTGATCATTCTCATCACGATTTATCTTAATCTGAGCAAAGCTCAATATCTAATCAACCAAAGTCTGTTGTGACCTTGAAATCGAACAAATTACCTTGGGTCAAGGTCAGGGTGAAAGGGTTTGATGCAAGGAATATTTGTGTACAGTTTGAACTCACAAGGTCAAACAGTCTTTGTTTTATAGACTAAAGTTTGTTTTGACCTTGAGAATGAGAATTTGACATTGTGTCAAGGTCAAGGTGAAAAAGCTTGACTGAACTATTGTATGTGTGAAGTTTGAACACTGAAGGTCAAATAGTCTTTGTTCTATAGGCAAAAATTTATTGTGACCTTGAGAATCAAAATTTGACCTTGGGTCAAGGTCAAGGTGAAAGAGTTTGACTTAACGATAATATGTATGAAGTTTGAACTCTGAAGGTCAAATAGTCTTTGTTCTATAGGCAAAAGTATGTTGTGACCTTGAGAATCAAAATTTGACCTTTGTTGAAGGTCAAGGTGAAAGAGCTTGGCTTAACGATAGTATGTATGAAGTTTGACCACGGAATGTCAAATAGTCTTTGTTCTATAGGCAAAAATTTGTTGTGACCTTGAGAATCAAAATTTGACCTTGAAAGTAGGTCAACATTAAATGACTACTTATTAGTAACACACCATCCAAGTTTCAACTCAAAATCTCAAAAAACTGTAGAAATTCGCACTGTGCCAATTTAAAGTCCCATTTTCAACTCGGAATAGCGCGAAAACCGTAAATATTTTATCGAGCATGTAAGCGTATAAAAGTTTGCAAATTTCCCAAAGAACAATATAAAACAAATTTCGTTCAAATCGTACGATTACTTTAGGAGTTATAAGAGTTTAAATATTTGACCTTTGATGACCTCCAGCGGGGGCATATGTGAACTTTTCGACAAGAAATTTTTTTTAATTCAAGATCTTTATATGCTTTTTCATATGGTACTTTCCATTTTATCATACGAGGCGGTTCTTATCTTGTAAAGGGTCCGAAAGGTTGGGGGTAAGAATAATAATAATAATAAGAACTAGATGGCTACTGTTGCAAGCAACAGACGGATTCCTCCTTTATTCGACCTTTCTCGGAACTGAAGTGTTAAAATCCAAAAAAAAAAAAAAAAAAAGAAGATGGAAAAAAGAAAAGTATCTTTAGTACCTTATTCACTTCAGCAAATGAGTCAAAAGAGCTTATGTCTAATTTGAGACTCTTATTCATTTATCAACAAAATAGAAGTAAAGAATAATAAATACCTTTCATTTTTACGAAAGCTTTAAACTCCATGCTCTATCAATATCAAATCCTTTACGATTACTGTCTCAAAAGAGAATTGCACAATGATTTTGCAATGAGATTATTTCTATTAATAGAAAATGACAACAACATGAAAATACAGATATGTAATGCTACTGAGGAGAAAAAAAGAAACAGAGAACAAAAATAAACGAGTTATCTTTCTTATACTATGTTAAGTTCAAACAAGAAGGACTACTTGTGTGAAGAATAAATAGTATGGGACAAAAAGTGTGAACTCTACAAGAGTAAATGATTGTTATGACCTTGAGAATGATTACTTGACATTGAACCAATGTCATAAATGAAAGATAAGTATTGTGATCATTCTCATCACGATTGATCTTACTCTGAGCAAAGCTCAATATCTAATCAACCAAAGTCGGTTGTGACCTTAAAATCGAACAAATGACCTTGAGTCAAGGTTATGGTGAAAGGGTTTGATGCAAGGAATATTTGTGTTATGTTTGAACTCACAAGGTCAAATAATTTTTGTTTTATAGACTTAATTTTGTTGTGAACTTGAGAATCAAAATTTGACCTTGGGTCAAGGTCAAGATGAAAGAGCTTGGTTTAACAATAATATGTATGAAGTTTGAACTCTGAAGGTCAAATAGTTTTTGTTCTATAGGCAAAAGTTTGTTGTGACCTTGAGAATGAAAATTTGACCTTGAAAGTAGGTCAACATTAAATGACCACCTATAAGTAACCTACTATCAAAGTATCAAATCAAAATCTCAAAAACTGTAGAAATTGGCACTGTGCCAATTTAAAGTTCCATTTTCAACTGGGAATAGCGCGAAAACCGTAAATATTTTATCGAGCATGTAAGGATATAAAAATTTACAATTTTCCCAAAGAACATTTTAAAACAAATTTCGTTCAAATCGTACGGTTAGTTTAGGAGTTATTAGTGTTTAAAGATTTGACCTTTGATGACCTCCAGCGGGGGAATGGTGAGCTTATCGACAAACAAAAAATAGTTAAAGAAGATCTTGGTATGCTCTTTCTGATGGTACCATCCCTTTTGCTCTGTGTTAAAAGACCTTTGAATAAAGTCTCTGGAAATGATTAGGGGGTAAGAATAATAATAATAATAAGAAGAAGAAGAATAATGATAAGAATAAAAAAAAGACATTGCAATAACAGAAAGGATTCCGACGGAATAGTCGGAATCGTTAATTAAGAAAAGACATTGCAATAACAGAAAGGATTCCGACGGAATAGTCGGAATCCTTAATAAAGAAAAGACATTGCAATAATAGAAAGGATTCCGACGGAATAGTCGGAATCCTTAATAACTAGATGGCTACTGTTGCAAGCAACAGACGGATTCCTCCTTTATTAGACCGTCCTCGGAACTTAAGTGTTAAAATCCGAATAAAGAAGATGAAAAAAAAAATAGTTGCTTTAGTACCTTATTCACTTCAGCAAATGAGTCAAAAGAGCTTATGTCTAACTTGGAACTCTTATCTATTAATCGACAAAAACGAAGAAAAAGACGATAAATACCTCTCAAGTTTAGGAAGGCTTTAAACTCCTATATCTATTCTATCCATTTTGATTCCTTTGAAATTACTATCCCAAAAAGAATTGCACAATGAATTAGCAATGAGAAAATTTCTATAAATAGAGAATGACAACAGCATGAAAGTACAGACAAGTAATGCTACTAAGATAAAAAAAAAAGGAAACAGAGAACAAGAATAAAAGAGTTATCTATCTTACTATGTAAAGTTCAAATAAGAAGTACTACTTGTGTGAAGAATAAATATTTAAGAACAAAATCCTATCAATCCTACAAGAGTAAATGTTTGTTATGACCTTGAAAAAGTTTATTTGAACTTGAACCAATGTCATGGATGAAAGATAAGCATTTTAGTTGATTCTCATCAAGATTTCTTTTCATCTATTCAAATCTCAATATTTTATCAACAAAAGTCTCTTGTGACCTTGAAATCGAAAAAATGACCTTGGGTCAAGGTCAAGGTGAAAGGACTTGATGCAAGGAATATTTGCGTCAAGTTTGAACGCTCAAGGTCAAATGGTCTTTGTTCTATAGGAAAAATTTTGTTGTGACCTTGAGAATAAGAATTTGACCTTGGGTCAAGGTCGAGGTGAAAGGGCTTAGAACAATGATTGTATTTATGAAGTTTGAACTGTCAAGGTCAAATAGTCTTTGTTCTATAGGCAAAAGTTTATTGTGACCTTGAGAATCATAATGTGACCTTGAAACTTGGTCATCGTCAATGACTACCTATAAGAAACCTACCATCCAAGTTTCAACTCAAAATCTCAAAAACTGTAGAAATTGGCACTGTGCCAATTAAAAGTTCCATTTTCAACTTAAAATAGCACGAAAACCGTAAATATTTCATCGAGCATGTCACGTATAAAAGTTTGCAAATTTCGCAAAGAACAATATAAAACAAATTTCATTCAAATCGCACGGTTAGTTTAGGAGTTATAAGGTTTTAAAGATTTTACCTTTGATGACCTCTAGCGGGGGCATATGTGAACTTTTCGACAAGAAAAAAATTTTAAATGAAGATCTTTATTTGCTCTTTCACATGATACTTTCCATTTTATCATATGATGCGGTACTTTGTTGTAATGTCTCTGGATTGGCTTGGGGGTAAGAATAATAATAATAATAATAAGAATAATAAGAATAAAGAAAAGACAATACAATAACAGAAAGGATTCCGACGGAAGTCGGAGTCCTTAATAAGTATAATAAGAATAAAGAAAAGACAATACAATAACAGAAAGGATTCCGACGGAAGTCGGAATCCTTAATAATAATAAGAATAACTAGATGGCTACTGTTGCAAGCAACAGACGGATTCCTCCTTTATTAGACCTTCCACGGAACTGAAGTGTTAAAATCCGAATAAAGAAGATGGAAAAAGAATAGTTGCTTTAGTTCCTTATTCATTTCAGCAAATGAGTCAAAAGAGCTTATGTCTAATTTGGGACTCTTATTTATTTATCAACAAAATAGAAGAAAAAAATAATAAATACTTTTCATATTCACGGCAGATTTAAACTCCATGCTCTATCAATATCAACTCCTTTACAATGACTTTCTCAAAACAGAATTGGACAATGATTTTGCAATGAGATAATTTCTATTAATAGAAAATGACAAGAACATGAAAGTACAGATATGTAATGTTAATAAGAAAAAAAAAAGAGAACAAGAATAAAAGAGTTATCTTTCTTACACTATGTTAAGTTCAAATAAGAAGGACTACTTGTGTGAAGAATAAATAGTATAGGACAAATAGTGTAAATTCTACAAGAGTAAATGATTGTTTAGACCTTGAGAATGATTATTTTGCCTTTAACCAATGTCATGGATGAAAGCTAAGTATTGTGATTATTCTTATCACGATTAATCTTAATCTGAGCAAAGCTCAATATCTAATCAACCAAATTCAGTTTTGACCTTGAAATCAAACAAATGACATTGGGTCAAGGTCATGATGAAAGAGTTTGATGCAAGGAATATTTGTGTAAAGTTTGAACTATCAAGGTCAAACAGTCTTTGTTTTATAGACTAAAGTTTGTTGTGACCTTGAAAATCATAATTTGACCTTGGGTCAAGGTCAAGGTGAAAGAGCTGGGCCCAAGCATGATATGTATAAAGTATGAACTCTGAAGGTAAAATAGTCTTTGTTTTGTAGGGAAAAGTTGCTGTGACCTTGAGAATGAGAATTTGACCTTGGGTCAAGGTCAAAGTCAAAGTGAAAGATCATGACTGAACAATTATTTGTATGAAGTTTAAACTCTGAAGGTCAAATAGTCTTTTTTCTATAGGCAAAACTTTGTAGTGACCTTGAGAATCAGAATTTGACCTTGGGTCGAGGTCAAGGTGAAAGAGCTTGGTTTAATAATATTTTGTATGAAGTTTGAACTCTGAAGGTCTAATAGTCTTTGTTCTATAGGCAAAAGTTTGTTGTGACCATGAGAATCAAAATTTGACCCTGGGTCAAGGTCAGTGTGAAAGAGCTTGGTTTAACAATATTATGTATGAAGTTTGAACTCTGAAGGGCAAGTAGTCTTTGTTCTATAGGCAAAAGTTTGTTGTGACCTTGAGAATGAAAATTTGATCTTGAAAGTTGGTCAACATTTAATGACTACCTATAAGTAATCTAGTATCCAAGTTTCAACTCAAAATCTCAAAAATTGTAGAAATTGGCACTGTGCCAATTTAAAGTTCCATTTTCAACTCAGAATAGCGCGAAAACCGTAAATATTTTATCGAGCATATAAGGGTATAAAAGTTTACAAATTTTCCAAAGAACATTTTAAAACAAATTTCGTTCAAATCGTACGGTTAGTTTAGGAGTTATAAGACCTTTGATGACCTCTAGCGGGGGCATATGTGAACTTTTCGACGACAAAATTTTTTTACCTCAAGATCTTAATATGCTCTTTCACATGATACTTTTCGTTTTATCATAAGAAGTGGTACTTTTTTGTACAGTGACTGGAACGATCTGGGGGTAAGAATAATAATAATTAACCATAATAATAATAATAATACTACGTTTTTAGGCCCGCTTATGTAAAGACAAATAATAACGATTTAGCATGATTATATAGTAAAAAGGAATTAATCGAAATCGGGACCCGATTCCGATTATTAACATGCACATAAGCGACCCTAACCTGTTTTGATAACCCCTTATTACAGCTAGTATGAATATAGCTTGTGCAGAAAATAATTATTTTCCATCTTTAAAAATTATTAGCATTTGATTATAAGCACTGAAACTTTGATTTAGCATGTTGAAATCTAGAAATTCATTTTCAACTATGTAGAGGAAATTCGCGGACCCAAGCGAGCCAGGCGAGCTAAATCTCCAAGGAAAACAAGATGGACGCCGAGGTTGCATTTTCCGCGCGACGCTGAAAATGGAGCTGAATACGTCATTTCGGAGATCCCGATTTCGTCACAATGTGTCATGTGACTTTCATCCTTTTATGACGTCATTTAGGGCATGTTTTGTTCAAAATGGCGTCACTTATTACTAACTATCCATAGATGGATGTAAACAGAGAATAAAGTGCTAGATTTTCATCAGAAACAGAAATATCAATAAATAAATATGAATGCATGTAAAGAATTTTATGAATAATATAAAAAAAAAAAAGAATAAATAAATATAAAGGATAGAGAGGGTCACATCATGGATTAAAGCCAGTCTAAGGCCCGCAGTTCAAGGCCCCCGCCACCCCTCCCCCCCTATATTAATTTGACTGGACCAAAAATAATATGGTAAATAAATGAGAGTTATCTGAAGGAGACATCAGCTGTAGAAACACCTCTGTCTGTCACCATTGGATCCTCTTTTAAGATTAGGTAAGGAGGGGGGGGGGGGGGTTATACATCGGTAACCCATTGGCATGCGCGCTCTGTCGCACTCCGTTTTGCGCAATCGATCATGGGTTTCCGAGGTTCGTTTTATACAGAAATATTCTTCCTAGGAATTAGGAATGAAAATAATATTAAAAACATGAAAATATTTCATGCATAATTGACGATATTGCAACTGAACATTGGCAAATCAAAGGTGCATCAAGCATTCTTCATGCAAGTCAATTTCCCGTCTTCATTTGTATAGCAAAACAAACCACATATTTTTTTTATCTATTAATTTTGCATATTTTATATTTTTAATTCAAAGCTACATACATTATTCTACTGAGACATTGTCATTATTTAAAATTGAACTACGCATGATTTTTCTTTGTAGAAATCTTGTATTATCGTATACACATTAAACAAACGAAAAAAAATTAATAAATAAAAACAGATATCTATTTTCAGATATCTATCATTCATTCAATAAAAAAAATTGAAATAGTCAATTCATTCAATCCGTTTCATGTACATAATTTTTGCCCACTTGACCCAGATTTGATCTGTAAATATCCTGGAAACTTGGGTGGGGGGGTGTATCTGAAGTATAAATTAATATCTGCGACAAGTGGCCGATTTTTTTACGCCGTTCTAAAGATACTGTTAGAATCATTGTTGATTGTTCCAAATGAATTGAAGAGATAAAAATATTTATTTCGCCGAAAGCATGGCTGAGCCCTTTAGATGTTGATCTCTGATTAGATAGATATCCGGCTTCGATCTGTGTGTCTACAGCGATTTTTTTCTCCGTTTATTACTGTAGATGCATATTAGAAATATTAATTCAAAACACAGTGCATGGAAAATCAGTAAGAGTTTTCTTTTTTACAAGTTTGATAAGAGATTTTACTCTTTTTGTGAAACTACAGATCTAGCATAGCCCGGGGGTAGGGTTGATGGCCGCAGCACCCGGCCGCGATGAGCTATAATTCTAGGCCCGGCAGCTTTCAAGGCTGGCCGGGATGATCTTTATCATATTGGTCATATTCTTTGTTCAATATAACAGAGTAAGGTGAAAATGAACTTTCATAATTCATTTTATAGCATAATACTAAATGTATATCAACAATAGAGCGACTCCTCCAGAATCTCTCCTGGACCCCCCCCCCCCCCTTTTTTTCCCTCCGCATCATCCCCATGGAATATACTAGGATTTTTAAATACTAGAATTTTATGGACATTTAACAATCCTATGAATATCACAACATGGTATAGATTTCAATTTCTCCGATTTAGGACGGCATTTTTAGATCGCTGCGTCGTTTCTAATGTAATCAAAATATGCCCTAAATTTAGTCGCGGTCACATGACCAGGTAACCTTTTTGCGCCTCCTTACGTAAGAGTTTCGACATCTAGGAAACGACGTATATAACCTTCTATATGCTGATTTAATTTATTTCAATTAGGTAAGCTACTTAAAGGGAAGTTATTTATTTGATTTCATTGGAGCATAACAGAAACTGTAAGCCGAGGTAGACGATGCAAGACATACCGGGTCAAACTCAATGATCGTCTGCAGGCTGACAGGTGCGAGTAAAAGTTTTCGCAGTCATCGCGAAAACTCACTAGCACAACTGCCCTGGCTACCAAAAATTTCCTCGGGCTACTAATATTTGCTCAGGGGCCCCAGCTGCATGGGGGGGGGGGCACATACAATTTTTGATGGGAAACACTTCCGAGGCCCAAAGTGCCGAGTTGGAAGTTTTGTAGAAAACACGAGACTACCCCACCTGGGATCGAACTAGTAAGGTTCTGATGTTAAGTCTGATGCTCTACCGAATGAGCCAAAGAGATGTCCCACAGTCTAGTCTAGTACAGGTGACAGTTTACTACTGTGAGTGTCCGCGCAGCTCACTTCTGAAATCGGAAAATTGAAGTTTTCTTTACTTTGTCGTCAATTTTTGCGTTTAAAATTTTATAGGGAGATAGATCTCGAAAAACTCTCATAACTAATGGTGTATGATATATGTCTGTACGACCAATATTACACTCACAGTGAAAGAAAATAGTTTTAGATAGGGATCGAGTTTTCTATGTTAATTTTAGTGCGAAGTCGGCGATCTTTAACACTGAGTATATGGAGAACGTCGACGACGTTGCGCTAAAATAATTGTCCGCGCGGCTCACTTCGGAAACTGAATAAACACAATTTTGACTACCTTATGACAGTCAGGGGTGCTACTTCAACAAGTAATTAATAAATTACTTCCACAAGTAATTATCAAATGTACCCATGATTTCACATAAAAAGTTAAATAATGTCTTATTTCCTACGGCAAGTAAGAAAGTACAGCAGTAGAAGGCAAGAGCACTTCCATTATTTTCAAAAGGAAATAACTTTCTCAGAAGAAACTGTTTGAGTTAAGAAAGATAGCCGAAATTGTAGCCGAATTTCACTTAAAAAGTTGCAAATTTGCGCAAGTTTGTAACCTTGTAGATTTTTAAACAGAATTTTCATCTCAATAGCAATAATTTTTCCTGTAAATTCAGACTTTCCTTTTCAAAATAAACTTTAAATATAATTTACGATAATTGTTTAAAGCTTTACTCCTTTCATTTAAAGATAAGCCTCTTTCAACAAATATTACTTAAATAAGTAATTTTAAGGGAATGGTTTTACCTTGATATTTCTGTTACTGAAGCAATTATTACTGATATGAGTAGCCCTTATAACAATTAAAAGCTTGAGAACTTTAAATGTGTATGCTACAATCATTACAAACCATCCATTGCCTTACTTTTTATGTATATTACTTGTATAAGTAATATGTTGCATGGACATCGCAAGTAAATCAGTTACTTTTAGAAGTAATTATTTTAGAAGGCAGAATTAGAAAGTTACTTAAAAAGGTAATTTTTTTAATTACTTGTTTAAGTAGCACCCCTGACTGTATGATGCAAAAATTTAAATGAAGTTGACACCATTCAATAGATCTCGCTTAGTCATAAATTTTGGTATATGATAGTGAGTACGTACACCCAATTAAATAATATAGACAAAACAAGTTTTAGATGGGCCATTTCCCATGCTAATTTTTCCCATGATGTCGCGACGCTCTCCATAGGCTCAATGTTAAAATCGGCGACGTCACACTAAAATTTAACTTTGAAAACGCCCTATCTAAAACTTATTTTGTCTGTATAATATGATTCGATAAACCCTCAACCATTTAACATATACCAAAATTTACGACTAAGCGAGATCTATTCAATGATATAGATTTTATTTTGATTGATGCATCACAAAGTTATCAAAATTTCATTTATCCAGTTTCCGAAGTGAGCCGCGCGGACAGTAACATAGAGATCTCCCCATCTAAATCTATTTTCTTTCACTGTGAGCGTAGTATTGGTTGTACAGACATATATCATACACCGTTAGTTATGAGAGTTCGAGATCTATCCCCTTATAAAAATTTTAACCGGAAAATATGCCGATGAAGTAGAGAAAACTTCAATTTTCCGATTTCTGAAGTGAGCTGTGCGGACGGTACACTACTCTCCCCTTTCAATTTTGGCCTCCCTACTCCTACTCGACAACCCTCCTAACCACCATCTCTCGTGGGATTTACGTTGGGCGCCAGTGTAGAAAACACGAGACTTATACCCCCGCCTCGGATCGAACTCGCAACCTTCTGATGTTAAGTCCGATGCTCTACCGAATGAGCCAAAGAGACGTCCCACTGGCCCAGTCCATGTTTTCTTCATCCCTTTATTAGCCATTTATCTGCTATTTTCTCTTGATAAATTGACCTAAATTATTTTTTTCAAATCAGTGACCTGAAATTATTCAGTCTCTCCGAAAACTTTTTTAAACCACAAGCCCGAAGATAAATTTTACTAGTTTTTTGTATAGTTTCTTAAAGAATTTCTACCAGCCCAGAAAAAAATTGGTAGCCTCAGGCGTCACAGAAATCTTGAAATCTTCACATGAAATGTTGGATATTTTAGAGTTTTTATACGCCCGTCATTTGACGGGACGTATTATGGTATGGCGAAGTCTGTCCGTCTGTCCGTCCGTCCGTCTGTCCGTCCGCCTATGGAACGCAAAAACTTGAATACGCGTCAACGGATTTTTATGAAATTTATACATAGTGATCAGACTGTGGAGAGGAAGCCGCCTTTCGATTTTCAGGTTCATCCGATTTGTCGTTACAGAGTTATGGGACTTAGATTTTTAAAATACAGTGAAAATATACTAAAATATTTAAAAATTATTTAAAAATCTATTTCTCGTCGAAATGTTTTGAAATTTTGTATACTTCAAGTAGAAAGGATGTTCTTTGACATATGTAACGGGTTTTTAATTTTTTTGTCGCATAACCGAGATATTGTGTGTAATAGGAAGGGGGGGTGGGTTATATGCACATACATTTTAAGCTAAGGGCAAAATATAGGTGCATGGAACGCGATAACTTGAATATGCGTCAACGGATTTTCATGATATTCATACATTATGATTGGACTGTGGAGAGGAAGCCGCCTTTCGATTTTCAGGTTTATTCGATATGTCGTTACAGAGTTATGGGACTTAGATTTTTAAAATACAGTGAAAATATACTAAAATATTTAAAAATTATTTAAAAATCTATTTCTCGTCGAAATGTTTTGAAATTTTGTATACTTCATGTAGGAAGGATGTTCTTTGACATATGTAACGGGTTTTTAATTTTTTTGTCGCATAACCGAGATATTGTGTGTAATAGGAAGGGGGGAGGGGTGGGTTATATGCACATACATGTTAAGCTAAGGGCAAAATATAGGCGCATGGAACGCAATAACTTGAATATGCGTCAACGGATTTTCACATACATGTTAAGCTAAGGGCAAAATATAGGCGCATGGAACGCAATAACTTGAATATGCGTCAACGGATTTTCATGATATTCATACATTTTGATTGGACTGTGGAGAGGAAGCCGCCTTTCGATTTTCAGGTTCATTCGATATGTCATTACAGAGTTATGGGACTTAGACATTTTAAAATACAGTGAAAATATACTAAAATATTTAAAAATTATTTAAAAATCTATTTCTGGTCGAAATGTTTTGAAATTTTGTATACTTAAGGTAGAAAGGATGCTCTTTGACATATGTAACGGGTTTTTAATTTTTTGGTCGCATAAGCGAGATATTGTGTGTAATATGAAGGGGGGGGGGGGTTATATGTATATACATGTTAAGCTATGGGCAAAACATAGGCGCATGGAACGCAATAACTTGAATATGCGTCAACGGATTTTCATGATATTCATACATTTTGATTGGACTGTGGAGAGGAAGCCGCCTTTCGATTTTCAGGTTCATTCGATATGTCGTTACAGAGTTATGGGACTTAGATATTTTGAAATACAGTGAAAATATACTGAAATAGTTAAAATTATTTAAAAATCTATTTCAGGTTGAAATGTTTTGAAATTTTGTATACTTCAAGTAGAAAGGATGTTCTTTCACATATATAACGGGTTCTTGAATTTTTTGACACATAATCCAGAAATTATGTGTAATGGGGGGGGGGGGGGGGGGTTTATATGCACATACATGTTAAGCTAAGGGCAAAATATAGGTGCATGGAACGCAATAACTTGAATATGTGTCAACAGATTTTCATGAAATTTGTACATTTTGATCAGACTTTGAAGAGGAAGCCGCCTTTCGATTTTAAGGTTCATCCAATTTGTCCTTATGGAGTTATGGGACTTAAATTTTTTGGTGTTGTGAAAAAAATCCCAACGGGCGTATCTTGCTGCGTGAGCGTAGGCTTTATTAATGGTCCAAATAATGAATAGAAAATGAGATTTTTATTGGTTCAAATATAATTTTTAGACACAATGTGAGTTTTCATCGAACCAAATATTTTTTTATCGGCAAATCCGATAAAACCGATACATTTTATGAACTCTGGAGTTGGGCTGGTGAGTTATTGGAAAGACTGCTTGAAAGGAGCTGTTAAGATAAGGGCCGGATTTAGCCCTGAAATCACTCGATTATTTCTCGGGAGCTGTCCTTCCAATTTAGATAAAAGTTGGTCAGGATAAAAATATAAAGTATTATAAGATTCCTAGTAGGTGTTTTATTTAAATAAATTCGATGAAAGATGTTATAATTACGGGTTGAAGAGGTACGTAGGGGTACAGATGACGGAAAACGTTGAATTTTGCTCGAAAATGCACAAAACATGCATTATTTTAAACATTTTTACGTTTATTATGCTTCTGTTACACATATGACGTTTTCAAAGGAATTTAATGACGTCACAATGCTTTTACGTCAGATACCTGCACAAATCGAACGTGGGACTGTAAAATCGAAAAGACGGGATGATGCTATTGAATGACAGTATGAAGACATTTACATTTTTACCACTTGGTGAGTGTCACCAGGGCCGACGCTAGGGCTGATTTGGGGCTGATATTCGGGCCCATTCCCAATGCAAAATAGTATATTTTTTTCCCAATTTAGACGCTAAAAATTCCCAATTTTGTATGGTCTTTCTTTGATATATTCATGATATTGTATCAAACCTGCCATAAGGCCAAAGTTGCATACCGCTATCCATCACTGATGTAACTAGGTACAAACAAGTTTTAATCCCCCGATAATTACTGCTAAACAAGGTACAATCATGTAAATAATATGTTTTAAATAAACACTGTCTCAGGTAAGATAAATATCCAAAGAGTTTGATTGTCAAGTATAGCTTTGACCATGCGGTCGAAATTTACATCAAATGAGGATGATATGTGCCCTTTGCAGCAGTTGTTGGGAAAATTTGCAGCAGTTGTTGGGAAAAAAAACAAACAAATCAACATTCTGTGAAGTCATTGATACAATGATTTTTTGTCGACGAGCTTCCCGCCATCACTACCGCACCATTTACTAAGCCATTTACCACTATATTGGTATTCATGTTTTCAATACTTTTAATGAAAAAAGTCTTATTGAATTTCACTATTCACAAATTTTAATGTTATCAGTAAATCTCGATTGATCAATATAATCCTGAATCTGTTGTGCCAAATTCTAGAAAAACGAAAGACGGCAGCTAGTATAACGAGGGAGAAGTGCATATTCAAATGTCATCTAGCTCGAATAAAGGGTTAAAATAAAATTTTATTTCAGCTGTAGATTTCCCAATTTTGCTCAAAATACCGCTGTTTTTCCCAATTTGAAAGGCCCTGGCCCCTTTCCCAAAATACTTTGCGACAGCCCTGGTCACTGCTGGTGGACCAGGATTCCCCGAGGGCACATGTAGCCAAGTTCGATCAATTTCGGTTGATCGTTTCTTCCACGCATTCTAAAATTTCTGTTATCAAAATTTCTTGAAATTTCTAAAACGTGGGTCCTGTAGCATCATATCCCACACGTTCTGCTACGTCTTTTGGTACGCTTTTTCGACATAGTAACTTTCATACTTTTTTGGCATATTACATTGTTTAGATTTGAGGATCACTGACGAGGGTTAAGTACCCGAAACGTGCATGTCTGGTCCATGTTGCCAATTTATCTGCTCTTAAATGATGCTATTCAATATGAAGACGTTTACATTCTTATCATTCGGATTCAGAGATACATATAACGCAAAAATTCTTCCATGCCGTGGTAAACTTTGCAGGATAATATGAATCAACAAATTAAAATTGTTTAATTCACACCTAAGGCACGGTCCATTTGATATTCTGGGGGGGGCTTGGGTTTTTTTCGAAAAAAATAATTTTGCTCTCAATTTTGATGAAAAAAATAAATTTGCTTATGGTGTGACAGAAAAAAATAATCTTGCTCTTACAAATGTTCTGAATTTGAAGAATTACCATAAATTTCGCTAAAATTCTTGAAAATTTTCCGGCTCGCTTCGCTCGCCGCAGTTTTCAATTTGTATCAAAAATTTTTGGCTCGCTTCGCTCGCCATTATAAATTTTCTATCAAAACATCATTTACTATGGCAAAGTCCATATATATATGTATGAAGATATCAAAAGTTATACATGTGTGAAATGAAAAAAGGGCTTCCTTAAAAGCTTACATATATTGTGAATATTTATGTATTGCTATTAATACATGTTGCATGTATCCCTTCATATAACTTCAGTTATTCACCAATTTACAATTCTTCATTTACAATAAACTTTTGTCTAGGAGACCTTCCCCTCAGACCGGCCCTCTTATAAATGTACATGTTATATACATGTACCTTATATAAAATATTGAGAATTGTATTGTAAAAATCTTTTATCTCTCTGTTTAAAATGAATTCTTGCATAAAAATAAACTAATATATTAATATTTAGAGTTTTGAGTAAAAATATAAATAATTTCTAACATTGTCAAACACAAACATTCTTAATATGCGCATCACTTAAAATTGTTAAAAAAAATTTCCTTGCTCCGACTATGCAAGAAAAAAATAATTTTGCCCTGGTCCGGGGCGAAAAAAATAATCTTCCTCCGACAAAAAACCCAAGCCCCCCCCCAGAATATCAAATGGACTGTGCCTAAGTGTAGAAAGTACCGGCTTCGTACACCATATATAATTGGTTTGTACTATACAATACATGTACGAAGCCTCGCATGCATAAATAAAGCAACTAAATAAACAACAAATTACTTAATTTGGCAAATTTTACTTTTAGATGGAATTTTGTGAGATACATGTTTTATTTCTATTTTTTTAGCTCGCCGGGACGAATGTCCGGAGAGCTATTGTCATACCCCCGGTGTCGGCGTTGGCGTCTGCGTCTGCGTCTGCGTGCGCGTGCACAAAAACTTTAACCTTGCTTATAACTTTTAAACCAATACAGATTGGGCTTTCATATTTCACATGTGCATTCCTTGTGACAAGACCTTTCCATGGATACCAAAATTTTTGACCTTGTGACCTTGACCTTGGAGATTGACCTACTTTTGAAAAACTTTAACCTTGGCCATATTTTTGGAATGGTAAGTGATAGGGCTTTGATATTTCACATGTGTATTCCTTGTGACAAGACCTTTCCATGGATACCAAAATTTTTGACCTTGTGACCTCGACCTTGGAGATGGACCTACTTTTGAAAAACTTTAACCTTGGCCATATTTTTGGAATGGTAAGTGATAGGGCTTTGATATTTCACATGTGTATTCCTTGTGACAAGACCTTTCCATGGATACCAAAATTTTTGACCTTGTGACCTTGACCTTGGAGATGATTGACCTACTTTTGAAAAACTTTAACCTTGGCCATATTTTTGGAATGGTAAGTGATAGGGCTTTGATATTTCACATGTGCATTCCTTGTGATAAGACCTTTTTTATTGTTGTTGTTGCAATTTACATATGGTTGCCACCGGCGAGCTATGTTGTCATTCTGACAAGTCTGGTTCTGGAATATAATGATCTCGCGGACATCAAACGTCGCAAGCCATTCATATCACTTCTATTCTCAAGTTTAAGACACAGCGAAGAAAAGACCCTTTATTATACGCCCGTCATTTGACGGGACGTATTATGGTATGGCGAAGTCCGTCCGTCTGTTCGTCCGCTTAAGGAATGCAATTAATTGAATTTGCGTCAACAGATTTTTATGATATTTGTACATTGTGATCAGACTATGGAGAGGAAGCTGCCTTTTTATTTTTAGGTTCATCCAATTTGTTGTTACGGAGTTATGGGACTTAGAATTTTAACATACTGTGAAAATATACTAAAATAGTTAAAAATTCTTTAAAATTCTATTTGGTTGAAATGTTTTGAAATTTTGTATACTTCAAGTAGAAAGGATGTTCTTTGACATATGTAACCGGTTTTTATACGCCCGTCATTTGACGAGTCGTATTATGGTATGGCGAAGTCCTTCCGTCCGTCTGTCCATCCGTCCGTCCGCCTATGGAACGTAATAACTTGAATATGCGTCAACAGATTTTCACGAAATTCATACATTATGATTGGACTATGGAGAGAGAGCCGCCTTTCGATTTTCAGGTTCATCTGATTTGTCATTACAGAGTTATGGGACTTAGATTTTTAAAATACAGTGAAAATATACTACATGTAAAATAGTTAAAAATTCTTTAAAAATCTATTTCTGGTCGAAATGTTTTGAAATTTTGTATACTTCAAGTGGAAAGGATGTTCTTTGACATATGTTTCGGGTTATTAATTTTTTTGTCGCATAACCGGGAAATTATGTGTAATGGGGGGGGGGTGGGGGGGGGGGGGGTTATATGCACATACATGTTAAGCTAAGGACAAAATATAGGTGCATGGAACAGATTTTCATGATATTTGTACATTGTGATCAGACTTTGAAGAGGAAGCTGCCTTTCGTTTTTTCGATGTACACTGATTTGTCCTTATGGAGTTATGGGACTTAGATATTTTGGTGTTGTGAAAAAAATCCCAACAGGCGTATCTTGCTGTGTGAGCGTAGGCTTTATAGTACTTGGGACCCATAAAATTCTGCTGACCCATTAGTCAAATTTCATTGGGTCCAAAGGACCCATTTAGATCAAATTGTAGATTAATCTCTGGCGAGTTGATAATTTGATTGGTTCATGTGACAAGGGGAATTACTAGACAACAAATCACAGCTTGCTAGTTGTTATTTCTGTTCAAATATTGTTCTGCACAAACTTTATAGCACGTGAAGGCCGGGCAGAGCTTAGCGAACTGTTAGTACACCAGGCCTAAAATAGAATTAAGTTTGTTTGCCATTAACCGACCGACCCACGTAAAATTTATGCTGCGGGTAGGGGACTTAAATCGCTCAGGGATCATAATATTTTTGAATATGCCCGATATTAATTTATACACTGCAGCAATCAGAATGTAGAGAGGATGCTGCCTTTCTATTTTCATGTTCACCTAATATTGTGTTACAGAGATATGGCTGTTAAATTTGTTTGGTTTGTTGCAATCAATTCTGACAGGCATAATTTACTGTGTTAGCATAGGCTTTATTCGAAATGATGGAGACATTTATTGGTTCATTAGGCATGTGTCATATACCTGTGCTTCATATGACTTAATGACACTTTTAAAATCAATGAGTTGGTATCAACCTATACATCAAGTATTCCCTTCTGAGTTGACTTTCTGAATTCATCCCTTCTTTTATCATATACATATCATATTTTTTCTATTTTCAGTATACTTGGAAACTGAATGACATTTGATGCACTTCCACTCACAATTTCCAAATGTGACTCAATAGATGCAACCTGTTGTCAAATTTTTCTTTCATGTCAAGTGAAATAATGAAGGGCAACATTTGTCTGATTGATGAAAATTCTCAAAATCAGCATTTGTTACCTATTTGATATGATAGATAATTTCATCAAATTTAATGTGACTGTGCTGCTAAATGAAGGTAAGTGAAGTTCAAGGCCAGGCCATAACAAATTATACATGTTGTTCATGTTGTCTGATTTCCTTCACAATTCTTGGCTAAGTGGAAAACGAAACATTCTTAACAGGTATTCCATTATCTGTACATATTCACTCAGAATCGGTTTGAAATTCATTTCAATTCATTGCACATTGATTTAAAGGTGACAGTTTTGAAAAACGAAATCTGATTTATCACTAAGTATTATGACACACCAATATTTAGACATAAATATCACAGTATCTGGATGTTTGTATCTCTGTCCACCTCCTCTTCTGTGTGCCACAGCTGATAAGATACTGACCAAACACCTAGTCCTATAGAAATTTCTTCAAATTTTACCATGTTCATTGACTATGATGACCAGATAGAAAACCTTTCACATATGGACATGATGGAGTAGCATAAGTCACCATACTGTCTGTCTGTCTGTCTGTCTAAGCTCAAATCTTCTAAACCCTACATCAGAATTTGTTCAAATTTAATACTAATGTTCATTAGGATAGATCCTCTGGGGCAAAGGTACTTAATGTCAATTATCAAAGGTCAAGGTTATTACAGGCTAAAAAGTATATTTTTTGTGAAAGTATATTTCTTGTGCAATGAAAACTTTTCAATTCATATAAAATCAGTGTGAACTTGTCCAAATGATCTGAAATTTTGAATAATGATAGAAAAATGTATACTAGAAATCTCTTTTGAGATTTTTCATTGAGTTGATGAGAAATTTTGTTCCAAAGGGGGAGGGGATGGTTGTTACACATATCTCCAGGTGAATGTATATATATAGGCTGCTTATGAGTATTTCATCATGTATCCCACAATTGTTTATTGGGAAAGGTCACAGATTAGATTTTGCTTGACTGACCTTATATTCCATTTGGATGATGCCAGTGCATTACTTTGAAAATACTGAAATAACATACAAGTATTACCTATGCGGTATATAAGTACTAATATTACATGTACCGCAAGTTAATTGGTTCCATAATTAATAATATGGTGATTTGAGATAGAAAAGTTTAAACCATGATCACCATGGATCATACGATGGAAAAGTATAAACCACTAAAATGGAATATAGGCATTTTAGGGGATGTCATTGTTTCCAGGTTTCAGATACTTTTTGGCTAGATTTTTTTAAATCACCATATTATTATTATGGAACCGATTAGCTTGTAATAATAATAATAAGAATAAGAATAAGAATAAAGAAAAGACAATACAATAACAGAAAGGATTCCGACGGAATAGTCGGAATCCTTAATAAGAACTAGATGGCTACTGTTGCAAGCAACAGACGGATTCCTCCTTTATTAGACCTTCCTCGGAACTGAAGTGTTAAAATCCGAATAAAGAAGATGGAAAAAAGAATAGTTGCTTTTGTACCTAATTCACTTCAGCAAATAAGGCAAAGGAGCTTATGTCTAATTTGGGACTCTTATTTATTTATCGACAAAATAGAAGAAAAAGATGATGAATACCTTTCAAGTTTAGGAAGGCTTTAAACTCCTAGATCTATTCTATCCATTTTGATTCCTTTGAAATTACTATCCCAAAAAGAATTGCACAATGAATTAGCAATGAGAAAATTTCTATAAATAGAGAATGACAACAGCATGAAAGTACAGACAAGTAATGCTACTAAGATAAAAAAAGGAAACAAAGAACAAGAATAAAAGAGTTATCTATCTTACTATGTAAAGTTCAAATAAGAAGTACTACTTGTGTGAAGAATAAATATTTAAGAACAAAATTCTCTCAATCCTACAAGAGTAAATGTTTGTTATGACCTTGAAAAAGTTTATTTGACCTTGAACCAAAGTCATGGATGAAAGATAAGCTTAGTTTATTCTCATTAAAATTCCTTTTCATCTATTCAAAGCTCAATATTTTATCAACAAAAGTCTGTTTTGACCTTGAAATCGAACAAATGACCTTGGGTCAAGGTCAAGGTGAAAGGACTTGATGCAAGGAACATTTGCGCCAAGTTTGAACTCTCAAGGTCAAATGGTCTTTGTTCTATAGGAAATTTTTTGTTGTGACCTTGAGAATGAGAATTTGACCTTGGATCAAGGTCAAGGTGATGGGGCTTGGATCAATGATTGTATTTATAAAGTTTGAACTGTCAAGGTCAAATAGTCTTTGTTCTATAGGCAAAAGTTTGTTGTGACCTTGAGAATCAAAATTTGACCTTGAAACTAGGTCATCATCAATGACTACCTATAAGTAACCTACCATCCAAGTTTCAACTCAAAATCTCAAAAACTGTAGAAATTGGCACTGTGCCAATTTAAAGTTCCAATTTCAACTCAAAATAGCGCGAAAACCGTAAATATTTTATCGAGCATGTAAGCGTATAAAAGTTTGCAAATTTCCCAAAGAACAATATAAAGCAATTTTCATTCAAATCGCACGGTTAGTTTAGGAGTTATAAGGTTTTAAAGATTTGACCCTTGATGACCTCTAGCGGGGGCATATGTGAACTTTTCGACAAGAAAAAAAATATATATGAAGATCTTTATTTGCTCTTTCACGTGATACTTTCCATTTTATCATATGATGCGGTACTTTGTTGTAAAGTCTCTGGATTGGCTTGGGGGTAATAATAATAATAATAATAACTAGATGGCTACTGTTGCAAGCAACAGACGGATTCCTCCTTTCTTAGACCTTCCTCGGAACTGAAGTGTTAAAATCCGAATAAAGAAGATGGAAAAAAGAATAGTTGCTCAAGTACCTTATTCACTTCAGCAAATGGGTCAAAAGAGCTTATGTCTAATTTGGAACTCTGATTTATTTATCAACAAAATAGAAGAAAACAAATTAAGTACCTTTCTCATCTTTGCGAAAGCTTTAAACTTCATGCTCTATGGATATCAAATCCTTTACAATTACTTTCTCAAAACAGAATTGCACAATGATTTTGCAATGAGATAACTTCTATTAATAGAAAATGACAACAACATGAAAGTACAGGTATGTAATGCTACTAAGAAAAAAAAAAGAAACAGAGAACAAGAATAAAAGAGTTATCTTTCTTATACTATGTTAAGTTCAATTAAGAAGGACTACTTCTGTGAAAAATAAATAGTATAGGACAAAAAGTGTAAATTCTACAAGAGTAAATGATTGTTAAGACCTTGAGAATGATTATTAGGCCTTTAACCAATGTCATGGATGAAAGCTAAGTATTGTGATTATTCTCATCACGATTGATCTTAATCTGAGCATAGCTCAATATCTAATCAGCCAAAGTCAGTTGTGACTTTGAAATCAAACAAATGACCTTGGGTCAAGGTCATGATGAAAGAGTTTGATGCAAGGAATCTTTGTGTAAAGTTTGAACTCTCAAGGTCAAACAGTCTTTGTTTTATAGACTAAAGTTTGTTGTGACCTTGAAATTCAGAATTTGACCTTGGGTCAAGGTCAAGGTGAAAGAGCTGGGCCCAAGCATGATATGTATAAAGTATGAACTCTGAAGGTCAAATAGTCTTTGTTTTGTAGGGAAAAAATGCTGTGACCTTGAGAATGAGAATTTGACCTTGGGTCAAGGTTAAAATGAAAGATCATGACTGAATAATTATTTGCATGAAGTTTAAAGTCTGAATATCAAATAGTCTTTGTTCTATAGGCAAAAGTTTGTTGTGACCTTGAGAATCAGAATTTGACCTTGGGTCAAGGTCAAGGTGAAAGAGCTTGGTTTAATGATATTATGTATGAAGTTTGAACTTTGAATGTCTAATAGTCTTTGTTCTATAGGCAAAATTTTGTTGTGACCTTGAGAATCAAAATTTGACCTTGGGTCAAGGTCAAGGTGAAAGAGCTTGGTTTAATGATATTATGTATGAAGTTTGAACTCTGAAGGTCAAATAGTCTTTGTTCTACAGGCAAAAGTTTGTTGTGACCTTGAGAATGAAAATTTGACCTTGAAAGTAGGTCAACATTAAATGACTACCTATAAGTAACCTTGTATCCAAGTTTCAACTCAAAATCTCAAAAACTGTAGAAATTGGCACTGTGCCAATTTAAAGTTCCATTTTCAACTCGAAATAGCGCGAAAACCGTAAATATTTTATCGAGCATGTAAGCGTATAAAAGTTTACAAATTTCCCAAAGAACATTTTAAAACAAATTTCGTTCAAATCGTACGGTTAGTTTAAGAGTTATAAGAGTTTAAAGATTTGATCTTTGATGACCTCTAGCGGGGGCATATGTGAACTTTTCGACAACAAATTTTTTTTACCTCAAGATCTTTATATGGTCTTTCACATGATCCTTTTCGTTTTATCATAAGAAGTGGTACTTTTTTGTACAGTGACTGGAACGATTTGGGGGTAAGAATAATAATAATAATAATAAGAATAATAATAAGAATAAAGAAAAGACAATACAATAACAGAAAGGATTCCGACGGAATAGTCGGAATCCTTAATAATAAGAATAATAAGAATAAAGAAAAGACATTGCAATAACAGAAAGGATTCCGACGGAATAGTCGGAATCCTTAATAAAGAAAAGACAATACAATAACAGAAAGGATTCCGACGGAATAGTCGGAATCCTTAATAAGAACTAGATGGCTACTGTTGCAAGCGGATTCCTCCTTTATTTGACCTTCCTCGGAACTGAAATGTTAAAATCCGAATAAAGAAGATGAAAAAGAATAGTTGCTTAAGTACCTTATTCACTTCAGGAAATGAGTCAAAAGAGCTTATTTCTAACTTGGGACTCTTATCTATTTATCGACAAAAAAAGAAGAAAAAGACGATAAATACCTTTCAAGTTTAGGAAGGCTTTAAACTCCTAGATCTATTCTATCCATTTTGAATCCTGTTAAATAACTATCTCAAAAAGAATTGCACAATGAATTAGCAATGAGAAAATTTCTATAAATAGAGAATGACAACAGCATGAAAGTACAGACAAGTAATGCTACTAAGATAAAAAAAAAAGGAAACAGAGAACAAGAATAAAAGAGTTATCTATCTTACTATGTAAAGTTCAAATAAGAAGTACTACTTGTGTGAAGAATAAATATTTAAGAACAAAATCCTATCAATCCTACAAGAGTAAATGTTTGTTATGACCTTGAAAAAGTTTATTTGAACTTGAACCAATGTCATGGATGAAAGATAAGCATTTTAGTTGATTCTCATCAAGATTTCTTTTCATCTATTCAAATCTCAATATTTTATCAACAAAAGTCTGTTGTGACCTTGAAGTCGAACAAATGACCTTGGGTCAAGGTCAAGGTGAAAGGACTTGATGCAAGGAATATGTGCGCCAAGTTTGAACTCTCAAGGTCAAATGGTCTTTGTTCTATTGGAAAAATTTTGTTGTGACCTTGAGAATGAGAATTTGACCTTGGGTCAATGTCAAGGTGAAAGGGCTTAGATCAATGATTGTATTTATGAAGTTTGAACTGTCAAGGTCAAATAGTCTTTGTTCTATAGGCAAAAGTTTGTTGTGACCTTGAGAATCATGATTTGACCTTGAAACTAGGTCATCATCAATGACTACCTATAAGTAACCTACCATCCAAGTTTCAACTCAAAATCTCAAAAACTGTAGAAATTGGCAATGTGCCAATTTAAAGATCCATTTTCAACTCAAAATAGCGCGAAAACCGTAAATATTTTATGGAGCATGTAAGCGTATAAAAGTTTGCAAATTTCCCAAAAAACGATATAAAACAAATTTCGTTCAAATCGCACGGTTAGTTGAGGAGTTATAAGGTTTTAAAGATTTGACCCTTGATGACCTCTAGCGGGGGCATATGTGAACTTTTCGACAAGAAAAAAAATTTAAATGAAGATCTTTAATTGCTCTTTCCATTTTATCATATGATGCGGTACTTTGTTATAACGT
This sequence comes from Pinctada imbricata, assembly GCA_033119305.1. Classification (NCBI taxonomy): domain Eukaryota; kingdom Metazoa; phylum Mollusca; class Bivalvia; order Pterioida; family Pteriidae; genus Pinctada; species Pinctada imbricata. The sequence goes on along the minus strand of VSWD01000008.1, from coordinate 20,751,182 downwards.
CTCTGGATTGGTTTGGGGGTAAGAATAATAATAATAATAATAATAATAAGAATAATAAGAATAAAGAAAAGACAATACAATAACAGAAGGGATTCCGACGGAAGTCGGAATCCTTAATAAAGAAAAGACAATACAATAACAGAAAAGATTCCGACGGAAGTCGGAATCCTTAATAAGAATAAAGAAAAGACATTGCAATAACAGAAAGGAATAGTCGGAATCCTTAATTACGTAGACGTCATGCGTTTAGGATGTGCAAAATTCAGATCGATCATAATGCAAATGGGAAAAGTAGATCCTTTTGTCGAATGTTTTACCGTTGCCAGGGTGGCTAATCTGATTTGGAGGAAGAATCATTTAAAGGAAAACGAGGTTGCATGCGTTCCGGATTCGGGATACGAAAAAAAGAAAAAATTATATTCCATCAAGGCACTGACGTGGTTGCATTCGTTTCCCGATTCGGATTAGATACAAAAAGCAGATTCTCTCGACGGCGAGGTTAGATTGAATTTCGACGACGGTACTTATTGTTACGTCGACGGAATGAATATGGAATCGAACACGGTTTACGAATTTTACGGTTGTTATTGGCACGGTTGTGAGAGATGTTTTAGAGAAACCGAAAGAGGAAGGGGCATTTATACAATGGGGGAATTGAATCAAAAAACCAAGGAAAGGGAAAATAAAATCAAAAAGAAATACAAAGTGGAAACGATTTGGGAACACGAATTCGATTTTTCGATGAAAAAAGACAAATCATTAAAAGATCGTTACGAATACATGAAGAGAAATTACGTCTTACCCATCAATCCGAGAGATGCACTTTTTGGAGGTAGATGTGAAGCCTTTAAATTATGCGTAAAAGATGAACCCATGTCTTACATAGATATATGTTCTCTATATCCGTATGTCTTGGCCAATAGAGATTTCCCTTTGGATCATCCGGAAATTCTTAAAAGGCCTACTGGCGACGTTAGATCGTATTTCGGATTGATAAAATGTAAAATATTACCGCCCAGAGACCTTTACATCCCGATATTACCGGCAAAGATTAACGATAAATTGATATTTACTTTATGTCGTTCCTGTGCCGAAAAGAAAAATGAAAATTGTACGCATTCGGAAGAAGAAAGATGTTTAACGGGAACCTGGTGCAGTCCCGAAATAAATAAGGCATGTGAAAAGGGTTATGTCATTCGGGAAATGTACGAAGTCTGGGACTGGAAAAAAAATGTATCCAAAGACATTTTTAGAGGGTATGTCATGACATTTAAAAAAAATCAAAGCTCTGAAGGAATTGATGGCGAGTTTCGTTTATTCATTTTAGAATGATATCAAACTATTTTATGGGATTTTTAAATATTGTATTAGCAGATAGAACAAATCCATTTTCCAATGTTCGGAAATAAAACATTTATGAACCCAGGGACAGAAATTAATTGGCGGTCGCCCAGTCGCCCATGGCGACCAAATTTTTAGCTGGGCCCCCAAAACACCATGTCCAACTCGCCCATTTGGCGAATGAAAATAAAAATACATAGTCCATATTTAATCATAAAAAAAAGGAATTTCTTTCGCTTCTATGTTAGGCCCCATACTTCGTCAATGAAGCTCTTTTAAAATCAGGGGCTTATATTAATACATGTACGTACCTGTTTACATACGCGAAATTTACGTTTTCTCACGTGTCACTGTGCGAAACCCTCGTTCAAAGTTGCTATTAAGATAATTGGAATTTGGATTACCGCATGTTCTTCGCACGACACAGCCTTATTGCATGTACATGTTTTCGAAAGCATTCGTGTACACGTTTACTGATTCATTGAAAGGTAGCGGTACTTTGCACGGCCGACATCAAAACTAATTTTCTTAATTCATTTATCGAAAATCTTTTTAAAGTCGTTCGCCAAATTTACGCCCAAAATCTCATTTCAACTGATTCAATCCATGCCATAGGGGACGGCATAACGGCGCGAATATATGTAATGAATGTGCCGACCAGAAACTCACTTTTTACATCTCTCTCTCTCTGTTGAAGTTTTAAAAATATCTATGCGAGCCGTGTATTGTTCTAGACCCCCCCTCTCTCTCTCTCTTTTTCTCTCTCTCATTTTGTCGTTGATAAGTTACGTACATCAATAAGCGTGAAACGTGAGACTGTACAATACTAAAGTGACGTTTTATTCAGTAGAAAACTGTCGGATTAAAAAGACCCCCCCCCCCCCAAATAAAACAAAAACAATAGGCAAGCGTTTGGAATGGGTGTCACAACCCACAGAAAGATACTAGCCTTAAATAATATAAACACAGGTCGTACATGTACACATACCAGGCACTTTTATGGCCTGTGGAACAGATATGCAGATCTATACACCACAGGGGTGAGCTAGGTATCATCGCTTGGTCACAAACCCTTTCTTCAATACAAACCCTTCTGTCTATATATATAAAACTTTTTTAATATACCTGTGGACATATAGAAGAAAGGGTACGTTAAAAGGAAAGGGTTTGTGACCAAGCGATGATACCTCACCCCTGTGCTATACATGAAGAAAAAATAAACGTCTGTACTATCAGAATCAGTGCGGATCCACCTTATTATTTACATGTAGGAAGGGACATAAATAATTGGCAAGGGGTCTGGGGACCCCTGGACCTGCTGGGGATCTAGGAAGTCCCCAGACCCCTTGCCAATTATTTACTCGAATTTAGCTGTTCAGCGTGTCCGTTCCAGCCCTGGCTCGGTGTTCAGTGAGTCAGGGCATTCTATTTGCGAGATGCGACAGACCAATGCGCTATGAACGCTTGATTGTCTGTGAATTCTAAATTGATTTCTATACCTAGAAGTGTAATGTATGACCGTAACTCCTCGTTAATCGCTTAAACACTCGAACTGCTACGACTTGAACATCAGCGCCTTCCATTTTATTTACATAGTGTCACGTGGTACAGTATAGAGGGCAGTAGGAATTACCGAAAAGACAGCATTTACCGAAAAGACGTGGTATTTCCTGAAAAGACCCCAAATTGCACCAAAAAGACACTTAAATTTCAAAACTAAACACATTTTATGATTGGAAATGTGTTTATAAAATCATCAAAACCAAAAATAAATACATCTGTCTATTCGGTAAATATCACTGTCGTTTCTGTAAATGCTGTCTTTTCGGTAATTCGCAGTATAGCCGATAAACTTATAAGCAATTTCAACACACCTGTACACGAGACAGTTGATGTTTACTGCATCCAGTATCCTCTAACTTTTAGATTTTTTAAACATTATGAAACAACTGTTAAAGCCGGAATGCAATGTACGCTGTCTTAAATAAATATGGTGAATAATGAGGTCCAGGGTCATCGGGCCACAGGATCGGAGTTGAGAAAAACTGTGAATATACAATTTATACATTTTACGGGCGTGGGGATGTCACGGAAGTGATGTGACGTCATGAAAATCCTGCGATCACTATAGCCGAGATCGCTACGCGAAACTCGCCTAAAAATGGAAAGTAGCGATCTAGGTAATGATGTCCAAAAGGCGGTGCAAGAGATATCTGAAAACGACGGAATAAAAATAAATCCCGAGGATGTACAATACAACCCCGGAATGAGAACGGTTATGAAAATCATTCTAAACGTCTTATGGGGAAAATTAGCCCAGAGAGTCGAGTTACCTAAGCGGAAATACTTTAGAGAAAACACGAATTTCTTTAATTTCATATACAACGAGAGCATAAATATACATGGTTTATTCATAATATCGGATGAGATAATCATATCTAATTACATGGACAAAGAAGAATTTCTTTTAGACAATCCTTTTGGAAACGTAGTAATAGAGATTTTTACCTAAAGTCTAGGCTGACAATTGACACTGGACGCCGACGACTTGGGGGAGCTCTCAAAACAATTGTTCCCAAGTTTTAGTGAAATCTGTCTGCCTAACTGATAATTCAAATCATATTTGAGCAGTTTTGTTGGGTGTTTTATATTCTTTGTACAAGTACATTTATTCCTTTTCACTAGTTTGGCTTTCAAACAAAATTTTGATTCGTGAAGAGAAACACATAATTAGTGTTTTTTCACATTGGAAAGCATTTCTATGGATAGATCTCCATGCTTAGGAAGTCTATAACGTATTGTCTTCTGAAAAAAATGTCCCCCTCGCCCCCCCCCCACCCCCACCGAGAATAAATAGTACAACTTTTTAGTGGCCGAAAATAAACATTCTCTGCTATATCTTTTATACTGATTTTTTTCCGAAATACAGCCCAACATTCCCCTCCAAACCTACGCATCATCTCATGAATTTTTGTTAACAAGTTGCTCACAAATAATGACTTTATATAAAAAAAACAAGTAAAAGATGTAGAGAGGAAATTCAATAATATAAAATTGTACAATTTGAAAAAAAAAATGAAAAACACCATTACCATGAGTTACTGGAAAATAATTGATTCGACTAGTCTTTGACTGTAGAAGTAAAATTCATATTGATTAGCGTCTGACCCCCCCCCCTTCCCATTTATAGTTGTCACCCAATCTAAAAAAGTGTATTTTAGAGCAAACACTTGATAGATGAAATGTAGCTAAAATATATAATTTTTACGCATATTCCAGATTTACTTTCTTCGAGTAGTTATGATTTCATTCCACCAACTTCAAGAATCATCTGGCAATGGCATAGAAGTTAGATAATTTTTATAAATGAACAATTGTAGGTGTCGTCGCAATCCGTTCGTATATTTATTTCTTATCTCGAGCGATTCAAAGCGGGTCCATGGTAGAACCCGCTGTCAATAGGATAAACATCCTGCCCCCCCCCCCCCCCCCCCCAAAAAAAACAAAAACAAAAAACAAAATCCGCATGTATGATTTTGAATGGAAATGAGCACCAGTATAGCAGTTTCAATGAACTTTCTATTTGAGAACAGTGATTGCCAGGATTATTATTTGATCATGTAACACTAACTTGGCAATTTTTAGAGAGGACATGCGTCACTACGCCCCCACGTTCCCCCTCAACCTCTGAATTTGTCAATGTCTTAACTTAATAATCATACAAAAATATATTTGTATAGATGTTCATATATCCTTGCCCTATGTGACTCCTTGCCATAAGTGCCACAAGGCGTAAGAAGGACCAAGTAAGTAACTTACAACTGGAGAAAAAGAGGAGAAAGGCCAGCAAAAACAGTCATCGTTTCAAAATAAAAAGGATGGATGGTGCTCAATTCGCTCCTCATCTCAAAATTTTGAGTAACAGCATTTCTAACAGCATTTCTCGAAATTCGATTCTATAAAGAAATTAATCTTATATTTTTTCTGTTGATGCAGGTATCACCCGAAAAATTGGACAGAAAACTGCATCATTGCGCGTAGCGCGTTGATGCAAAAGTTTTCTGTCTAATTTTTCGGGTGATACCTGCATCAACAGAAAAAATATAAGATTCATTACTTATCATTTAATAATGGAAAACAGACTGTTTTCTTGGATCTAAAAACAATCAATCACCGCACTATATGTCGTAAGTCGTGAAGGTTTCGCAGTGATACGTCTGCCAAAACAAGTTATGGCAGCCGCCATGATTCAAACAGCGAACGATCGTCCCTCTATATCTTTGGAATAAGGACCAGTTTGAGCAAATTCCACATGCACTGTTAATTTATGTGTAAGTAGAAAAGAAATGGTACCCTTGAAATGATAAGCAAACATCAACAAATTGTATTTTCAGCAACGAGTTCATTCGTGTTTGAGGGAACCCCCGGTTCTAAAAATAGTGCTATGAATAGACTTACGTGAAAAATTGTGTTGATCGATGTATCAACAAAACTTCTCAGCCAATCAGAATCGTCGTTTCTTGAAAATGAATATGGAAATTAAATGATATTACAATAATTTCTATTTCTATGAATATCTATGTACAGCGCCAAACAAAAGACACATACAAATGATACATGTACATATATTATACAGTATTATGTAACTCAGCAAATGCCGCTCCCCCTTTCTGACCCAATTCTGGGTTTCTTTCAAAGTGTCTTGCCCCTCAATGCGGAGGGCATTGGCGGATTCAAAGGGGGGTAGGCCCCCAAAGCAAATCATAGGCAAAACGATAATTTTCAATCTAGAAAGAGTAAATATGAGTAAATATAATAAATTTCATTCACGAAATTGAGTCCTAACGAAAAGGATGAATTGCTGCCCCCCCCCCCTACCAGGGCTCTGCCCTGGACCCGCTGATGACCTAGGCGGTCCCCAGACACCTCGTCAATCCCCCCTCCTCAACTAAAATGCTGAATCCGCCACTGGAGGAGATGGGAAGTGTTCAGCCTGAAAAATATTCTACGCATAGATCTCAGCATGTTTGGCAAATTCCATGAGGTGGTAGTTACTGACTTGCACGTCCCCTCCCCGCCCCTTTAACCTCCCCCTTTTGATAATCGTTCAAACGCATTGTCTTCGTTTCTTGATATGAAGTTATATTCATTTTCGATTTCTTGTTTTGAAATCACCCCTACAGGTAAAGTCATCGTCCGATCTCAATCGTCAGCGTAGACTTTAGGTAAAAATCTCTATCAGGGGCATTTACCACTTGTTGGGCCAGATTAAAACTGTATGAAACACTAGAAAAATTAGACCGAAGAGCGGTATATTGCGATACAGATTCGGCTAAAATTCGAATCAATGAGGGAGTGTATCAAGAACAAACAAAAATTCATATCGGTACAGTATAAACACAAGATAAAAAGGACGAAAGAACATAAAATTGTAACGCAACCTCTAACTAAAAACTATACCATGATTTTTGATAAAAGAATTCCTTTTTTTGGACAGGAAGTAGACGATAGTTTTCCGTACGGATTTACGCATAAAAAAGACGGTATGTTAAGATCTTTGTCATTCATCATGGACAAGATTTCGGAGATGGATGTAATTTGCGACAAAATCGATGTCGTAATTAAAGGATGTAAAGAATTGGATGACATAGAAATGGTACGGTTGAAATTAAATGGTTACTGTAAGAGACTCAGTAAAATGAAGCAAAAAATAATCAGAAAGCAGAAACGGAAATATGAAAAAACGGACATGATACCCAAGATGTGGATATTTCATAGAGACTGTGATCATCAGGGACAGATAGATAAGACTTGTACCAAGTGTAATATATTCAATACCGAATTTAATGCCGGTATGTTAGATATGAGTGATTTACAACACGTTCAATGTACTATGATTTATTCGAATAAATAAATTAACCGCACACCATTTTGACATATTTACACTGAGGGTTGAATCTAGCATGTTCTTTGTATGCACAGTCGTTTGGTTCCCAGAACTTGAGTCCTAATCCACATTGGAAGCAGACGACTTTATCTCCAATCTGGGAATAGAATAATCCGGAACGTACCATGTCCTCGACCTTGGGACCTTGCAAGTATCTAGGCCAATCCTTGAACGTTTTTAGACGCGTTGAATATCCCACGTATTCTGGATACAGCGGTTGTAAACTGTAGACTTTCTGAGGTTCGGGAGCCAGAACTATTTCTTGTTCTATACTGCGGCGATGAGTAGGAGGAAAAGTTTCCAGCAATCTATGATAAGGTACCGAATCGGTTTCAATATCGTTCTTGATAGAATGCTTAACAAAACCACTACTTCCATTGAAGAAGTACTTGCTTGTTTAGCCATCGTAAACAAATGATGATGTAGAGAAGAAAACAGTTCTGACATCAAAGGATTTTATCGCATATTTTTTTTTTAAATTCATCAGAGATGAGTGATACGAGAGAGGATGAGGATGTAGAAATGGAAGATATAGAGTCCATAGAAATCGAAAACGATTTTCAATGCGATTGTTGTGGAAATATAAGTCATAAAGGATATTCCATAAATACAGATGAAGAGGGAAATATAGATGAAGATGGAGAAGAAAACGTATGGCTATGCGATAATTGTTTTACACACCTTAGCTATGATGACGAGTGCAATGATTACTATGACGAAGAAAATACGTATGAAACAAATTGTCTTTGCGATTGTTGTAAAAAAGTATCTCGTTTAGGGTATGCTAAAGACGATATACTATTATGTAAAAAATGTCTTTTTTTAAAAAAAAATATATATAAGTAAACCTTAAGGCGGAAAACATAGTTTTTTTCATTATCATGTATGAAAAGGCACTAGTAAGACATGCTAGACAACAACGAGGAGGATTTTTCGGAAAATTAATTGCAAAAGCCATTAGTAGAACTGCCATTAGAGCAGCAACTAAAGCCGCTACTAAGGCTATAACTAAAGTGGCTAGAAAGACTGCAACTAAAGCCATAGGAAGAGCTGCTAGTAAAACTATAAGGAAGACTATACCTAGAACTATACGGAGAATAGCTACTAAATCAGGAAGAAAAGGATTGAAAAAAGTTGTAGGTAGGACAGCTAGAAAGACTCTTAGAAAGACACAAATGAAATTTAATAGAGGATTGAAAAGAGTAATAAAAAATACAAAACTTCGACGAAAGGTAAGAAAAATAGGGAAAAAAAGGTAGTAAAGCCTATGAGGGTCTTAAAAAGGCCGGTAGAGATTTTATTAGTGAACAAATAAAATCTGTTCCAAAAGATCTCTTTCAAAATCTAATGGCGACACGTCAAAAAGTTGAAAAGTCCTTTAACCCAAGACCCTCAAACTACAATTAGACAAGCAGGAGAAATAACTAGAGGAATCCAAAAATCAGCTAAAGATATTCGTCAAACCCTTACTAAGAAGAGATTAGATGATATTAAAAAATCACTAAAACAAAAAATAGGGCAAAATATGAATACTATCGGAACGTTAACCTTACAAGAAATGCAAGAAGGTATAGGGAAAATAATGAAAAAACAATTGGGTCGAGGTATCCTTCGTGATAAATATAGATCAAATCCCTATAGAAAAAGAGTTTCTGCACTAAGAAGAACCATAGATTCAGACAACTTTTCGAGAAGGTCGTCTCCTATGTCCTTGAATAGAATACAAAAGGGAGGATTCCTTCCCTTGATATTACCATTCCTGATAGGAATAGGAGCCAGTGTAGCCGGAGAAGAAATTGCAAGACAAATTTAAATATTTTTTGTCACCTGTGTATACTTTCTTAAAAATAAAATAAAGACTAAAAAATTTATTCTTGTTCTCTATTACATATAGGTAAACAATAGCTGCAATGTTGTTTACAATCGATGAATAATTGTCGAGTTAGTTTGAGGAAGTACAAAAAATTCAAAAATATTAACCCGAAGAGGTAATACACTAGAAAAATAAACATCTTTTCATACAATACATTCATAGGTAATAAACATTCTATAGTATATCGAATCTTTCCTCCTAATTCCGTAGTATCGACATAACATAATATCTTAGTAGGAAAAACGTCATTCATGAGTGTGTTCCAGTTTTTTACATTAATGAACCGTATTTGAAAAAAGTCAATAAGGAAGTTTGTAGTACATTCAGATACGCGCACAACATAATACTGATTAATGCCATGGTTAAAAGACATTTTAAGAGAATTTTTATTATTTTATCATTAGTAAGTAAGAATTTCATGAAATAAAATAGAATGGAAGATACTGCAAAAATGATAGGTATCCACTGATAAAAATGTAAAGTTCCGGTCGTCGTCTGGAAGGGTCCTGTAATCCAACAATGATAATGTACGTACGTACTCATAAATGATAATTCGGCAGGTACTCTACATTTTATAAATTTGTCCGTAAACCACTGTGCCGATATACTAATTATGGCAAAGGTCAATAAAATAAATGCTGATACTGTACTATTTAACCGATCAAATCTATTTTCCCCTTTCTTCTTCAAGATCTCTCTCAACTTAACTATATCGAACAACGTCATCTGGGAAAATGAGGATTATGCACCATCACACCTTCTTTATTAAAAATATCTGACATCAATCTGTCGTCGTCTTTACTCTTGGGATGAAGATCAATGACGAGGGGGTTGTACAATTTTGAAGTTACTTCGTCATATATTTTGAGTAATCCCGGTATATACATCTGTCTAGCCAAACTAGCAATTTGAATCTTATCCCTCATATTCTTAAATAAAATCATGTAATGAGTATTCAAACTCATCGTCCTATATTCCCTAGAGTCTTCGAAGAGATTTTGAGTGATGTAGATAACACTGGCATTTCTATGATGCGATTTCTTGATGATCCATTCCAATAATTTCTTCTTCCCTATCTTATCATTCATTTAATCGTCAAAGACGATCAGGTGATTCAGGGTCTTATCCGATACTAATTTATCGTCCGAAGGAATACCTTCAAAGACCTCTACATCTAATTGTTTTAAGGATTCGTATAGAGGTTGCCATTCGGAAAAACACCAAACTATTATCTCAGGGGGAGGATCAATTATCTTATCCTTATGTTCTATCATCTTGACAACGAAACTAGTCTTTCCGCTAGAGGTGGGTCCTGATACTATGCAAGTAAATGGATGCTTAAACTTTGACATTATTTTTGTAAATGACTTATTTACATAACCATTTCATCATAGATGCATGATACATGAACATGTCAATTAAAAATGTTTCAGAAAATTTTTTTCGACCGGATTTAGATTTAGTTCAAAGACATTTATCTAAAAGATGATCTCAAGTTCTGGGAACCTAACGATTGCGCTTACAAAGAATATGCTAGATTCAGTCCTCAGTGCAAATATGTCAAAATGGTGTATTTTTTCGAGTACATATGTATATATAAAAGACGATGGATTGTTGGCATCAGTATCAAATCATGAATCCGTTAAAGATACCAGACGAGGAAACGTATAATCACACGGTGTATTACACGGACGATTATCGACCTAACGAATATCATACGTATGGACGAGTGAGGAGGGAATTGCACTTGCTACCTTACGATCAAGATTTCATCGGGTACCATTTAAAGCGCCCCGTCCAGCAAACGCCTACCCTTCAAACGTTAGCTGCCAGAGTAGTCATTAAGGAATGTCAACCACCACTCCAAAGAGAAAAACTATTGAAAAAGATACCGGAACAAATTAGGATTTTAATCAAGCAAGTACACGTGTACCACGTGGACATGATCGATTACTGGTATCATTGGGTATTCGGCACGAGAGGACCTCGAGAGTACGAGTACGGCATCCGGGTGGCGGACAACAGTTTCTTTCAAGTATCGGACAAAAGAGACAAACTGATCATCAAACCCAGTAAAAAGAAACGGGTGTGTTGTAGACTCAATCATCAATGTGCCTACATGAAAAATGTCAGACGCAGTGTCGCCAAAAGACTACCCATCCTATATTGTCCCATCAACGGCAGATGCATTTGTTCGTGTCGAGACGACGCCAACCGCGTGTACGTGATGCCACCCTCGTGTACCGTTACCGACATGAGACACATTTACTGGGCCAATTCGTTATTACCGTCGACCTTGAGAAGACACGATCTGGAAGAAAAGATGGATGTATTGGGATTTCAAAGGTCAAGTGCACACGGATTTAAATTTAAGTAAGAAGGTTAAGGACGTTATGACGTTGACGTTGGCAATCGTATGTATATATACAAGAAACTTTTTGAACAATGCCATCAAAGCCACTAGAGGTAGGTCCCGATACTATGCATAAAACTTTGACATTATTTTTGTAAATAACTTTATTTATATAACCATTTCATTATATATGCATGATACATCAATTAAAATGTCCCAAAAAAATTTTTTTTTTCCACCGGTTTTTATTTTATGTAAAAAGAAGTTTCTTCGGATTTAGTTGAAAGACGTTTATCTCAAAGAAGATGATGATGATGATGATGATAATGATGGTGGTGGGTATGGTGATACTGATGATTTTCGTTTTTCTTTTTCCTTATCCTGATCATTCTTGTTTTCTTGCACCCAATTTCCAATGTCCTGTTGACATTTTTCACCCTCTAATACTAAGACAGTCTCTTGCTTCTTCCTCTGTTGATATAGATGTTGCATTCTTTTGAAAAAATCGTCCAACGCAACTAACGATTTAGACATTTATGAGAATATAGGAGTAATTTATATATAACGTAACTTAATACCGGAAGTAGTTAGGTAACCAAGGTTTAGTGACTAAATTAAGTCACTTAGTGTCACGTGATCTGTCACGTGACACGGAAAAGGTATAAATAGGGATGACCGTCTCACTTCACCCCCATTTTGCCTAGCAACCATCCGCCATTTAACTTCGTGGGGGTATTAGGTAAGCCATATTTTCTATGGGGAGATATAGTCCATGATGAAATGCATGATAAGCACGCATGAATCCTGTTGGGGCGGCACCCGACATTCTTTTTGAATGATGTTTTCGTGCGCAGCGAGTCATGTATGATCGGGTTGGTAGAATGAAAAGGATACCGGAAGGAAATTGAGTCTTCCCCTTGCCGACTCGAGGTCGACGTACTATGACCGCAAGACTCGGCAAGAGAAGAATGTAATCATCAATGATTTTTCTTAAGGATGCTTGAGTACTTCCTGCCCTCTGTATATTCCTTTTCCGTCTGTGGGTTGGGAAGGTTTTGGGGGAGGGGATAGAATGAAAAAGGTTGCTCGGAGGAAATTGAGTCTTCCCCTTGTCGAATCGAAGTCGACGTACTATGACCGCAAAACTCGACAAGAGAAGGAAAATTAGTTTTTTTTCCTTAAGGATGCTTGAGTACTCCGAGTTTTCTCTTTTTCTTTTCCGGGGATGGGAGAGAGGACGACAAGATAGGTCACCTAGCTAGGTCACCTACTTATCGACGCCATCTTGGAAATGGATACAACCATCTGAGAGAGGTAAGTGTCTTAGCAACTAACATTGTTCCTTAGCAACGAGGAGCAGAAGAGGATAATGATAACAACGCAAAAAGGGGAGGACTAGCTTTTCTTTAGCAACGAAGAACAGAAAGGGATGATGATGAACATCTTCCTTAGCAACGAGGAACAGAAGGGGATGATAATGAACATCTTCCTTAGCAACGAGGAGTAGAAAAGAATGATAAAAAATTGACACGGGCACACGTTTTTGAGGTTTTTTTTAACATGGCGAGTAATGGATAATGGCGGATTGCGGCCGTTTAGTTGGTGATTTTTTTTAACCTATGGTGAGACTAATGGAAAATCTCGGGCATTTCGAGATTTGTTCGTCCATTTCTTTTTAACCAAAAAGATGCGCAATGAGGATCAGAAATGGACCTTCATTGCGCAACTTCCGGTTCGCGAAAAAATCTATAAATAAATCGATAAATCCGCCTTCTTGGATTCGGTTCCCCGAAACCAGGTCTATTTCCCGAGGCGGGAACCTCAAAAACGTGTGACCTTACTACTTTAGTGTGATCAATGTTTCCTCTATCCTGTCTTACCTATCTTGTGATTAAACTGTCTTTGAGAGATTGGTTAGTGTGATCAATGTTTCCTCTATCCTGTCTTACCTATCTTGTGATAAAACTGTCTTTGAGAGATTTGTTAGTGTGATCAATGTTTCCTCCATCCTGTCTAGGAGATCAGACATCAAACTGTTACGTATGCCGTCACTGATCTGAAAAAGAATCACTACAGCCTTAAAGCAATGCAAAGCACTTGTTAGAAAACTACATTCAAAAATCGGAATGAAAAATGAGGTAAAACTTTTTTAAAGATCCCATATAATATATTTCTGGTAATACACATAAATGTTTTGGTAGTAGACATAAAAACATGCTTTGCTTATATGAAATTTAAATATATATTCTTAACATTTCTATGTATATCCAAAGAAAGATGGATGTTTGCAAAATGTTATAAGTACCAGTTTCATCCGATGCGCAGTTGCTTCCACTTGACACCTTAGTTTACAGTAAGTCATGGTGGCGCTGTCGTACTTCCCTTCTTTTATCTTCAATGTTTTCTTTAGGTCTTTGATGGCGTTATCTCTGACTTTAAGTCCCTTTTTGGATAACTCATCTTTGATGTGCTCTCTTGAAGCTCGTGCGGTCTCTATCATCAGTTTATATTTGTTGACTTTGGACCTGCCTATCCAACACTCCTGGAAAAAATCCATTTTAAACTTCGTAAAAGGTACATTTCTACTTCCGCTTTACTCATAAAATTTCGTTTGATTTAGTAAGAAGTCGCTGCACTGAAGTAGTTCAGAACTTAAAGTCAAGACCACGTATTGAACTGATATCCGTATAGAATACCAAAATATAAAACATTAACAACTTATTCATTATGGTTTTTAATCATGATTTTATCTCAAAATTGTAGTTGTAGTTGTTTATATGAAAAACTTAAAAACAAAGAGACTAAATAAAATAATTTTCAAGCTGCTTTTAACAAATGTAACTTGTAACAATTAATGTTTTAACTGTTTTTCAGTTTTCAAAATGTTCTGGGATTTATGTACATGTACAAAGTATGACTCTGTGAGATTTGTTTGACCCTATCGAAGTACCTTTTGAGCCTTTTGCATAGCGGTGATCTGTTTCTAATGTGTACTGATGAGTCCACGTAAAGTCTTTGTTTTCTTTTCTAAATCTCTGTACATATTCATATTGATTCTAAAAAAGAGAATCGTCTTATAAAAAGAGGAAATGAATTAAAATGACATTTTCTTTTTGCTTTCCAAAACGTAATCAAGAAAAAAAGGGAATTTTCTTTTTTTTCAAAAGAGTAACAACAAAATGGATTTAATATTTTTCTAAGTAGTGAATTTCCTAACAGTTAACTAACGTTTCTACAGTCCGTAGAGCTCGCTTGTCAAAAAGATGGAAGATGGAGGGGAAAGTGTTTTTGCTTGAAGTTTCTATGTCCACCATTTCTTCGCGCATGCTCATAGCCACATCCTTCACGAGATTGTATAACTGCATAGGTGATGTCGAAACTTCAAAAAAAAAAAAAAAAAAAAAAAAAAAAAAAAAGAAAGGCATGAAATATGCGTTATGGTAAATCCAAAACAGAAATCGAGTTATAGCAAATTAGAAATTTTATTTGAAAACAATTGTGAATATTATATGATGAAGTATATTATTGAAATTATTTCTTTTATTATATCATTTATTAATCATTGATATAATAAACTAAAGATGCTTCATTGTGAACAGAAGGTAACCAACCTTTAAAGTCATCAGCATGTCTTGATAGTTTGTCCAGTATTCCTTGTAAGATCCACGTGTTTACAGGTTTGTCAGAATTCATTTTCTCCGATAGTGAAGATGGACGATCAATGCTGAAATAGAGAGATAAAATGAACAAAATGCGTTTGTGAAACATTGTGTAATAAATATCATCGTGTCACTTTATTCAGAAGGTCAAAAGAATTTCACGATGAAGAAAAATTGCCATCTGTACCCAATGCACAAGCCCCCCCCCCCCCCCCCCAAAAAAAATAAAAAACCACAAACAAACAAACAAACAAAAACATATTTAAGTACAACACTGAGATGAGATATTTAGTGAATGAAGATTGCAAAGACTCAAATTTCCAATAAGAATTTCGGATGATAAGGCCAGACGTTCTTTTTTAAAACAGTAGTGCGGCAGACATACGCTTTACTGGTATGCGATCATGTATTTTACGTATTTTGCTAGGTTCCATGACCATCATACGGTAATTTGAAGTTCACAAGCTCGTCGCAACTGCGCAGACAAACTTTCGACATGAGTATCACTAGTATCTTGCGATCTCTTTCCAATGGCTGAGTAATGTATGCAATAGTCTAAGAAATAAATTGCTTTCCTTCTGATTTAGGGTTGTCACCGTGGCGTTGCGGTTTGTGCGGCCTCTTTTTATGCTAGGCGACTTTAAATATAATATCTGCACCTATGTGGGAGTACGCTGGTTGATAAAGGACAAGGTCCTCTGCCTCGGATGAGCCCCAAGTGCAATTAAATTCAAACCAGTACGAATTTTTCACTTCCGGTGTGTGCCGAGTGGGCCGTATGGATGTCATAGGAACAACTCTTAGGTTTGTCATCGTGGCGTTGCGGTATGAGCGGCCTGTTTTGTATGCTAGGCGAAGCCGCCGTACGGAGTTTACCGACTTTATTTAATCTATTTAATGCAAAATGTTTTTGTATTTGTAATTGATTATTTCCTTTATCTAACAGAAAATGTAAAAAATAAAATTTTCAACGATTTTCAAGTCATCATAAGTGGGGGTTTTTTTTTTTGAGTGGACATTTTAGTGTGCATAGATTTCTACCAGAAAATCATTCAAAAGAAATATATCTTGATTTAATAACTCACCAGTCTCTGACTGCATTACGCACAGCGGCAATGTTAAGAACATACAAGGATTCCATAACGAGTCGCAGAGTGATGATATCCAAGTAAATATATCGTCGAAAAACTCCGTCGAAATTCGCTTCCGTTCGTTGATAAAGCGCAGAACGTTGTGAAGGGCCTTCGCGACAAACCGTCTATGACGTCACGTCGTTTTTATTTACAAGAAACGAAAAAGTAATCTAACTCGGCGATGGAGTTCTGAAACCGCACACATAATTCTAATCATAACAAAACTCTTTAAAGATCAGAATTTCAGAGAGAGAGAGAGAGAGAGAGAGAGAGAGAGAGAGAGAGAGAGAGAGAGAGAGAAAGAGAGATGCTCAATTCATAACAAGAATTACTGTAAACATGGTTATTTTTGCGATTTTTTCATCAGGACCTTACGCTTGGGGGAAATATTCGCGATAAAAATGTCTTCCCCATTGTAAGAATTGGGGGAATTTTTTTTGATTCGCGAAAAACGCAAAAATTACCCCCACGCAAAAATTACCCCCACGCAAAAATTACCCCAACGCAAAAATTACCCCACGAAAAAAATTACCCCACGCAAAAATTACCCCCACGCAAAAATTACCCCCACGCAAAAATTACCCCCACGCAAAAATTACCACGTTTACCGTATTCAGCCAGATTGTTATTGTCTGTGCGATCAACATTTCCATCCAAATTTCCCTCTTGCTCTTTCTGACACCTCTACCCCTCCACAAAACAAAATAAAAAAACAAAACGAAACAAAGTCAAAAAAAAAAAAAACACCCCAAAACAAAACATAAACATAAACAATACAAAACGAAACAAAAACAAAAACAAAGAAAGAGAGAGAGAGAGAGAGAGAGAAAGAGAGAGAGAATATGCGGCAGATTATTAATAAAAGGCAAACATGTATGAAGCTATAGCTTGAAATTACCGGCGACATTCACTCTATTTCAATGGTTTTTTCCCTTCTTCTCTCTACATAGATCTAGAATCGTACGATTCAGGCAAACTTATTTCAAGTATGCGCAATAAGTAAAACCATAACATCATAAGAAAAGTCCTTCCAGTAAGAAAGAAATTTCCAGCAGATTTTTAGTATAACATTTACATGAAAGTTGAGGGAAATTTACTATCTTTCTCTTCTTCGTTTCACTGCATTTTTAAAGCACAGCCGTCAGGTATTCTCCCCCCTCCAAAAAAAAAAAAACCCGACTGTGAAAAACACACAAAATAAATAAATAAATAGTAATAATAATAAAAAACAACAAGAGCAGAACCAACAAAGTGGCATTCTTAACATGTCTTCATAAGATTAGAAGTACATGTATATATAAACATTCATTATCTCATTGTAGGTGGCGCCAGTGAAATTTTAAACCTGTGCGGTATTGAAAGTACGAGGCTCTTCTTGTGTGTTTGACACATAACAGTATCCACCTCCGACTGACAAGGTTACGCTCCTTTAACGATTACAATTAAAAAATCTTAAGTTTGAATCCCAAATTATATTGATCATATTTACATTGAATCATGAAATACGGAGGCCGGTTAGTGTAATAAAGAAATGAGCTATAAGTCGTGATAACGAGTTTAAGCGATTCATCTTTTTCATTACATGCACGATAAATGCTCTTGTTGTGTGTTGCATACCCGTAACACAAATTAAGGCACTTATTCTCTCTAAAATGAAGGACATGAGAAATATACAAGAATCAATTTTTACATCACAGAGCCAATACATAAAAAAGAAAGCTCGGTTGCACCCACAACCAATCATAAAAACACCCCATGCAAAAACAAGAGTAGAAATACACAGCAAGAGGGACATAAGGGACAAGGAACAACAAAACACAATATTGAAACATCAAACACAAAATACTAAACAAAAACCACTGAGACCAATCTGGGCAATCGGTGCAGTTGTTTATGTTTAGTTCTCTACCAGTAGTAAATGGTGCGGTTATTCGGATTTCGTGCTTACAGCACTCCAACTTTCCGGTTACCCAGGTCTCTCGAAGAACGCACAGTTGTAGTAACCACCTCACTGTAAGATGACTATACAAACAAGACAGCAAAACGCAGGGTCCCAATCAACACACTATTGGATAGGTAAATTAAAAAAAAAAAAAACAAAACCAGAGGGCATACGAAATACAGCGCATGCTCTGCAGCTTTGGCGACTCATGCATGTTATGACCCGAGGAGTTCGACCGACATTCAGAGAGGGCAGATGGTCGGGGCCCTGTCTTCTGTAGATTGGTGTAGGACCATATCAAATATCCGTCTGGTGATAGAAGGATCATATCCAGTATATGTCGTTACTGTAAATTGCTAGAAATTAAAAAAAGGTAATAGATTTTTGCAATTTCACATATTAGAAATGTTCCTTCAAATTATTATGAATAACATGTGCCCCATAATGTAAAGAAATAAAGCGTCCTCTTGTTGGTGACTATGATTTCAGTCAGGTTGATTTAGCCATCAGGAATATGGCATAATTTTGAATTTTATTGTAAATTTTTCGTGGTTTCCAGGAGCAAACGTTTTTTAACAAATATGAGACAAATTCATAAGGGTATATAATTGTATGGATCAAACAGATTAATACGATAAACATAAATAATCTTATTCAGAGTTGTTTTTTTTTAAAGAATGTGAATTACAAGAAGTAATAAGGTATAATTATATTAGGGTGATTCTAAACGCGTTTGAGCAGTCTACTCCAGGAAGAAATCGTCATTAATCTTCAGATATTCGATCCGTAACTTCCTACGTTCGCTCAAAATTACGCTTTTTGTCGACACCTCAAATTAAAATATGCTAATGGTATACTTATACTCGGCAATGAGATGGGTCGACAGAATCAGCTGTGAAATACAATTTTTTTATTCCTATTTTTTTTGCATTTCCCTTTCTTTTCTTATCATAGGACTTCATTCTTACTAATTTGATACCAAACACGACCATAATATTCCAACTTAACGCTAAGAAATAAATGCATACACAATTAAAAAAAATGTTCATCAAAGTTCTTTTTGCGAATAACATTTTTATTTCAAGTCCGATTGTATTGAAATAAATTTTAAAATGAGCGTCTTGGAAAGACCTTGTTAAAAGTACATACATTAATAAGGTTATCTAAAAAGTTAATTCGAAGAAATCCAATGCCACTTTTTGTGTGAATCCCCAAATCACGCTGTTGTGAACTTTAATTCTAATGCACTCCGTCTGTAACACGCATTCTAATTGGTTGAGCGATTAAAAAACTGCAAGGGGATTCACGTTTCACTGCAGTTTTTGCTATGACGTCATGCGTTACTATGGCGACGTCGTTAAAAGCAGACGTTTTCTAGCTCTTAACTGACCAAAGCATTAGAATAGGGTTACCATACTGATGTTTTACAAAAACTGACAGGGTATCGGCGAATCCCCTGTCAGAAATATCCGTTTTACCACTCGGCTGACGCCTCGCGGTAAAACTCAATTTCTGACTTAAGAAATGAATCTTATATTTTTTCTGTTGATGCAGGTATCACCCGAAAAATTGGACAGAAAACTGCATCAATGCGCGTAGCGCGTTGATGCAAAAGTTTTCTGTCCAATTTTTCGGGTGATACTCGATCAACAGAAAAAATATAAGATTCATTTCTTATCATTTAATTATGGAAAACAGGCTGTTTTCTTTGATCTAAAAACAATCACCGCACTATATTTCGTAAGTCGGAAGGTTTTGCAGTGATACGTCTGCCAAAACAAGTTATTGCAGCCGCCATGATTCAAACAGCGAACGATCGTCTCTCGATATCTTTGAAATAAGGACCAGTTTGAGCAAATTCAACATGCACTGTTAACTTTTGAGTAAGTAGAAAAGAAATGGTACCCTAGAAATGATAAGCAAACATCAACAAATTGTATTTTCAGCAACGAGTTCATTCGTGTCTGAGGGAACCCCCAGTTCTAAAAATAGTGCTTTAAATAGTCTTCCGTGAAAAATTGTGTTGATCGATGTATCAACAGAATTTCTCAGCCAATCAGAATCTTCGTTTCTTGAAAATGACAATGGAAATTAAATGATAGGGGATTCGCCGATACCCTGTCAGTTTTTGTAAAGCACACGCATGGTAACCCCTAATTCCATCAAACATGGATGTAACAAATTGTAATGTGATGATACTGGTACTTGCGTACTATCCATTCTTTAATAATGGGTCGAAAACCTTAAAATCTCTTTCTAACAGATTATATATTAATACATATCTTACTTTTTACTTCAATTTTTATGTCACATGTTGAGATATGTGATATATAAAAAGCCTACATGCCAAATATCCATATGAAACACATGCGTCATGGATAATCCAATCCCACACTTTTTGCTTTACTATAATTAGATAAGATATTTTTATATAAATGCATGTTGAAGAGATCGCTTCGTGGGTAAAATGTTGCATGGAAGAGAAACTTTTTCATTGAAGGTAACGTATTTTTTTCTTTGATAAATGATATGACGCAAATAGAAGTTCCGAATGTTTTCTTTTTCTCAACTTTTAAAATTTTCTGCGCTTCAATATCGCTTTTTAAAATATAGATCTAGATGAGTTAATGAAGATCCTGACGATAATCTCAGCACCCATAATAGAGCACAAAACTGAGAATCAACGGACCCCTAGCAAGCTAGAGGTGGGATCAAGTGCCCGGGAGGAGTAAGTACTAGTATCCCCTGTTTGGTTAGGTTTAGAATATAAGACAGTGGGATATAAGTAGCATAAACTTGTATTTTTCTTCATCTTTTTCTCAGAACTCAGTTTGCTGGGCTAGTTTTCGAGGAAATCTTAACTCTTTAATTCAAGGTGAAAACAAAATCAAGGTATGTACCTCTTAATTTTTTTTATTTCACTTACTATCGGTGTACCAAACTAATGCCCATTTCGACAAGAAAAGTTCGCTCATAGAATCCATTGGATCTCCATACGGAATAAAAATCGAAGAAGTACCCATCAGTTTTTCAGTCTCAAAGTCGAGAATGTAAGGCAAAAATCATGAGAATTTCCATCAAAACAGATTCAAACCCACGAAATAAACAACATTCCTAGGTGAGACCAGGCGCCCAGGGAGTGTCAACGTATTTACGAAAAAGTAAAAAAAATCTAGTACTCGGATTATATTTTTCCCCTCGAACTTTATCAAGTGTTCAAATCGTTGTCAAAGGCTTATGTCTTCTACTTGATGCTTGCATTGTTTTTTTTTTCAACTTTAAATCATTTTGGCATAGAGTACCAAAGGGGAGGGTTTATAATCCGAAACATGCATTTATATTTTTTTCAGAAGGCAGCTATGTAGAATCCTTTTCTTCTCGTAAAAACCTAGCTAGAAGAAATTCTAGACGTCTATGTTGTCCGGAAAATCAACCGACTATATTGATACCATATTACTTTGCTATGTTCGGAGAAAAAACTAACTTTATTTCTAGTTAAATGTATCTTTCAAGAAAATCTTGATTAAAACGAACTTAATTAAATGCAAATCTTTTCTTTCAAACAAAACATTGTATGTTTCTTCATCAAATGCACTGACTATCACTTGATAACTGAAATTATCTCATGACTACTTTCTCTCCAACTCTTAACCTACGACTTCCAGGGGGCGACCCTAAGTCGTAAGTCGCAAGTCGTAAGCCTCAAATCGCCATTGCCATTGTTGCCATGGAAAATAAGGAAGGGAATCCAATGTGACCGTCTTTGTGCTATTGCGATGTGACGTCTTAGACTTGCTGGTTTAATTGATAGATATACATCCTTTCAAATTAATGTTATTGGTTTTTTTTAGATAAGTCGTCATCAAAATTTCATTTGACCGCTGGTGTTATTATTTTTTTTAGTTATGACCTCTTGTTTAAATTCTTGTTTTTTAGAATAACTGATGGGTACTTTTGTAATGTTTATCCTAAAATATCTCCGAAATTAAAGGAGCTTACCATCCTTTGGACTATCCACCCATGCTCTTTTGTCATAGATTTTAAAATAAATTTGAATAAAAACAATATATTAAAAAATGCACTGTCTGAGGTTATGTCTATATAGAAAGTGCTATGGCGACAGTGTCGAGGAAAGACATTAAATCACTTACTGTCAATCCTCTCGCGGGGAACTTTTTTACGAGCTCCACACGGCAAAGGGCATAAGTGTGATACAAATGAGATAAAGAAGATCTTGACGACAATCTCAACAGCACTCACAATAGAGCACAAAACTGAGCATCGACGGAATCCTAGCAAGCTGGAGGTGGGATCATGTCCACGCACGTAAATGAAAACAATATATCAAAAATGTGCATTGTCTAAGGTTATGTCTATATAGGAAGTGCTATGGCGAAAGTGTCAGGGAAAGACATTTAAAACAATTACTGTCAAACCCCTCGTGGGGAACATTTTTACGAGCTTCACACGGCAAAGGGCATAAGATCTTGACGACAATCTCAATAGCACTCACAATAGAGCACAAAACTGAGCATCGACGGACCCCTAGCAAGCTAGAAGTGGGATCAGGTGCCCGGGAGGAGTAAACATCCCCTCTTTGGCTAGCCGCATCCGCCGTCGATGTCCACGCACGTAAATGAAAACAATATATTAAAAACATGCACTGTCTGAGGTTATGTCATATAGAAAGTGCTATGGCTACAATGTCAGGGAAAGAGATTTAAAACATAAAGAATTTTGTATTTAAAACGTCACATTCAGTTTGTAAAGTATGGTATACGCATACGTACTGTTATACATGTATTATGAAGGTTTCAGGGGAATCCTCCTTTCCAGAATGATCAGTGACATTCTACATTGTGATTGAATGGCTGTAGTCATCAGCAAACAAGACATACTTACCTGATCTGTACATCAAAATGTACATCGAGACAATCACCGAATTTGACAAGTTTCCATGGAGCTATTGCGACGGGTGTTGCATGCAATCAGGAGACGCTGACTCTCCCCTGGCACCTGGTCTCACTTCGGAATGCTGTTCATTCCGGGGTTCGCAACCGTTCCGACGGGAATTCTCACGATTTTGCTTTGCCTTCTCGACTTTGAGACTGAATAACGGTTAGGTACTTATCTGATGTTTATTCTTTAATTTGGCAAGTACGAAAATTCTAATATTCTTAAAGGTGACGAAATTGTGATATGTAGTAATGTTTGTTGATTAAAAATTTTGCAAATTTATAGATTAAGTTCTTAAATTAAGGTAGAGTATCCCTCAGGTCAGAATTGCTGGTAAGTTCTTGCCTGGATACAGTATTTTTTCTCTTTAGAATATTGTTCAGATTATCAAACTAATATGGTTTTGGTAAACATTTTACATTTTATCACCTTTGAAAAGGGATTTTCTTATTTTTCTAATAGGGTCTAATGTTAAAGTAAAAACGGCTAAGTTCTAGGAATAATCATGAAACTACGAATTATGTTTTACTCAGTATTTGTATATCAGGTTTAACATAAGCTTTGACTATATGGAAATGAAACTATTGTTAGAGTTGTTATTTAGAAAATGTGAGCATCGATGCGCTACCTTAAGTGTCGTCCTAAGTCGGCACCGGTTGCCCATTGGTTTGTTGGTTTATGCGTGGTCTTTTGTATTTCATGTTTCTATGGTGTGTGTGTGTGTGTGAGAGTTGGTGTTCCTTGTTCCTTTTGCGTCTATTTCTGTAAGTGTCTGCTCTGTCTTTTTGCATTGGATGTTTTGGGGTTTTGCTGTAGGTGCTGCAACCGAGTGTTGTTGGAGATCCCCTCCTTTCTTTTAAAGGTGTTTCCATCATTGTCATAAAATAAGTCAGCTCCTTTGTAGAATCATTTTTATTATCTGTTGTGATATATTATGAATACTGTAGATAGATGAATTGAATATGTTTTAAGGAATCATTGTAATATTTTTTGGTTGATCAACACCAACAATTGAGGGAAAACTGCATCGTGCGGGTAGCGCAGCGTTGGAATTGTGTTGCCAACGACGTTGCTTATGACGTTGCTAAGCAACAAAAGAAGAAATACACCTTTGAAAAATGAAGTTTGAAACCAAGCGACTGAGGAAGAATAGACATAGCTTACTGATAAACATAGGCGAAGCCGCCGTACGGAGTTTACCGACTTTACATATTATCATAATGATTCATCAATTTTAGAATACGCTTCAAGCTCTGTTCTTTAACCGAATGGTACAAAAGAAGCATTTAATCAGAAAATAACTTCGAATCTTATTTACATGAGCACGGATGTGAGTGTATGTACGCAAGTCAGCACACAACCACTTTCCCATCCCCTCCCTTGGAATTTGCAACACAAAAATCTTTACGCGCTTTCAAGATGTGTTTCTACAAAATCACTGGTTTAACTCTCCCACCGGAAACATTTTCTAACTCTACCCAAGTTTAATTTGGAATCTGCCGTTCACACTTTTAGTTCCTAATCCGGATTATCCATCCATTACACGTTCTCAAATAGCTGACAAAAGATGATATTTTCAAGCTTACAAATGCAACGTATTTGTTTTGCGAAAAGCTGTTGAAAATCCAGTCTCACACAATTTATCGATAGGTTCTCATATTTTTTGCTTTTATTCTTAATTCTTTTTTTCAATCAGTCTAGACATATTTTCTATCATGCATGCAATTTAAAATGGCCTTTTCATACTATTTAAAAACTAAATGAAATGAGTTAAAGAAGATCCAGACGATAATCTCAACAGCACTAACAATAGAGCAAACAATAAGCATCGGCGGACCCCTGGCAAGCAAGAGGTGGGACCAGGTGCCCGGGAGGAGTAAGCATCCCCTGTTGGCTAGCCGCACCCGCCGTCGATGTTTAAGCACGAAAATGAAAACAATATATAAAATTCATGCACCGTCTGACGTTATGTCTATATAGAAAGTGCTATGGCGACAATGTCAGGGAAATATATTCAAAACACTTTCTGTCAAACCCCTCGCAAAATCGTATTTGCATGAAAAGAACGATACGACATATGGTTAGATGAAATTTACCTACAAGAAATATACTACATTATCGGCATTCAAATAAATCACATAAAATAGGATAATTAAGCATATGCCTTGTTTGAATTAAGATAATATTTACCACTAAGCTATATCATACCTTTTTAACAAAAGAGTACAACAGATAAACTTTAGATAAGTCAGATTAAAAAAATCAGTCACTGAGACAGATATTATTCAGATGTTAATCTTCCTGATCGACAACATTTTGTGGTGTTCGTCGGGAAGGTCTTTCAACAAATTGGTGGAATTCCAATGGGGACCAATTGTGCCCCACTCCTTGTCGACATTTTTCTTTACCCGTACGAAGCTCAATTTATTCAATCTTTGGTCTCTAAAGGGAAAAGGTACTTAGCTTCTGACTTTAACTTCAGCTACAAATATATAGACGATGTGCTGTCCATCAATAATCCGAAATTCGCGGATTACCTTAGCAGAATCTATCATTCGGAGCTTGAATGACAGATATGGATAATGACGATATACAACACAAAATCGATAATTTAGAAAATCATAAACCGTGTATAGATCCGAATTTTAAAAGAAGTTGACTGTAATTTTTGTAAAATTTCCAGAAAGTCTTAACTAAGTTAAAGAAGATCCTGACGATAATTTCAACAGCACTCACAATAGAGCAACAATTGGAGCATCGACGGACCCCTAGCAAGCCAGAGGTGGGACCAGGTGACCGGGAGGAGTAAGCATCCCCTGTTGGCTAGCCGCACCCGCCGTCGATGTTTAAGCACGAAAATGAAAATATATTACATACATGCACTGTCTATGGTTCTGTCTATATAGAAAGTGCTATGGTGACAATGTCAGGGAAAAATATTCAAAACACTTACTGTCAAACCCCTCGCGGGGAACTTTTTTACGAGCTCCACACGGCAAAGGGCATAAGTGTGACATAAATGAGTTAAAGAAGATCCTGACGATAATTTCAACAGCACTCACAATAGAGCAACAATTGGAGCATCGACGGACCCCTAGCAAGCCAGAGGTGGGACCAGGTGACCGGGAGGAGTAAGCATCCCCTGTTGGCTAGCCGCACCCGCCGTCGATGTTTAAGCACGAAAATGAAAATATATTACATACATGCACTGTCTATGGTTCTGTCTATATAGAAAGTGCTATGGCGACAATGTCAGGGAAAAATATTCAAAACACTTACTGTCAAATCCCTCGCGGGGAACTTTTTTACGAGCTCCACACGGTAAAGGGCATAAGTGTGACATAAATGAGTTAAAGAAGATCCTGACGATAATTTCAACAGCACTCACAATAGAGCAACAAATGGAGCATCGACGGACCCCTAGCAAGCCAGAGGTGGGACCAGGTGACCGGAATTAGCATGCTCCTGTTGGCTAGCCGCACCCGCCGTCGATGTTTAAGCACGAAAATGAAAATATATTACATACATGCACTGTCTATGGTTCTGTCTATATAGAAAGTGCTATGGCGACAATGTCAGGGAAAATTATTCAAAACACTTACTGTCAAACCCCTCGCGGGGAACTTTTTTACGAGCTCCACACGGCAAAGGTTTATGAAAGGGAAACCTTGACCTAAAAGTTTTATCTGGTAATTTGTAAATTTCTACTGTGAAAATCCAAAATATCAGTACATGCTCTAGCGTACCGGATGAGCTCTGATATGTAAATGCCGTATGACAGTTCTCTTGGAACGTCACCGTCAAGCCAGGGGAAATTTACTATGTTGAATCCAAAATAATCTCTTTTGTCATATACACTTGTATGAATCTTTCCGTTAAAAATATTGATATTTAGGTCCAAAAATGGCGTTTCTGTATTTGTATCGTTTGCCTTGTTAAGTGTTAATTCTTGTCGATAAATTTCATTCTTATGTAATTCAAAAGTAGATTTTCAATAGTTAGAATATCATCCACATACCTAGAAGTATTATTGAAACATTTCAGATCATCAAATTTTCTTTGCTTTTAAAGATGTTGTATAAATTCTTTTTCATAAGTGTATAAAAATAAATCTGCAACAAGAGGCGCACAGTTGGTACCCATAGGAATTCCTACAACCTTTGTGTATAGATCCTCACCAAATCTAACATAAATATTGTTCAAGAGGAAGGACAAGGCATTACACAGGTCACTACATGTCTATTTGTACTCTGTCGAGGAAAAGAAACCCTTCGATTCAGATGAACAAATGTTTAACGTCTTCAAATTCTTTAGCATCATTTTAGAGCAGATAAATTTACAGCATGGACCAGACATGCACGTTTCGGGTAATAAACCCTCGTCAGTGATATTCAATCTAAACAATATAATATGACCAAAATCTGCGGAAATTGTGTCCTAAATATACCGAAAGACATAGTAAAATGGCTGGGATATGATGCTACAGGACCCAGGTTTTAGAAATTTGAGAAATTTTTGTAAACATAAATTTTCAAATGCGTTTGAAGAAACGACCAACCGAAATTGATCGAACTTGGCTACATATACCCTCGGGGACTTTTGGCCCACCAGCAGTGACACTCACCAAGTGGTACAAATGTTTAACGTCTTCAAATTCATTAGCATCATTTTAGAGCAGATAAATTTACAGCAAGACATAGTAAAATGGCTGGGTGTAAGTTATCCGCTCTCGATCAAAAACAATTTAATGAGATTAGATAATCGATCATATTTGTCATGAGGAAGTGTGGTGTACATATTAGATAAGTCGTATTAAGAAATTGTATTGGGTTTGAAATTTCCAGATTTCATTTTGTCAATAAAATCCCCTGAATTCTTAATAGACCAAAATAAATTAACATCGTTCCTGTTTAGAACCGTTTCACAATATCTAGTTACGTGTTCTTTAATAGCAGTAAGTGCTGACGTCAGATTTCTAAACAAAATTGTAGTTAAGCAGTTACTAGAATTAGCAATAAATCGAAATTTGTAAGGAGACTTGTGCAGTTTCGATATGCAATATAGTGTTGGGTGATCCAATTTAGAAATAGAGATATTGAATGAAGACAGTTCACTGTTATGCTTGCTTAAAATGTTTGATGCACATTTCATTGCTTAAAATGTTTGATGCACTTTCATTGAATATCATTCACATTCATTAAAATGTTCAGTAAGATTTGAAAACAAACATTATTAGTAGTATCACAAGACTATCATGAAGACTTTTGGTACAATTAACCGACTACATGCAACTGAACTTCTGAATAACGAAAAGTTTAAAGTCTACTGTTTCGCCGGTTTTGCTATTGGTGCTGCAACCGAGTGTTGTTGGAGATCCCCTACATTCTTCTGAGCAGTTATTGCATAAATGAATGCCATAGATAAAATTATTTTGGATAATAAATCGGCGTCACTTCACACTTGTACTTTGAGCTAAACAATTGAATAAAGAGCAAAACTATTTCAGCATAATCCATTATTTCAAGCATTTTAAAATAGATCAACATGAAGTGATACACATGGGATTTTTGCCATGACTTAATATTTTGCACACACCGATGCAATCGCAAATTGTGAATTAAAAGTCTTATATTGAAATATATATACTTATGCTTTGAAATGAAACTCACTGGAGGTATCTGTATTGTAAACCTATTTTTGTTTTTTTGTACGAGGGGAAGGGGGGTGGGTGGGTGACAGAGCAGCTTACGGCAGCCTAAGGCTAAGAAGTATTTCTGAAATTGCGCCCGCACATTTAGCTATTGTAGGGTACAGAGAACATGCAATATACTAATATTATCAAAATATTAAACGAAGAATCGTTTTCGTTTCTCACTGGTGTCTTTTCTACAAGAATTTATTACGCGCACGAAAATATTTTACATGTATTTCATTTTGGGTGATGCGGTTCCGAACTGCGGCTGCCAAACGACGATAACATTTCAGAAGGATTTCCAACTTTACGGAGGATATTAATATGTAATAAGAGTTATTCACAAATTAATCATAATGTTTCTCGTCGAGTTTCACAATGGAAATATTCAGTTCCTTTGACGAACAATCTTTGAATTAATTTTGTACTTGATCGTGAATATTCTTCATCTGATTAACCTATCTGCGAATAGATTAAAAAAAACCCCTCAAATTTAACACATTTATAGGCTTACTCAAATGATTATAACTATTTCACGAGTTCGCTGCAATTCATACAATCGTATGTACAATCTATAAGCGACTACCTTTGAAATTAGGCGCCATTACATTTGTATTGTTTAAATGACAATAACGTACAAGAAAGAGAACTCAAAGAAGAATGAAAATGTTAACCTGATATGATGTCTACGCATAATTTTATTCTATTTAAAAAGAGACGTACGTGTCGACTTCGAACATCAAAAAAGTGCTCATCCGTTATTCAGTCTCAAAGTCGAGAAGGAAAGGCAAAACCATTAGAATTTGATGAATAACATTCCGAAGTGAGACCAGGTGCCCAGGGAGAGTCAGCGTATCCTGGTTGCATGCAATACCCGTCACAACCGCTACATGAAAACTAGTCAAATTCGGTGATTGTCTCGATGTACATATTGATGTATCAGGTAAATATGTCTTGTTTGGTGATGATGACAGTCATGCAATCGCAATCAATTTTTATATATACTTTTTCATGGTCGAGAGACGATGTAACAATTTGATTGTACGATGAAAATACAGGGGAATCCCCAATTACCGGTTACATGTATGTATGCGCAAATCACTAAGTTGTGATGTGACAATGAGATGTTCAGGGGAAAATACTTCGAATAAACAAGGTAGATACTATGTAAATCTCTTTATATGAATTTATTTAAGGTTCATCCAATGATCATCATTGACGATTATACATTATGACGGTGATCCATTCTGGTCAAGAATAGATATATATTCAGAGAGCATTTAAGCAGAAAATTTCCAATGTTCACCACGTGTTATGATATGATGCACGAATAAATACAAATTTCTGCTTAAGTATTCTTTGAATATATCTTTGTTTTTTATTACGATAAAGTCTCACTGTCAGTACTTGTTCCAGCATACTACATGACTTACAGTACTATAAACAGTACTTCATGGACAATGTTTTATAACTAGTCTCTCGGTAATAAAGCTACTATCCGGCTCACTTTTGAAACTTAATTTATAAGATTTTGCCCTTTTTATCTTTAAAGGATTTAGATAAAATTGAAACCATTCGATATCTCCCGCTTAGTCGTATTTTTGGTACAAATTATATGTTCATAGGTACAACCATTAAGATAAAAAAAAAACAAACAAAACTCCTTTTAAGGGGGGAGGTGTTCTCAATTTGAATTTTAGCGTGATATCGATGACCTTCAATACTGAGTGTATGGACAACTTAATTCACGGATAAATATAGTATAGGAAATTGCCCATCTAAAAGCAGATTTGATTGCGTGTAACCACGAAAATATGACTTTTACCAAAAGTTACGACTAAGCAAGATCTATAGATTGGTAAAACGTTCTCAAGTAAAGAAGTCAAAATCGCAATTTCACGGTTTCCAAAGTGAGCAGTGCGGACAGTAGTCTTATTTTTCTTTTTTTGTGTCGCCTGCGAAGCATAGCGACACTTAGGGATCACTTTGTCCGTCTGTCCGTCCGTCCGTCCGTCTGTCCGTCTGTCTGTCTGTCACACTTTGGGTGTCACAGCCCATAACTTTTGATTGGTAAGTGATAGGGCTTTGATATTTCGCATGTGTATTCCTTGTGACAAGACCCTTCTACAAAGACCATGAAATTTGACCTTGTGACATTGACCTAGATATTTGACCTACTTTTCAAGAAAAGTAAAATTGGCTATATCTTTTGATTGGTAGGTGATAGGGCTTTGATATTTAACATGTATTTTCCTTGTAACAATGCCTTTCTACACATACCATCATTTTTTGCCTTTTGACCTTGACCTAGCTATTTGACATTCTTTTCTCAGAAATTAAGGTTGTATATATCTCTTAATTGGTAGGTGATAGGTCTTTAATATTTCTTATGACGAGACCTTTTTGTTACCAGTAGTTATGTAGTGACCTTGACCTAGATGATTGACACTCTTTTCTGAAATTTTGAGAATGACCATATCTTTTAATCTGTAATTAAGAGGTCGGCCTCTTGCACCATTCCCTCTTGGGTTTTGAAATTGAAATTTCGGATACCATTGTGTTTCTGTATTTCTTTAAATTAAAATCTAGATTCCTTCAAACGGATAGGTTCAAAGCTCGGTTCTTTATCTGGGCTTTGAAAATCAAACATATAATATTCTTTTAGTTTCGTCTCTTTTATTTGACAGGTTTTGGTGGTGTTATTATGGAAAACAGCAAAATGGAACAGTCCATGAGTCAGGAACAAAACGATAAACTACTGTTGAAATTTCATACATTAAAATTTCAAGGAGACCAAAAGTCGCTACTCTTGATTCGAATAAATTCATTCGACGATGAATTTAACGTCAGTTCTACATTTGCAGCATATGTATATCCCCCACTAACTTGGATATACTTTATGTTTGCCATTTTCATGGCTATTCTGCTACGGAAGAACAATTTGATGAGTTTTGTTCACTTTATCATCCTTGTCAACACATTCATCCTAATCACCCCTTCACTTATCATTTCACCTTTAAAGCTATTCTTCTATCATGTCGCAAACAAGGATGCACCAATGCCATACCCGTGGTGCTTAGTTTTTGTTTTGTTTGAGAATTTTGTCCAGCAAACTGCATTTTCTATTTCATTGTATTTAAAAGTTTTTCTTTCTATCAACAGGCTTTGTAGTGTTTTCTTTCCTTTTAAAATGCAGTTCTGGTTTTCAAACTCCAGAAAACGACACATGTGCATTACAATTGTCTTGTTCTTACTCATCTTTCAAAGTCTTATAGATTTTATTGACTTTCCGTTTGATGAAGCTGTTGGATTTGACGACTTGTGGGGCACTGGAGAATTAAGGCCTTATAGCACTTGCACAATGGAAAGGTTTGCAGTATTTTCAAAGAACCCAATGGAATCTGACCAATTTTATTTTTCAATCACCGAGATTGGCACTTGTATTTATCGGATCTGTTCTTTTCACATGCTTCAATATTTTATTCCTTGCTAAGATAAAGAGACTTGCTTCTGAGAGAAAATTAACGATGAACCTGAATCAAACAAACAAAACGAATAATATCAGATTGGCTCGGATGAACAAAATTTACATGTGGGTGGCCCTTGCTACAGCGGTGGTAGAAATCCCACACATCACGACAATTTTCATGTCATCATCCACGTATTTTTCTCTTTTTGGTGCCTCTAGATCTCTAGTCATAGAAAGTGGTCACACGCTCTCACAACATGTAGCAAAGATGGTTATATTAATTCTTGTACCATCTGATTTGGTCATTTTTGCCATTCTGAGTGGAAAAATAAGAAATGCAATAAAGAGTATGATATGTCGAAAACCTCTACGTCAGTGAATTTAGCTTTTCCGTCGATCATGAACTTACCATTACTTTCATCACAATATTTCGGGGATAACACCCAAGTGTCAATATTCTAATGCAAGCTCTATTTTTCGGTGTTTGAACAGTTATTTTGCCGAACAGCTGATTGAATAGGTTTACTCATTCATATATGCATGCGCATAGATACTTAGTTATCATAGTCATACCTGATAATATAAAAAAAATCCAAGAAATTACCGTGCCCAAGTTGGATCCACTTTTGAAATACTGGACTTCTTCATTCTTCATATGGCTCAATTATAAGTTATGACTGTTAAAATAATCTAACATATCAAAGATCACCTTGCTGTTTTTCCAATCGTTTTATCACAGGCAATCAATCCCAACTCATAACTGCTGCATTGCACTAACCTGTCATGTCTTCTGATAGCAACGCGTCATTGCTTGCGTCAACAGTACAGTTTTTTTTTTATTTATTTCAATATATTCTGAAATGAAAAGAATATATTATCAAGTAGATGTTATTTTAGAATATACAAACTTCATCCATTGATCTGTTACCTCGACAACCAATTTTTTTTAGAAAGGGGGGGGGGGGGGAAGGGGGCGACCGGCACCGGCCGGGTGGATTGTTTAAAAAAATTATATTCTAGATCACTCTGACAATTTCAAAACAGACCTTTTCAATGAGCTGGTAACAATGAAATCGTTTAATACATTTTAAGCAAAATGTGTAGACTTTTATCTGAGTATTTGATTTGTAGTTGTACATATTACTTTTGTAAACCTGTTTATGTCCATTGCTAATTGTTGTCAATGATACATTTGTTGTTACAAATCTAAGAATTGTAAACCAAAGTGTGCAGAAATTCAAATGTAAATAAAGAAACAGAATGTGCATTATAAAATATAGTTATACTGTTTCAAGGATGTGGAGAACAAAACTTTCAAAGCTTGAAATGTAAATTGACAACTTTCGGATACCTCATTGATGGTAATTCAACGGCAGAAATTCAAAACATATAAGTCACCACTTACCTCGTGTATTCTGTTCATGAATATTTAATTGGTGATAAAAGAAATGAAGGTATCTCCCACCAGACTCGGTTGCAGTACCCACAGCAAAGCACCAAAACACCTGATGAAATAATACGGCCGTGTTCCAGTACAGTAAGAGACGTAAAAGAGGCATGCGACATAAAAACACAAACAAAGGAGGGGATCTCCAACAACACTCGGTTGCAGCGCCCAAATCAAATCCCAAAACATCCGATGCAAAAACACGGAGCAGACACACACAAAAAGAGACGCAAAAGGGACAAGGAACAACCAGCTCACACCACAGAAAAGTGAAACACAAAAGAACAAACATAAACCAACGAGACCAACTCACATCATAGAAACATGAAACACAAAAGACCACACATAAACCAACGAGACAAACTCGCACCATAGAAACATGAAACACAAAAGACCACACATAACATAAGCCAAAGAGACCAACTCACACCATAGAAACATGAAACACATAAAAAGGTAGGTTTTATAGTCTCGTTCGCCTGAGTCTCACGCGGCTTCTACAATCACCTCCCTGGTGAGACCTGTTCAATCTAATGCATTCTCAACTCCTTTTGGAGTATACAAGCAGAGCTGCCGTATAGGCGCTAATGCTTTTCATTCACATTACAACCACTACGCTACCAGCACTACAAAAGACCACACATAAACCAACGAGACCAACTCACACCATAGAAACATGAAACACAAAAGACTACACATAAACCAACGAGACCAAGCCACATCATAGAAACATGAAACACAAAAGACCACACATAAACCAACGGGACCAACTTACACCATAGAAACATGAAACACAAAAGACCACACATAAACCAACGAGACCAACTTACACCATAGAAACATGAAACACAAAAGACCACACATAAACCAACGGGACCAACTTACACCATAGAAACATGAAACACAAAAGACCACACATAAACCAACGAGACCAAGCCACACCATAGAAACATGAAACACAAAAGACCACACATAAAACAACGGGACCAACTTACACCATAGAAACATGAAACACAAAAGACCACACATAAAACAACGAGACCAATGGACAAGAGGTGCCGACTTATAGGACGGCCATCTACCACACAAGCAGCAGACAGTGTGGTTATCCGCATTACGTGCGCACTAAAGACTACACATACACTAACTAAATTTTGAAAGTTAAGATTTTAACAGACAGCAGATGGAGGAATCCCTTAGACCAAAGTTCTTTAAACTACAATCAATCAATCAATCAATCAATCAATCAATCAATCAATCAATCAATCAATCAATCAATCAATCAATCAATCAATCATGGTCTATCTCTGGATTGTTAATTGTCATTGATCGTTATCTTTTGAAATTATAAATTTATGTGCTAACGTCTTAAATTTGAAACAGTATCTGCACTTCTAAAAAACAAGGTGGGGAATTCCATGAACATGTACCAGGAGTTGACTTATTTCCCTTTTAGTTTAAACTGTATGAATTCAAAAGGAAACTACAACATATCAGAAATCTGTATGATATATATCTAGGATTTGGAAACAAGTAGTTATTCTTATATAAATCCATCTCCTATGAGTTCAAAGTGCAATGTATGTGTATCATGCAAGGGTAGGTTTGATTGGAGTGCAAAGTGATAATAAATGTTAAATGGGAAAGGGAGTGAGAGGTAGCCAAGTTCGATCAACTTCGGTTGATCGTCTGTCTCTTCAACGTATTTGAAATTTTCTGTTACAAAATTTCTTGAAATTTCTAAAACGTGGGTCCTGTAGCATCATACCTGATCCCATCCATTCTGCTACGTCTTTTGGTACATTTTTGGACATAATAATTTTCATACTTTTTGGCCATTTAGACTGAGGATCACTGACGAGGGTTTAGAACCCGAAACGTGCATGTTTGATCCATGCTGTAAATTTATCAGGTCTTAAATAATGCTATTGAATTTAAAGATGTTTAACATTACAATAGGGTAAGACCCTCTGAGGGGTATAAAAAGTTGAAATATTACAATTCTAGTATAAGGATGCATATCTCCTATCTCTTTCCTTCTCTCAGTCCTAGACTAGAATTGTAATATTTTAGGTGGCGAATCGTTTACTCTTGATAAGAAATTCTTGCACTATTGAGAAGATATGGAAATTTTCATGGTTCGGTAACATACGTTGGAAACGCAGTTATACGTTCGGTAACATACGTTGGAAACGCAGTTATACGTTCGGTAACATACTGTTGGAAACGCAGTTATACGTTCGGTAACATACTGTTGGAAACGCAGTTATACGTTCGGTAACATACGTTGGAAACGCAGTTATACGTTCGGTAACATACTGTTGGAAACGCAGTTATACCGTCTGGGACAAGCCCCGACGCTATAACTGCGTTTCCAACAGTATATCCATCATATACCTGTCGGAACCACAAAACACAGAAGGTTTAGTTACCGAACATATATAAACAACCTAAAAAAATGTCTTTAATCATACATTGTCTTTCTTACAGAGATAAGCGTCTTCTTCCATCCGCTCATGCTCACTTTTGATCGCCTTTTTGAAGATAGGTGTTATTTTGGCATCTTTGAGTTTATCTGGAAAAGTGTTCCGACGATTGCTCAGACTTACTAGATACGCAATGGCTTTATGAATAATCTCCGAATCCTGAGCCCTATTTTATCAGTTTCTGCTGATTGAAAATGAAATGACGCATTTAATAGAGAGGAATCGGATAATCATTTTTAAAGAGTTAGCAATATTTGCGATATAATCGTTGTATGTGTTGGCTATCTCTTTTGGATTATCCGCATTATTATTGTACTTTACTGTACTATTCTTTTCAAATGAGAATTGTCATTGGCAGAAGAATTTTGGTATGTCAAATGAGTGATGGGATTTTTGATATTACTAGCGTTGAATTCACATTTTTATTTTCTTCGATAGATTCTCTGTAATACGTTTGTTTAGCCTCTCGTTTAAGTTCAGTGACTTTGTACCGCCACTTGCGATAATTTTCTGAGTCTTTTTGTGATACAAATCTCGCTTATGTCGCGCTTCGTTAATTGCTGAATTTATCCATTTTGAACTATTTTGATATTCAACACGTTTTGTCTTAATTTTCGCGACCAGAGACAGCGAGTTAAAGAAGAACACTGAAACCATGATGAAATACAATCATATTAAGCAAAGACAAAACGGAGTAAACAAAGACAACAAAATAAACTTTTTGTCACATTTTATCACCGGAGTGTTCGAAAGAGCTACATAAGATAATGTTATTCTGCTATGGAAATTTGCTGTTCAAGGCACTTTGTAGATGGTGACGTCATCCTCTCTCCACGTTGATAATACGTTGCCATGGGAATCTGTTTGTCAAATCCATTAATTCTTGTATATTTCTGAAAATTAAAATATTCCAAAACTTTTATATTCTAAAGTCAATGTAAAAAGCCAAAATGGATTAATTGCACAAGTATCAAAGCAAAAAAAAAAAAAAAAAAAAATTTACTCCAAAGTTCTTTCCATCGGAAACTTCTAATTCATGTATTCGTTGCTTTGTGCTTTTGATTTGAAGTTTTAGATATTAAGCGACATAGAAAAGCATGTATATTTTTCAGAATTTGAAAATTGTATGAATGTTACTCACACAAGGATCCGGATACGTGTAAACCGCCTGTCCTCTTGATAGTACACTATTTACTATCTCCCTTAAATTGATGGCTTCCACTTTCTCCCAATGGGCTTTGTGGCTGTTATAAAGAAAAAGAAAAATTAAAAATAACAACAAAATACCAAAACAGTAAAGTCTATAGATAGGCATTTTTATAAAAAAAATATTCAAAAGTTAAATTTAGAAAGTAAAAATTTCACTTTTTCGTAGGACATAACGTTCTTTGAGACAAGAATCAAGTTTCCATTTTGTAGATCTTAATTCTGTACATGACCAGAATGGTGATGGAAAGAAATGGCTAGGCAAACTAAGAAATCCTGACCTATCTTGTGATAAAACTGTTTTCGAGAGATTGGTAAGTGTGATCAATGTTTCCTCCATCCTGTCTTACCTATCTTGTGATAAAACTGTCTTTGAGAGATTGGTTAGTGTGATCAATGTTTCCTCCATCCTGTCTAGGAGATCAGACATCAAGCTGTTACGTATGTCGTCACTGATCTGAAAAAAAGGAACACCACAGCTTTAAAGCATCGCATTTGTAGGATACCACAATAATACAATAAACCAGACTTAAAATACATCAAGAGGCGGTTAAAAAGACGCTACATTTTTTGTTATAAGACATAAAAGAATGCTTTATCGATATAGATTTGAATATATTCAACAAAGAACGCTTTTTAATTGCGTGTTATTAAACGGTTTTGTTTTTCAAATACCTGTTTCATTTGATTTGCAGTTGCTTCCACTTGACACCTTAGTTTACAGTAACTCATGGTGGCGCTGTCGTACTTCCCTTCTTTTGTCTTCAAAGTTTTTTCGAGGTCTTTGATGGCGTTATCTCTGACTTTAAGTCCCTTTTTGGATAACTCATCTTTAAGGTGCTCTCTAGAAGCTCGTGCTGTCTCTATCATCAGTTTATATTTGTTGACTTTGGACCTGCCTATCCAGCACTCCTGGAAAAGTTGTGTTTGTCTTACTGTGAGATAGGACTTTACATAACAATTATATTCAAATTTTTAACAAGACGGATTCCTTTCAGACTTATTGAAGCTGAAGGCAAGGCCTAGGTGTTCAGAAGATAAATGTATTAACTTACATGTGAATACCAAAGCGCAACACATTAAGAACATGTTTGTATATAGTCATTTCAAAACCTTAACTTTCTAAATGTTAAAAAACTGTCAAATAGACTGGCAATTAAACTAGTAAATTAACTTTAGGGCTTAATTAAGATAAATCTAATGGTTATATATTTTTCAAACTGTATTATACGTCAGGAATTCCAAAACGAAATTATGTAGTAATTAATTATTATTACTTAAGAATTACGTACATGTATCTATCAGCGTACCTGTTGAGCCTTTTGTATTGCGGTGATCAGTTTCTGATGGTTGTTTACGAGTCCACGTAAAGTCTTTGTTTTCTTCTCTAAATCTCTGTACATATTCGTATTGATACTGAAAAAGAAAGAGTTTGTGAAAGACAAAAAGATTATCATTAAATAATAAATATATAGACATAAATGAAGTAAGAAAATACTGATGACACGAACACAAATTTGTATTAATGTACTGAGTTTAACACATTAACAGGAATATAGATTTAAAAAAAAGAGGAAAAAAGCACGAAGAACACAATTGAAATCAACGAAATGGATATATTTCTCAGAAAGTGTATCAATTTTTATTCAGGCTACTAACGTTTCAACCGTTACGTAGGACGTCTCTTGTCAAAAATATGGGAGATGGTAGGGAGAACGGTTTTGTTCAATGACTCCACATCCGGTATTTCTTCGCGCATGCTTATAGTCACATCCTTCACAAGATTGTATAATTGTATGGGTGATGTCGGAGCTGCTAACATAAGACAAGAAATATTAATATGAATGATTGTGGTGGTTATTATTAAACCAAATTAAATTTATCTATGATATGTAGATTTTCGAAATAAATATCTTAAAACTAAAATAGAATTCGAGGTATGTTGAATCAATGCTTCAAAAATCGAAAATGTTTTAAAAATCAAAATTCGAGGTACGCTGAATCAATATTTATTTCTCTTAAAAGAGATTACTGAAATAATTTGTGAATTAATTTGTAAATGTCATTCCCTGCAACTTCTTACATGAAAAAAATTTGTCAAACATAATTTAGATAATTTTTAAATTAGTCAGTCTCTTACAAGAAAAGCTTTATTGTGAAAATAAGATAACCAACCTTTAAAGTCATCAGCGTGTCTTGATAGTTTGTCCAGTATCCCTTGTAAGATCCATGTGTTAACAGGTTTGTCACGATGCAGACAATTCTGATTCAGTTTCTCAGATAGTGATGATGGACGATCAATGCTGAAATACAACAAAAACCCACAAGTGTATTTGTATAAAACTGATTACAAGCTATTTTTTTGGTAAAATTGTCATGAACATACTGAAATAATAGGAGGCAACATAGCCTCTGAACCCTAATAACAAGCTAAAGATCGCAGCTATGTACAACTGATATAAAAAAACCCAATCAAACAAAGAAAGAAAGAAAGAAAAAAAAAAAAAAAAACCACACACACACAACAAACCATTGGGAATAATACATGTATAGGAAAACTGAATTTCGATTATAGGGACTGAGAAACTCGTTCACGACAAAAACGTGATCAGCTTTGAGACTGGCATTACTTAAATTGCCCATCCTTTTTCATCACGTGAGCAACATGCTTTAGATTTCAATTCGAAATAAACATTTTCATTCTTCTATTTTTTGTTATCTTAAATATTAACTATATTAAAGTTGGTATTTTTTCTTGCCTTTTTTTTTTTTGCTTTAATCACAGTCACAATGTCAAGGCACATACACGTCAAATGTTGACAGTGTACGTGTGTCTATGAAATTGGCATCGGACATTTGATCTTTTTCATATCTAAAAAAAAAAAAAATTAATAACTCACCAG
The DNA here is from genome assembly GCA_033119305.1 of Pinctada imbricata. NCBI lineage: Eukaryota > Metazoa > Mollusca > Bivalvia > Pterioida > Pteriidae > Pinctada > Pinctada imbricata. Next base: position 20,710,775 of record VSWD01000008.1, on the reverse strand, counting down.
TCTTTGACTGCATTACGCACAGCGGCAATGTTAAGGACATACAAGGATTCCATTACAAGTCGCAGAGTGATGATATCCAAGTTAATATATCGTCGAAAATCTCCGTCGAAATTCGCTACCGTTCGTTGATACAGCTGCGGAACGTTATGAAGGGCCTTCGCGACAAACCGTCTATGACGTCACCGTGCGGTATCTTTATATACACGAAACGATAACGTAATCAAATATTCGGAGCTACGAATTTTAACAGAAAAAAGACAAAGCACTATAAGAGATGAAAAGAAAGAAATAAAAAATGTAGTATATATTGCATATACAAAAATGTATTTGAAAAGTTTAAATTATATATAGTTTCGGGTATCCTTCTAGGAAGGGGTAAGCAGAATCTTTGTTGTGGCTGGACCGGGCAAAATTATCATTATATTTTTTTGCAAAGTTGAAAAAATTATTTCTCTGATCCATAGATTTAAAAAAAAAAGGAAAAAAAAAAAAAAAAAAAAAAAAAAAAAAAAAAAAAAAGAAAAGAAAGAAAAGGGAAAAAAAAAACATCATTAAACAAAATATTACTTTTTACACATTTTAAAATCTTTTCAGACAAAGTGAAAACAGAAGAGTCCAAAAAATCAGGAAATTACGTTTTTAGATAAGTGAAGGGCGGTCTAGTAGATGAAACGTGTAAATTTTGCATTCTTGAGTTCTAGATATTTTTTTTTCTATAAGGGGGGGGGGGGGGACTCTCAGGGAGGAGTCATCCCGGTTCATGACTTTAGAAATAAGGTGAAATTTGAAAACGGGAAAATAAGCATTTTTGACAAATTACAGGTGTGACTCCTTCAACACCACTCTATATCCGCACCTGATGTAGCTATTTTTGTGATAAATCTTCAGTTTAGAGGCTATACAATATGTTACATGTATTTCATATTTGTCACACCATTGACAATTTATTTTTTCATCAAGGCTCATGGCTAAATTATGTTTTAAGGAAAATCCTCTCCTTCCATCCGAGTATATTGACAGTGCCTCAACATTATTTTTCAAGCAAAATTACCCTCCCCCAAACCTCCTTCATCCATTGTTCAACAGAATTGGTAAGCATGGTTCTGAAGATATATGAATCTTTAATTCGGTCATTTGGAAATACCTATATATTTGTATACCTCGTATTGTCCAATATACATGTCAAACTTTGACCTTTAAACTTCATTTTCTTATTTCCCTTTAAAGCTGGTACGTGCACACCTCATTGTTTGAATATGTTCATATGAGTTCTGCATGATTTAAAACTAGTGAAATCAAAGTGCCAATATTTAATCTGTATAACCACCGATTTTTCTCTGAACAAAGTGGTCAACTGTCTTCGAGCCCTACAAAAATGAACGGAGTGATGGACTTAATTTTCACGATTTTAAGTCTTTTTAGTTTGATTGAAGGTAAGAACAGGAAGCATAGATAACTTCACATTTATATCTGAAAATGAATCGTAAATCGTTCAATATGTATTTTTTTTTTTTTTTTTTAGTTTAAACATATTTTATTTCAATAGATGAAATGGGATTGGGCACAAGTTACAGAAACATTATGAAAGCCCTTTCCCTACAATTTATGAACAAAGATGATGGCAATTTTACACATACAAGAAAAAATTATATATATTATGATTAATTAAGGTTCTGAGAGAGAGAGAGAGAGAGAGAGAGAGAGAGAGAGAGAGAGATCTTATACGTTGAATCTTTTAGACTCTTTTATAAAATCCATAGCAGCGGTAACAATTTCTACATTTTCAATTTCTGAAAGTTCCGATGTATTTTCTTTATTTCGTCAATAGACGATGAAGGTCCATGTAACACTTAACAATTCAACATTCCAAAACGTTTTAGAATTTCAGATTGTTGATATTTTAACCAAAATCCTAAAATATCAATTTTTTTTTTGAAATTTTTGAAATTTAGATTTTTGATTAAAATATCAAAAATCTAAAAGTGGAATGTTGAATTGTAAAGTGTTACACTGACCGATGAAATATAAGTTGAGCAAAATAAGAAATTATGTAAATGATCTTGCATATGTAGCTTACATTATAATCCAGAATTTGTCTTTTTTTTCAACGAAGATTTTCAATAAAGGGTAACTAAATGACAATAGTAATCGAATTCGATGAAGAAGTTTGTATTTACAAATCGACTGTGCTCAGTTCAATACTAGGACAAAATTCAGACATGACCGAGGAATTTAGAAATACACCGTTCTTCATATGTATGTTAATTACCGATAAGTAAACTTCCCATTTCGTTCCTTCAATAGAAGTACCTCATGCATATTTCAAAAGGTTGTATTGATCTACAATTTGAAACACGTAGGAATTAATTTGACAATTATAAAGCTCTTTTTCATCAACGGGAGGATTCTTGTGGCGTATGTGTAAGTTTGAAAATTAAAATTTCATCCAGGTTGGTTTATATCACTAAACAAAACAAAAGGGAAATTCTAAATTTATCAGTACCCACTTCCCGCCTTACAGTACTTTCCTTCGTTATTAGACTGATGTTATTTTTGTGTTAGGCTCAATCTGATTAAAACCAGATCTCTACATGCTCCAGATCGTGCGGCATAACAAAATCGGGAGCATGTAGAGATCTGGTTTTAATCAGATTGTGATATGCTGATAGGAGAGGGGTGAGGTCAAAGATCCCCTTTATAGAAAGTCTCTCTCACTAAATATTACACTTGGAAAAAAGGGGAATGTATGTAAGACTTGGCAAAGAGAAGCTCTTCTGGTAAAAAAAGGGGTAGACGCATGATATTAAAATCTTTTTCCTCCTCTACACATGGAAAGTTGCTCTGACCAGTGCTAGGCAAGGAGTTAAAATGAAATATTAAAAAGGAAAAGAGAGAATATTTAGTACGACATTTTCGATATTAGATTTGATTTTTTATTACAATACGCAGCATTAAAAAGTGTTTTATGGGTTAGTTTTCCCGTTGTCTGAGTCGCTTATGCCCTGGAATGCAAACTACTTTTATTGTTTTTAGGCGGTAAAACTGTAAGATTTGATTTTAAAAGGAATCATTCTATTTACAGTGGGAGGAGCGTCGTACTGTACGTATTACTCGTACTATTATTCTGGCTACCGATATCGACGATGTGCGTATGGATGCTGTGGGTACTACTACACAACCACGTGCTGTGATGAAGATACAAGGTAAATGGTTAAAGTACAAGGTAAATGGTTAAGATAAAGGTTAAATGATTAAAGTACAGGGTAAATGTTTAAGATACAAAACGACAAGAAAGACCAAACACAGAGGCGACAACACGAGATACACCAAAACGACAAGAAAAACCAAACAAAATGGCGACAACACGAGATACACCAAATCGACAAGAAAAACCAAACACAATGGTGACAAGCACAAGGAACACTAAAATGATCAGAAAGACCAAACGCAATGGCGACAACACGAGATACACCACAACGACAAGAAAGACCAAAGACAGTGGCGACAACACGAGATATACCAAAACGAGAAGAAATACTAAACAAAGTGGCGACAACACGAGATACACCAAAACGACAAGATAGACCAAACACAGTGGCGACAACACGAAATACACCAAAACAACAAGAAAGACTAAACACAGAGGCGACAACAGGAGGTACACCAAAACGACAAGAAATACCAAACAAAATGGCGACAAGCACGAGATACACCAAAACGACAAGAAATACCAAACACAATGGCGACAACACGAGATACATCAAAACGACAAGAAAGACCAAACACTTTCAAAACACCAAACAAAAAACAGTACAAATAAACCAAGGAGACAAATGAACTGCCGGTGCCGACCTTGGAGAGGTCCACCGACTACGTTAGTGGCAAATTGTGTAGTTATCCGGATTAGAACCTACCAACTTTTCAGGTTAAACCTGAAAGAACACATACACAAACCAAGAAAATACATCATAGTCTAGTCAAAATAGCCTTAATTTTAGCCTAACCTCAAAGAAACTGCTTTGCCTCAACACGTCCTATTATATGTCGGCTAAGATATCACAAGTTTCTATTGACGTAATCGTTGTCTAAATACCATTTTTGGGATAAAACACACGAAACGAGGAACACCAATATGTTCCCGGAGCCAACTTTGGACGGTCATCTGTCCATCAGCAAATAGTCAATGGTATGGTGATCCGAGTAACATGAAAAATGAAAATAGTAAACGATATGGACGGAGTTACTGAATGATAAATTAGTCGAGAAAATATTAAAACTCACTAAGGCATTGACTGTAGGCGTCTAAATTACCAATGAATGTCAAACACAAAGGCCGAAATCAGACTCCAAAAAAAAAAATCTCAATCGAGAGACTTACAAACTACAAGATTAAAAACAACAAGAATGAGACACTATTAGTAGTAGATCTACTGTAAATGTAATGTGAGTTTTGCCTTGTATTTACAGTGCGGGGCTCATCGCCGGTATTGTGATTGGTTGTATAGCTTTCATTGCCATATTCGTTGTCATCTGTATATGCATAAAAAAGAAACAAATGGCAAACAGATCCACAATGGGTAAGTTTGGCATACGTTCCTGTCTTATTACAGATCCACAATGGGTAAGTTTTGTATACGTTCCTGTCTTATTACAGATCCACAATGGGTAAGTTTGGCATACGTTCCTGCCTTATTACAGATCCACAATGGGTAAGTTTTGTATACGTTCCTGTCTTATTACAGATCCACAATGGGTAAGTTTGGCATACGTTCCTGTCTTATTACAGATCCACAATGGGAAAGTTTTGTATACGTTCCTGTCTTATTACAGATCCACAATAGGTAAGTTTTGTATACGTTCCTGTCTTATTACAGATCCACAATGGGTAAGTTTTGTATACGTTCCTGTCTTATTACAGATCCACAATGGGTAAGTTTGGTATACGTCCCTGTCTTTTTACAGATCCACAATGGGTAAGTTTGGTATACGTTCCTGTCTTATTACAGATCCACAATGTATAAGTTTGGTATACGTTCCTGTCTAATTGCAGATCCACAATGGGTAAGTTTGGTATACGTTCCTGTCTTATTACAGATCCACAATGGGTATGTTTGGTATACGTTCTTGTCTTATTTCAAATTCCGAAGACTATTCTTTGCTGAAGCTACCGTTATGAGGAACTACATCCTTATAAGTTGTCACAGAGCCTTTGTTTCTTGAGTCCTTAATTGCCATGTAAGGCATTCACAGAAGTCAATCATATCATTTTGAACTGAAAGACAGTTATCTTACATTCAGGATATTAAATTAGATCTATGTAGATCATCTATAATCCATCTCGGATTTTTTTAAAATCAATGAAAAAAAAAATCCCTAATAATATATGAAAAATAATAGGGAGCACATTTTTTATAGACTGAACTCTGTAAATTTCTCCATCCATATTTTTGTATTTATCCATATAGGTACTCGTACGGCGGTGGTACATCCTCCCCAGAATATGACTTACTCACATCCGGCTGGTTACAGTTCTCAGCCTCCGCCCCCTGGCTACGGTGCCCCGCCCCCTGGCTATGGTGCCCCTCCTCCTGGATACGGTGCCCCGCCTCCTCCTGCAGGCTTCTCTACACAACCAATGGGATTCCAGCCTTCAAATCCAGCTTATCCCCCGCCTCCTGCTAAATACTAAGACAGACATTCAGACTGAAATGAAATCTCATATTGTGTCTTCCTTGATTTGCCATCTCAAAGACTGCTATATCAACATTCTTTGACTTTTTTGTCGATTTCATGAAATCGACCAAGTATTAGATTCAATATTGCGATAGGGGCAATTATCCGATAGAAAGAAACATTTTCGTGACTAGTGAAAAACACGTGACCAGAGACAGGTATTCCGATGTTCTGGTACATGTACTTTATCCACTTCACAAAAATAGGTCATGTCGTCATGACAACGCTTTGGTACAGCAAGTTTCTCACCGTCCAGCCGAGCTAAGCTGTTTCGTTGAGGATATTATACCATTTTGTTTGTCCTTACCAAAGACAAATTGATAAAAAGTGCATCAAAGACAATAATGAGCCGTAGAAAAAAAATCAATAACTTTGAATGAGCAGCCTGTGCGTAGTCACAAAATTTAATAGGAACTTTTTAGAAGTTTCCCCCTAACTTCCCCCAAAATTCTTATTCCGCTTTTCCCGCGAATATATACAGAAAGGCTTTCGATTGGTCAAGTTAATTTGTCTTATAATGGAATTTTCCTACAGCCCAGGCCAAGGAATTTATTAATGACCATGATGAGTATCAATTGCATCATGAGTTGTCTAGTGTAAATGTACCTATTTTCTAACTTAACGCATAGGTTTCTATTGTGTATCCAATTTTTTTTATGAATTCCATGCAGAGCTTTATTAGTACTTCTCTTTACTACTATTATCTAGGCCCGGCACCATAAACAAAGAATTAACTTATTATAAGTCTGAATTTCAATTTTCTTTTGTCTCATTATCATATAAGCGATGACATGAAATTATTAAAAGAATTTGCTGATTTTTTAGAGTAGAATAGAATCGATGAACTCAATATTTCAAATTTTCACTGGTTTACTATATATACACTTTGATTTGACTTAATTAAGTCAATTCTTAGTTTATGGTGCCTGGCCCTGAAAGTAAGGCTATAAAATTAGTTTTCAGAATTTTCGTAAGTTATTGAAATAACCTTATAAACTGTTTAAACTATGTCGAAATAAGAAATGTCTGACCCCTTTAAGATAATGCCCTAAACTAAAATGTACAGGTCTACCCTTTGAGAGCTTTGGTTTAACCAAGGAAATATAATGGATTTCGTCGAAATTCAAAACAAAACAGGAGAATGACAAACAGGCTGTTACTTGACATATTCTCTCTAAAAAATAATTAGCCATAAAATTTGCGTTCATTTTCATGAAAAATGTAGCATCAGACTTACATAAAGCCACACCTCTAATATGAGGTATCGGGCAGTATCGATTTCTTAGCATATCTTGAATAAATTTGTTCGACCCTACTCATGTATATGTATATGAGAAAACAATATTCAAGGCCCGAAACGATGGCGATTTATCCGGATTTATCGAATATCCCTTTCACACATATAGTCGCATCTTCAATAGTTACTTTTAATACACACAAGATGTAAAAAAAGTCATACAAATTGCATTAAAATCTTCGATTTGTGAGTGATAAAAAGGGATCGTAATAAGGTCCGGGATCCTTTCATTCGTAAAGCAATCATCAAGAAAGATTCAGTCAGTATCAATCGGTGCTTTTTCGTAAAAGTATTGCTCTTTGACTTAAGCTTAGTCTTATAAAACTTGTCTATGTACCTATCCCATCCACGAGGCGCGTCCATCGTCTGTCTCAAATAATCGAGGCATTATTTTACATGGTTATATATGGATCATTGTTTTATATAGTTCGCATAATATTTGCAATACTTATATGCAATGAGAGACTGTTTTGCTGTGTTTTTATTAAGAATGTAACCATTGTGATAAAATAAAAAGAATGAATTGAAAACAGCAAGTGATACCGGTATTGATTTCCTAGACATAGTTGGGAAAGGAGGGGAAGTAATACCGAAAAAATCAACAACAAGAGGCTCAAGGGGGCCACATCGCTCACCTGAGTTGCAAACAAAAGAATGATAGTGAACAATTTGGTAGAGGACCTTGAGTACTTGCTTCCGGCAAGGTTTCGTTAAATTCTCTGCAGCAGTTTAAGACGAGATATCGAAAATGTGTCATCCAATCAGAGCCCTCGGCGGCCATATTTTTTTACCGGTCGGCATGAAAAAACACAAACTTGGTAGAGGACCTTGAGTACTTGCTTGCTGTAAGGTTTCATAAAATTCTGTGCAGCGGTTGCAGAGGAGATGTCAAAAATGTGTGAGTCAATGAAAGCCCTCGGCGGCCATAATTGTTAACGATCGGCACGAAAAACACAAAATTTGGTAGAGGACCTTGGGTACTTGCTTCCTGTAAGGTTTCATGAAATTCTGTGCAGCGGTTGCAGAGGAGATGTCGAAAATGTGTGAGTCAATGAAAGCCCTCGGCGGCCATAATTGTGAACGATCGGCACAAAAACACAAATTTGGTAGAGGACCTTGGGTACTTGCTTCCTGTAAGGTTTCATAAAATTCTGTGCAGCGGTTGCAGAGGAGATGTAAAAAATGTGTGAGTCAATGAAAGCCCTCGGCGGCCATAATTGTGAACGATCGGCACGAAAAACACAAAATTTGGTAGAGGACCTTGGGTACTTGCTTCCTGTAAGGTTTCATGAAATTCTGTGCAGCGGTTGCAGAGGAGATGTCGAAAATGTGTGAGTCAATGAAAGCCCTCGGCGGCCATAATTGTGAACGATCGGCACGAAAAAACACAAAATTTGGTAGAGGACCTTGGGTACTTGCTTCCTGTAAGGTTTCATGAAATTCTGTGCAGCGGTTGCAGAGGAGATGTCGAAAATGTGTCAGCCTATAAGAGCCCTCTGCGGCCATATTTGTTGACCGATCGGCACGAAAAACACAATCGTGGTAGAGGACCTAAAGTACTTGCTTCCTGTAAGGTTTCATGAAATTCTGTGCAGCGGTTGCAGAGGAGATGTCGAAAATTTGTCAGCCAATCAGAGCCCTGGGCGGTCATATTTGGATTTAAGGATTATGCCAAGGTATAAAAATTCAACATTGTTTATGGGTCACAAACCTCTTTCTCAAAACCCATTGGTTACCCGTGATTAGGAAGCTGAAAAGGCCATTGGCATGGTATGAATAAATGATTTCTCAAATTACAATATAAAAATAGCATTTCAAGACTGTCGTTATACGGTATTCATATTTCTCAACTCAGCATATACGATAGAGCTTGAACTTGTATTAAAGATGGGGACCAAGTTGTAAATAACTCACTAACTTTCATACATCTAACATCAAACTCCACCCACTCTCATGACAAGAACCAATCAGAATACATTAAATACCTTTCACATAATTATAACTTACAAAAGCTAAAGAGAGACAGTGAGTTCTACATTCCAAAGATAAAAGCATTGAGTTATGGTCAACAGATGTACATGGTCGTCAAGGCGTGGTTTGCGCATGCGTGGTGCAAGGACGACTTCCTTTTTCGATTGTAGATTTTTCTGAACTTTTCACCCTTCCAGCTACTTTTTTGCAGTTTGTAACATCAGATCTACGAAAATAGTGTTCCGTCCACTCCTTTATGTGTATTGATTGCATTAAGAGACTAATTACAGAATCCCACAAATATTTTCTTTGTGAAGTGAGAGCTTCCGGTATGATCTCTAATATAAACAATGACGTCACTCTACTTTCTCTTTGCGTTTCTGACAATTGTTAGGCTTGCAGACAAGGTAGGAAGTAATTCCACACACAGATATTTTGACAACTTGGTGAGAAATGATATTAGGTGTGTAGCTGTGAACAAAGGCCTAAAAGGTATAAGATTTGTGTCCTCATGTACTTACCCGAACATCAGAAGAGGGAAAATGCATACTTACCTGTACCTGAGTTTCATCATCCTCACATGTGCCCCAGATATTGAATCAAACCCGGGACCAAGGCCCCCCAAATATCCATGCCAAATTTGCAGCAAGGCAGTAACATGGAAACATAAAGGTGTTGTATGTGACGATTGCAATTTATGGTATCATGCAGAGTGTATGCACTTGTCTTCACAGGTATATGACTGTCTTAATAATATCTCGTGGTATTGTGTACAATGTGGTATGCCGCAATTTACATCAAGTTTCTTTGATGAATCAGACTTTCAGGTGTCAAACTCTTTCAGTAACACACTCGGACCACCAGATGCTTGTTCCTCACCAAAGGCTACGAATGAGCAAACATCCAGTCGCAGTTATCGGGAAAATATCACCAACACATGGAATAAATTTGTCATTTTGAACGTCAACTTTCAAAGCATTAAGAATAAAAAAGCCGAGCTTCTACACCTCATTGAGTGTTACAAACCAAGCATCATTCTAGGCACCGAAACCTGGCTTCACGACTCCATTCACAACTCTGAAAATTTCCCCTCGTCCTTCAATGTGTTTAGGGAAGACAGAGACGACGGCTATGGCGGAGTATTGATTGCAGTGAGGTCAGATATCGTCAGTGAACCGGTAGACATTGCATCTGATACCGAGTCAGTCTACGCCTCGATATCATTACAAAATGGTAAGAAGCTCTTTATCGGCTCGTTATATCGACCACCCAGCACCAAGGATGACTACATGGATAAGATGTGTGCTACACTAGAATCCCTTACATCAAAGCATAGAACAGGAGTATTCTGGATTGGTGGGGATCTTAATCTCCCAGATATAAAATGGGCAACACAGAGCATTGAAGGTAATAGCAATTCTCTTTACGTCAACCAACGATTCCTGGACAGTATCAACAACTGTGGCTTGGAGCAAAAGGTTGAATTCCCGACAAGAAATGAGGTAACACTGGACCTTTTCCTTACAAACAGGCCTTCGTTGGTAGATAAATGCAGCCCAGCCCCAGGTATTGCCGACCATGACATTGTGCATGTTACTTCAAGTGCCTCGGCCCGGAGAAGCAAACCTGTCCCCCATAAAGTTTACCTCTGGAAGAGGGCAAATATTGATGCGCTGCGGAGTGATGTCAAAGCTCTTGCCTCAGAATTCTGCACGACATTCACCCCCTCAGCCATATTGATACCATTTGGTCATTTGTTCGTGAGAGGCTGCTTCAGCTACAAGACCAACACGTACCATCAAAACAAACATCAACTCGTTTCTCACAACCCTGGGTTAATAAAGATGTTAAGAAAATTGCTAGGAGGAAGATGAGGAGCTTCCAGAAAGCAAGAAGAACACAAGATGCCATTCAGACAGTCACAAGAAGGCGGACATATTGAATACTCAGTTCTCCTCAGTATTTAATAAGGATGAACCAACAGACAATATACCAGACAAAGGCCCAGGTCCATATAGCGATATGCCTAACATCACCATAGGATTAGAGGGAGTCTATAAGATCCTGTCAAACCTACAAGTACATAAAGCCACTGGTTCCGATAACATGTAATGTCGCTTACTGAGGGAGATCGCTACAGAAGCTGCGTCCATCTTTCAACCCCTCTTTCAAGCATCCATTGACCAGGGAATAGTGCCCACTGATTGGAAAACTGCCAATATGGTTCCTATCTATAAGAAGGGAGAGAAGAGTCGAGCTGAAAATTACCGCCCAGTGAGTCTTACTTCAGTCGTATGCAAGATACTTGAACACATAATTTGCAGCAGCATTTTCGACACCTGGACCACAACAACATCCTCTATGATGCACAGCATGGTTTTCGTAAAGAACGACCTTGCGAAAGCCAACTCATCTTGACTGTACATGACCTAGCCAGAAACATTGACAACAGCGGCCAGACCGATCTTATCCTCCTGGATTTCTCGAAGGCGTTTGACAAAGTCCCACATAAATGCCTTCTCTACAAGACCAACTTCTACGGCATCCGGCACAACCTTCACCATTGGATAGGAGACTTCCTTGGAGGGCGTACACAGAAAGTGTTACTGGAGGGAGCCACATCGAGCACCGCACCAGTACAGTCCGGGGTCGGCCAAGGGAGTGTCTTAGGCCCGTTGCTCTTTCTGATCTACATTAATGATCTACCGGAAACAGTTTCAGAGGGATCAACGGTGCGCCTCTCTGCAGATGACTGTGCTCTTTATAGAAACATCAACAATAAGGAAGATGTCATGATGCTCCAGGCGGACCTAAACCAGACTGCAGAAGTGGGAGGAAGCATGGCTCATGGAATTTCACCCCAAGAAGTGCCAGGTGCTGAACATCACCAACAAGAGGAATGTCATTAGCCATCCATACAACATCCATGGCCTCACCCTTGACATACTAATAGTGGATTCAGCAAAATACCTTGGGGTGCATATACATAAGAGTCTGAAATAGAACATATTGACCATGTGACAAAAAGGGCAAACAACACCCTGGCCTTCCTACGACGCAACCTCCATCAGTGTCCGAGAAACACCAAAGCCCTCTGCTACACCACCTTTGTTCGACCTCTCAAAGAATCATCTGGGATCTACACACAATAGGTAACATACACCGGCTGGAGATGGTTCAACGAAGAGCTGCCCGAGTGGTCCACCATGACTATCGAACAACCAGCAGTGTCTCCGCCATGCTCAACCATCTACAGTGGCAACCCCTACAGGAGCGCAGAGCCTATGCCAAAGCCGTGATGATGTACCGCATTGTGCACCATCTGATACAGATCCCATCTACCAACATACCCATTCCAACGATATCACCTAGGGGACATAATGCCACCTTCTTGGTCCCCTACGCCCGTACAGTCACCTAGCAGAAATCATTCTTCCTGGACAGCAACCGCATATGGAATGCATTACCACCAGCAGCAGTCAGCGCTCCAACATTAGACTGCTTCAAGGTCCAGATCCAGGACACCACCATTAGATGCTAGACCGCACCGGATGTTTTTAACTGCATCTGTAAATACTGTTTTTAATTTAAATCACCTGTACAGTGGTCCTTGCGCCCCCATGCGCCGATACGATTATACGCTAGTTGCGGTCTGTAGCAGAACGGAAGAAAAGAAGAACACTGTATGAAAAATGATACCCATATCAGACCAGGGGTCTCAGACACTTAGTAATTAAATCGTAGAAACAAGATCGTAAACTTAAGCGTATCAGCCTTAAAACGATAAATAATCGTCTTAATTAAAACCATGAAGTCAAAGATAGAATGAAGGAAGAACGAATAAAGACTAAAGATTTTTAGAAAACCCGTTTATCATACAAGTATATGACAAGGGACGCGGGACAGCAAATCACATCTCGGAAACATCAAACACAAAAGACTACGCTTTAAAGGCCCTGTCACACTACAGCGTTTGACAGCAGCGTGTAAGGCCTTTCTGAAGTCAACGAAACAATAGTTAAGTTGTTCTGAATTGTTGTTGATTAAAAATGTTTTGAGGATAAGCATATGGTCCGTATTTATTCTATTTTTCATGAACCCTATATCATCTAATTTCCATTGTCATTTTCAAGAAACGAAGAATCTGATTGGCTGAGAAATTTTGTTGATACATCGATCAACACAATTTTTCATGGAAGTTTATTTATATGCGCGCCAGCGCGCGCGCGAAGCGCGCGTGCGAAAGCGCTATTACGATCAGGTCATATACAGAGTTATGTTCCTTTGCTATAGCCTTACGTTTCAGTTTGCGGACGCCATTTTGAATCATGGGGAACATAGGAGGAAAAAATTACCAACGTTTAAAAATCAAATACTGTATTTATTATTCTAACTCATAAAGATGCTTCAATATACTCGTTAAAATAAAAATTAAATAAAGTTTGTCTTTAATTTTGGAATCATTGTCAAAGTCTGCAAAATGTTTGCACGTTTTTTTTATTCTTTTTTTCATCACAGCAGACACGATAGAAATACTTCAATGAGGTCTGGATCTTATGAACCGCGACTGCCAAACAATCCAAACATTTGTCGATCAGTAAGAGACACATAAAGAAAGCAACAGCTTACCCTTCACTTCGTCTGTCCGTGTCAAGGCAATGTAGATCAACGGAAAGTCGTTGTTACTTCTGATACCAGTAGATTAACATTGTGCATGCAGTGATTACGAATATAAAATCTACTGGTACAGAGAAAGCTTAAAAAGAGGTAAATCCCAACACAACAAATACATGCACATGGTCGGCTGCAGACTCTACAAAAATGCGTCATCAATCACAGGGCCAATGTTAACTTAACAAGAAATAGAAACTAAAACTGAAAGTTGTGTTGCTTTCATTTTCCATGCACTTCACATAGAAATTGAAAGTGACTCGGATTTATACTATCTCGGTGCTTCGAGTCCATGTGCATCGATTACTAATTACGTCATAAGAAGTTCCAAGAAAGGTATTTTTTAACAAACACAGGTGAGAGAAGGGAGGTTCAATTAATTGAGGTAATTTGTACAGGCAAAATCATTAATCCTAGGGGGGGGGGGGAGGGGCAACTTTCAAACAAGTTACACAGTCATAGGCGGCACAGGTTTGCAATATCAATTAATGACTTGGGGGGTGGGTGGGTTGTACTGGCGACCAAATCTATCCTCTAAGCGTATGCATGGACCGGGGGGGGGGATTCGGGATATGTTACCTGGATGACTCATGTAGGTATTTCAATTATTTATTGATATCACCAAACATGTTGCCATACATAGAGAATAAGTGTCTTAATTTGTGTTTTGTTACGGGTATACAACACACAGCAAGTGCATTTATCGTACATGTAATGCGCGTTAGCGCATTTCATGCGATAAATGCACTTGCTGTGTGTTGTATACCCGTAACAAAACACAAATTATGACATTTATTCTATATATATGCACCATAGTTGTCTATTTCATTCTTGTTTTCTGAAATCGTGTTTTCTAGGTAACAAGGTGACGTTAAAATTCAGGTCACCGTGGGCTCAGTTTGCAGGTTAGAACAGCCGTCGCGGCATGTTTCTTTAGATCTAATGCATTGTGACGTCACGAGTGTTAATACACGAATTGCAGCACGTTTCTTTCAATAGTAACATCTCAGGGAATTACATTGGTTGTGCATAAATATCAAAATAAAAGTAACAAAGTGACCAAGACAAAACAAATTTAAAACTAACTACATGATTATGTACATGTAGAAAATGAACTAGCAAAGAGTAATCAAAAACTCAATCCTATGAGTGGGTGGCAGCATATAATATTAGGTCATTAATTCAGTCTTTATTCTTTAATGAGTCTGATATAATCAAGACATACTAGTCGTTTATGAAATATTGACTCGTGACAAATATTTAGTCTGAAAATTGCATGAAATTTTTTTCCTAAATATAGTCTGCATAAGAAGGAACCACCAGAGTTACAATCTAAAGTTTTCTGTCTTCTTTGCCATGTTTACTGATGGAAATAGGAATATAAATTTAAGATTGAAGTGTAAATCATATAATTATCATCATTCAAAAGCAAAATACACATAAATTTCGTCAAAAAAGTCAAGGAATAAGACTTGAAGAAACCACTGAAATAACTGAGGCAACAGTAGCATCAATATTTCGTCCATCTCACACGTTGTTTCTATTCGGTTATACCGAATAGAAATAACGTGTGAGATGGGCGAAATATTGAAGCTAAGGCAACAGGTATGACGGCGGATGTTGAAAACTTAATTTGTCCATGGCTGTCCAGTCGTCAGTCATGTGTTTCAGCTTATCAATTTGAAAAGAATCATACATAAAAAACCCTGGAAAATTCGGATTTTTAGCAAAATCCAGGGGGAGGGGTTCCTCTGTGACTGTGAAAAGATCAGGATCTGGCTTGGTTTGAGTGGGTAGGAATGAGATATGCATGGCCAACACTGTTATGTGTTGATGTCTTTGAAAAGTAGTGCATTGATAATTATATAATATTTATACATACTTTACAAAACCATGCAAATTGTAAATGTACTAACTTATCTAAGCTCTTGGTTTTAACAATATTTATTCAAAAAAACTCATCATGACATTAACACACAAAACACATCTCTTGAGATTGGAAAACACTCTCTCACGCTTCTTGTATAAATCATAGTTTACAACTGAATCTGCCACTTACCAGGGGCAGTATACATGTACATCAAGATGTAGTCTCTTGTATGTACCTTTTTGTGCTGTTTATGTATATATTTTATCTTAAGTTTTTTTTCAAGTGATGTGCATTGAATTAGATCAAAGGCGAATGTATGTCACTTGAAAAACAAAACAAAAAACCAGTGTACGCGGTTGTTTTTACCTTTTAGAAGTGCTATTTATAACTGGAGTTATGTATATATTTTTCTTATTATAATATATACATTTTTTTCAAACTATACAATCAATTATAAATTTACTTATCAGCTATAGTATTCATCTAGAATTTATTATTTAACTAGCTGGCGCGCGTTGATGGCTTTGCCATGTTTATATTAATTAGCACTATTTTTAGAACTGGGGGTTCCCTCAAACACGAATGAACTAGTTGCTGAAAATACTATTTCTTGATGTTTGCTTATCATTTCAAGGGTACCATTTCTTTTCTACCTACTCAAAAATTAACAGTGCATGTAGAATTTCCTCAAACTAGTCCTTATTCCAAAGATATAGAGAGACGATCGTTCGCTGTTTGAATCATGGCGGCTGTCATAACTTGTTTTGGCAGACGTATCACTGCGAAACCTTCCTACTTACGAAATATAGTGCGGTTATTGATTGTTTTTAGATTCAAGAAAACAGTCTGTTTTCAATAATTAAATGATAAGAAATGAATCTTATATTTTTTCTGTTGATGCAGGTACCACCCGAAAAATTGGACAGAAAACTAGGCGCTAGGCGCATTGATGCAGTTTTCTGTTCAATTTTTCGGGAGATACCTGCATCAACAGCAGGGGCGTAGCTAGAGCTTTTTGAAGTGCACGCCAAATATATAAAACATATGAAGCCGAAGGCTTCATCCGAGGCGCTCAGCGCCGAGAGGGGGCCGAAGGGTGCGGGAGTAATAGAATCTAGCACAACTTTGAGTTCCGGATAGAAAAATATCAGTCGAGGGTGGGATTAATCAAGTCCCAACCAAGGCGTTCGCTGAGGTTGGGACGTTGATCATTCCACCCGAGACTGATATTTTTCTATCCGGAACTCAAATGTGGTGCTTGGTTATTTTTCTCGCACATTGAAACCTTCAAAGTCCTCTTATTTACGCATCAAAATGACTGAACATCATGCTTAATCTATGTGCACGTTAAATAACGTTCGTCACTTTGTCTGTGACGTCAAAAAGGAACAATCAATAGTGCCGGATCAGGGGTGCCGGATCGAATTTTCTCTCACCCCAGACAGAGATTTCTCCCACTGTGGACTAGGATATCCATGGAAACACTGGGAAAAGATATCCTTGTCTTACCCCTATGGGGTAAGATAACATTTTCACGTGCCTTTTGACTGTAACGTCAATTGTGACGTCATACATAATTGTTGCGTTAGCCGATCAAAATATGAAAAGGAATACATGAAATCTCATTTTAAGCGCTTTTAAACAGCGGGAGAAAAATAATCAACCCCCAGATGTTATCAGGGACACGGAAATCCAACCCTCGTGTCCAGGATTTGCTTTTGTCCACGACTCGGCAAGCCTCGTCGTGGTACAAGCAAACCCTGTACACTCGGGTTGGATTTCCTTGTCCTTGATCACATCTGGGGATAGATTCTATTAATCTACAGATTTACCCGTTCTGAGACATCTCTGTCTAGCACCCCCGGATGTTTGTCTCGAACCCCCCTATTGTGACGTCATAGACGTTTACGTAGGTTTAGCAGTGTCTGACGTCAAATGGATTAGTTAACATTTAACGCAAAAAAAGCAATGTTTATTCACGAATTATGTGAAAATATATGGGTGAGAGAAAATTAATCAATCACCCCTTTGTACAGGGACAAGGAAATCCCACCCTCGTATCAAATATTTGCAACGTCCACGACTCGGCAAGCCTCGTCGTGGACTGCAAATCTTTGATACTCGGGTGGGATTTCCCTGTCCCTGTACAAAGGGGTGATAGATTCTATTACTCAAGCACCGCTGAAAAGGGGAATCAGCCTATCCAATGTGCGAGAAGGGGTCATCCCTCATGCAGGTGAGGGTTCAGGGGGCCTCCCCAAAGAAAATTTTTAAAATTTAAACCCTAATCCTTGCTTTGTAGATTACATCTTTACAAAATTGATACTATTTTTTTCAAAAGAAATTACTCTCAATATTAATGAACAGCAAAAATATAAGTTATGACTTGAATCCATCTTTCAAGATTAAAATCATCTCACGTGGGAGAAGTTTAGTTTATTAAAGTCAACCGCACAAACGCTGAACTTTTTCGCCATCTTCACTTTAAAACTACCTTATCAATCTGAATTGTCAGAAAAAAATTGGAGGTATTAGCAGTTGCATGGCCACATTTTTCATTTGATAACGCCTCGGAATATATACTACTAAAAATTTGAAGCCGCTCACTTTTGAAGAAAAAGCTGTCTGATTTCATGTGGGCGCTATACGTTTTAATTATTTTGAATCATATTTACGTACCACCGATGAGGACTCATTTCCAAAAAAACGCATGTCAAAAATACCTGCCAAAAGGAATGGGTATCTTTACTAAAAATATGCAATTTCAGAGAAGATGGCGATATTTGAAGTGTAAAATGTAAAACTATGGGAGGCAATCTTGTGGACTATTTTCCTTAAATTTAACAGAAAATTTTCTCTCTCTCTCTCTCTCTCGCTCTCTCTCTCTCTCTCTCTCTGAAAATTCCATGCACATTTTCTCTAACTCCGCGATGTGGACGCCATGGCGTGCTGGCGTATAGGCAGCTACGCCGCTTCACAGAAAAAATATAAGATTCATTTTTTAATTGCAAAGCAGTTATAACATCGTTTTAATCAGGAAATTG
Organism: Pinctada imbricata; assembly: GCA_033119305.1. Lineage (NCBI taxonomy): Eukaryota > Metazoa > Mollusca > Bivalvia > Pterioida > Pteriidae > Pinctada > Pinctada imbricata. The sequence continues at coordinate 20,692,189 of VSWD01000008.1, read as the reverse complement.
TATAACCTATCATTTATTATTGAAGTAAACACCTTACTGAGACAACTGTTGATCATAATGTAGCGATAGTTATCCGGATCTGAGGCGTTTCATGTCCTATGTATAGGTGTTACATAACCCCTGCGCCATTTAGCAGGGAAAATACCCGATTGTAGGATCTTATTGAACAATTTTTGATACAAAGACAAGAATTGAGCTTGTTATATTTCTATCATCTCGTTATTGATATTATCCAATCCGCAAGCTTTTCCCTTCTTCAAACCAGAAATGGCCCTCTCAATTTCATTCTCTTTTATCGAAAAAGCGAAACGTCGTGCACCCTATCTTTATTGTCAAATTTGACCACATTTGTCTATGAAACACTGAAAAATACCGCTCACACTAAAGAAAAGTCTCAAATAAATGAAAAAAAAATCCTAAAAAAAGACAAATAAAGTTAGTCAATACCGGAAAATTTTATTTTTTACGCCATAGCGAATACGAAAATGACGTTATTATGCAAAATTAAGCACTTTTCAGAGGCCGGTTCCCCTGAAAGAACCCCAATGAACTCCAAATTTCATAACATTTATAAAATCTATGACTCTTCAAGATTAATGTTAACATATAGATTAGTATCCACTCTATAGTTTAAAGAGGCTGATTTCCCTTAAAGACAAGAAATATCCAAAAGCAAAGAATTTGACACGTTCATCGTTTTTTTTTTACCTTATTTGCACGGATAAAGTAAAGAATGTTACTAACGAACAGGAGATTATTTCTCTTCCCGTACAACTTTTCTTATCTAAAAGGATTCGCCGTTGCTCGTTTATATATTATTTAGGTTCATTGGTTCTGAGGGGTTTTTTATTGAGGGGGGGGGGGGGTATTTTTTGTGTTTTACTTTCAATTTCAATTCAATTCTTTATTGATGAAATACCATGACATGAGGCGTACATCATACACAAATTAACATTCAATGATATAAATTATTTTCTTTTCTTATCTTAAAACATTCATCTAAATATTTGCGCAAATATTTGGTGAATTGATAATTCACAGGATTTATAACATCTTCAATATCAAAATGACCCAATGATTCTTCAAATTTATCTCTAATGCCTTGATATAAGTTACAGTTTAACAGAAAATGCTCTTCATCTTCAACTTTATTAATACAGAACTTGCAATATATATTTGAACGAGGAATAGGAGGTTGACAATATCTACCAACTTCAATATTCAAAGGGTGTGCACTTATTCGTAGTTTCGAAAGTTGTGATCTTAAGGTTTTCTGTAATGGATATGTTAAATATTCTTGTATTTTAAATTGATAATTGTAAATTTTGCTAAAGAATAATAATTTACCCTCCTCTAAATGTTTAGTATAATGAAGTTGATCAAAAATGGATTTTTCAAAGAATTTTCTGAGTTGATTTGAAAATTTTTCATAGGAAACACTTAAAGATTCGAGTCTAATTAAAGTTTTTATATTATCCAAAGTTTTCCTAATGCTAGGGCAATTCCCTTTTTGAGACAATTTTTCATCTTCAATTAAAGCTTCTTTTAAGATTTCATTATTAAGAGAATTGTCAACATCCTGTAATCTTGAATAATATTTAAACATAAGTTCATACATTCTAATACATAATGGATAAATTCCTAATTCACACAAAACAGCAACATTGGAAGCTTTTCTGTGCACCCCAAGAATATCTTTTAAAATCATATTTTGAATTTTCTCTATAGGAGTTTTACTTACATTACTAATGTCTATCACAGGTTGATAGTTGTTTACACAATGTCAGTAATTTGGTACATGTGTATTCATGCCACCTTTCATTAGGTGCAATGTCTTTTGATACGACTATTCAAATTATTTTGTATAAGTGTGCATTTAAATGTTTCTTTTTAATCCCTTCTGTAAACTTGAAAGAAAGAAGAATGACCCACCTTAAGTCCATGGTCATGATTCTAGGGAGGTTTTAACTTTAAAGGTCACGAGATCAATTTTTCCATTTGGAAAATGAATGATCGTGTTATTTGGTCGCCACAACAGGGAGTTGACTGACCAAGTGAGCTCAGGTGAGCCATTTCCTTCTTGTTGGAAGAAGCCGACTGAATCAGGATGTTGGACATTTTGTCTTTAATATTGGGCCTCTTAGCCTTGGTCGAAGGTAAGAGAACACTTCCGTATATATCCCAGCTTGTGAATTTAATGAGAAAAATGAATAAAATGTTTTTCGAATTGTCTGAAATAACACGATCCATTGATATGGTGTTGGGATGAGTGCTGATAGAATTGGAGTTGGTGATGTGTTTTATCAGGATTGGGGTTTCGTCCATCTTTCTTAATTGCATTTGTATATATATGCACAGCCAATGTAAGTCTCTGGGATGTTACTATTGAAAGGAACGTGCTGCAATTTGTGTATTAACACTCGTGACGTCACATTGCATAAGATCTAAAAAAACATGCCGCGACGGCTGTTCTTACCTGCAAACTGAACCCGCGTCGAGATGAATTTTGACGTCACCCTTTTACCTAGAAAAAGCAATTTCAGAAAACAAGAATGAAACAGACAATTATGGTGCATATATATAGAATAAATGTCATAATTTGTGTTTTGTTACGGGTATGCAACACACATCAAGTGCATTTATCGCATGAAATGCGCTAACGCGCATTACATGTACGATAAATGCACTTGCTGTGTGTTGCATACCCGTAACAAAACACAAATTAAGACACTTATTCTCTATTTAGATCTATAGTGTCTGTCAACAACAGTTCAGGAATCTGTCAGCAGAGTTAGTGTAGTGTCTTTATTCCTTGTCCCTTTTGCGTCTCTTTCTGTGCTTGTCTGCTCTATGTTTTTGCATTGGCCAATGATTGGGTGTTTTGGGGTTTTGCTGTGGGTGCTGCAACCTGGTATTGTTGGAGATCCCCTCCTTTCTTTTATCTTAACTATAATGTTCAAAGTAAAGGATACTGAAATCAATTTTTACACAATTTCTATCTAAATTATTTTGTCGATTCACACCAAAGTGTCATGAGGGGAATTTATTGGGACAGCTCAAGAGGTTAAACAATGTTGTTGATTCCTTATTCTAGGCAAGCATACTTTGAATTACAGTTTACAGTGTATCGAATAGTGAACTTAGGTATATAAGCCACATGAACTGCCTCCCCGGCAGGCTAGCTTTATCGGGAATGCGGTTAAGTGCGCTTGACTTCAGACCCCTTCTTCGGGCTCCCCCGTCGCTTCACGTTACAATTTGGTGGCAGCGAAGTGGCTCTGTGGTCCATAGTTGACAACTGAATTGTCAACTTCATTCTAGAATACAGGAGACAATTCGATTTATATATTAATGTAACTATAATATCTAAATCTTTAATATTTAGCATATCTAAATAAATCATAAAAATTTAATATGTATCAAAGGCAGAACTTCCATTTTTTACTTTTTACAAAATATTCCTCATCCTATTTTCAAGGCGAGAGAAGCCTAAATTCTCAAAAGTTTTTCACACTTTGATCTTGTTTTGTATGGTATTAACCAAAGGGGTTGGAGGTCGTTTTTGGTTTAAAAAGAAATGTCAAATGAATTATTTTTGATAAATTCCAAAGGGATTGACTCCTCCAGCACCTAGGTCCACGATATGAAAACAGAATATCGACATTCTCTAATTTTACAGGGATGCCAAACATAAATCCAAAAAATCACAACAAAAAGCTTTCCAATATTTGAGGGAAAAAAACCTTTCTAACGAGAAAAAAAGGACAAACAGACGGAGACAATAAAGTTTGGTTAAATTGAACGTTTGCGTTTTTTATTTCAGTGTCAGAGGCTTCATATTGCTATAACACGTACTCCTATACCTACTTCAGTTACACATACCAGTACTGTTCAACAGGATGCTGTGGATATTACTACTCACAGTACTGTTGTAGTGGTTCGACCGAGTAAGTATTGAGCACTACTCAAAATGTACACCGATCATACTCAAGTAACTATTTTAAGTACCATACAACATTACAACAGTACAACAGAACTGCTTATAATACTCATGTCGTACATGTAGCGGTTATTAATCCGAGTAAGTATCACTACAACGTACATTACACATAAGTAAGTACATGTATTTCTCCTCAAAAAGTACTACTTAAAGCATTGTTGTAGTGGGTCAACCGAGAAAGTATTGCAACTCAAATACCAGGGGCGTAGCAAGGCATACGATTGTACGCAAAAACGTCCACATCTTTTTTGGAAAAAAAGAGGGAAAAAGAAAGAAAAAGTGTCGCCCTCAGAATTAAGTGCCAAAAGAAGGGGGCGATTATGACGTTGAATTGAACTACTGTTTGAAAATTGCCCAAATGTTAAACGTCTTCAAATTGAATAGCATCATTTAAGAACAGATAAAGGAGCTGTTAAGATAAGGGCCGGATTTAGCCCTGAAATCACTCGATTATTTCTCGGGCGCTGTCCTTCCAATTTAGATAAAAATTGGTCAGGATAAAAATATAAAGTATTATAAGATTCCTAGTAGGTGTTTTATTTAGATAAATTCGATGAAAGATGTTATAATTACGGGTTGAATAGGTAGGGGTACAGATGACGGAAAACGTTGAATTTCGCTCGAAAATGCACAAAAATGCATTATTTTAAACATTTTTACGTTTATTATGCTTCTGTTACCTTTTAATGTCAAAATTGGATAAGCAAAATTAACTTTGAGGTTATTATATCAATATAATCGGCAAATTCTGCAATCCGGAAACTGAAAAACGGTTTTATTTCGTTCTTCTCAGCCATTAATGTAGCTTTCTGGCGCGAAATACATACGGTGTAGAAATAGACAACTTTCTCGTTTATTTTTTTCCAAACGGTTAAATATTTGATCGGAACACACATTGAATAGATTGTTCCGTGATATAAAAAGAAAAAGACGACAATATTACGTACTTTAACGCTCTAGAGTAGGGGGTTCAGGTGGATTTTATTGAAATGATCAGTAGGCATGTTAAATGCTTTTTCAGAAGGTACAAAGATTAAAGAGCAAAATGCTTTTTATTTGATGAAAAAATATGCATTAAAACCAGAGATATCGCATTTTGAATGTTGCAAGTTGGAGCTGTTTTTGTAATTAGTCTTGTATTATGATATATAGAAATAAATGGCACCAAAAGCGCTAAAATTGTGTAAAATACATGGTTTGTTTCAATATTTTTTTAAAGAAAGCATTACAAACCCTTTATCACCATATATCATTTTTTTCCTTATGGCATGACCTTTTTTATGGTTGTCATGGGAATTAGAAAAAAATAAAAATTGCAACCAAGATGGCCACCATCTCGATGTCCAATACGTGTATAGAGACAGACAAATGACATAAAATAGTATTATCTTGTGCTATTAACAGGCTTCTTTCATATTTTGAATAGATTTTTTCGAAGTAATCAAAAAGAAGATCAACTTCCCTTCATAATTAATGTTCAGACAATCTTCATGCACAATTTTGATGCATTTTCTCAGTAAACTTTTTACGGTCTTCTCTTAAGCATGTTAATTTTTACTTTTTTGAAAAAAAAAAATTTTGAATGATTTCATAAAAGTGAAAAATCATGATCAAATATGTTTAACTAGAAACAATTTCAATTATTTTCCCCAATTTTACCTGTATAAAGTACAGGATTCATCGGGAAATAGGCATTTGTATGTATGGTCAGAGGAAATTCGGGCCAAAATAGTAACGGGTGAGGGTGATTAAGCTTCATTTTGCACTAACTGACAGTATTTTATTTGATAAGAGAAGTTTTATTCAATATATTAATCATCACTCTTCTTAATATCGTATGAAATTCGACTTTTGAAATATATTGTCTTTGAGAAAATAGCGAAAAACGAGAAAAAAGACAATTTTTTGGAGTTTTTCTAGAATTTTGATACGATCCCTGAAAGTCATCTGTCAATTTCATATTGAAAACGAAAGTACAGAATGTTATCTTCAATTTGAATGGATGGATATGGGAATCCCATCAATATGATGCCCCAAATCAGCCAATGAAAATACCTCTTGCATTTGAAAATGACGCAAAATATGGTCCATGTTTAGAACGTACTGGAAAACCCGCTATAAGTAGGTTACATTTTCACGACTTTTTCATTAATTCTAAGCCTTGGAAATCTATTTTAACGTAATGAATGTTTAGTTTAAGCCTTAAACTGGACACTGATGTCATACTTATGACATTCTACCCATAATATAATGTATTTTTACGAAGTTGAAAAATGCATATATTTTGTTCGAATGCTGCCTGATTACACTAAAAGGTCCATGACCTGAACCCCCTATCTAGAGGCAAATTTAAAAATAGTCAGCCATCCCCCTTTTTTCGTTTTTCGCCTGTGGGACATTGTTACCCCCCCCCCCCTCTCGCTTCAGAACCCCACTTGGCCAGAAAATGTGTTTTATTGATATACACCTTTGGTGAAAGTGGCATTGTAAAGCGAGGGGGGGAAAGATGTTGTATAAAACTTTTCTGTTTTCCATTGATTTCTGTGTAAAAAACGCTTATTTTGACCCAAATATCGGTCTTATTTTGCATAAATTATCCCATCTGAAAGCAGATTCATATGCAGACCAAGTTACTTCAAATTTCAACCAAAAAAGATTCTCAATTTTTGCATTTTGAAATTTCGACTTTTCAGGGCAGATTCTACGCCTTATCTTAACAGCTCCTTGGCAGCATGGACCAGACATGCACGTTTCGGGTACTTAACCCTCGTCAGTGATCCTCAAATCTTAACAATGTAATATGCCAAAAAAGTATGAAAGTTACTATGTCGAAAAAGAGTACCGAAAGACGTATCAGGATGGGTAGGATATGATGCTACAGGACCCACTTTTTTGAAATTTCAAGAAATTTTGAGAACAGCAATTTTAGAATGCGTTGAAATAACGATCAACCGAAATTGATCGAACTTGGCTACATGTGCCCTCGGGGACTCCTGGTCCACCAGCAGTGACACTCTAAACGTCTTCAAATTGAATAGCATCATTTAAGAACAGATAAATTGGCAGCATGGACCAGACATGCACGTTTCGGGTACTTAACAGACACTCCACAGAGCGCAAATTTAAATACATTTTTCAAAATGTTCTGAGGTTTATACATTTGAATTTACATGCACTATCAAAGCGCGAGCGGTCGATTGGGAAGGATTCAGGGCTTTCATATCCAATATTTGTATGTGGGTGTAATATGTTTGGGAAAAAAAGATGCAGCATATTATGGTCATATCGGAAATTCCCTTCATATTAGATACGGTTTATTGTTTGCTTGATCTTTTCTATATTCAGCTCTAATACACACCACCAATATGCGTCATTTTTTCTTTTAAAATTTTTTTCTCGGGGAAGGCCCCCCTACCCCATCAACGAGAGGGGGAATCACCCTTCAGTGCTGCCCCCCCCCCCCCAACTCGGCACTTCGGGTCCAGCAAATCATCGCCATAAAAAGTGTCTACCCCCAGCCCCCGGGCAGTTGATGATTTGGATAAACCCCTTCTGTAGACGTCCACATCGAAAACACCATATCTTCGCCCCTGAACAGTTAATTATTACAAGTACTGACAAAAGAATGATGTGAATGCTTTACTCACAGTTCAACCGAGCGAATATTACAAATACTCGGAAAAAAAAGAAGAGAGAGAATGATAAAATGTACAAAAGGTACAGTAGATGGTTCGAAAGAGTAAGTATTGATGCTCAAAATGTAAAACACCAATACTCAAGTAAGTAGTGTTCCTCATATGTAAAACACTCAAAGTAAAGTAACTATCACTAATACTGGTGTTATGGAATCTATTGTTCCCAGAATTATTGTACTTTGTCCTTGTAAAAATTGTTCCTCACTATATACAACACTCAAACTCAAGTAACCCTTCCTTGACAGTACAACAGAATGAAACTACTACTCAAACTAATGCTGTATTTTTTCAGATTAAAAGTACCTCCACAAGATGCATAATGATCATACGAAAATAACTTTTACATGTATCTGCACTAAAAAGAAGACAAAAACAAAACAAAACTAACTAACTAACAAACAAACAAAAAACCCATACAAACAATCATACACCCCCCTACGGAAGCCAGTTCGTGCCATGTTGTATTTTTTTTTTACTATCTCGTTGTTACGAGAAACGTTTCTCGTAGTTACGAGAAACTTTTCTCGTAGTTACGAGAAACTTTTCTCGTAGTTACAAGGAACTTTTCTCGTAGTTACGAGAAACAAATCTCGTACTTACGAGAAAAAATTCGAACGCACTTTTTCTCGTAACTACGAGATTTCTTTCCCGTAACTACGAGAAAAGTTTCTCGTAATTACGAGAAAAAAATTCGAACGCACTTTTTCTCGTAACTAAGAGATTTCTTTCCCGTAACTACGAGAAAAAATTCTCGTAACTACGAGAAACGTTTCTCGTAACTACGAGAAACGTTTCTCGTAACTACGAGAATTTTTTCTCGTAACTACGAGAATTGTTTCTCGTTACTACGAGAAAAGTTTCTCGTAATTACGAGAATTGTTTCTCGTAACTACGAGAATTGTTTCTCGTAACTACGAGAAAAGTTTCTCGATCGTAACTACGAGATAGTAAAAAAATATAAAATGGCACGAACTGGCTTCCGTATCCCCCCCTAAAAAAAAAAACACAAAAAAAAACCCCAAACAAAAACAAAACAAAAACAAACAAACAAACAAAACAATAAAAAAAAAACAACAATAAACTACAAAAACAAACAAACAAAAAAAGAAATATTATGATAATGATGAAGAAAAAATTTGGATATTGTTGATTTTACTATAATAAGTACTGATGTAGGAATTACGTTTGTTTCTGAGTTATTCGTACAAAAAGCTTTTATATAATACTTTATGTATTTATAAGACAGAAATTGATGCGATCTTGAATTATAAAAAAAAAACTTTAAAACATAGAATATTATATTTCAGCGGTGGATTGATAGGAGGTATCATCGTAGGTATCATCGTCGTCATCGTTATCATCGTAGTCGTCATCATCTGCGTCAAACAACAACAAGCCAGGAAAATGCGCGTAGTCACTGGTAGGTTTTCGTCCACCAATAATATCAATATACAATGATGGACGTATAAACAATCAGGAACGTATACGATCCCCTATTTTATATAAATATTTATCGTAAGCACAAATGATTTTATACAAACTTGTTATATTCCATTTATTTATTTCTTGAGTCTATGAAAATTTAGAAACTTGTGAAGAAAAACAATTTGAAACTGTATATCTTAATCTTTAAAAGTATCATATACATGTAAATGTACTCTCATATCTTCAATAATGTATTTCATAAAATTGTAATACCTGCTCAATAAGGGTTTTCTGGGACGATACGTGAATCTTGTCCATATTATGTTAGGGTGGTCTAGATAAATTTTACACTAGCAGACTCATACGACAGCAAAAGACAATGGGAAACACAAGCTTCTTGAAGTCGAAGAATTATAAAACCGATAAAAGATAAGTCAAATGAAGAAAAACCGAATTCGATCAAAATTCGTTTTTGAAATCATGGCATTATAATCCAGAAGTCGTAAGTACATGTATGCCAGGTCCTTCTGCTTTTCGATAAGACACTTTTTAACAAGGGGAATCATATAATTTTTCATATATTTTCTTTATTTCTTATTCTTATAGATAAAATACTTATATAAGGGATTGCTTTTTAAACCCCTTGGACAATTCAGCCTGAAGGAACACTAGCTGCATGGTCTTCAGACGTAGACTTAATTTTCTGTTTACTTCTTTACATTTCCTCTATAGGTACCACGGCAAGGACGACTGCAGTGATCACCACCGGGACTCATCCGGCACCACCTCCACCACAACCTGGATACGGTCAGCCGGTACCACCGCCGGGATACAGCCAGCCACCACCTTCCTACCCTCCACCCTCCTACCCACCACCACAGAAACCAGGATACCCACCTACAATGGACCCCGCCTACCCTCCACCACCAGCCAGATACTGAAATCCTTAAAGGAAACTGTTTAGTGCCAAAAAGAATGAGATTGTGATTAGTTGTTTTTCTATTTATTAGAAGCTGTTATATGATATATCTATGTGCATCTTAATCGCATATTTTCGGACATTTCCGTCGTGCGACTGATATCTTTGTGAATAGATCATGTTTTATTTTTTTTTTATCAAAGGTAGTATATTTCACTTGATAAAGGTGAGAAGGTCAACATATGTCGAAGTTGGGTGTTTCTTAGTTCTTGAATAGTTCTGTACGTTTATTGTACGATAAAATCCCATAAGATCATGTGAATGAAAGACAACTTTTTCGCTATTTAAAAAAGTGTATTAAAAAGTTTGAAATATACATTTTATGATAATTATTTGCTTCATCGATTCGTTTGAGAGAATGTATAATAACACCCCATCTTTCATAAGACTTGATGTGGCCATTTGTAATATTAAATGCATTAAATATCTAAAAGCTGGGGTCGGAAGGGGAGGGTCTGGACCGCCCATTTATGAAAAAAAAATATATTGAAATTAGATCTCCATTTGATCTTATTTCAACCCCCTTAACACCCATGAAAAAATACTAGATCCGTACATAGGATGCATGATCATCTACCTCAGGCCCTCACCTTGGCATCCATGGTGCAAATCTATACGATTACCTCACCTTTAAAGAGCGGCACTCTATTTTAAAATTCATTCCATTGTGTGTGAGAAAGGATTAACAAATATGTAACTTTAGGATAATTGTATACATTTTAAGTTCTTGCAAAATACCTTCCTTTTGAATTTCAATAGAAATCAACTGGCAAAGAATATAAGTATTGTTCAATGGGAAGGATTATTTATTGGTGTCCTTTTCTAACTTTCGGTTTCTTTAGCGAAAAATAATAATACGGTATATATGCTGTAATTAATATTAGTAATATGACTAATAAACAGACAGTGCACATAACAATGAATGTTTTGGAGCCAAAAGTTCGAAGTTGGAGGATAAATGAAGCCATCTTCAGAATCATCTTGCATTGTTCGTTCTTCGTCTAAACAGAAAAGATAGCCGCAAACAGGGGTATTTGTGGTGATCTTGAAAGTTTATAAGGATGGTGGAAATAAAACGTGTACATGTATGTTGCAATATTCCACTGAGGGGAATTATATATATATATTATCACCTTTAATGTACTTCTGTCTAAATCTGTTTTTGTGACAGAATAAATTATGCTACTACTTATAGATTTATTTCTAGTTGATATGGACGTTTTTGCGTACAAACGTATGCCTGGTTGGACACATTGTTTTCCCCAAAAATGGAAAAAGGAGAAAGTGCCTCTCTCGGCAGTTCAAAATTAAGAAGGGGTCAATTTTGACATTTCTTTTTTTTTTTTTTAAAGGAAACTACTCTTTAGAAATAACTAAAAGGCACTCCAGAAACCACCGACTTGAATACATTTTTCAAAAATTTCTCAGATTTACACTCTGATCCTTATCAAAGTGCTAGCGGTCGATTGGGAATGATGCAGGGCTGTCACGTAAAATATCGTTTGCTGATACAGAATCATACGCTTGATCTGTTAGATATTTACCTCAAACACAATCCAGAGGCCATCAATTTTCTTCATATTTTCAAAATTACCTCGGCATTGTCCTCTCCCCAAACGAGAAGAGGAGACACCCTTCCATACTCTCTCGGGTCTCGCAAAAAGTGTCCTCCCCCTATACAGTTGAGGTAATGTGGGTCCTCCCCTTCTGTAGACATCAATATCGAAAACACCCAAGATACGCCCCCGTCTTCTGTAGGAAAACACAAGAACAATTCTTCGTTTATGGCTGCAAGCATACTTCTATTTTGTCTGTTGTTTGTTAAAATCTTGTGTAGAATAAATAAGTATAGCAATGTTTAGTTTGTATACGCAGTATGAGGTCATAGTAATTAGAAATATTTTGTTGTATATGTACATCCTACACTTTTTCTGAAAGGTACCCATCCGCCAAGCATGAAAACACACAAACATAAAATCAGTATGAAGGTACAGTATTTTGAAAGGAAGACTGAAAACATAAAAGAAAATGCATGATTTTCTCAAGTGAAGTGGATAATTCTGACTTTATTTTTTAGAAAACGTGCTATTATGATGAATATCTCCCGATATTAATGATGGTATAGGCTATTCATGGTATTCAAGGTCACTTACTGATATATTTTCAAACCTGAAAAATGCATGTTTGTGCGTGTTTTTCTGAGAAATTCTTCTAAAAGGTACCCATCCGCGGAGGTAAAACAAAACATTTAATTACTATGGCCGTATATATTAAAAATACACGCACAAACCATAGACTGCATAAATGAACAATATGACGTTACGTTGATGAATTGTGGAATACGCCATTCAAACGGACGGTTTACCAAGCTCACAGCCAATAAGCTTATTCCTCTGTAATTGAATTGCATATTGACATATTTAAATAACTTGTAGAATAATACGCGTGTTGTTGACTGCATATTGACGTAACCTAGGGGAAAATGTCCAAAAGATCTTTGAGTTAGGAGACAACAACAATAACAATGGACTCGGAATATTTTCCAAGGGAAAGTACCCTACTACGTAAGGGGATGGCAATTTGATCGGGGGGGGGGGGGGGGGGGGGGGGGGGGGGGGGCTGGCATTTTTTTTGGAAATAAATATTCTGACCAAGAAAATGTTGAAAATAAATAATTTGATCCTCAAGATTTTGTTTTTGTTTTTTTGTTTTTTTTGGTTTTTTGTTTTTTTTTTTTTTGTCAGGATTTATTAAGGGTTGAAAATAAATATTCTGTCCTCGAGTTACTGGAAAATAAAGAATCCGGCAGGTTCTGAAAATAAATAATCTGATCCGAAAAAAATATCTGCCAGGATCCTCAGGATCAAATTGTCGTCCCCCAATCTTGCCTATGGATTCGGCAAACTATGCACAATATATGATCAAATATGAATTTTGACAAGCTTTTTTTACGATTGAAGATCATGGGTAAGGGATAGTCGGAGGTCTGTATACTTCAACCTCCAATTTATTTTTCGTAGTTGAGGCCACGCGGCCAAAGTACGTACAAATGGCGAATTCCTTATATCAAACCCTATTATATGAAACATATGTTTCATATGACTTGAAAGTAGCCGCCTGGTCGAAATCAGCTTTATCGGATGTCCCTCTTCGATGGTACTTTTGTTTTTTGGTACAAACGTCCATTTAGGGGATAAACGTACTGTGTTTGTGGTTCCGACAGGTATATGTTGGATATACTGTTGGAAACGCAGTTATACCGTCGGGGCGTGTCCCCGACGGTATAACGTATGTTTCCAACAGTAAATCCAACATATACCTGTCGGAACCACAAAACACAGTACGTTTATCCCTATTCTAATTCATGTGACATATTTTAACTTTTTAAACCCCTAAGAGGGTTTCACGTATCGCTTTAGGGCTGACGTTGCTACGGAGGACTAACAACGACCAACAGAAAGGACCTGTAACGATGAGGCGTAAAATCTGCCCAAAAATAATGAAATTTTAAAGTATTTCATATCTTTAATGAAGTTGGTGAAATACTTTAAAAGATAAAACCCCTTCAATATCTGAAGAAATTTTTTTTATAAAATTGCTTAAATAGAGAGAATTTTGAGTTTAAATGTGCTTGTTTTGTATAGAAATCAATGAAAATCGGAAAAGTTTCCATAAAATATCTTCCCCCCCTTTGGAACACAACACCACTTCTACCTAAGAAGTATTTTCATGATACAAATTTTCTGCAAAAGCAGAGTTGTGTTCCAAAGGGGGTAACACTAGTCAATTTACGAAAATGCGATTGGGCGGGAAGGGGTGAAGGAAAGATTTGAAATTAACAGAGAATTAGTATAAATTGACATTTGATTCGCTTTCGGCATTTAATTAACATTTTTATTAATAGTTTCGAATTAATCAATTTTCAACAAAAAAAATTCGTTGTTGTTTACTTTTTCACAAACAAACTCCTTTATTTTAATTTTGGGCATTAAAATTCAATGGGGTGACCACTCAGTATTCCGAAGGTCTAAAAAGACGAAGGTTCAATAGTTCGAAGGCCCGATAATTCGAGGGACTGATAGTTCGAAGGTCCGATAGCCCGAAGGCCCGATAGTCCGAAGTTATGCCAAATGTTAAAGTTTTTGAAAAGTAGGTCAAAGGTCAAGGTCATGAGGTCAAAAATTTTGGTATCAATGGAAAGGTCTTGTCACAAGGAATACACATGTGAAATATGAAAGCCCTATCACTTCCCATTCAAAAGTTATGTCCAATGTTAAAGTTTTTCGGACAAACAGACAGACAAACAGACAAACAGACGGACAGGCCAAAAACTATATGCCCCCGAATCTTTGATTCCGGGGGCATAAAAACACAAGAACTTCTCCATAGCAACGCACACAATCGTTGCAGTTACAGAGCTTAAACAAAGCCATGTTATATGATTTTTACAATAAGTATCTCGAACCATGGGAGAGATAAACAACCAATTGTGGTATATTAAGCAAGGTCACACTTTTTGTGACATCTAAATATCAAGTATATTGGTATTTTATCATTTGTTGCTATGGTAACCATGCCCTGAAAGGTATCATTTTCACTTTTTATTCAAATTTTCGGTCTCTTTTTCAGAATTTTTGTACAGTTTGAGTAAATTAAAGGGGTAATTCCTATGTTTTCCTTTGAATAATGTTCCATTTCCGAAAATCATCGAAATTCTGGAAAAAAATGTAGAAAAAACGCAAGAATGCCTCCTTAGCAACGCACAAAATCGTTACAGATACAGAGCTGTAATGAGGCCATGATATATGTTTTACATCAAGTATCTCAGGTCATGGGAGAGATAAACAACCAATTGTGGAATATTAAGCAAGTTCAAACTTTTTGTGACATTTAGATATAAAATATATTGATATTTTATCATTGGTTGCTATGGTGACCATGCTCTAAAAGGTACCATTTTCACTTTTATTCAAATTTCCGTCATTTTTTTTTTTTAGAGTTTTTGAAAAGCTGAAGTAAATCTAAGTGATAATGTCTATGTTTTCCTTTGAATAATATTCCATTTTCCCAAAATCATTGAAATTCTGGAAAAATATATAGAAAAACGCAAGAATGTCTCCATAGCAACGCATGCAATTATTACAGATACACAGCTGTATTAAGGCCATGATATATGCTTTACATTAAGTATCTCAAGTCATGGGAAAGATAAACAACCAATTGTGGTATATAAAGCATGCAAAAAAGATACATTCTTTACTTTTTCGATGTTTATGTACATTTGAATTAAAAAGACAGTTCCGATATTTTCCAATACTTGATATTTATATATCTGAAATTTTTTTTAGAAATGTTCAGTAAATGTAATAAATCTCCCTAGCAATGCAATCAATTAGAAATGATACACAACTAAAACAATGCCATGCTTTATGTTCTACATTCAGTTGCTCAAATTATGAAAGAGATAAACAGTCAATTTTGATGTAGAAAGCAAGTTCACAGTTTTGGTGACATTTTAATATCAATAATCTTGATATTTTGTCATCGGTTGCCACGGCAACCATGCAAAAAAGGTGCAATTTTCACTTATTGAGTAAATTTTCCGTTCTTTTTTTTTTATTGTTTTTGTATATTTGATCTAAATTAAGGAGACAATTCCTATGTTTTCCTATAATTAATTTTCCTTAAAAGTAATTGAACTTCTGGAGAAATATGTAGAAGAAACGCAACAAGTCTCTATGGCAAAGCACACAATTTTTACTAACACAAAGCCAGAATTTCGTATAAAGCTTTTGAAATTTCGGGATTTTCAATATCTCACCAATGAATACTCTGTTGCATAACATAAGTACATTTTATGAAAATAATGAGAGTTGAATACCTACAGGCATGCTCTTCTCATTATTCTTCATCAGTATGTCGAATTTCAAAAGTCTAAGTTGAAAAGCTACATGTATACCTTGGAAGCTGGAGTCATTGGTTCATATCAAAATAATGATCTTACTAGATCTGCTAAAGATTGGCCTAGCTTCTTTGACTTCATTCTGTTATAGTTTGGAATTTCCGGGTGTGTTTCTATCATAGTTCTAAACCAGGATATGAAGCATAAAAAAGCTTCCTTAAATACGTACGTCTTCAGTTATTGCATTGATATTTAATAAAGATTTACCTAAGTTTGACCTTGACTTGACCTTGAAGGTTTAAAATTAATAGGCATGTTCAACTAAGGATTCTTTATACATGTATGTATATTATATTTATTTATTGAAATTGCCAAGTTTGACCTTGACCTCTGACCTTCAAGGGTCAAAATTTATACGCATATTTCACAAATGATCTTTAATTTGTGTATGAAATGTGAAAGCTGTACCTTGAAAACTTTTCGGGTCAGAAATTTCCGGATCAGAACCAAATTAATGATATTTTATTGAATTTTGCCAAAGATTGACCTGGACATTAGACCATGAAGTTTAAAAATTTATAGGCATGTTTCTCTCATGATCCTTTATCTGAAAGATGTACACTATTTACTTGAGTTATTGCGTCGGACAGACGAAATACGTGATTCCTATAGAGCTCCCACATTATCAAACAGGGCCTTAAATAGTTGGAAATTGCAGAAAATCAGCAAATCAGATCTTATAAAGCACGGTTGCTATGGAAACCATTTCAAAAATATAGACAGCTTGACTTCCCAATTTGATTTAATTGATTGAGAATCATCATTAAAAATGAAGTTTATACCAAGATACAATTCTGTACATCTTTAACAAATTAATTTTTTAAGTTTTTTGGTGATTTTTATATTGAAAATACAGCTATTTCCCATATCATTTCATGACTTCCCCCCTGAATTTCTTTTGAAGGCTTCATATTTTATCTATCAAGTTTCAAAAATATTTTTTTGCTTCAAATTTTAGAGAAAAAGACCCGAAAATAAAAGTTTTTCACCAAAACACTGAAAAAAATTATGTCAGTCTAAAAGCTCATAAGAGCTTATGTTGCACTTGTTACTTTGACTTGCCGACTCAAAATAAAGCTCATCTTATCTTTAACAACTAGGAATTTGCACAATGGAAAATGGAATATCATTTATTGGAAAACACAGGAATGGTCTCTGTAATTTAATTAAAATATACAAAAACAATAAGAAGAAAAAAAAAACAATGAAAAATTTGCATAAAAGGGAAAATTGTACCTTTTTTGGTGTGGTTGCCATGGCAACCGATGATTGAATATCAACATCATTGATATTAAAATGTCACAAAACTGCTAATTTGCTTAATAAACCAAAGTTGATTTTTAATCTTTTTCATAATTTGAGAAACTGGATGTAAAACATATACCATGTATTTCTTTTGGATGTATATCAACTATAATTTTATGCGTTGCTAAGGAGATTTCTTGCATTTTTTATACATAATTCTCAAGAAATCCAATGATGTTAGTGAATGGACAATAAGGTATAGGAATACATAGGAACTGTCTCTTCAATTCTATTTAAATGTACCACTACAGTCCAAAACAATTGAAAATTGGCAAAAAAAGCTTAAATTGTACCTTTTTGCATGGTTACCATGGCAACCAATTACATAATACCAACATTATTGAACAAAAGACTATCACAGATATTGTAAAATTGCTGAATATACCATAATTGGTTGTTTATCTCTTCAATGATTTGAGATACTTAATGTAATACATATATTACTGCTTTGTTTTGGTTGTGTATCATATATGATTGTGTGTGTTGCTATGGAGATTTCCTTGCATGTTTTCTATATATTTCTAAAACATTCAATAATTCTGGAAAAATGGAATCTCATTTATAGGAAAACATAGGAATTGTCTCTTTAATTTAATTCATTTAAACATCAAACAATGACTGGAAATTAGTATAAAAAGTGAAAATTGTACCTTTATGTGGATAGTTACCATGGCAACTGATGATGAAATATTGACATAATTGATATAAAAGTGTAACAGTAACTGCTAACTTGCTTAATATACCGAAAATGGTTGCTTATTTTTTTCATGATTTGAGATACTTATGTAAAACATATATCATGACTTTGCTTTAGCTTTGTATCTGTTAGAATAGTGTGCGTTGCTATGGAGACTTTATTGCATTTTTTTTCTAACATGTCTCTCGACTTTCAATGAATTTTGGAAAATGTAATAGAATTCATAGGAAAACGTAGAAATTGTCTCTTTAATCTAATTCAAATGTACAAAAACACCAAAAAAACAACGGAAATTTTGAATAAAAAGTGAAGATTGTACCTTTTTGGGCGTGGTTACCATGGCAACCGATGATGAAATGCCAACATATGTGATATTAAAATGTCAGAAAAAGTATGAACTTGCTTAATATACCATAATTGGTTGTTTATCTTTTTTTTTATAATTTATTTTTTTTTTTCATCCGAAAAGATATAATTACATATAGAAAAAAAAATGACATTTTCAGGAAATTTTCTAGCATTCTCTTTCACTCACTCTTTCATTCCATGTACTCCACATATAGATGTCTTACTTCTAATAAAGTGATAAATTATATATACTCATTATCTGCTAATTAAATCAAAATGTTGTCTTATATGTATGTTTTAACCGTCTAAGAGAAGGATAGGGAAAAAACAAAGCTAAACAAAACAAAAACAAAAACAAAACAATCAAAAAATGAGATAATGTAGCATCACAATGAAGCATCTGTTCATTTCAATATTAGATTTTACAAAACATGAGCTGAAACGAAGCAACAGTTCTTAATAACAAGCAAAAAGTTCAAAAAAGCAAATGCATGCATAATAAATAAAATGCGAACTAAAAGAGCTTTCTATATAAGTTTGGTTTATGGATTCTTTGTGCAATGGCTCCCATTGGGTAATTATACAAGATATGAAAAAGTAAGGTAGGTTGATCCAGAAACCATACTTTATAGAGACTCAGTTTCTAATTAACATAACTAAAAAATAACAGAAGCAAAAATTGCATCATAACTCAAATATAACTAAGCAAAGTCATGCGAGCTGTATAGACTTAAGATAACCAATGTAATACATGTACATATGTGTAAAGGAGTTACTGATGTTCATGTAAAATAATGTAATTCATATAAGAGGCTTGACAAACAAATAAACATACAAAGAATTTTTAAAATATTTTTCTGAAATAAATCAATTTTCACAGAAGCTTTCTAGTGATTTCCACCTTCGAGAGAATAAAGTTTCCTTATTATTTTTTAAATAAATATACTTTTCTATTTTATAATAGTATCTCACTTCAAGCTTAAATATATTCATTGGGTCTACTATTCTTAAATTTATGTTTATAAATAAAATATTTTCCTAGTAAAATCAATAAGTTGATCAGGCATTTCTCCCTCGCTTTTATTTTTCCAAAAACTATATCGCTGTCAGATAAATGAATTTCAAAGTTTAATTGTACATTGATCCAAAGTTCAAAGTCGTGCCAAAATTCCTTTGATACGGTACAGTCACAAAGTAAATGTTTTATGGTTCCTCTATGTAATTCACAATATGAACATAAATCAGACTGAGTAATATTAATTTTCTGCAAAAAAGTATTTGTTCTAAGAATTCTGTGAATTGTTTTACATTGAAACCATCTTAATTTTGTATGAATAGTAGTAATAAATGGTAGAATATTAATAGAAGTTTCTGATCCATGAGTCCTGTCAAAGTTTATCTATTGATGCCATTTTTCAAAGTAGTTATGTTTCGAGGTTAATTTTACATTTTCCATGAATATGTCATATACTGATGGTTTCTGTGATTTATTCTTTATTATTATCTATAAGTGTTCATTAAAATTTGGTAGAATTATATTTTGCCTATCTCTCAGCCATGGCCAACTATCTCTAATACTTTTTATTAAACCATAAAAGTGAGTTAAATGCGGTCTAAAATTAAATCTTTCACAAAAATCATTATAATTCATAATATTTCCATATGTGTCAAAAAGATCATCAACATAGATAATTCCTTTTTCAAACCAATTTTTATAAAATACTATTTTCTTATCAATTTTTATCTTTTTGTTTTACCATAATTCTTCATATACAGTTTCTTGTTTTTCAGAGTTTTTATTCTGAATATTAATTCTTAACTCATATAAAGTTATTAAAACGTCTTTCCAAAAAGAGTTTTTTTATATATTTATAGGTGGTGTTCAAAAATTCTGGTCCTAATTTGTATAAATATTTCTTTTCAGTTTCAACACTTGCACAAAAAATTTCACTTAAAATTGAGTCATCCTTTAGTATTCTTTTTACCCAAGTTAGTTTCATAGATTTAATGAATGACCTAAGATGTATCATTTTGAGTCCACCTTGACTATAATTCTGAAAAAAAGTAGTTCTTGCAACTCTGTCTTGTTTGTTATTCCAAATGAAATCGAAAAATATTTTTTGTAATTCATCTATAATTTTGTCAGAAGGGTTTGATAATGATATGAACAAATGCGTAAGTTTTGGTATCATAATGGTTTTTACAACAGATATTTTCCCAATAGGTGTAAGTATTCTATGAGACCATGATTCTATTATTTTTTTAATATCCAGTATTCTTTTCTCAAAATTAAGTGTTTCCATTTCTTCCAAATTTACGCTAAAAATTATTCCTAAGAAAGTGAAGGGTTCGTTTGACCAAATCAAAGGAAACTCTGGGCAAATCTTTTCTGTGCTTTGTTTCTTATTTCCAATCCATATGCATTAACATTTTTCAATATTTGGTTTTAAACCAGAGAACTTTGCAAACTGATCAAGAAGTGACATTGATGTTTTAAGTGAATTTACTCATCCATCTAGTAGTAGACTAGTATCGTCCGCATATTGACTTATTTTAATTTCCAATCCCCCAATAACTATCCCTTGTTATATCTTTGTTTCCCCTTACTAATATCCCTAAGATTTCAACACATAAAATAAATATATAAGGTGATATCGGGTCCCCTTGACGAAGGCCGCGAGAGATAGTGAAGAAAGGAGAGAAGATACCATGCTGAATGGCACAAAGTTGAAAATTATTGTTTAAACATTTCAAGTTATTTCTAAATGCAGGCCCAAAATTAAAGAATTCAAAAACTTTATCAATAAATTCCCATGATATCGAATCAAATGCCTTTTCAAAATCAATTAACACCAGTAAACCTTCCTCCCCCCTTTCCTCTAATATTTTCATGACATCATATAAAATTCTCGTATTCTCCCCTATATATCTCCCTTTTAGAAATCCCTTTTGATTTTCATGAATTAAATAGTTTAATACTTCTTTCAGTCTTAAAGAAAGGCAATATGAGATTATTTTATATGAAACATTTAATAAGGAAATAGGTCGCCAATTCTTAAGTTGATCCCTCGGTTTGTCCCCTTTTGGCAAAATAGAAATTATCCCCATTTTTTGTGAAATGGAAAGCTCCCCCCTTGAAAATCCCTCTATGATTGATCTATAAATAAAAAACCTCAAGTCTGGCCAAAAGAACTTGTAAAACCTTGCTTAAAATCCATCTGGACCTGGACTTTTATCATTCTTGAGAGCACGCACTGCGTATCCCACTTCTTTAATACTAATTTGTTTTTCTAAATTTTCTCTATCTTTTTCCCTTAGCAAAGGAACAGAGAATTCTCTTAGCTTTTCATTTAAGTTTACATTGACTAATTCATTATCTTTGTTGCTGTAGAGATTCATATAAAACATTTTTACTTCATTTAGAATGTCTTCCTGTTTAGTAATTAGACCTTTTTCTGTTTCTAGCTTAACAATATTCTTATTAATAAAATTTCTTTTCTCTAGTGCGCAGAAATATTTTGTGGGCTTTTCCCCTTCTTCAATCCACTTACATCTAGATCTTAGTAACATTCCTTGAAGTTCATGCTTTCTTATATTTTCAAGTTCAGTACTTACTTCTGTTAATCTATCATTTAAAGAGACCTCATATTTTGCATCTAACTTACTTTTCAATTCTTTTATTTCTTTTTCTAAATCTAATTTAGTTTTATTCTTATGTCTTTTAAGTTCTGCTGAGTGAGAAATAGTCATTGTCCTTATTTTCATGAGCAGAGTATCAAAAAACAATTGGTCAGAAATATTTATTTGCAACAAAAGTTCATCAATGTTTTCTATTGCCATTGGCCTATATAAAATATTCGCGTATTCATACTTTGTGTGTCGGATCACATTTTTAACTTTTTCAACATATAGCCTATCAGATAACAGTGAATCATTAAATTTCCAGAAGCCTTTTCCTGTTACAAAATCATTCAATCTGATATCTAAGCTTATAATAGAGTGGTCAGTCCTGTATCCAGGCATTATTTCAACTTTGTCAATTAATGAGAGAACTGAATCTGACACCATAAAAAATCTAGTCTTGCTCTTTTTAATGGGTTTCGTCGAGTCCATGTATATACTCGTTTATCAGGATTATATATGCGCCAAGGATCTTTGAGTGATAGCTCTTCCATAATGTTTAAAACTTCTTTTGTTGCTCTTGGATTATTTTGTCTGATGTAGTTATTGCAATCTTTTTCAAATTCTAAAACTAAGTTCATATCACCACAAAATATAATTAATTCTTGTTGTAATTCACTTATTTTCTCTTTTATAGACTGGAAAAAATTAGGTTTATCTTCGTTTGGGCCATAAATTGTAACAAAAGTGATATTGAGCTTTTTCTCTACTTCTAGGTTTATAATTACAAAATTTCCATGATCGTCTATTATTTTTTCATTGATTTTGTATTCAAAATTATTATTAAATAAGATGCTTACTCCTCTGGAGTCACTTGTACCATAGGATGAGATGCATTCAAAGCCCCATTGACTTCTAATTAAACTCTCTGATCTACTAGTAAAGTGTGTGTCCTGTAAACAGTAAATTGATGCTTTCTTAGATCTTAAGTAATTGAATACATCTTTTCTTTTACAAAAATCCCCCAACCCTCTGCAATTCATTGATAAAATCTTCAAACAATTCATGTAATTTCAGGTTTATCTAATTTATCATAAGTGGAGTACATCCATTCATTCACACACTCAAAAACAACACATAATTCCACACATCTTTCATACACACTCATCACAATCAAAGAAAAAAAAATTGCTGTAGAAAACAGAGATGGTAATGACGGATCAATCAGCTTTGATCAACAGTTGCTGACGAAAATCTACACGTTTCGACCCTACATGGGTTAATTCAATAATGGGAATACAGATCATCAATGTGTTATCAAGTCAGGTAGACTCTAGCCTCTGCAAGTGCAAGGCCTTTTTTTTCAAAATATTTTTTAATAAGGAAAAAAAAAAATATTAGGCTACCAAGTGATTGCCGAATACATGTGTTACCTGTTCTGTCATAACCTGTACTAGATATCCCTCGACATTTGGCTTTCGTTAAGAAAGAAAATATATAAATTTTTATACTTCATTGCTTTTTGAGTTACGGTACACCCCCGCCAGCATATAACAGCACTGGAAATTGCTGTAGACCATTATCAATAGGAACCGATATCGGTCAAACCGTGAGTGTCGAATCCGGATACCTGTACAGGTAGCTAAGGTATATAAAAAGCAATGCAGTGCGACGAGGCGTATCAGAATAACAAGGTTTATAGGTAGATTCAAAACAAATGATAAATTGTATACATGTACACTTTACTTATACTGCTGCATCGATTTTTTTCAAAATAGAGCGATTATATATAAATATACAAAACTGTTCAACATAAAGCCATAATATCTAAAGCGATGTGTCACTTACTGATACATAACTCAGTAGGAAATGCACTACTCGGAGTCCGAAGTGTCATAATCTGCCATGGATCCGCTGGATTTTTTCTGGATCTTCTTTGCGAGGTCATCGTTGATGTCAAATCTGATCCTCTGTGACCCATCTTTTGTTCGTCCATACACGTGTCCGTTAAAATAGTACGCTTGCTCGATTAATGAATGTTCTTTGAGGCGTTGGATCAATTTCGAATTAGATTCCGTGACATCGTCAGCTAATCGCAAATGTCCGTGCCCTTTGACCGCCGATCTTTTGCGCATTATCACTGCCTTAACCTCACTATTTTTAACTTTTAGGAGTACCGGTCTCGGTCCTGATCTCCTACCCCCGGGGATCCTATGCACTGCAACAATATCTTCCTCTCTCAGGGTAATTTTGGCGACATCTTTCAACATGGACTGCACTAAATTTTGTGTGTTTTCTTTCTCTACCTCTTGCAATCCGAAAATTTTGACATTACACTTGCGGGAGTACTGTTCGTTGAAATTCGCTTTCGAGTCAGCTTTTTTGGCCATTTTGGATGTTTCCTTTACTATCTGCTCCATCTCTCTTATCTGCTTCGCTTTTTCCGCAACTGATTCTTTTAACACGTGATTTTCGTTCTGCAATCTGTCTATCCTTTTTGCCAGATCATTTCTCACTTTATCTTGCTCTTTTTTGAATTCTTCGAACTGCTTCTCCATAACTTCTTTTGCTCCAATCAACATTTCTTTAACGATACTGGAAACAATATCCTTTATATCATCTTTTGAGACAGTTTTCTTTTTTATTTCATCCAATTCCAACATCAACATACTAACTTCATCCCCGCTGGTGTTCGATACATCACTGGTACTTGTAATGCGTTTTGTTTTACTTCCTTTTGTCGGGAGAGATTTAGACTTTGATGCCATGCTTGTTATGTGCACTAAACAGGTACGCTAATTACCACAGATCCAGGTGTATTATATGGGCGTTTAAACTTAAGTGACCACTAGTGTCCACGTATGTCCAGTGCAATCTCCGTGACGAGTAATCAATATATCTGCGATGTATATACAACCCTTCCAAAGTCATAAATTTAGCACAATTTTCCGTAAAATTTTTATACGAACGTCTAACTGGATACAGGATATATCAACTACCCGAAAATCTGCAAAATATTCCGACGTTAAACTACGATATAGGGTCTTATGTGCGGAGAGCGATTACGTACGTCCACTCTCACTGACCGCCATTACAATTCATCTTGTCTATGAATTGAGATAATTAATATAAAACATATATCATGTAAAATGCAGATGTTGCCATGGTAACCATTTTTAAATTGAATTTATTTTCTTTAAACAAAAATAACATCTCTGGATTTTTTATATTTTTCTCATAATGGATAAATGATTCATTAGGGCCAATTCCACTAATTAACTTATGCTGCGGTATTTTTCTATGAATCGCCAAAAATGGTGTATTTTTGTATTTTTGGAAAATGTCAAAATATGGACAGTTTGCAATAAAAAATAATACTTTTTCCCCACATTTCGACCAAAAGTTGATGTCCCATATCAAAGATCAATGTAAGTAGTTTTTCATCATAAGTCAAAATATAATCCACCTATGGACTATCATTGTGAAAAACAGACATGAAAGTTGCTAATTTTGAGCTTGCAAAAGCCCATTTTCTGGCCAAAATGGGGTGGTATGGTTACCATGGCAACGGATGGCCATATACAAAGACCAATGTCATTTTCATTGTCAGGGGGTCAAACTTGGCTTACATAGTGAAAATCATCCAAATCTGAGACATGCGATTTCCGACCCACTTTGATGCTTACAGAGAATGACTCTTAAAATCTGATTTGATAATTGGGTATATATGCAATTCAAGTTCCTTGATGATATCTCTTTCAGTCCCCTCCCCCTCCATTTAGATTTCTAAATCTATCAATTTCAATGGTACAGTGAGGTATCTTGAGCTTCTTCTTTTACTCATTTGTATCAAGTTTATATCTACATGCACAGGGCATTCGGACTTTCAAACCTTCGGACTATCAGACCATAGAACCTGGATTAGGCTTTCTTACTATCGGACCTTTAAACTTATGGTCTAATAGACCTTCGAAATATCGGATATTTGATTTTTTAGGTACTTCGGATTATGGATCCTTCTGTATATTTGAATGCAGTACTTTCGGTCTATCGGGCCTTCGGACTATCGGGCCTTCGGATTATCGGGCCGTCGATTTATCAGACCTTCGGCTCTATGGGCCCTCGAACTATCCGACCTTCGGAATACTGGGCGGACACCAATTAATTCGGTGACCCCTCGCAATAAAAGTTAACAATTAGCATTGACGACTGAAGTACCAGTCAATCTTAGAAAAAAATGCTCAAAACTTCCTCGGTAACATTCACAAAGTATTTAGAAAATGTAATTACGGTAAATGTACAAGAAATATGATTTTATATAGTCAAAAAAACTAATTCAAACCATTTTCATAACGGCGGCGTTGTTAATTGTACAATATAAGTGAGAGTGAGTGTTCGATTATATATCTCTGGCCACGTGTTTACGGTTTGATAAGTCTGGAATATGTTTTGAGAAAATCATGATTTAGCACGATATTTCTTATTGATCAATCTTCTCATGGTAGTTCATTTTGACATTTTGATCAACAAAAGCGACTGATTTTTAGAATTTTTTTTACATTTCACTCGCATTATTCATATCATAAAAAAGACCCCCACCCTCACTTCTACGTAAAAAATAGGTTGTTTCTCATAATTATGTCAATAAAACTACTACATTTGATGAAAGATACTTGAAATGAAATAATTTCACGTACAGGACACGTTCTAAATAATACTGATTGAGCTGGTATCGCAAGTAAAAATTGGGCAGATTACGGCTCTTAACGTTACAGGTCCTTATTGCGCTGCAAAATGTGAAATACAACTGCTTCATATTTATTACAATGGCGACAAATCAAAGTATTTTCAATAATACACTTACTTGCTCCGTTGTGTACATGTGGAGAACGCCATTTACAAGCTCATACCTTGTAGTTTTACGTCACAGTATGACGTCACAGGAGCGAAGAACTAAGGGAAGCATGACGTCATACGCAAAAAGTGCGCTAAAGCTTGTAACGTGCAAATTTACGTAGGAATACATTTTGAAGTATGTCAAGTGAGTCGGTTTGCGGCACGTATATCGTCGTTATACATGCTTGTAGAAATCCTGTGAACCTATCAGAATGCGTGAAACAAACAAAATGAATTAGAATTTTGGCTCATTTTAACATTTACATCTTTTTGGAGGATTCCACATTGTAACTTTACTTATCTCTGTAATGCATAAAATTTCAAGAATTCATATATATCCATATTTAGGTCTTCCGACTTCCGTCGGAAGACCTATTGTTTTCGTAACCGTGGAAAATTGGATCAGCGATTTCTCAAGAACCCTGTAAGCTAGGACAGTGAAAGTTCTCCAACGTTACGTTTGGAGTAAAAGCTAGATTGGTCTTTTTTATTTTTGGTCTCTGTTATTTTTTTATCATGTTTTTAGTAGATTCAAATATTTGACGGGAGCGTCGAATTACTCAAAAGGACCGAAAATTTCATGTTTTGCTATTTGTAAGCTTAAATATCTCGTATTTTGCTATCTACAATTTCCATTCTTTTTGAAAGTCGACAGCCATGCAAGATATGAAATGCTAGATGCACACTGTAACGATTTATTACGATGACGTCCTTCACCGTCCTTCATATTTCCAAATTCAGAAGTTCATAGGAGGAAGACACTTTTTTGCTTATAATAGTAAACAAAAATTAAGCTTATGAAGTTTCCTAAAAATTTCAATATTATTATTTTTTATCCATATATCTGTCTTATTTAGTCTTTCTGATTTTTCCTATCTCTTACTGTTGAAAAGATATGAGCATCGAAATTTTGAGTTGGGTATTTCGATACACCTTCACGCCAACAGATCGGGCGCACACTAAAATTGGTAGTCCAAGTCCGACTCGAGAAAAGCAGAGATTTTCAAATTTCGATTTCACGGCAATGATGAATATGCATTTCATAAATACATTTCGATATACACAATTTGATTTTAAAACAGTTGATTAATTTAGAAGAGATCAGCTACAAACCAGAATTTACACACAAAAAGTGGTAGTTTGATTCCGATTTCTAACCTACAAACCTGTTTCTAAACTTCAATAACTATATTTTGAACATCAAGTTTAATTTCTAATTCTAGCAAACGTTCGAACATAATTTTCGGTTGGTTTATTTACAAATTGATGAACAATTTCTCCAACATTCTTCCCTCCCCTCGTTTTTCGAAAACAGTTCTGTTTATATTGAACGATGTCGCCATGATGGAAATTCAAAATAAACTTTGAAAAAAGGGAAGGGGGGTCCAAATTTGAACCTGCACAGCGAGAACCTCATGGTATTTATATATATATATTGAACGTAACTTGTTATTACCATTTCTCTTCTCAAGAAAATTGGTTCTACAGCTACGAGCTCGCCTTTTTTATGGGGGAAGGGGGCAGGAAGAATTTGCAAAAAAAAAAAAATCCCGGCTCTGAAAAATGCTGAAAAAAATATTCCGGCCCAAAGGGCCGGCAATTTTTTTTTCCCGGACCATGCAAAAGTAAGGATACATTGCATGATATGGAAATTTTTGCTGGCCCTTTGTGCCAGACAATTTAAAGTCAAAAAATTAATTAATATAAATACAAACTGTTCACATAGCTGTATCTACCAGAGACCTAATACGCATAGGCACAAAAATCTAGAAAAGGTTCTATTTAAACATCATACAATCTGTCTGAAATTCGCTAATTGCAAAGAGACATCTGAAGGAACGGTTATTAACTCATACTCTGTAACAGCGGGGAGTTTAACTTACACAGACATTCACAACATTTGACAATTTGTTTAAATCCGGACCGAAGAACCGGCGAAAATTTTTCTCCGACTCTGGTAATGGCTGAAAAAAATGGCCTGCTCAGAAAATTGCTGAAAAATTTTTACCGGCTGGCAATAGAATTCCTGCCCCCCCCCCCAAATCAAATGGTTGCTCACCAACAATTATCGGTTTGAAAATTAAATGTTACTGCTATTTGAAAACTTTAAAAATATATGATATAAATACATGTAATGTGACGTCCTTCATATTTCCAAACCAAAAATTGTATAGGAGGAAGACACTCTTGTTGCAACCGCAACAAGAAACCTTTCTAGTTTTATATATTCTTATATGTTGAGAATTTTTGAGTAAATAAACATTTCAAAGGACTGTATTTTCTAATGAATATGAATTTACTGGTTGCCATGGCAACAACTTGAAGGTCTGCAGTTGCTTTATAATTTTTCTACGTTTACGGCAAATTTCTGTGGACGGTCAATAACTAACATAATAACTGTTTTATTTTGTCGAGGACCAAAACCTCCGGTTTTTTTTGTTGCAAAAAATTGGCGTTTCACGACTCATTTTACTTGAAAATTCATTTATACGGCAATGACGGAATTGCTGACGGTCTATAGAAATTAAGACGGCGTGCACGTGACGCGAGTTACGCTCCCTGATTGGTTCGAACTAGTCCATGGCAAAATAAATTCTGATGTTTGAATCTTTGACAGCAGAGCTCATGCGGAAATGAAAATGTTTTCCTGTTTTCTGCGATTATTTATTAAAATCATGTATTTTTCCCAAAAATACCCATTTAGCAATGAACATTTAAAGGAGTATTATTTTTTTCTGAAATTATGTAACAAACTGAGGTCATGCCATTAATCGTTCATGTTGGTTTCATGATTTAAAATAGAGCTATCTCCCTGGAGTCGCAACCCTAATTTTAATCTGTTTTGTGTCCTCCTGAACTTGAAAACCTTCCATCAACAGAGGGGAAAGGGTTGTCATTTGTTGCTTACAGGAATGAACACACCCGACTTTATAACGGTGTTCCTTTCGCGGAATTACTAGAAACCTTGAATTTGGCTGTCAGAATGCAGTTCTGAATATCTGCTTGTGAAAAGTGAAAATTATCATTTTTGCCCCCCCCCCCTCCCCCATACATTTTCAATTTTGCTGTCCAGCGGAATCCTGTCTGTAAAAGACTTGGCAAGCCAAAATTCAATTTTGTCTAAAAATAATGACAAATATGCATAATGACATTTCAATACACAGTACAAAAGCGATAATTCAAAAAAAATCATAAACCGAAGGCATGCAAAATCAGGATAAAACAGGAATCAAAGCAAACAAACAATAACCCCCACCGCATGAAAAGGAGCGAACTCCAAAGATGGGAGTGAGACCAGGTGCCCAAGAAGAGTCAGCATCTCCTGCTTGGATGCAACACCTGTCGCTTCAATTCGGTAGAATTGTCACATCCGGTTACTTCCATTTCGGAAGATACAAGTACATTCTGTTGTTGGATGGTTCAAATAATCTAAGACATAATATTATCATCATTCTGGACAGTGGGACATCATAATGTATGATGAGTTTCCCGAATCGGCCGTTGAACTTTCTCAGTGGCAATGTCAGTCGGTCACAAACGTATCCCTGACTGCGAAGCTTATCGGAAATTGTATATTTAGTACTTGCTCTGGCATAGCGGATCAATTGAGATATGAGCACGACATAAGTAGGCGATGAAGGGATGTTGCTACTAAGAAAAGGAAAGTTTGTGATGCTGAAATAGAAGTCGTCACGTTTGTCACAGAGTGAGGTGTTCATGTGACCATCAGTATCGTATGACTAAAGCTTGCTCCTACTGAAAGAGAAAAACTCGTGAAAAGTATATGTAACAACATTATGTCCGAATAGGATGCTGAATTATTTGTCTCTTTAGTTTCTTTGACTTCAAGCTCCGAAGGATAAATTCTGCTACGGTAATCAGCGAATTTCGGATTATTGATGGACAGCACATTGTCTGTATATAATATAAGATGATTATCTTGCATGAGCCTTCAGGATGTCTTTTGAACGATGAATTTGTTCTTTCGTCAGTATTTCAGTCACTTCTTATCCCCGTTTCGCCCATCCATAGCACAGGGCAGTGATTTCAAGGCATTTAGAAATAACGCCCTCACCTGAAGGTTTAATGTTATCGATTCTTTTAAAAAGCTTTTGACCTAATTCGATTTCCAAAAGAGGTGAACCAAAGCCAAATTAAGTTTAATCCTCCCGCAGTATTTTAAAGAGTATTTCCAATGCTAATCCCTCACATAAATCAATGGTTGTTCTCTCACTTTTATTTTCAAAATGGATAGCAAACTATTTCTTATTGGAATAATTTTATATTTCACAGGTAAGATTCAATGTACACCAGCTCCTCGTTTCCTTTTTCGTAGAAATCCATCTTCTAATTTGTTATCCCCCTTGTGCAATGACTAAAATCAGCTTTGTAAACATCTCGTATATTGGTCTTTTATATCTTGGTACCGTTTTCATAATACAATAATATGATATACAAATTTGATATAAAGAAAAGCTCTTTTTGCCTTCTTGTGTACTCTGTTTTACACCAAATAATACTATCGTGATTGTAAGTTTATCGATTTGACATCATAGATATTATCTTGCTATTTCGAAAACTTGTCATTCCATTCAAAACTATCAATGAAATTAAAGGAGGTTACCATCTTAGCACCATCCCTCCAATGCTATTTTGAACATATATTTTATTTGGATATGTTACTGAATCGACAATACAGGAAATTTGGAGTCGCGCACTCTCTGTAAAGTAAATTTACAAATCTTAATTCAAAAAATAAAAGAGGGCGCTACTGAAATGAATTTATGCGGTTCCGCTGGAAGCATCACTGATGAGAATTTAATATTTGAAACACGTGTTTGGTGCAGAAAAATTGGTTAGGGATTTTCTTCATGAAGGTATAGAGTTGGAACACTTCTGTATTAATTGAATAGTAATGAATCAATTACGAATAAAATCAGTTTATCATCTGAGAGGTTGAATATTAAATTCCTGTAGAATTCTTTCAAAAAATGGTATCTTTAGAATTCGATTCAGAATATAAGGTGTCTTTTGTTGTTTTTGGAAGAAAAAATCCCCCAAGAGCAAAAAAAAAAAAAAAAAAAAAAAAACCTCCTGTAAAAGTTCTAGTAAGTCGAACTTGATCTGTACTGAGTTCAAACGCTCTGAAGCTCCACCCAAATTTTCTTTCAAAAATATGAAATGGTGACAGAGAAAAGTTCGGAAAACCCCTATGGTATTCAAAGAGCTTTACAAGCATGACATTGATCAAAAGCGACCGGAATATCAGTCCACCGCACCAACATCGCCGTTCGCATGAAAGAAGTGAGAACTAAGAAAGAGTTGCCCTTCGTTTAATGCATTATTAAAAGCATCATGTCAATATCCTATCATTGCCGTCATATGTCGTCTGAGTGCTATGTGGGAGCATCCATCGAGATTAATCCTAGTCTGCGATTGAATTGTCACTAATGAAGGTCTAAAATACTTAAAGGGGATGTATTAAAAAAAAGATCGTGACGACGGGACTCCAAGACAGACCCTGTCCAAACTTCTTTAGAGAAGACCACCTGTCCTCTCTGAATCTCAGTCGGACTCCTCGGATGTTCACATGAATGAGCTCGCTACGGCTGGCAGAGCATGGACTTTATTTCGTATGCTGTCCGTTTTTATATCCATTTACATATCAATCTATGTGTTTCTTGGGAACTGCGTCATGCTTTCGGTTTGTATGTTCATCTGACAGTGAGGAGATCATTTTACACCACAATTGTGCGTCCTTCGAGACCTCTGGGTAATCGGAGAGTTGGGAGAGTTGTGCGCACGTAATATGGATAAGCACTACGTCTGCTAATTGCGTGGCAGATGACCGTCCTAAGTCGGCACCGGTTGTCCATTGGATTCGTTGGTCTGTGTTTCATTTTTCTATGGCGTGAGTTGGTTTTTTGTATTTCATATTTATTTGGTGTGAGTTGCTACAGGAAATTTGGAGCCGCGCATTCTCTGTAATATAAATGTACAAATTTTAATTTAAAAAAATTAAAGAGGGCGCTACTGAAATGATTTTTGATGGCTCCGCCAGAAGCATCATTGATGAGAATATAATATTCGAAACACGTGTCTGGTGCATGGAAAGGGGTAGGGCAACGAAGCCCGATATTGGCCCTTATTTTGAATATTGTACTTCATAGAATTCTTTACTGTTATTTGAAATTTTGAAACGTTCTCTACTGAATCACCAATCTTTCTTTTGAAAATGTTGCGTTTATCAATAGCTTTTAGCCCTTTGAAAACACCAAAATTGGTCATATTTCGCGAAATCGACACAAAAACTACATACTGTAAATTGGTTTTTATTCGTCAGGTACCAATTTTCGTCATTTTCGTCAGTGCCTCCCTTGACGAAATTACGTATCGACGAATATAAATACTCTTGACAAAATATAGTGTAAAAAGGAAAAATTGAATCTTAAGAGTTTAAAATACAACAGGCAAATGATAAATAATTGAAAACTGAATAAGCACACAAAGTCACATATATAATGTACTTCTAATTACTAAATGATTTGTTTTCACAACAAGCTAGGCGGTATACATGTCTCTAATTGTTTGTTTACCAATAATTGTTAAACAAACAATGAAAACAAACACATACAGCCTATACCTGAATATTAAGTTGGCATTTGAATAGAGGAATTTATATTTTAGGGACCCTTGGATGACGAAATTACGTACTGACGAAATGGTCATTTTGAACGAATTGACGAAAATTGGTACTGACGAAAATAAAGCAATTTACAGTATCTCCATTAAATTAGCAATGGCCGCATGCATTAACTCAGATGAAAAAATTATATGTGAAAGAATATTAGTATATCCTTTTGTCGTTTTATCTAAATTAACGCATGCTGCCACATTGAATTCTTCGACAAAATACAAAATTCCCTGCAATTTTTGCCATATTTTGTCAATAACGTCAAAATGTCGTCACTTTATGACGTCATTGCAATTAAATGGCACTTTGTTTGGTGAAAAAAAAAATTTCTCCAAAAGCGGTAAACGTGAGTGTATATCAAGTATTTCTTATGAAATTTATTTCTAGAGAAAAATCGAGGGCCGATTTAGGGGTATCGTGGCCCTACCCCTTTGTTTGCAATTTTCTTCAAAAAGGTATAGAGTTTGAACCCTTCGACATCATTTCTGTTCCTTGTCCATTTTGTGTTTCTTTCTGTGGGTGTCTGATCTGTGTTTTTGCATTGGATGTATTGGAGTTTTGCTCTGGGTGCTACAGTCGAGTGTTGTTGGAGATCCTCTCCTTTCAAATATTGTCTTTGCTTGGTTTTTGGTTACTTGTTCATATCGGTGTTAGTGTTCCCTTTTGCTTCGTTGATTGATTTGCGGTATATATGTCCACACGTTGCTCGTATGTAACTTACTGTAATTTTACTGCAGTATTGTCTTGTTAGAGATCTCCTTCATTCTTCTTTTTAGATTGCAGTGACATTTCGTAGATTCAATGGTTTTACATTAATGTAAATTTACATGAATTTGAAGACGGTTAACATTTTAAAAGATTTGACGATTTATTGGTGATTCCGAATTTTGCATGTATCTATTGTTTATAGAATGGTACACAACCATGTCAAGTTAAAATCAAACATCTCATTTCAAAATCCAAAGGGTTGTACGGATTACACAATCTATTTTTGAAAGAATATTCAATAATACGCCGATCAAGCAATTGTCATGGAAATCTAGATCGTATAGATATAAGTAAATCAAAGGCACGAAGAGATGTAATGTACAGTTGTGCTCTATAAGCCAAACTATGGTCCAGTGAATATCAAAGAATCTTGCTACGACCGAGTGAACTCTTTGCGCTAATATTTTAAAAGAATTTATGTTGATAATGGAATTTCAAGGACTGTTGTGAAGTTTGCTCTTAATAAGCGTTCGTTCAAACGGTAGGAGAAAATCTCCAACAAAACTAGGTTACAGTACTCACAGCGAAACACCATAACACCCTATGCGAAATCACAGAGTAGGCAAGCACAACAAGAGACGCGAAAGGGACAAGGAACACCAAATAACACAGAACAATTAAACACAAAAGACCACATATAAACCAAGAAGACCAATGGCCAATCGGTGCCGACTTAGGACGGCCATCTATCACGCTAGTAGCAAATGGTGTGATTATCTGGATTACGTGCGGTGATTGGCAGAAGGGATTTCATGAGTTGACTTATGTGTAGTCAGTATTCTAGATCAATAGGTTTACTTATACACTGTATGTGGTACCAGAGATAGACAGAATGTCGTGCTTAGTTCTAGGGAATCAAAGGCATTTACATTCACACGACTGAATCCCTCTTCCTTGTATGTAGGCTGTATTTTGTAACAATTCTCTTGTCATTAATTCACAGTTTGTACTGCGGACTATTGCTTGACTTACTATTCCCCCGGAAGTTCCACATTTTACTACCAATACTGTTCCGCCGGATGTTGTGGTGCTAGCACAGATTTATACTGTTGTTCAGAAACACCGTAAGTATGCAAAAAACGTACATGTATGCAATGACGTTCTCGTTCTTTTGATTCACAGAAAAAAAGTATGGATTAAATTTGAAAAAAGACTTCGAATGATCGACAATAGAGCAGCAATAAAGAAAATACATTTAACCAGAAATACTTGAATGATCAAAGCGCCAATGACAATCTGCAGCACATACGTGCAATTCTTACAAACTCGTTAAAATTCATGTTCACGTTTAAAATTGTTTCCATGGCGAACTTCTTGTCACATTTCTAGCTATGTACATTTAGATAAATAATACATCGTTTCTGTGGTGCTTTAACATTTTTTCTTATTTTCTTCTTCTTAACGTTGGATTTTTTAAATCGTATTTTGGATACATTTAGATCTATAGTTTAATATAACACTACCCTTTTGAGAAAGATTAATTTCGTATTTCCTTCAATTTGTAAAGCCTCTAACAAAATATTACGTATGTATATTGTATGTATAGGGTAGGTACAATAGTTGGAGCTGTCCTCGGCACGCTGTTGGCAATAGGTATTTTGTGTGCCGTAGTGGCATGTTGTTTGTTCGCAGCCAAAGGCCGAGCCAGGAAGGAACAGATGGCCAGGGAACAAGACCTGGATGGAAATACAGTCGGTAAGTCATATATAAGATATATAAAGGCATTAAGTAATGTATGAGAGAGAACAATATATGGAAGACGAATCAGTCGGTAAGATATTTGAGATAGAGCAATATATGCAAAACAATGCAGTTTTCACGGTTAACGAGGTAGATGAATACATGTCGTTATGTCATATTAGATAGAATATTACATTGTTTAGATTGAGGATCACAGACGAGGGTTAAAACCCCGAAACGTGCATGTCTGGTCCATGCTGTAAATTTATCTGCTCTAAAATGATGCTAATGAATTTGAAGACATTAAGCGTATGACAAATTATGGTAGTTTATGTAATTTGTAAGGCATATAGAATAAAACAACATCGTGAAGCAATACTGTCGGTAAGGCATATAAGATGGGACAATATACGGAGGACAATTCGTAAGGCATATGATAAAGAAACATATATGGATTGGAATACAGTTCGTGTGTGTTTGCTTTGGTTCCTATTTTATCCTGATTTTATATGCCTTCGGTTTATGATTTTCTGAAGTATCAAATTTTTGCTGTGTATTGGGATATGGTCATTATATATATTTGTCATTTCAAGACATAAAAAAGAACAGAGAAATATTAAATACAAGTAAGTTGGAAAGGCAAATGATAAATAACAATATATGGAATACAATGTAGTCATCAAGGCATATGAGATATATAATGTATTTCCTTCTGTTTTAGTGTCATACCACGGTGCATATCTAGGTGATTATGGTATACCAAATGTAGATGCCCCTCCCCCTGGTTATCACCCTCCACCCGCCCCTGCCAATGCACGAAACGCTGCAACTATAGGAGGTGCCACCGGGGGAATGGCTCCGGTTGAAGGTGGTGCCGTCAGTCTAGGACCACTTCCTGAAAAGTATTAGTCCAAAGAGTGCCATCCTTGCCAATGTGAACAATGGACATCTACTGTATATATATGTATGACCAGATTCACAGATTCGTAATGTTTGCATCTAAATAATATTCACGTGTATATATACCTGCATTTGTCATTAAACCTGATTTATTTTTTGCGATTTGTTATTTCTGTTACATTGATATGTATCTGCGCTTATGTTTTATGTAATATATATACGACAGAAAATTCAGCATTAGCAGCATACATCTATTATCTTTAATGACAATAATAACATTAAAGATATTTCATACCTATATTGTATCCTAACTTACACAAAACCCCTACAAACAACATTTCATTACTTAAGTAACATCCGACAAAAATGTACACAAAGCGGCTTTAAAATTGTTAATGCTGAATTTTCTATCGTATATATATATTATATAAAACATAAGCGCAGATACATCGATGACTACACGTGTCTGATGCATTAACATTGGTTTGAAATGTTCTTCAAGAGGGCAAAGAGTTGG
Source organism: Pinctada imbricata (assembly GCA_033119305.1). NCBI lineage: Eukaryota > Metazoa > Mollusca > Bivalvia > Pterioida > Pteriidae > Pinctada > Pinctada imbricata. The sequence goes on along the minus strand of VSWD01000008.1, from coordinate 20,654,702 downwards.
AACACTTCCGTATTATTAGCTAACTGTTAACGATCCTACATTTAAGGACTTCTTTATGTCAATATGTCCTAATGAAATGCATTTGCAAGTTGTGGAAACCACAGAAAGCAATTAATCTACTTCAGACATGGATACCAATTTATCATTTGACGACAAACGTTATTATTTCAACTTTAATATCGTGAACTCTGTGCGAGATCTGTGTTGTTCAAGAATATTATGAGTTGGAACACTTCACTCTGTGTTGTTCAAGAATGTTATGAGTTGGAACACTTCACTCTGTGTTGTTCAAGAATGTTATGAGTTGGAACACTTCACTCTGTGTTGTTCAAGAATGCTATGAGTTGGAACACTTCACTCTGTGTTGTTCAAGAAGGTTATGAGTTGGAACACTTCACTCTGTGTTGTTCAAGAAGGTTATGAGTTGGAACACTTAAATTTTCTTAATTTTTTTGACAGCAAAATAGCGGCATCGCCCGCCTACGGTTTTCTTCATTTCTCAGGTTTAAGATATGTTAAAGCAAGCTCACATCGTCTAAACTTTGCTATCTGTCCATGGAGATGACATATTTCGGATAATCTTCTTTTATCACGGAAACGTTTCTGAACGTCTGAAAGGAGAACAATTGGCCGTTGAGATACATTTGTTTTTCTAGATGGGACATTATCATACATTCTAAACTGAAGCATGTTTCAGCGTGAGCTGCGGATTGCCGGATAAAGCGTGTTACACTTTTCTCTGAAATTGTATTGTCCATAAGGCAGAGTGTTACTGGCTGGCAGGTGATACGTTCTCTCCTTTAACCTCATTCCCCTTGCTCATACACGGACCCATGCGTTGCTTTCTGATCTGTTTGTTATCGTTTTCCCTTCGTTTGTAAGACCCTTGTCCCAATGATTTTCGAGTGTCGCAAATATTGCCGTCCTGCAGGTGATTTGTAGATCATTCTGTCAACTGTCTTTGCATGTCTCTAACTTCAGATTATCGTCAGTTGAAGTTCAAGGAAGATATTTTGATGACAAATATGGAAAAAAAAACATATCCCTATCCAGAAGAAAGGAGGGGATCTCTAACAACACCAGGTTGCGGCACCCACAGCAAAACCCTAAAACACCCACTGCAAAAACACAAAGAAGACACGCACAGAAAGAGACGCAAATGGTACAAGGAACGACAAATCGCAGAGAAACATCAAACACAAATGACTACACATAAACCAACGAGACCAATGGGCAATTGGTGCCGACTTAGGACGGCCATCTGCCACGCAAATAGCAGACGGTGTGGTTATCCTGGATCACGTGTGCACAACCCTCCCACTTTTCCGATTACCCAGAGGTCTCGAAGAACGCACAATTGTTGTGTAAAATAACCTCCTCACTGTAAGATGAAGATACACACAGATGCATGACATAGGGGCAATAAAGAACACAGATGGATATGTAAATGGATATAAGAAAACTGAAGGCATACGAAATACAGTCCGTGCTCTGCCGGCTGTAGCGAGCTCATGCATGTGATCACCCGAGGAGTCCGACTGACGCTCAGAGAGGACAGGTGGTCGGGGCCGTGTCTTCTCTCAAGAGGTTTGGACAGGGCCCGTCATAGAGTCCTGTCGTCACAGTCAGTCAGAGTGCAATTCTTGAGAATGCAATGGTGCAAGTCTGTAGATTGGTCCAGCACCAAGCCAAGTGTCCGTCTGATGACAGAGGGATTATATCCACGGTATAAAAGGCGTTTGGTGATTCTAACACAATTTCGATGATAATTCTGTCTGCCTTTGATTCATCTTATTTTGTTGATCATGTCACCAAAAAAATGCAGGTTGCGAAATACCCAAATTAATATACTCTGTTGCTTGTATGTGAATTTCAAAGGAAGTTAACAATAATATTTTTAAAATTTCCAGAAAGTATTTACTAGTTTGTGAAAGCGAAAGAAGTACAAAATCGTTAATCGAAAAATCATCTAACCAAGAGCATACAAAACCAGGATAAAGCCAGAACTTAGGCAAAGGAACAGAAATAAAAAAATCTACCATATGAAAAGAAGTGAACTCCATGTAAAGGAGTGAGATCAGGTGCCCAGGAAGAATGAGCATCTCCCGCTTGCATGCAACACCCCTTACTTCAATTCGGTAAAAAGGTCATAATCGGTAACTCCCACAAAGGAAGACAAACGTATAAATTGGTATTTCATGGCACAAAAGGTCTACGTCAGAATATCATTTATGACTCTGAACAACAGGACGTCATAGTGTACTACCATTTCCCCATATCGACCATAGAACTTCCTCAGTGTCGATTTTAGTCGGTCACAAATGTATCCTTGACTGAGAAGCTTAACTGAAAGCCGTCTATCTCTTAAACAAAATCTGAGTACATTGAGCTAGCCCGAGCATAACGTATTAATTGAGAAATGAAAACGCCATATGCTCTGACGACGGGACGTTGCTACTAAGAAAAGGAAAATTTGTGATATTGAAATTGAAGTCGACATGTTTGTTATTGAGTGAGGTGTTCATATTACCATTGGCGTCAAAAGACAACATGATATCTAAAATAGGACGCTAAATTAACGGTCTCTTTCGTTTCTTTAACTTCAAATTCAACGGGAATGTTGAGCAAGGTAATTTGCAAATTTTGGATTGTTGATGAACAGTAGATCATCAACGTATCTGTGCGTGAAGTCGAAGTTAGGAGCTAACTGTCTTTTGCTCTCAGAGATCAAGGATTGAATAAATTCAGCTTCGTATGAGTATAAAAATATGTCAGCAAGGAGAGGGGCACAATTAGTTCCAACTGGAATGCCAACAACCTGTTGGAAGACCTTACCTCCAAAGACCACAAAAATGTTATCGATCAGGAAATTTAACAGCTTAATGAAATCTGATTCGGAATACTTTGTTTTTGTCTCAGATTTGTCTTTTACAAAGTAAGTTTTGTCGCTAATTTATGACAATGAATTCATACTTACGATTACCGTTTTTACTCGTAAATGCGTTGCTAATAAATTGTGACAGTGTCATTTTCATTTTCTTATCCTTATTTTAATGTCGCTGTCTTATTCTCTAATCGTGTTTGATTATTCATGTAGCTGTCTCATACATTTCTCAGTTTACTTCTAGCTTCAAAATAGTCAGAAGATCATGGACTGTTCTCCGTGTCTGCTGCTGACTTACAGTTCAATAAATTCTTAATAAGAATATCAGTTGACATCTTGGGAAACTTCCGTGTTTCCGGATAGGATGGGCGGTTGTGCGCGTATAATCATAATAACTATACTATACCATTTACTGTAAATACAGCAGATTGCCCGTCCGCTGTTGGTTCCTGGAACACATTGATCTCTCCTTTAATACATTGTCTTGTTACATTATAGAACAAGTGTCTGAACTTGTGTTTTGTTACGGGTATGACATTTATTCTACATATAAGCACCAAAATTGACAATTTCATTCTTGTTTTTTAAAATCGCGGGGTTTTTTTAGGCACAAAGGTGATGTTAAATTTTAGGTAACAGCAGGTTCAGTTTGAACATGTACTGTGACGTCACGAGCGTTAACATGAGAATTGAAAAACGTTCCTGAAATACTTCCGCATTATTGTTTCAATAGTTTCACGTTAAACGTCTTCAAATTGAAATAGCATCACCAAAGAACAGATAAATTTGCAGCATGGATCAGACATGCACGTTTCGGGTACTTAACCCTCGTCAGTGATCCTCAATCTCAACAATGTAATATGGCCAAAAGGTGTGAAAGCTACTATGTCCAAAAGTGTACCGAAAGACGTAGCAGGATGGGTGGGATATGATGCTACAGGACCCTCGTTTTAGATATTTCAAGAATTTTGATAACAGAAATTCTCAGGGAATTGCATTGGTTGTGCAATTATGTATTGTTTTTTCTTTTCGATGTGAGTATTTATCACATGATACGGTAACCAGGACAGGTTACTTTGTTCGTATCCCCTCCTTCTGAAGAGGGAAGTGGTAGTGCATATAAGCCATTCAATTGATGACATAACAAGTTTAGATTGATATGACATTACATAATATGTTTTGATAGAACCGGATTGTTGAAAGGATGGTGAACTCCCTTTTTAAGAGTCCGTTCATACTCTCCCGTAGATGGAGGATACGGACAAGGGTGCATTAAGTACTACGCACATGTTACAATAAATTATTGAATAAGAAATTGCTTTCATCATTGACAAAACTCGGTGAAGAGTCCTTTGAACGACTTTTTCCCAACGGATATTGCCGATGAAGGACTACCCAGAATGACGTTTGCTGTGGTTGAATAAAAAAGAAAACAAACTTCCCATGGCGGAAGATGATGTTTGAAATCTTATAAGTACATGTACATTGTTCTTGACATTTATTTTTCATATATTTTTGCCTTAAAGGGAAACTGCTAGAATAATACAGAAAGATATTTCGTTGCCAAAATTGGACGCTATATAGACATAAGTTCACTTGTTTATATTGTATTTTAGTTTGTATGTAAGAATACAGTCAAATGTACATGTAGTACTATTAATATTAAATGCGGAAATAAATGAATATTCAACATTTAAACAAAGTAAAAATTCTTAATACGTAAGAACATTTAGTAGAAAAGACATTTTCCTTTCAAATTACATGTGAGATGAAGCATCGGAAGAACCTGATGTAAAATGTGTTCTTTAAAAAAGGCAGGAGATACACGCTTTCCACGGACACGTTTTTATGCACGGAATTTTATTTGAAAAGCATTTTCTTTCAATCTGCATATTGCATTTTTTTACTTATTGAAGCAATATTTATCGTAATCCCTTGTTAGTCACATCTGTTGCTTCTTTCATTCTTAGATTTATGTTTTTTTTTTTTGGTTTTATATATGGTTTTATCCATATAAATGTACCATCATGATGAGGATAGTTTAAGTTTATGAATATTGAAATATATGTTTAAATATATAGTAATAGTATTAGTGCACCATATGCGCATATCAACAAGTAATTCTCATCAGTGACGCGAGTCCAAAATAGAATATGATATGATATTCGAAAAGCGAAATCTAAATATGACCTAAAATCTATAACCAAAAAAAAAAAACAAATAAATAAATAATAATAAAAAAACAACAAACAAACAAACAACCCCCCCCCCCCCAAAAAAAACAGGAAAGAATTATGCCTTAGGAGAGATACCCCTTAGTTTCAAACTAATTTATCAGAATAATTATAAGAATTCACTAACATTTTCAAATCAAGTGCCGAAGCATAGTGAAAGTAGCCGAACGGTATCCAAAGGGATTAAGAAAACCGGATGTGACAGTTCTACCGAATTGAAGCGGCGGGTGTTGCATGCAAGCAGGAGATGCTTTCTCTTCCTGGGCACCTGGTCTCACTCCCATATCGGGAGTTCGCTTCTTTTCATGTGGTGGAGGTTTTTGTTTGTTTGCTTTGGTTCCTGTTTTGTCCTGATTTTGTATGCCTTCGGTTTCTGATTTTCTGAATTATCGATTTTGTGCTGTATACAGGGATATGGTCATTATCCATATTTGTCATCATAATCATCCACCAGCTGAGATACCAACCTGGTGGTTGAAAAATTTTCAAATCAATTTCGGTGCATCCCTTGTGTTTTTCAACAATCAATGTTTCACTACTGAAATCCGAGTAATGAATATGAGCCAAATTCTAAACATGAACAAATGCTTTTGTGAAATCAAGATCAAGCAATTTTGCAAATTTTACAATTGTTTAACAATGACAACAACCTTATGAGGATTTTCTTTTCATGCATCCACTATTTGTATCTTTCATATGATATATATATACATGTATAGCAAATTATGATTTCGATTCGGAAAGATAAAGCGCAGAAAACTCTGGGGATAACGATTTACAATGCAAAAGTCACTCTGAGAGGTTTACGTCAATAAGATGAACGGAAAAATGAGCAAACGTTATACATGTATAATATCTTCTTTCATTTGGAAAAAAGTATTGAATTAGAAAATCATTCATTAGTACCCAAGTTTATACTCAGTTTTTATGAAACATCTTTTGAACAATTTCGTCTGAGCACAGGGGCTACAGTACACAATGAGTACAGAATAAATACCCCCTCTCCTCCACTTATAATACATAAATATACACAAGGGGTGACTCGAATGACGATATCGCCCGATTCACTCAATCAATTTTTAGCTCAATTTTTTTTGCATTTGGTGAAAACTTGGTACCTATCGATCAAGAAACGTCTATTCTTCCTGAGTACATGCTCAACTTTGTTATTTAGCTGTGCAACTCTTTGTTATTGAGTGTAATCTGTCACCCGTATCGAGAACCATGTCAAACGAAACGTGAAGGCAATTCGACCTATTCGTCGTATAGGCTGGCACCCGAGACCTTACAAATTGCACTTCGGAAAGTCTCGGGTACTAGCCTATACGACGAATAGCAAGGTGAAGGTCGAATTGCCTTCACGTTTCCTTTGACACGGTTCTCGATACGGGTAACAGATTACCGAGTTTTCACCAATTGCACAAAATTTGAGCTAGAAATTGATTGAATGAATCGGGCGATATCGTCATTCGAGTCACCCCTTGTGTTTATTTATGTCTTGTAAGTGGGAGGGGGTATTTATTCTGTACTCATTGTGTACTGTAGCCCCTGTGGTCTGAGATTATAAGTCTGATTTTACTTTGTCATCACATTCAGACTTCTTGTCGAAGGACTTGTTTTGTCGAAAGTTGTTATGATAATAATGCAGATATGGTGCTAAATGTGGAAGCCTCTTTCCGAGAAACATTAAAGATATATGGTAGTTTTACTTTGTAGGACTTCTAGTTATGATGCCAGGAAGTGCTTTCAAACTTTAATTATGTTCAAGAGTATGATTCCCCTTCCTTATTTGGTGCACACTATTGCACAGATCCTTAAGAGCTATAGTAAGAACGAACATGCGTTTACTGGATGGTGGATCAAGTTAAAGGCAGACACGTTATTTCAATACTAAAACTTCCTGATATTCGTAAAGTATGTAAGCCAAGAGGCTTTTAATCCATTACATATGGATAGTTCACAAATCTTAAAAAGATAAATACTATGCAGCAATTTTAGATACCCTCCTTCTTTTTATAGTGAAAATTTATTATCTTGACACAGGAAATAATGGGGAGGATCTCCGACCAGACTCTGTTGCAGTACCCGCAGCAACTGATGTGAAAAAACAAGCTTAGTAAGAGACGTAAAAGAGACATAAGACCTAGAAACATAAACGTAAAATCTACACATAAACCAACGAGACCAATGCGCAATCGGCGCCGACTATAAAGGACGGTCATCTGTCATGGAAGTAGCAAAACGTGTAGTAATCCGTAAGGTTTAGTTTACGAACCCGAAGGGAACAAATTTCCACTGCTTATAAGCAGCAGTCCTCATTTATGACACGTCATGAAAATACGTTTTAAGCCCTGGGATTCCCCTTGTGTTTTTAATCTTTGCAGATGGTAGAATAGACACCAAGGATTTTCATCTTGTGCTGTTTATGTTCGTGTGCGATAAAACAGAAAAAATGCACTTTTAATTTTGATTTGTGATGAAATTCGATACCATCTATCATTTTTATTTTGCTCGGCTATAATATTATTTGAATATCTTGTAATAAAAATGATCGTTTTTTGCACAATGGTTGCTGTTGATTTTGCCTTTGGGTGTACAATGAAGGCTACTATCGTTACAAGAATATTCCTTTAGATAGAAGAATTTGCCCAATGTGTAAAACAGATGTAGAAGATGAATTTCATTTTGTTCTTAAATGTCCCGCCTATACCAGTCTTAGAGTAAAATTTTTAAAACCATTATATTTTCAACGACCCTCTGTCTTTAAACTTATCCAACTTTTCACATCTACAAAATTAATACTAAAGAATTATGTTATTTAGGAAAATATATCAAAAATGCTTTTGACATAAGAAAAAGATTGTGATCTATGATAGTTATAATTTTATTTAAGACCGTATGTACTTAACCTTGATAAGCATTTGTAATTGTATATTCATATTTGTATTTACATGTATATCTATATGCTGTAAGGCATTTGATGAATAAACTATACTATCAGAGAAAAAAATATCACTACCTTCGCATCTTTCCCTGTAATGAGCCATTATCTAAAGCCCCGGTCACACTGCACTCCACGTCCAGATCACGTTCAAAAATCTGCTGGACGTGGTCGTACGTGGTAATTTTTGCAATTACTGTGCTTTGTACGGGGTATGACCGCCGGCGGCTGTTCCACTGCTGAAACACTGCCTAAGCACGGCTAACAACGTCCAGCCACGTCTAAAACTAAACGCGTTCGTGACAAGACGTTATAAACACGCTTTTACCCGTGATACCAACGCGGAACACCAGTGCAATGGCCGTGCTCTGACCGTGCTTTCGCGTCTTACCGCGTCTTCTCCAAGTCTTAATCACTGCCGGAACACGGATTATCACGTGTGTTTCGCGTGCGTTGCACGTCTTTACCACGTACACTGTCCGTGGTTGTCCGCGTTATAAAATTTTGAGCAGTTCAAAACTTCTTTCCGCGTCCAACGCCGTTCAGATTTTTTACCGCGTCCTAGCACGTCTACAAATCGTCTGTAGCGCGTCTTAAAAGCGCACAACAACGTCTGCTTCACGGGTGACCTTTTTTGAACGTGTTTTGGCCGTGATCAAGCCGTACAGCGCAGTGTGACCGGGCCTTAAAGCTTGTAGATAGCATAAGCATATGGTGCATGGAAACCATTATACTTTATTGAATCGTGACTGTGAAAAGAAAAAAGGCCCCTTTTACGGATAATATACGTAGACTTAAGCCTTTGAAATATGTCTTTAAAAGGTTGCAAAGTGCACAGGAAAAAAGAAACATTTCTAAGAATGATGCATTGAAACAGGAAAATTAGTCATTCTTATCTAAGAGTAACGTCAACACGATGTACAAGTAGGTATAAAGTATATCACTTAATGGGAGGTATCCCGTTCACAGGGTATGTTTCTATGACGTAGGGCGGATGAGTAGTATAAACAAACAATAAATATACCATGATATCATGAAAGGGATGCGTAATGTTTTATTTTTGAGAATGATGGAAAGGGGGGGGGGGTTAACTATGATGTTATACTTGTTGTGATGAGTAAGATATATATTAATTGAAAATTATTCCACAACATCTGCTCGGCAATTATTATGTATGTATGTACAATTGCCAAAATACCCCAAGATATGACATGGAAATTATATTTCCGTGTTGGAGAAACAATGGATTTTATGATATTTCGGAAAGAGAATTAAAGATGCTATATGCATAAATTAATTTATTGCCATAGGCATGCATCGAATCAGTTGAGAAAAAATCTTTTAGTATTGAGGACAATAATTCATATTTTAATTGCGCCATCGAAAAATATTTTATAACTTCATTCGCTCGCAAGTACCCTTGGTCGAGTAATTTCTCTGTTCATCGCTATGTCATTTTTTTCTGGGACCCTTTATCACAATGTCACACAACATTTGAACACATGGTATATTATTGCATGTAAGAGTGTGTGAAAAAAGAAACACAAGATAGATTTATTTCAATGATCATTATCATATTGCAAAAAATAAACCATGAAGAAGTATAAAAAACTTAACAATAATGACTGTCTGCAAAGAAAAAAAATGAGCTAGTCCTCTAAGGGAGATGAAATTATGCGACAGGGAGAGCAAGCTGCTGATCTTGATATAAAAAGTAATACAAGTGAACATACATATAAAACTTTGAAAAATATAAAAACTAAACAAACCAAAACTTTCTACAAAGTAGAAAGGTCAGGAAGTATCTCCTGCTTGGCAGAGATAACCTTCACCTTTACCATGCCAGCAAATTTATCAAATTCGGTGTTTTTGGATGACTTAAACCTCAAATATCTTTCAACATTCAACAATAACAAAAAGGAAAGTGTTCAATGTTTTTTGCATTGACAAAGTTATAATTGAAGCGTTCCAACTCTTGACCTTCTTTGAAGAAAATTTCGAATCAATTCTAATGCATAAGACACGTGTTTCGGTTAGTAAATCCTCATCATTGGTACTTACTGTCCGCGCAGTTCACTTCAGAAATCGGAAATTTGAAATTTTTTCTACTTTGTCGGCAATTTTTGAGATTAAAATTCATTTCAGGGGATAGATCACGATTTCTCATAACTAACGGTGTATGATATATGTCTGTACGACAAATATTACGCTCACAGTGAAAGAAAATAGTTTTAGATAGGGAGTTTTCTATGTTAATTTTAGCCCGACGTCGGCAATGTTTAACACTGAGTCTATGGAGAACGTCGACGACGTCATGCTAAAATTAACATAGAAAACTCCCTATCTGAATTGTTTTCTTTCATTGTGAGCATACTATTGGTCGTACAGACATATATCATACACCGTTAGTTATGAGAGTTTGAGATCTATCCCCCTGTATAAATTTCATTGGAAAATATGCCAACAGATTTCTGAAGAGAGCTGCGCAGACAGTAATTCGGTCTTTTCGAATATACAGAGTTACTTCCCATTTGTGCAGGTATCTGACGTCAACGCATTGTGACGTCATCAAGTTCTATGGAAGCCAGCATGAAATTCAGGGAAACAGGGTTACATATATGACGTTTTCAAAGGAATTTATTGACGTCACAATGCTTTTACGTCAGATACCTGCACAAATCGAACTTAGGACTGTAAAATCGAAAAGACGGAATTTGTGCATTTACTTTGAAAAGAGTGCGCTGCTCAAAATTTTCTGTATGGTCGATAAGCTATGACCAAAATAGCATTGGACGAATGGTGCGAGGATATTATACCGTAATTAACCTCCTTCAATAAAGATGATATTTTTGGATGAAATGACAAGTTTCTGAAATAACAAAATTATATATGATGTCAATGACAAATATGGATAATAACCATATCCCAATACACAGTACAGAATCGATAATTCAGAAAATCATAAACCGACGGCATACAAAGTCAAGATAAAACAGGAACCAGAGCAAACAAACAAAACCTCAGCCACAGGAAAATAAGCGAACTCCAACTATGGGAGTGAGACCAGGTGCCCAGGAAAAGTCAGTATATTCTGCTTGCATGCAACACCCGTCTAAGACAGAATATTATCCACCATTCTGGACAGAAGGACATCATGGTGTATGATGATGGATAAAGGGCCAAAAAAGCTTCAGGCGCAAAAGCTGGAAAGAAGTAAGTATAAAACACTTTAAACATTTAATCAAGGGGAACAACACTGCAAAAGAAAATAAGTGTTTATAATAATGATGATGGAAATGTTACTTCTTGAAGAAAATTTCAAAGCAAATTTTGAATGCACCCGACACGTGTTTCGAATAGGAAATCATGATCAAGTAAGTCGCTAGCGATTACAACCTTGGTTGACTTTGGTCCAAAAATAAAGCTCTAACGCCTTTACATTTATTCATAGTTGAAAAAACAAAACAAACTGGAAAATCCACGATTTGACGTTGAAAAGAATGATGATGCACGAGTAAGCTTGTATTTAGTCATTATAAGGACATGAGACAGAGAAACATAATAGGCCTATACTAAAAAAATGTTCATCAGATGTGGGAAAACGTGTCATGCTTCTCTTTAAAGATTTAAAAAGAAGGAAGTCAAATACTTGAATAGATGAGTGACCCTTTCAAGTTAAGATATCTATATGCATAAGAAGTCTAATTTTTAAGAATGACGTCATATCTACAAAAGACATCCTCTTTGTCATTAAAAAAAAAGAAAAAAAGAAAATGTCAGTGCATGATTCCTCATGTTTCTCATCTCATGCGTTGTTTCCGCTGTGATTAACGTTGTCATGTTTGGGATCTATTCCTTATCATACAATCATGATGTGTAACATTTGCTTGTCGTGAGATGTAAATATATATACCTTCTTCAATGAAACGTATCAATATTTATTTCTAGCCATGGTTGATATGAAAAGATGCATGTTTCATGTCGGATGAAGACAATTACAATTACAATTAACATCAACATGACTCTGTTGCATTAATCAAGAAATTTCTCTCATAGGAAAAACCAAGCAAGCCGTACATGTCCCTTTCCCTCTAATGATTCAATGTATATTTTAAAAGTTTTGAAATAGATATGTCTGTATAACCTTTGGTGAAACTCTTAGAGCACCAAATACATATTTCAACAAACAATGCCTCATTCTATTGTTGTTTTGTATTTATGCTTCGGTAATCATTGTTGTTTACACATCTACAATGACTTTTAATTTTTTTATTTCTCATTATTGCTCAAATCAACGGTATTAAACAACAAAAGCCAAAGTCCTGAACAGGCTCATGAAACCAAAGTATCATAATTTGTTCTTACTGTAGACGTAAATATAAAATTGTATAATCGAACGATTACATTTCTGCTATTGTGCATACAACGTAAAGGTGGAAATCAATATTTATGTTTATCATTTGACATCAACAACAAATAAGATGCAGAGCTTGGGTTTTCTTTTCCTACTTTGTACATAATTCCCGGAAAATAATAAATTGATTCCATATCGCTGTATACATAATTAGCTTGTCGGGAGTAAACCTGGAAACATCCTCAGTTACGGGAAGGAGCTCGAACGATTTTTAGGGAATTCCGCCCAGTTGGGGCCGAATTTTTTTTCTCATTATAAGAAATTAAAACTCTGAATTCGGTATAAATTTGCTGAATTTGATGAAAATAGTAATATTTCAAACATATGACCTTTATATTGTGTATAATTTGTGTTAAAACAGTCAAATGTAACACTAAAACCTATGGAAACTGGAAAAGTTTTGTAGAGTATTGTTCCCCACCTTGCTACAGAATTTCCTTTTGATAGAAACTTTAGTATGGCAAGATCTACCAGCATGACAAGTAAGATCCTGTAGCAAGGTTGGGAACGATGTCAACTAGGCGAATGAAATATAAAAAAGGGGGAGGTGAAAGGGCTCGAAATCTTGAGTTGTTATACATAAGTCTATCACGTTTTCTTTCGATGGGTTTAGAGTGATGATACATTGCAATAAAATGATATATGTTAATGAAAAGTTACTTCTATGACGTCATTTAATTGGTTTGGGCGAGTGGGCATTCTGCGACTACATTCTTTTCTTTTGAGATATTTATTCAAATACTTTCAACAAAGAACACTGTTCTTGATAATATTCTATTTTCTTTTATTTATCAAACACTTTTTCATCTCTTTTTACGAATGATCACACATAAGTCTTTTTTTTTTTATAGTTTTTCGCTTATCTTTTCTTAACGTAAACACAGTAAATGCATTTTTCCATTGTCAAATATTAGGAGTACAGTGATGATCCAAAAATGTACTTCTCAGTATGGAAAATAAATACTAGTTTTTGAAGGAGAAGAATATAATTATACTGTTTATTAAATCTCTAAATGTATGATAACTTAATATAAGTCAGAGTAAAACTATTTTCTCAAATTCATCTCATTTCATTGATTTTTATAACGTAATACCACAGACTCTAAATTGCGGACCCCATGTTGCTTCGGTTTCGAATAAATGCCAAGTAGGTGATGTAAATGACAAACATATGAGTAAATATTATAGATTATAAGTTTTTCTATCTATAAATATATATTTTATACCTTAGAATAGTTTAAGTAACCCTGGAGGAGATTTTGCTATCTGGGCGGATTTTCCGCCAATTCGTGCGAGGTCCTTTGTGAATGTGTGTAAATGTACGCCCGAAAAAAACTTGTTTAATTTAATCAAATTTTTCTATACGAATTCTGAAATGCTCGCATATTACACATCTTCAAATTCATAGCAGCATTTAAGAACAGATAAATCTGCAGCATGGACCAAACATTTCGGGCACTTCACTCTCGTCAGTCATTCTCAATCCAAACAATGTTATATGGCCAAAGAGTGTGAAAGTTATGTAAATCCTTGCAAATATTTGTAATTTGGTTATACCATGAATAACTGTGGGAAGCACAAAAGAAATTTTAGAGTTTTGAATAAACTGGTCTTTTTTTTTGGCAAAAGTTTGATCTCATGTCTAGGTGTTTTGATACATAGGGATGTTACGATATTTTGTTATGGGTGCTGCATACGAGTCCTCTCTTATTGTATCGAAAATTCTACACACGTTCTGGAGAGGAACTTGTTTTCTCCCATTTGCCCCCATGTGGGATAGAGTTTGCCCATAGCGACGCGTCATGTAGGGTCACTGTATCCCACATGTACCTCGCGTGACTTTTGATGTCGACCGTATAGGCCGTATCCATATTGTGACGTCGTTGTTATCCATTATGAGTCATGATTTTTGCACCTAAAGCGGCGACCTCTCAACAAAAACGTCGTTTTAAAACTCTTCAAGCCTCGTTCCCTGACCAGAAAACAGACCCCTCGGATGGGCTTTTCTCATCCCACATGCCAGCATATGTTTGATAGTTATATTATCGTGAACTGTGAAATACCAGATTCTACATATTCCACTTATCACTTGACATTGTTTATTGATCCTTTTCAAATTCATAGCATCATTTAAAAACAGATTAACTTGCATTTTAGAATTGGACTCTGTTGAGATTATTCATATAAGTATTATTATTATGATAAGAATCTGTGTTAGATCTTGTATGTTCCAATGCCAGGCGCGTAGCCAGAATAGAAATGATGTGTACTCAAATCAGTGTAGGCAGGGGTCTGGGGGCCGCATTGAGGCCTCCAGTGGTTCCAGGGCTAAACCCTGGTAGGGGTCCAGGGGCGAAGCCCCCGGAAGCTCATGAAATATGACAATTTGAAACACCCAATTTCCACTGTAAAATGGCTATACAAATGACGAAGTTCGATTCAATATATATGTATCTATTTGTGCATTTTTTAATGTTCATATCAAGTTGACGTAATTCTTCTATTTCCTCGCTGTTCAAATAATCTCGTTTTTGTGAGGTTCTATATTTCCTATTCTCATTCTTCTTTGATTATTTTCTTAACATTTTATTTTTATTTATTTATCTATTCATTTATTAATTTCTTTAGCAAAATGATGTGTACGCAGTTGCGTACTTGCGTATGGGCAGCTACGCGCCTGAATGCTATATGTTCTCGCTTTCTCCGTCTTTTCTTTCTCTTTCCATGCCTGCGTCGTATGGTGTTGGGAAGGATTGTATTTACTTAGTCCGGATAACTATACCATCTGCTACTAACATTGCAAATAACCGTCCTAAGTCGGCACCGATTGCCCATTTATCTAGTTGGTTTATGCGTAGTCTTTTGTGTTTGGTAGTTTGTTGTCGTGTTCCCTGTTCTTTGTCCCCTTTGTTTCCATGGATTTGTATGTCTACCTAAGGAATATCTAGATATTGACATTATGTTTGCGGCCGGTAAATGCTGATTCTAATGCAATGCCGCTAAAACGTTGAATTTCATTGGTTGTTTGCTCCTTAGTTATGGCTGTAAAACGAGAACATACTAGGCTTTGACGTTGCTATAACGTCACATTTCACTGTTTATTCACAAAAATATAGATTGCATTAGAATGGGAATAACTAGATACTGACGTTATGTTTGTGGACGGTAAATTCTGATTTTACATCCGTAAACATCCGTTTTTCTAATGCGTCGCCAGAAAAACTCATTTGTGACCGTAAAATCAGCATTTACCGTCCGTAAACATAACGTCAGAAGCTAGTTATTCCCTAATTTTACGGTCGCAAACTGTGTTTTCTTACAGCCGTTACTAAGAGGCAAACAACCAATGAAATTCGACTTATAGTGACATTGCATTAGAATAAGTGTTTTCACAAGGGGTGCTTTGGTGTTTCGTTGTGGCTGCTGCAATCGAGTCCAGTTTGATCCTCTCCTTTCTTTAATCTTACACTTCATCGACCAATGCGACCTGGTGACAAGTTTTCCAAACGCTACAAACTAAAGTATAATCATTGTCATAACAAATACTCTTTACTTTTGCGGTGAACGTTCAGGCAAGCTTCGGAAGAGGCCGAGTGGGAAATAACTTCCTTCCTTTTGGATATCAAATCTGAACAATATCATTATGAATTATGCCCATATTAGGAAGAACATGCCTTTTCTACAATGGAGATGCTTGCGTTTCCTTTATTGATTGGGAGATAAACATCGTCTATGAGAACGTTATTTATTTGCTGAATGAAAAAAATAACGAAATCTGGTCAATATGCATGATATGAGGCCATTTCGCTTTTCAACGTACGAAAATGGTTATACCAATAGTTTTTAGTTTCTTGCAAGACTTCTAAGAAAAAAACTACATGGAAAATTCCACTCGAAACAAGATGTCTTATATTATTGAATTGTATTTCTTCTCAACGTTTAAATAATCAATACAAAAATATGTGTTCTACTGAAATAATTCTAGTGAAACAGTAAATGTTTACCAAGGCGAAAAAACCAGTAAATATATAAAGACACAAATTCTAAAAATGAACTGGATTATGCTATACAACTCGCTAACGTCATAACTATAGATATGCAATGAGGAAATTTAGAACAATTTATCCAATCTTATGACAGGGAACTAACAAATTTATATTTAGGGAAAAAACGAAGCGTTCCAACTGTGCTACCGGAGTACAGCCAACTTCGCAACCTACGTACGGTTACATAACCATTCAGAAAATCAAATCAACGGGTCCTAGATCGATAATTCAAACGTATATATGAATATCAAAAGTATATCTTTGTCTTTGGTTCACTTTTATTAATTACAATAAAACGTATATATTCACTCCAATATTGATAATTTTAGCGACTAGGTTTTTGTCCCACCTCTAGCTTGCTAGGGGTCCGTCGATGCTCAATTGGTGCTCTATTGTGGGTGTTGTTGGGATTGTCGTCAGGATCTTCTTTATCTCTTAAGGTGGACGTTAGTCCCCGAGGATACCATTCGCCTAGTTTCACAGTGTTTCGGCACGTGACCACACCATTTGCTAATAGCAGATGGCCGTCCAAAGTCGGCACCAGGTGCACATTGGTCTCCGGCCTTTTATGTGTTGTCATTAATGTTTGATGTTTCGGTACGCCAATTTTGATTGTCTTGTATGATACTCTAGTGAATATTGTCTTGTCTTTTTTGTGGTTTGTAAATTATGTCTGATGTCATTTACGTATCACTTTTTTGTTGGTTTATTTCGCTGGATGAGTGCAGGGTAGTCATGCTGGTGATCATCCCCTTTTCTTTACTTGATATATATGTGTATGTTCTCCGTCACAAAAGATGGATTACTCTGAAACTAAGGGAATCTCCTCGAAAGCATAGCTCTATCCTTCGCTTGTTCTTTAGCCGTTTGCCCTTTGCCGTGTGGAGCTCGTAAGAAAGTTCCCCGCGAGGGATTTGACAGTAAGTGTTTTGAATATACTTCCCTGACAGTGTCGCCATAGCACTTTCTATATAGACATAGCGTCAGACAGTGCATGAATTTTATATATTTTCATTTCCATGCTTCATAAACATCGACGGCGGGTGCGGCTAGCCAACAGGGGATGCGCACTCCTCCCGGGCACCTGGTCCCACCTCTAGCTTGCTAGGGGTCCGCCGATGTTTAATTTTGCGCTCTTTTGTGAGTGCTGTTGAGATTATCGTCAGGATCTTCTTTAACTCATTTAGAATAAATCTAACGTCTTGTTTTAACTCATTAGAATTTCCCTCTACATATATCAGTATTTTCTTTTTTTTAGATTTTTTTTTCTATTTCGGCCTCAAACATCACCAATGAGGTGTTTCTTATTGAAATGCGCATTTGGTGCACTTAAATTATTACACTAAAACAAATATTTCAATATTGACAATTCAACGGAAAAGGCAATCTCAAGAGAATTGGTTCTTAAATACACAATATGGATAATATCACAAGCTAGTTTTTGGTCTATGTTGTAATTGGACGCCCTACTCGACGCGAGATGACCAATGGTCATCGGATTTTGTGTTGAAATTATACATTCCATTGCTCAAGGTACCCACCATGGGTGACATGTATCTTTTGAGTTGATGTGTACTATTAGCTTTGCAGATAATTTGTTTTTCTATAATACTGGGAAATAAATATTCTCAGAAATGCTTTCAATACACAGAGGTCAGCTAGTATAAACAATTTTAGGATACTTAAATCGCGGGGTTCAGGTCACTTGAGGCAGTTCTAGTTTTCAAATGCTGCTTGATATATCTGGTAATTAAAGTACGCTCGACCAAAACGGTAATAGTAATAAAAACCGCATTCCACACCTTGCCCTGTTTACTACCAAAGTACCAAAAAAACAAAGACCTTCTTGCGCACTAGTGTGGTTTAAGCTTCCGACAAAAACTTTCAACATCAGTACAACTTATCTAAGTACTAAAAGGGAAATAATGTTTTCGGAAGTAATCATATAGCTATATAAGAGACTCATAGTGAATCCAGAGTTAAAGAACAAGTAACACGCGAGCCAGAATGACATCAGTTCAAGTTTTCCAGTGTTTAGTGGTAATATTTTTATTGGCTTTTCTTCTTACACATAACATTATCCATCATGATCGAAGATGCCTCTCGTGCTGAAACATTTTCGATTCTTGTCATTTTAAAATAAATGAAATGTTTTGTTATTGGATAGATTGTGTTGACCCTGCACGTGGTCATTGTCATTGGTCAGTTTGGAAGAGAGCCACCAGAAAACTTAACAATGGACCAAATCATTTTGAGGTCAATGGGCGGAATGGACGGTAAGCTTTTTTCATTATTGTTCAATCAAATCATTTCTGCTAATTCTTATGGTATAATGTATTCTTTATGTTCACTACATTTACGTCCAATTGAAATGATGAAATAATCTACCTTTAAAAAGAAAAATAATAAAATCAAGAGGTATTTGAAGATTTGAAGAATTTGCTTTATAATTTGGAGTGTAATGAATGCATGAAAAGCACTGCTTCCTATATATCATAATTAGTGAATACTTTTTGTGACAAAAAATCATAAAGAATCTTTATATGTGCTGATAACATTGGATAGAAGAACAATCAAAACAGCAAAATAATCGGAACATCGGAAACATATAAAACCCGAGTAGAGCATAATTGCTGACATTTTCGGCCTAAAAATCAGTTTATACTAAAGTATCCCCTAATAGTAAAAAAAACCCTTAATCAG
Organism: Pinctada imbricata; assembly: GCA_033119305.1. NCBI lineage: Eukaryota > Metazoa > Mollusca > Bivalvia > Pterioida > Pteriidae > Pinctada > Pinctada imbricata. Next base: position 20,635,480 of record VSWD01000008.1, on the reverse strand, counting down.
TAACCAAGAAAAGAAAATATGTACATACATTTCTGTCGTCTCGAAGAAGGATGTAAAATTGTTCAAATAATATTTGATATACTTTTTTATTTATAGCAAAGTCCCTTGTCATTTTTCTATGCTATCAAAATCCTGTTTTATCGTGAAATAGGAAGTTGACCCTCTTTTCGTTACTTTGCTCTCAAGCTCTAGACAATTCTATTGATTTCCTCTGAATACGACTAAGTTTGATTAAATTGGTAATAATGCCATTATAACAAATGAGTCACTAGCATCTGACTTGAAAAACAAAAAACTTAATGATGTAATCCGAAGCAGAAACCCTCCTGTACCGAGCGTCCAGACGAAAATAATGAGAGAAGGAGCGTAGTGAATCATACCCTGACACGTGGTGCTAGATGAATCTCAATGTAGCGTCACGCTTGATTTGATCAGATAGGGATCTGTTGATCACAGAGCTCGCACACACTGATGTAAACTGTGGTGCCAATAGCCACGTCTAAAAACAGCATCACAAAGAAAAAGTTCAATTTCTGTACTTACACCTTGGCTTGGATGGCGACAGCATCCATTAACCCTGACTAAGACTTTGAACCCGTCTGGGTTTCAAAATTCCGAACTAATGATATTAGGTAATTTTGAAATAGATAGCTAAATTATATATATTTAATAATATTAACAATAATACCACAAGAACGCTTAACAAGACCTTCGTAAGTACTATTTTTATAGGCAGACAATTTTGAAGGGTAAAATATGATATAAGTATTAGATCTCAATTTCACGAAGGGAAACGTTAAATATCAAATTCGACATAATAATTTGGTATCTGGCAATGACGCACGTGTACTTTCAATTGTACTGCAAGAAACAATAAAAGTGCAAAGTCATAACATATTTTTTCAAAGTTTAAGATCCAATAAGTACAAGAATTGAATTTTGAATTTCAGAATGATATACATTTCATTCGGCCTCTAGCTGTTCTTTGTTGTATATTAGCTGTTTCTTGTTATATATTCTATGTGGTCATTTTAAGATGAAAAGGAAAACAGATGTTTAAGAACATACTATACAAAAGGGAAACAAGATGAGTGTCATAAGTTAGTGAATCTATCTCTACTTCTCCACATCATCACGCATAAGATACATATTTCATCGCACGATTAGTAACACAGGACACAGAAATTCTGAAGTGAAAATAACACTGTAAAATACATTCATAATTACTCATCGCTTTTTATAACTCTAGGTGGTTCACAGCATTAACGATGAATGTTGCTTACCTATCCACATGATTTGATTTAAAAAATAAGTTTTGGCTTTCTTTTATACGACTAAAATAAAATTACCGTGATGATGCCTTTAATGGAAGGTTACATCCAATATTTTATTTAAAAGTAATGACAGTGACGTTATAAGTAGTTTATACTCTTAAATATCAGATAAATGCACATTTATTCTTTTAAAGATATTAATATTATTATATAAAAAGTCAATTATTAAGTGTAGTCTATACAAAAAAATGAATAGATAAATAAATAAATAAATAAATAAATAAATAAATAGATAAATAAATAAATAAATAAATGATGAAAAAAGAATGAAAAAAGAATGAAATGGAATAAGATTTCAGAAGATAGAGGATAAATAAGAGTATTACGAAAAGAAAATAAATTGAACCAAAGTAAGTAACGGATGAAAACATAAAACAAGTAAATAATTATTTCAAAAAGAATAAGTAATTAAAAAAGTAAATAACTATTTTATTCGTATCAGGGGTTGTCAGTCGATAGAGTCTGATATGCTTGTGCTTCAACAGATTATATTTTATCATTTTACTAACTTTTTCCTGATCCACCATTTTCCTTTTGCTTGTTGTGATCATCATAATGGTGATGCAGACAAAAACTATGTACCAAATATTCTAGGTTAAACCATGTAATAAATAGATAATTCAATGGATAGTGGTTAATAGTACATGTGTAATCTTCCTTTAAAAGTGCTTTCAAACCGCTTCTTGATTATCATTTAATTTCTGTATAATTTTCCAATTTCTTGAATATTTGTTTGATTACTTTTTTCCTCATGTTTGACACTTCTAGCCGTGGCCAACAGACTAACGTTGCCAGACGGCCTGCATTTAGTAGAGCTGGACATCTATATGGGCAGAGAGCAATATGAGGCCATTTATACAAAGAAACAGTAAGTTAGCTTTATGCTTTGAGTGTCGACCTCAGGAGTTAAAAAAACAAAACAAACAAAAACACAAAACAAAAAATGAAAAAAAAAAAAATCGAACAGAGACACAAGCACACCCTCCCCGAAATCTTCGTACACTTCATTTCCTCCTTCTCTATTTCCCCTCTCTGAAGCATTTGCCCTTTAAACTAAGTTTAAGTAGGAACAAACGACATAGAAGAGTGCGTGTTGGAATTCACAGATCGCTGTATACATGTATATATATTTATAAACGCTGCCTCAGCAAAACCATGCAATAGTGAAAAGGAGAAATGTAAAACTTCAAATTAACAATTGATAAACTGCAAGTAAAGAATTCGAACATCATAACAAACACAAAAAAATGGGTCACGGATAGTTGACCCGGCCATTGTTCTACTGGTAAGATGAAGAGACTAGCAACATTCGAACTTTCATCTTAAATTCAGAACATCTGGGGAATACAGTAGTTGATATGATGAAATAAATGATGCACAGCAGAGACATATATCTATGTATACATGCAAAGAACAGATGGCAATTAGCACGTGCAGGTCTAGATATGTTCGTATCATATGGCTGTTTAACTATTTGTTTTTGCCTTTCTTTTTGAGACATTTACAATGATCAAACAATCAGCATTTCAGCATGTTTATGTACATAGCATAATTATTGGCTCGTGAGCATGTCATAAAATTGAAATTATTGCAATATGTGAATCGGAAGCTGTGCTCGCTCTGCAGCTCTTAATTGATTCAATCGATGCAATTGGTTGAAACTCTGATGTAACACTGTCGTACATGTAATACTTATAAGTGCATCTTGGATTACTTATAGATTGTTACGCTGTCGCTTAGCTGTTGATAGATATTTTTAAATAGTTTATAAAAGTCAAATCTAAACCCAAAATCAGAATGTAAAAGTAACAAATGTTAAATGTCTTCAAATTCAATAGCATCGTTTAAGAATAGATACATTTGCAGTATGGACCAGACCCGCACGTTTCGGGTACTTAGCCCTTGTCTGTGATCCTCAATCTTAACAATGTAATATAGCCAAAGAGTGTGACAATTAGCAGGATGGGTGAGATAAGATGATACAGGGCCCACGTTTAAGAAATTTCAAGAAATTTAAATAACAGAAATTCGAATGCTTTGTGCCCTCGGGGATTCCTGTCCACTAGCAGTGACACTCTTCAAGTGGTACGAATGTTAAACGTCTTCAAATTCAATAGCATCATTTAAGAACAGATAAATCTGCAGCATGGACCAGACTAGACTTAACAACCAATAGGCTTACAAATTCTTGAAAGATAAATAAAACAGAAATATACATGTCTCATGAAAAAAGAAAAAAAAAACTTGACATCCAGACGGAGACAATAGCATAGCACAACATAAACATAGCGGACAACAATATCTTATCTATATTATAATTTTGAAGTTGGACTCACTTTATTACTGTTTCATGTTATTCAGAAAGAAAAGGAGAACGAAAAGAAAGGCAATCAGAGGTAACATTCTGAGATGGCCCAAAGGAGAAGTTCCCTATTACTTCGACAACAGGGGATATAGTTAGTATCTTTGAAAATGTCACGTGTCAGATTGTCAATCCAATCATATTCGATTATTTACATTTAAATGTAATTGTGGTATTACGAATACTTTTAATGTCAGGAAAGAAACAAGAAAAAGATAGAAGGAAGGAAACTATATTTTTTTTTTGTTTCTTCAGTTCGAACGTATGGATTTTTTATTCATTGTTTTTTCTTTTTGTTTTTAGATGATGTGGACAAGTATTTTGTCAGAGTAGCAATGCGTGAATGGGAGAAATATACGTGTCTTCGCTTCAGAGAGAGAACGAATGAACAGAATTACGTCTTGTTCCAGGATGGTTACGGGTACGCAGTAATTAATTATACCTTTATTTTGAATACATAAACACCCAACAGATACTTGGTTGGTAGTTTAAAAATGATGAAAGTGACGGATGATGTTTTGGATCCTTGCATGAATCTTCTGTAACGTGAAGCGACGGGGGAGCTCAATGAATGGGTCTAAAGTCAAGCGTACATGACCGCATTCCCGTCAAAGCTAGCTAGCCGTGGTTCAAGTGGATTCCTTAGCTGACAGTTCGTTGTAATTATTTTCAATAAATGCGTCGATGCTGAAAGGGATTTTGATTTAACTCATACCTGTAATCATGGATACTTTTTTCAGGTGTAACTCACAGCTAGGGATGGTCGGAGGTCCACAGGTTCTGAACCTAGACAAAAATGGCTGTCGATTTGTAAGTATTGTGTTTAAATGAAAATAAAAATCAGGATGTCAGTTTGAACTAATGACTATGACATCGTTAATCGATCATACCCGTTCAAAATACATTTGTATTTGCATCGATTCATAACAATAGACGTTTCCTATTTCGCCATCGCTTCGTCCTTCAAATAAACATCGAAGATCTACCCATCCAGTCTGAAAGAGAGAAAGTAATTAAGGCAAAATTATTAGAATTTACATTTGAAACGGCTGCGAATCCTGCAATAAACAATATTCCGATGTGAGACCAGGTGCCCGGGGAGAGTCATCTTCTCCTGTTTGCATGTCACCCATCGCAACAACTTCCATGAAAACTGGTCAAATTCGGTGATTGTCTCGATGTACATATTGATGTACATATCAGGTAAAGATGTCTTATTTGGTGATGTTGACAAGCATTCAGTCGCAATCCAGAATATCAATGATCATTCTGGAAAGAGGGATCTCATACGCTTTTATAAATCCCCCTTGAGTCCGAAGAACTTCTTCCAATAATGATTTCAGCCTGTGTATAATATAAACCTTTCAACAAAAGCAATATTGATTATTTTCTCGATTCTTGCAATCACCCTGAGGTCACCAAGCGAAAGTGAAAAAAGTCATTACATTCAATATTCAGTTTCCTATGCTTATATTTATTGCTCAAGACTTTTCGTATGGCAATTAACTTATAGAAGTTCTGCTTCCCTGGAACGCCAAGGTCATATGCAAAAATACCAGCTTGATCTGTTGCTGAATATATATATATATATTTCAGAAAGGACTTTATCTTCATGAAATCGCTCATGCGGTTGGTCTGATTCACGAACATCAACGACCAATCAGGGACAGCTACATTGATATTAGATATGAAAACGTCCAACCGGTGAATGAGACAGTGGTTCAATAAGTACCCGGATCGAGAGGTCAACAGCTTTGGGGTCGATTATGAATATTCATCAGTTATGCATTACGGAGTCACTGTAAGTATGCATAAACGAAGTAAATAAATGTAAATTCAAAATAAGTTGTCTTCTGGTATAATTAGGACATAATTCTCACAGATTTTGGTCATAATACATTGTTAAGATTGATGATCACTGACGAAAATAGATACCCGAAACGTGCATGTCTAGTCCATGCTGTAAATTTATCTGCTCTAAAATGATGCTAATGAATTTGAAGACGTTAAACATTTGGCAAAAAAGATCAAATATATTAATGGTTATGAATTACAGCGACCCCTTTTTTAAAAGAGCAAAGATAACATGTAAGGAGTAAAACAATGTTTAAAATAAATTGGCACAGGTAATTAAGAAATTCGAATCGGATATCAACTAGAATATTGGTATAAACTTTCTTTTCTCTAGGCTTTTTCTGCCGATGGCAGATCAAAAACAATAAGACCCAAGCCTCAATTCCGTGACAGAGAAGCAGAGATTGGCAGAGTTTATAAGAAGGAACTTTCATTCACGGACATTGAGACTGTCAGTAAAATGTACGGCTGTGGTAAGTGTCACTTGCTTCACTGATTCTGTGCAAAGTAGATTCTTTACAATCGTCAATATTTGAATATAAGTTCTATCGTAATCATTTAGTGCACCATATGCAAATTTCAACAAATAAATCAAAGGAGGGGATCTCCATCAACACTCGCTTGCAGTACCCACAGCAAAACCTCAAAACACCCAATGCAAAAAAAACAGAGAAGCCGCGCAGAGAAAGCCGCGCAGAGAAAGCGACGCAAAAAGTACAAGGATCACCAAATCACATAGAAACATCAAACACAAATAATCAGACATAAACCAACGAGACCAATGAGTAATAGGTACCGACTTAGACTGTCATCTGATGCTGTGGCTATCCGGATTACATGCACATAACCCTCCCACTCTTTCGATTACCCAGAGGTCTCGAAGAACGCACAATTTTGGTTTAAGATAACCTCCTCGCTGTAAGATGAACATACATAGAGACAGCATGGCACAGGAGCCCAAGAAACACATAGATGGATATGTAAATGGATATAAAAACAGAAGGCTCTGCCGGCTGTAGCGAGCTCATGTATGTTATCACCATGGGAGCTCGACTGACATTGAGAGGGGACAGGTGGTCGGGGCTATGTATCATCAGTCACGCTTTAGGCCAAAAGAAAGGGAAGCCAATCTGTGAATTTATGAGGAGCAAATTTTAAAAGAAAGGAGGGAATTTCCAACAAGACCGGGTTTTTAGTAACAACAAAACACTATCAAAACACTCAAGTGAAAATACAGAGAAGATATGCACGACAAGAGACACAAAAGGGACAAGGTAGAGCAAATATCAAAACACCAAACACAAAAGACCACACATAAACCAACGAGACCAATGGGCATTCGATGCTGACTTAGGAGGACTATCTGCCACGTAAGTAGCAAATAGTGTGATTATCCGAATTACATGCACACAACCATCCCACTTTTCCGGTTACCAAAAGATTTCGAAGAACTCAAAACGGTAGTGTAAAATACACTCCTCATTGTAAGATAATCACACAAACAAGACAGTAAAAAGGGGCCCAAGCAACGCACAGATGAATATGTAAATGGATATAAATTGTTCGTATTAAAATATATGTTCTTAACATGGGGCGTGCGAAATACAGTCCGTGCTCTATCTTCTCTAGCGAGATCATGCATCACCCGAGGAGTCTTTATCTCTAAAGAGGTTTGGAGAGGGCAAGATCATGGAGTCTCGTCTTCACAGTCAGTCAGATTGCAAGTCCTAAGTACAAGGTTGAAGATTGGTCAAGTTGTAAATATTGAAATATATGTTCTATAGTACCAATTTTGTTGTACTAGACACGTGTTTCGAATATTTTAATCCTCGTCAGTAGTATTTCATGCCAAACAGTTTAAATAAAGCCAAAGTGAATTTTCCTGGCGCAATCTACAATACAGAGCTTTAATTTCCTCTTGCAAAATGTGCGGCTTCAAATTTTGTGCAGTGTTTATTCAGAAGCGTATCTAAGTGAAAAATATGGCCAACAATCGTTGGAGGGTAGGCGCAAGGAGCTTAATTCTAAACATGACTGAAAAACAATTATGCCGAAACCCAGCTAAATACAGAGCTATGCAATGAGTTTTAGAAATTTAGGTCTGATTTGATAACAGGAAATTTAGAATAATTTCAATGCAGTGCGTAAACACTAAAACTAGGTGAGCGATATCCTCGGGGACTCATAGTCCATCAGCAGCGATACCAGCCTAGTGGTTGAAATTGTAAATATTGAAATATATGTTCTATAGTACCAATTTTGCTGTACTAGATTAGTCATGCCAGGTGTCCGTCTGGTGACATTAGGATCATATCCACGGTATTAAAGGCGTCTGATGATTCTGACGTATTACATGTATCTAAAAATGATCTGAAATGTATGCCGAATGGTCATCTTAGGACATAGCTATGCCATTAAGGAAATAAGTTATAATATTTTCAGCAATTTGTTCTGTTAATAATTACTAAATTCTAGTTAGTAAAACATTTTTGAAATTGAACTAGAGTGGAAAACGTCTTTTTGTGGTATCTTCTCTTTGTTTCGAAAACCTGCTCTTTCTGTCGCTTGTTTTGTTTTCAATTGGCATTTGAGGACTTTCAAGTAATATTGCACTCAGTAATGCTTCAGCATTAAAATAAAGCTTAAACTATTTTTTCAGCTGACCATTGTGACAGAAACTCCCCTAAATGTAACAATGGTGGTTTCCTGGACCAGAATTGTCAATGTATTTGCCCAGATGGTACTAAAGACTGTCAGGAGGGATACAGACGAGCGCCTTCAGGTACACTTTGGAACCTTTCGAACACTTCCGTATTATTACAAGTACTAGATCTTATAGATACTGATATGTCGTGGAAATTCAGGTAGAAATTATGGAAGGGATGTAGTCTAGGTTGTGCTAAATTTATATGTTATTCAAATTGAGGGGGATCAATATCAACACAAAAACAATTACAATAAAGGTTACATCCTTGTCGCAAAGAAATGGCTAACATCAAAAAGGGTTTGTATCATTTTTTAGCGGGGAGGCAAATCCTCCTTAGATCAAGATATTTCGGCAGATGTGCACAAATCTATTTTATTTTTGGTTCAGATTGTTTTATGAGAAAATAATTAAAATTATATTTTACAGACTGTAGAAACAATGGCAACGACTGGCAATGTAATATATGGGCCACCCAGGGAGAATGTGCCAGGAACAAAGACTATATGTACTCTAACTGTAGAAGGGCTTGTGGACTATGTGGTGACGCTTTTGAACAACATCCAGGTAAACTCTTGTCTGCCAAAAGTGGAAAAATTGGCCTGAAATCCCCTCCCCCTTTTTACTCCGATTTTAGGAATATAAAACTGCACATTATTGAAAAAATCAAATGTTGAAATTCTTCAGCTGACCTTAAACCCTTCACTGAAACAAGATCTTGATCCGTGGTCATAAGAAAGAATGCAAATATCAATACGTCATCGACTTTGTGTAGTGACGTATCGCGGTACACAAGACACTGCTCACGTGACTTCTATGATATTGATATCCTTGAACTTTGATATCACATAACGTCTTTCAATTTTTGTTTGAGAACTTAATTATAGCTTTGAAAAGCAATTATTTGTATCAGCATTTCTATTACAGAGATAGGAAACCAATGTCGTAACTTTTTTGATGACGCAACGTGTGAGAAGTGGAAAGATTTGGGAGACTGTGTTGTAAACGAACAATGGATGAAAAAGAATTGTAAAAAGACCTGTGGGATGTGTGTCGACGGAGGAACGTTACCTGGAAGTATGTATAACATGATTAGAAAAATACGAAGAGCAGGTATATACAATATAGACTTTAAAACAATAGCAACAAATGAAAGACTGGAAAAGATTATTATGTACATAATACCACACCATTTGCTACTTGCGTGACAAATGGCTGTCCAAAGTCGGCACCGGTTACCTATTGGTCTCGTCGGTTTATGTGTAGTCTTTTGTGTTTGATGTTTACATGTCGTGTGTCTCTTTTCCGTCTCGTGCTGTACTTGTCTTTTGTGTTTATGCATCGGGTGTTTTGGTGTTTTGCTGTTTTGCTGTTGATGCTGCAACGGGGTGTTGTTGGAGATCTCCTCCCTTCTTTTGTAAGATACGAAAAGATGTTTACTTTGACAATTACAAACCAAATCTGAATCCAATGAAAACTTGAGATCGCGTGGATAGCAGAAAAAAACCAAATAAACAATATTAAGTGGTGTTAATTAAATCTGCTTTTAACAGTAGGCTGAAATGAATCACTGATGAGGGTTAAATACCCGAAACGGCATGTCTGGACCATGCTGACAATTTATCCGCTCTTAAATTCGGTCTTTTCGAAATAGAGAGTTACTTCCCATTTGTGCAGGTATCTGACGTCAACGCATTGTGACGTCATCAAATTCTATGGAAACGAGCATGAAATTCAGGGAAACAGGGTTACATATATGACGTTTTCAAAGGAATTTGATGACGTCACAATGCTTTTACGTCAGATACCTGCACAAATCGAACGTAGTACTGTTAATTCGAAAAGACGGAATAATGCTATCGAATTTGAAGAAGTTTTTAAAACATTTAAGCACATTCAGACATCAATAGATATTTCCAATTCGAAAAAAGGACAGTACTGTATGCACCAAGTATTACGTACACCAATGACTGAATAGGATACCTATATTTGGATAATGGAAACCCTGTCTAAAAATCTAAAAATATCTATAATTGGATAATGGAAACCCTGTCTAAAAATCTAAAAATATATTTTTTTGCTATCCAATAAAAACATACATTCCATTCTTTACGAGTATATTTATTGCGCTACAGCTAACTGTCCAAATGCTTACACCCCGGAGGCGAAATGTTATGAATGGGCACTTAAGGGGGAATGTGGTGCAAATCCAAGATGGATGCCCTTCAACTGCGCAAAAGCTTGTCGCACTTGTGAAGGGGGAGACGACGATGGTACAATCTTCACAAACAAGCCACCAGTGGGTAGGACAACAAGATCTCCCGTGGTAACAACACGGCGACCATTTGTAACAACAAGGCGACCACCACGATTAACCACACGCAGACCGATTCTTAGGACCACCACCCAGCCGAGACGACTCCCAGATTGTTATGATAGATACGATACCGTACAATGCCAGGGTTTTGAAAACAGACATCAATTCTGCAGTGTTCATAAAATGTGGATGGAGGCTAATTGCTGTTATACGTGTAAATGTAGCAAACCAGAAGAGAATGAAACAGTAGAACGTAAGTTTTAGATAGAGGGGGCATTTTCATTATCACAATTCATAAACAATCAAAATTTCATGAAAAAAGATATGGGTGTCTTCCTCTTCTTACTGATGATACATAAATATACAGATTTGATATCCATTCAATTATGGATTGGAAAAGAATTAAGATAATTTTGATTGTAAAGAAATATTTCAGTAAAATAAACATCAAAGAAGTACCTATCAGTTAGTCAGTCTCACAGTCTCGAAAATTTCCTGGGAAAACATGCGAATGAAAAACCTTTAAAAGTTAAGGAATTTAGATTATCAATATGTAAACCAAATATTTGTGCTTAATGTTTTCTTCAGAATTCAACAGGCGTTGTAATAAGGGCACAGACGAATTATCAGACGGTACTACAATTCTAGAAGATTGTGAAGACAAAAATAAGCATTGTGAATCTTGGGCTCAGCATTCACATTGCGTTATAAACCCGGACTACATGAAGAAAAACTGTGCACGATCATGTAGAACCTGTACATCTGGTGAGTCTAATATTGAGGAATCATTTTGTCGATATTTTAAGTGAAAAAGTAAAATGTAAATACCTTTGAAACGACCTTCCTATATTTTTGGCCACATCTTCTTGATAGAGCCCACACAAAATCTGGAGCCGTTCAATTTCAACGAAAAAGTTATCTAAAATTTCGAAATTATCATCTATAGGGGATGCTTAATTTACTTTGGTTTCTAAGAGTAAGGAGAATAATTTTAGCTTGAAATACCACTGCTGATCGTTCGTTATCCGGATCATGCATGTTTGGTGTACAGATACATTTTTGTAAAGTTTTTAAGCAGAGGGCTGCATTGAGCAACAGATGCTTTTTTCTTTATTATTTATCGATTTAAACTACCCAAATGGTTACATTTTCTTCATTTTATATATCTTATTGAATATTCTTTAGCCAGAAAAATTCCAATCCATTCATATTTCTTTTACATTTACAAATATAGATTTATGAGTATAACATATCCTTCGTTTTCCTTTTCAAAGTAGGACAAAAGATGTATGTGAACTTTGTTATCTTATATTCAGGTTTGAAGCTTGAAGACGACATTCAAAACGATGGAGGATACACGATTACAGAAGAAAATGTCGGAAAACCAGGAAATGGGCAACAAAAAATTGCTTTCAATTTATCAGTACTATCAGTAATTCTTATTGTATGCAATTATGTAATATGATAGGATATGTTTGCATTGTCTTCCACATTCTTTTACCATATCTTATCAAAAATGACCTCCTTTATGACTCGACAATGCAGGGTACTATATACTCTTAGTTCTTTCGAGTTGTATAGGTACACATTTCCTTTATCTTAAAAGGAGTTTTTACATAATTTTGGTGAAACAACTCAACCCTGACTTGACCGTGTGCTCTACAGGCACATGCATGAAATAAAAAGTTACACGACCGGTTGTATGCAGACCATCATCAAACTGTGATGCTTTTAACAACGCGTCTATGATGACGTGATCATGCCTACTAATATTTTTATTTTTGATGTTCGAAGATTTTTTCTTAAGTTTTTATTCTATATTGCTACTAATGAGTTCTTTTTAAAAGTATAGAATGTTTTAATAAGTTTTGACAGTTTATTGAAGTATGAACTTTTAGTATGTCGCATCACAAATTATATGATTATACTTAGTTATAATTGTAACTACGCAAAAGAAGGTTTTTCGAACTGACCTTGTAATGATCGACATTAAAGATCCGACTACAACATAAATGCAGAAGGCAATGTAATGGTCAATAGGGCCAATTCTAGTTTATACCTTTTCGGACATTTCGTTGAATATTAAGGCGTTCAAGTCTTTCAAGTCTTGTATATTTCTGTGATACTCCTGGGAGGACATCCCATTGTTGTTCATAACTGTTCTTGTACAGATCATATAATGAACTTGTCACAACATATCACTCAGTAAGTGATTCATCTTGTTCATTTTAATATATTATATTCATAATCCACTTGTAAATACATGAATGTATTTATATAATGCAACTTATTTGAATATGAATATATTGTTTTTTATATTAATTATTTATTCAAATGACAGTTTTTTTTACATGATTTATCATGGCTTTGATTGAAACAAGAAATATCCCGTATGGATTATTATTCGATCTCCATCGTTTTATTGCAATTTGAAAACTTAAAGATCATTTTGATTTTATACATGAATCGCAAAATGTGCCATATAATATTATAGGTATAATAAGACATTCCGTATTCTCGAATGTTGAATTGTAATTTTTGTACTAGAATTTTAAGTAAACTCTGAAAGATTTAATTTTTGTAGTTTTTTTTTCATGCCGGTAAATGTGTCAGATTCGGTGCTTTGGATGGTTCTAGCTTCAAATTCGGTCTTTACGAAATACAGAGTTACTTCCCATTTGTGCAGGTATCTGACGTCAACGCATTGTGACGTCATCAAAATCTATGGAAACCAGCATGAAATTCAGGGAAATAGGGTTACATATATGACGTTTTCAAAGGAATTTAATGACGTCACAATGATTTTACGTCAGATACCTGCACAAATCGAACTCAAGACTATAAAATCGAAGAGACGGAATATTTAAGACATAAAAAATGACAAGCCGGGCTATATTGTCTCATAATGCCCGAGCGTCCTCATCCGATCACATTTATTACCGAGCCGCGTCAGCGGCGAGGTGATAAATGTGATTGGCTGAGGACGCGAGGGCATTATGAGACAATATAGCCCGGCTTGTCATTTTTTTATTTCTATTCTAATGATGACTAAACTTAGATTAATGAAACACAGACGACAAAATCGATTCTTGGTAAAAACCAGTTCCTGCCGGTTTATCTGCTTTCAGAAAATGGGTAGGCGTGGCTTATCGCTATAGGGCCTATATTGGAGAATAGAGCCCGGCTCGCGTCTGTTGTCTTAATAGGGAAAAAGAATCAAGTCATATTAGAACTTTCAATATTATTGACACCGAGATGCTATAGTAATTTATATTTTCATTGCATGATCCAAAATGCAGCAATGAGAAAGTCACTCATTCACAAATATACATTACCCTTAGTTAAGTTGTTTCTCTATTAATCGCCTTGCCCTCAGAACGAAGTTGTTGAAGTTCGAGGTAGATCTGGAAAAACAAATCAACTGCGATGGAATAAACCATAGGCAGGGGACGATAGAATTTTATAAACGTCTTCAAATTCAATAATATCATTTAGAACAGATAAATTTGCAGTATGGACCAGACTTGCACGTTTCGGGTCATTATAACCCTCGTCAGTGATCCCCAATCTAAACAATGCAATTTGGCCAAAGAGAGTTAAAGTTATTATGTCCTAAAATAAACCGAAAGAAGAAGCGGGATGGGGACATTGGTGAGGGGACATTTGTAGGTTGAAGTTGAAGTCGGTATGTTTGTCATGTATCTAAGTATTTAGATATTCATTGTCGACAAAAGATAACATGGGATCTTAATTTTGGCTATTGCTGCACACTAATAGAATGTGAAAAGGTAATCTGCAAGATGTGTATTAACTATTATGCTTGCTCTTTCTGGGCACCTGGTCTCACTCCCATATCGGGAGTTCGCTTCTTTTCATGTGGTGGAGGTTTTTGTTTGTTTGCTTTGGTTTCTGTTTTATCCTGATTTTGTATGCCTTCGGTTTCTGATTTTCTGAAATATTGATTTTGTGCTGTATACAGGGATATAGTCATTATCCATATTTGTCATTCAATGAGAGAATGTCATCAATATATTACTTAAAATTCACAGCATCATTTGAGAATAGATACATTTACAGCGTGGACCAGACATGCAAGTTTCGGTGATCCTCAATCTAAACAATGTAATACCGGTATGGCCAAAATCTATGAAAAGTATGTCCGAAAATACCGAAAGACGTAGCAAGATGGCTGGGATATGATGCTACAGGACCCAGGTTAAAACATACTAAGTAGTTGCTGAAAAGTCGAAGGTGTTTCAGTTCTTGATTGAACTTTCGTTTAAAAGCAGGCCTTCATGGAATATTTCCTTGGTTGACTCATTGTGTCAACAAGAAAGGAGGGGATGTTAACCGTCTTTCAATTCAATAGCATCATTTAAAACCTGATAAATTAACAGCATGGACCACAACACCTAGTTGCAGCACCAACAGCAACCTCCCAAAACACCCACTGTAAAACACAAAGAAGACACGCACAGAAAGAGACGCAGTGGTACAAGGAACGTCAAATCACAGAAAAACATAAAACACAAATGACTACACATAAACCAACGAGACCAATGGGCAAACGGTGCCTACTTAGGACGGTCATCTGCCACGTCAGAAGCAGACGGTGTGGTTATCCGGGATTACGTGCGCACAACCCTCCAACTATTCCGATTACCCAGAGGTCTCGAAGAACGTACAATTGTTGTGTAAAACAACCTCCTCACTGTCAGATGACCACACACAAACAAGACCGCAAAACACAGGGGTCCAAGCAACACAGATGAATATTTAAATGGATATAAAAACTGGACATGCATAATACAATCTGTGCTCTGCCGGCTGTAGCGAGCTAATGTATGTTATCACCCGAGGAGGCCGACTGACATTGAGAGAGGACCGGTGGTCGGGGCCCTGTCTTCTCTAAAGAGGTTTGGACTGGGCCCTTCATGGAGTTCCGTCGTCACAGTCAGCCAGAGTGCAAGTATTAAGGATGCGCTGGTACAAGACTGTATATTGGTCAAGTACCAAGCCCAGTCTCCGTTTGGTGACATTAGGATCATATCCACGGTATAAAAGACGTTTGATAATTCTTACGCATTTTTATGGTAATTCTGTCTACCTTTGATCCTTCTTATTCTGTTTATCATGTACCATAAAATGAAGGTGGAGAAATACCCAAAGTAATATACTCTGTTGCTTGTATGGGTCCGAATTTCAAAAGTAGTTGACAATAATTTTTGAAAAATTTCCAGAATGTCTTTACAAGTTTGTGAAAGCGAAAACCTTGACCTAAAAGTTTCTTATTTATTTGTAAATTTCTATTATGAAAATCAAAATGCTCTAGCATACCGGATGAGCTGCGTAATGTAGATACCATAAGACGGTAATCTAGGAGCATCACCATCAAGCCAAGGGAAATTTACTACTTTTTGTCATACACACTTGTATGAATCTCTCCATTAACAATTTGATATTCAGATCCAAAAATGGTGTTTCTGTGTTTGTAACATTCGCCTTGTTTAGAGTCAGTTCCTGTGGATAAATAACATTTTTATACTTTTCAAAAACAGGATTGTCGATAGTAAGAATATCATCCAGGTACCTAGGAGTACCATTGAAACATTTCACATCATCATGTTTTCTTTGTTTTTGAAGATTTTGGATAAATTCTTTTTTCATACGTGTAAAAAAAATAAATCTGCAACAAGACGCGCGCACAATTAGTACCCATAGGGATCCCTACAACGTGCTTGTAGAGATTCTCACCAAATGTTACATAAATGTTGTCCAAAAGAAAGGACAAGGCAATACAAAGGTCACTACATGTCCATGATTTATATGATTTGTATTCTGTATTGGAAAAGAAACCCTTTGATTCAGATGTACAAATATAAGTTTCCCCCTCTCGGTGAAAGCACCATTTAATGAGTTTGGACAATTGATCATTAATTTCATCGTGAGGAAGCGTGGTGTACATATTTTTAAAAAAAAAAGTCGTTTGAAGAAATCGAATTGGCTTGAAAATTTCTAGATTTCATTTTGTCAATCACATCCCCTGAATTTTTAATAGACCAAAATAAGTTTACATCATTCCTGTTAAGAACAGTTTCACAATATTTTGCTACGTGTTCCTTTATCGTCGTGAGTGCTGACGTCAGATTTCTGTTGTATTGAATATTGTAGTTGAGCAGTTACTAGAATTAGCAATGTATCGAAATTTGTAAGGAGACTTGTGCAGTTTTGGTAGGCAGTATAGTGTAGGAAGATCCAATTTAGAAATAGGGATGTTGAAGAAAGAAATTTCACTGTTGTGTTTGTTCAAAATGTTAGGAACACTTTCATTGCTTTTGATATAAGTACTTGTAGACGAAAGTTCCGAAACCAAAGTTGATATGTAGTAACGTTTTCAACAAGAGTATCATTAGAGTTGCCCTCTTGAGGTATATAAAAGATATGCAGCTTTTGCTGGAGTAAGAATAAGACGGTCATTGAAAAAAACGTGGCTTCGTTACAAGAAGTCACTTCTTCACGCAGGTCATATTGATATATTAACGTATCCAATGTACAAATGAAGATCTCGCGGACGTCTCGTCCATTTAAACAGTGTTAAATTTATCTCGGTAATCTTCGGCAGTGTCTCGATAGTTTCCGTGGCTTGAGTGACGGTCGGTATGTTGACCTTTGGTGATAGAAACCATTATTTATGTTGTATTAGGTATATTTAGCTAAAAATATGCCATGATTCTAACTATATAATACACTTGATATTTATTTGTACAACGGATACCTTAACTTATATTAAAAGGATTATTCTAAAGGAGTCCAGCTCAATCGTGGTAGTCCAGTCCATGATTATCAGAAAATTGTACGTTAAATAAGAAAACCAGAGTAGGGAGGGGAGTCCTTACCATCTCGGCACATATCAACTCCTTATTTGTGAATTTGTTTTATTTTTTTTGGGGGGGGGGGGGGCTTTTTGGTTTTGAGAAAGGCTTGTAATATGCCTAAGGCAGCATTACTAGGGATTAACTCTAGTGTGCGAACGAAGAGGCGGAAATGATCGGCGCTTTACGAAGAAGGGATGTATATTACTCATATAAAGTCGCAATCCTTGTTCATTCACTTAAGTAACAATCATGAAGCCAATACCTTGGACACTGACCTACTAACCGAGTTTATAAGATGTCAAAAAAGGGTTCAAATTAATTATTGTTACTACAAGTTTCCGGTGCAGACTCATTACCGTTTCAATTATAGTCATGTCATAAAGTTGGGGCAGTGGATTTGAGGATTATATCACTGTACAATTGTCAGAACATTAATAAATTTATCACTGTAAAGGTATTATACTTAATGCCCTCTACATCACATCATCATTATGGAAAGAAGGAAGCACTCGAAGTTTCAAACTAGGAAGTTACTCATTAATCAGGATTCGTTGAAAGCAAAAAGCAAACACAGCTAGTTTAATTCAGAATCAACGCCAATTTTACTTAGACCTGGTAAATTTAGCAAATCTGAGTAGAACCCAGGAGAGCTATAATGGTCAAAAATATGTCCATCGTCCGACAAGTGCTCAATGTCTTTCTTCAAATTTGTCAGTTGATATCGTCATATTGTTCCACAAAAAGAATTGATTGTAATGAAAATCAAAGACAATTTTGGATCCAGACTCGACTATTCGAACACACACGAATATACGTATGATTCATTTTTTGTACAGGTTCACAAGTTATCTTTTCCATAGAAAGGAGGGAATCTCCAACAAGACTTTGGTAGCACCACGACAAAACATCAAAAACACCCCAAGAAGACATACACAGCAAGAGACGCAAGAGAAACAAACATACAATACACAAAATACATAAAAACACCAAAACACAAAAGACAATACATAAACCAACAAGACCAATGGGCAATCAGTACCGACCAAGGTCGGCCATTTGCCACTTTAGTAGCAAATGATGTGGTCATCTGGATTACGTGCGCACAATCCTCACTTTTTCGGTCACCCAAAGGTATCAAAGAAAGCATAATTTTGTGTATATTAACCTCCTCATTGTAAGATGAGCACACAAACAAGTCAGCAAAATGCAGTGATCCAAACAACACACAGATGAATTTGTAAATGGATACAAAAACAAAGGGCATACAAGTTCGTGATTTGCCGGTCAGATCGAGCTCATGCATGTTATCACCCGAGGAGTTCGATCAACATTCAGAGAAGACAGGTGGTCTGTCTTTTCTAACGAGATTTGGACAGGGCCTATCAGTCATATAGTCCAGTCGTCACAGTCAGTCAGAGTGCAAATCTTAAGAGACTGTAGATTGTTCAATTAATATGCCGAATGTCTTGTCTGTTTGGCGACAGCACCATCATATCCATGAAACAAAAGGCGTTTGAAGATTCTGACGCATTTTCGACAGAAATTCTGTCCACCCTTGATCATTCCATCTGACCAAATATATCTTCATTTGGACGAGTGATTTGTACTGAAGTACAAAATACTCCTTCATAGTCCTTACTACACTCAACGTCTTAGCGAAACGTTTTGGTCCTAAAATCAATCGGAATCATCCTTTAATTAAAGGAAAAGCATGTGTAAGAGGTCAATACTACTAGAAAAAGACTGTTTATCTCAAAGTACGGAAACTGTTTTCAATATATCTTAGGAATCCTATTTTAACCAAAGGTGATCGATCCTTCAAGTTTTTTTTATTTAAGTAGCCAAACAAAAGTTGCGTCCTTCAGACCAACGACAGAAAAACAAAACGATATCATGAAACCAGTACAATGTAAAGGGGAACCACTCTTTGGAAGATTTTTGTCGGCCAGAGTGTCTTTTCCTGCATTTCCCAGAGCAAGATTTTTTCATGGCCCTTCAAGTTAATTATCATTTTTTTCAAAATCTTTGACAAATGCATGATTACGAAAAAAATTTATCACAGCCCATAGGGCCAGAATATTTTGTTCACTGAAAATTGGAGATGGAATCATTTTTATGCAAAGCCTTCCATTACTTCCTTCATTAATGTATCCAATGTACAAATGGAGATCTCGCGGATGTCTTGTCCATTAAACATTGTTAAAATTATCTCAGTAATCTTCGGCAGTGTCTAGATATTATCCGTGTCTTAGACAGCGGTTGGCATGTTGACCTTTGAAACCAACTTTTATGTTGATTTATGGTTTATTTAGGTAAAGATATGCTGTAATTCTAACTATATAATAAACTTGATATTTATTTCTACAACAGATACCTTAAAATCATTCTCCTCGTTCTCATTTGCCCAAGGTATAAATATCACAAATATTACACATTCATTTGATAGTTCCATCTCAGTTTATTCTGTAAATATCAGTAACAATTTCAATCCAACAGCTTGAAAATTACTCAGCGATGAAATAAACTGTTATGTGTATTAAAACATATTTTCTGGACTTATTTTATCACATGATACACCCGTTATGCAGTTTCATAAAGCCATTTCATAATCAAATTTTATGATAATACGTTACATATTGCTCTGCTTGAATGCGATTGGTCAAGTTTAGACCTAATCACTTAAACTTTGACAAGTGTGACCTTTCAAACATCAGTCATTTGTTAAATTCAGAAGCAGATTCAATTTCAATTATCTTAAAAATTGTTGTTGTTGAATTAATTATTGCATTAAAATATCAAACAAATTTGAAATATTTTTCTCTTTAAACACAGAAAATTTTTACTATGGGTAACTACTTCTCATGGCGTAGCAGTCAATCTACTTCTAGGTTATGGCATAATTTGCCTCTAGTTCTCACAAACATTGATTTCAATTCAGAAAAACATATTTTTAGGTAATATCCTGTGATAAAAAGATTCTCAAATGAATTTTCATTTCATACAATGTACCCATGAAACTTGTGCGTTTTATATCCCCTTGCCAAGGCTCGGTGATATAAAACCCCTTGTCAAGGCTCAGTGATATAAAACAAACAACTCATTTCATAATCCATCGTATGAAATGAAAATTCCTTTGAGATCCTATATCTATAAACATATCACGATGGCTCGAAAAAAAAAAAAAAAGAAACAGTTTGGTAAATGTAAATTAGGCCAGCTGTAATTAATAAATAAGGAAAAAAATTGTAACATGCAAAAACTGTACATGTTTAGATGAACATATCATACATTTGTAGACTAGTATTGCAAGGTCCCTTATTGGCACCAAATAAAATTTATTACTTTCGTACCAAGACCCTTTTAAAACATATTAAGCTCTATGAGGAAAGCAGAATTAAAATTGGGTTTAAAAATATCACTTGTGTACTGAGGACCAATCTTACATTCTAAGATGATTTTAAATTGTATGAAAATATTGATGAAAATTTACATAATCGAGAAGCTAATGATTCCTTCCTGCTTAGAATATTACAAACAAATAAAGCACAGTGACAAAGAATGATGTATAACAATATCTGATCATATATGATATGAATTAGGTGTAGTTATTAGCTATCACTAGTTTACACCTTATCTGGCCATATAGTAAAAAACATAGGTAATCACAGATTACGAAGCTCACCTCGTGGCAGCAAAATTCAATTCAAACATATTTCTAAGTTCATGTATATTGGCTTTTAAAGGCAAAATCATTCAAGCGGAAAAAATAGGTCAATTTCATTTTATGAAAGTTTGATCAAAGATACATCCAATATGCAAGTTAAGTACATGAAGCACTTATACTTTGCTCAATATTGGCTTTTAAAGGAAAAATAACTCAAGCGGAAAAAGTAGGTCAAGGTCATTTTATGAAATATGACCAAAAATAAATCCAATATGCAAGTTTGGTACATGTAGCACTTATACTTTGCTCAATATTGGCTTTTAAAGGCAAAATCGCTCAAGCAGAAAAAGTAGGTCAAGGTCATTTTATGAAAGTTTTATCAAAGATACATCCAATATGCAAGTTTGGAACATGTAGCACTTATACTTTGCTCAATATTGGCTTTTAAAGGCAAAGTCACTCAAGTGGAAAAAGTAGGTCAAGGTCATTTTATGAAAGTTTGATCAAAGATACATCCAATATGCAAGTTTGGAACATGTAGCACTTATACTTTGCTCAATATTGGCTTTTAAAGGCAAAATCACTCAAGCGGAAAAAGTAGGTCAAGGTCATTTTATGAAAGTTTTATCAAAGATACATCCAATATGCAAGTTTGGAACATGTAGCACTTATACTTTGCTCAATATTGGCTTTTAAAGGCAAAATCACTCAAGCGGAAAAAGTAGGTCAAGGTCATTTTATGAAAGTTTGATCAAAGATACATACAATATGTAAGTTTGGTACATGTAGCACTTATACTTTGCTCAATATTGGTTTTAAAAGCAAAATCACTCAAGTGGAAAAGTAGGTCAGATGCTGCATCCGATGCATGGGTCCATCTTGGCATCCAAAGATGATTCACTTGTGCAAGTTTGGTTACTGTAGCATTAGTACTTTGTCAGATACTGAGCTACCCCAAACTTCTTAACCAAGTCAATCAAGTGGAAAATGTAGGTCAGATGCTGCATCTGATGCATGGATTCACCTCAGCATCCAAAGATGAATCACTTGTGCAAGTTTGGTTAATGTAGCATCAGTACTTTGTCAGATACTGAGCTACCCCAAACTTCTTAACCAAGTCACTCAAGCGGAAAATGTAGGTCAGATGCTGCATACGATGCATGGGTTCACCTCAGCATCCAAAGATGAATCACTTGTGCCAGTTTGGTTACTGTAGCATTAGTACTTTGTCAGATACTGAGCTACCCCAAACTTCTTAACCAAGTCAATCAAGCGGAAAATGTAGGTCAGATGCTGCATCTGATGCATGGATTCATCTCAGCATCCAAAGATGAATCAATTGTGCAAGTTTGGTTACTGTAGCATTAGTACTTTGTCAGATACTGAGCTACCCCAAACTTCTTAACCAAGTCACTCAAGCGGAAAATGTAGGTCAGATACAGCATCCGATGCATGGGTTCACCTCAGCATCCAAAGATGAATCACTTGTGCAAGTTTGGTTACTGTAGCATTAGTACTTTGTCAGATACTGAGCTACCCCAAACTTCTTAACCGGACATGGACGCGGACGCGGACGCGCGGGGGTATAGCATAAGCTCACTCAACTTCGTCGAGGTGAGCTAAAAATAAATCTACAGACTACATGACATATAATGTTCCACAGTACAATATTCAGTAGGGAGTATTTAACTGCACTTGAAATTAAAAGAACATAATTGTCACATAAGTACAATGAATGGCAATGTAGGTCAAGGAAACATGAATTGATGTACTCTGATAAAGACCTTTTGTATCTTAGGTATGATTGAAAAGAAGGGGGTGTGCAGATCGAATGAGAAAAACATAGGTAATCACAGATTACGAAGCTCACCTCGTGACAGCAAAATTCAATTCAAACATATTTCTTAGTACATGTATATTGGCTTTTAAAGGCAAAAACCACTCAAGCAGAAAAAGTAGGTCAAGGTCATTTTATGAAAGTTTGATCAAAGATACATCCAATATGCAAGTTTGGTACATGTAGCAGTTATACTTTGCTCAATATTGGCTTTATAGAGCAAAATCACTCAAGTGGAAAAAGTAGGTCAAGGTCATTTTATGAAAGATTGATCAAAGATACATCCAATATGCAAGTTTGGTACATGTATCACTTATACTTTGCTCAATATTGGCTTTTAAAGGCAAAATCACTCAAGCGGAAAAAGTAGGTCAAGGTCATTATAAGAAAGATTGATCAAAGATACATCCAATATGCAAGTTTGGAACATCTAGCACTTATACTTTGCTCAATATCGGCTTTTAAAGGCAAAATCACTCAAGCGGAAAAAGTAGGTCGAGGTCATTTTATGAAAGTTTGATCAAAGATACATCCAATATGCAAGTTTGGAACATCTAGCACTTATACTTTGCTCAATATTGGCTTTTAAAGGCATAATCACTCAAGCGGAAAAAGTAGGTCAAGGTCATTTTATGAAAGTTTGATCAAAGATACATCCAATATGCAAGTTTGGTACATGTAGCACTTATACTTTGCTCAATATTGGCTTTTAAAAGCGAAATCACTCAAGTGGAAAAAGTAGGTCAGATGCTGCATTCGATGCATGGGTTCACCTCAGCATCCAAAGATGAATCACTTGTGCAAGTTTGGTTACTGTAGCATCAGTACTTTGTCAGATACTGAGCTACCCCAAACTTCTTAACCAAGTCACTCAAGCGGAAAATGTAGGTCAGATGCTGCATCCGATGCATGGGTTAACCTCAGCATCCAAAGATGAATCACTTGTGCAAGTTTGGTTACTGTAGCATCAGTACTTTGTCAGATACTGAGCTACCCCAAACTTCTTAACCAAGTCACTCAAGCGGAAAATGTAGGTCAGATGCTGCATCCGATGCATGGGTTCACCTCAGCATCCAAAGATGAATCACTTGTGCAAGTTTGGTTACTGTAGCATCAGTACTTTGTCAGATACTGAGCTACCCCAAACTTCTTAACCAAGTCACTCAAGCGGAAAATGTAGGTCAGATGCTGCATCCGATGCATGGGTTCACCTCAGCATCCAAAGATGAATCACTTGTGCAAGTTTGGTTACTGTAGCATCAGTACTTTGTCAGATACTGAGCTACCCCAAACTTCTTAACCAAGTCACTCAAGCGGAAAATGTAGGTCAGATGCTGCATCCGATGCATGGGTTAACCTCAGCATCCAAAGATGAATCACTTGTGCAAGTTTGGTTACTGTAGCATCAGTACTTTGTCAGATACTGAGCTACCCCAAACTTCTTAACCAAGTCACTCAAGCGGAAAATGTAGGTCAGATGCTGCATCTGATGCATGGGTTCACCTCAGCATCCAAAGATGAATCACTTGTGCCAGTTTGGTTACTGTAGCATTAGTACTTTGTCAGATACTGAGCTACCCCAAACTTCTTAACCAAGTCACTCAAGCGGAAAATGTAGGTCAGATGCTGCATCCGATGCATGGGTTAACCTCAGCATCCAAAGATGAATCACTTGTGCAAGTTTGGTTACTGTAGCATCAGTACTTTGTCAGATACTGAGCTACCCCAAACTTCTTAACCAAGTCACTCAAGCGGAAAATGTAGGTCAGATGCTGCATCTGATGCATGGGTTCACCTCAGCATCCAAAGATGAATCACTTGTGCCAGTTTGGTTACTGTAGCATTAGTACTTTGTCAGATACTGAGCTACCCCAAACTTCTTAACCGGACGCGGACGCGGACACGGACGCGGACGCGGACGCGGACGCGTGGGGTTATAGCATAAGCTCACTCAACTTCGTCGAGGTGAGCTAAAAAGGCAGAGGAGGGAGCGGAGACAATCTTTTTATACGTACTATCATCCTTACATCTGAGATGTACATAATTATACGGAAAGTATAAATTACAATGAATTTACCTTGAATCACCTTACAATGTTTCTTACAACAAATTTACAAATACAAAATGGTAAACCTGGGCCGAAACCAAAAAACATAGAAGGGTAAGACAATCTTATTTGAAATAATGAATATAAGTATTAATTCATATAATATGTAAAACAATATGTATTTCTCAAATACCTTTCTCTACATTTTAAATTGAAAACAATTATGTTTGTAATTAAAATTGTTCATGGTATTTATATTTCAACATTCGAAATGCTACTTGAGTAATATTTCACGATGTAATAATTTCAATTGCACCATAAATTTTGAGCAAAAAGAAATATCAGTCAATAACAGTGGCGGATTCAGGGGGTGCAGAAGGGGTGCCCCCCCCCCCCCAGCACTGACCCAAAATTTTCCAAAAACAGGTATATTTTGGCCCATTTTCAGTCAAAATCAGCAAAATTTGCCCCTTGACCCCCTGGGCAAAGGGGGCGCTGGGTATGCCACTGAATAAAGATCAAAGTTTCAGACATATCATTATAATTAATTGAAATTATAATTCATATTCCATCAAAGAGAAGGTAAGGTAGATCATCAAAATGTAGTATTACATTAAGATTGTAATGCTGGTATAAGTAACACATATATACTGTAACTGTAGCACAGCTACTCTACGCCTTACACGAAAATTCAGTAAAATGATGTCACCTTTTTGCTACATCTTGACGTCACACATTATGAAATATTCATGGATGGCCACATTTGAACCATCTCCAATGGGTATGCTGTGTAAAATTTTGCTAGTAAGGCATAACAGTAGTGATGATCAATTTGCATGGTCAAACTGTGAAAAGATACCATATTTTCAGTAAAACAATGCATTTAATTGTTTTAAGAATTTCAATTATTATTGTAAACTTAGGTGATACATGTGACAATTACATGATTTTACCCCAATCAAAAGTACCTATAAAATTTATCAATTTATCCACATCGACAAGACTAAGTCAATTGACCCTTCCGAAAGCGGGAAAAATTTGAGAAATTCCATGACGTCACAATGCAATTTCGATGTTTGACCGAGGTTCGGAGCTTGTTTGTCCGAGGTAAACACATGGTAAAAGCATTGTGACGTCACGAAATTTTGCATTTTTTTCCCGCAATCGGAAGGGTCAATTAATCACAGTATGAATCAAAATGTCATGGTCTTTTTATAAAAACTGTAAGTACTTATGAGCAGATTTATAATCATCTGTACAAAAAGTTAAAATACAAGGCTAAACAAACTGCTAAATTAAATGGAATCCAAAGTGCCATCAACAAAAAATTTTTGATTCTGGATTATCTAAGTACTTAAATCATGAATAATATATGAATATCAAAGCTGGACCATTGCATTGTTAGAGCGTAATAAGCAAGTCTGAATTTCAGACAAACAAAAAAACAAATAAGCTTATAAAAAGCTATGTGCCATAAAACCTTTGATTTCTATAGAAAGAGAAAATTAAAATGTCAAGTTGTTTAACCATTCAAAGTATTGGCTGGTGGAAAATGACTTTTCCACTTAGGCAGCCAGACACAAACATACAATACTGAGGGGAAAATTTACATGTAACAACAGCATTACTATGAGAAACACAGGTTCCTAACTCATAGAGTCTCATCGGAGCTGTCGGTACAACATCACATAACTCGTTACATTGAGGATCAAAGGACAGAAGTCTAACACCATACGCAAATGGTGAGCAGATAAGACGCCCGTCAGCACTGAAGCATAATTCTTTTATAAACCCACGTACAACATTAGGCTCCTCAGTGTAGTAAAGAAGTCTACCGTTTGATTTGTTGAAACTGTTGTCATGCGACGGTCTTAAACGATATCTGTGATTAACATCAATAATACCATGCCTTGCATCATATCTGACAAACAGATCAACAAGGTCTTGAGAGTGACTTTGTTGGGTTCTACGCTCAGCCGTTACCATGACATCATCTAAATCTGTCTCTGAAAGTAGGTCATCACTGTCGTCATCTGTTGAATCTGATGATAAATCGTCATGGAGCAGCGATTCCAGATCGTCTCTCGGTGTATACGACAAAGGTATTGAAAGTCTGGATTCAAATCTATTACTTGAAGATACTGCATTCAATACACCTGAATCTGAATGTCCAGGCGGTTCTTGAGAAGCGGCACTCGCACTAGTGGATGGGGGATGGAAATCAAGAACCCTAACTCTTCCCGCAGATCCAGAAGAATTAGCCGCTACTTCACCTCTATCTGTGATGTGTATTGTAAGTGACGAGGAGTAACGTCTACCTGTTTCCTCAGACTCACTTGGATCCGAACGTATTATAACTTGAGGGTCTGTTGAGGTTTCTTCAGAGCTGTTAGTTTGTAGTATTGCTATTTCTCCAGCCTTGCATACTGAACGATGGAGGATTTATCACAATGGAAGGAGCACTAATTGTTCCTACAGGAGCACAATCTGTAGTAACAGGATTAATGATGATTGACGGAGCAAGGCGTGGCCGTGCGATAGGAGTCCCCATAGTGGAGGTTTGAGGCGTGGTCGTGACTAGAGTTGGGGCTATGGATGAAGATGCAGGGGTATATGTAGATGCAGATTGACAGCATGATGTGTGGGGCATTACAGAGAAATCTGATGTTAATCCCTCGGAGGATTTGCTCCCTTCCTGTAGGTCGTGTATACATGTCCACTGTAATAAGAAAAATAAGCAAAATTGTTACTTATTTTATGCGAATATCTCTTCACTTAGAAGTATGTCATATCAAGTAGTTGTACGTGTATGTATGATATGTTAGGTAAAGCAAAGTCTTCATTAAATAGTTTATATAGACATGTTTTTATCTGTTAAAGTAGATTTTTTCGATTAATTCCTCAATATAAGGTTATTTTATAAGAATGTATTTTCATGTTTTGAAAAAAAAATTTTAAGAATATAAAATAATACTTTTCATTCATTTCAATATATCCATACACCCCTTTCACTTACCTCTGATCTCTTGTTTCTACTGACATTTCTGGACACCATACACCAGCCTTGTGGATGTATCTGCAACGAAAACATACAAATTAGACTTCAAAATAATGTGAATGTAGATGCTACACAACAAATTGAAAATCTTTATTATCAGGTATAAACAAAAGTCTACTCTAAGCTACGAAGGCTCTTGTAATATAGAAGGACATCAGTAAATTATAGCATCAGATGTGTTTGAAAAATGAATGCCCCTGTTGGCGTATATGTGAGTATAAACGTTTATGGTTTGGGAATATTCCATCACTCAGCCTTTTTAATAAGTTAAAGAAGATCCTGACGTTAATCTCAACAACACTCACAAAGGAGCACCAAATGGAGCATCGACGGACCCCTAGCAAGCTAGAGGTGGGACCAGGTGCCCGGAGGAATAAGCATCCCCTGTTGGCTAGCCGCACCCGCCGTCTATAATCACGCACGAAAATGAAAATATATTGAATACATGCACTGTCTATGGTTCTGTCTATATAGAAAGAGCTATGGCGACAATGTCAGGGAATTATATTCAAACACTTACTGAACATACGGTCAGGAAGAATTTTTTACAGAGTGTAGAAATTTATCGGAGATATCTTTACAGAAGATTTGTGAATATATGTAATGATTACAAAAGTACTACTTTAACACTTAATACGAGGGGGAGGGGGGGGGGGGTTGAACACCCATTCATATTCCAACTTACCTGCAGAGACGCAATATCTCCAGCCATGTCACCAATTGGCCATTCCCTTATCACTTCTACACGGTTCCTCTTTCTATCATTTCCCTTCTGTAAAACCTGGCTTGGATCTCCATGGAATGGGAAATCTTTGAGGTCATCATTCAAGGTCAAGAGATCAAGGTCATGGATCACGATGATGTAACCATTCTGTGTTGATATGACTAGTTTGGAGGAGTCTGGTGACATTTTTGACCGCATGAGAAATTTATGCGAGAACACTTTCTTTCCTTTAGTTTCAGTTTCGGAGTAGCTACAAGAAAATAAAGAATCCTTGATTAATATAGTCTGTATGTACCTAACCAGTGAAATAGTGGCACAGACAGATGGAAAGACAGACAGATGGAAAGACAGACACTTTAAGACATGTACATGAAACAAGATAGGTAGTGTTGCAGATCAGTGAAGTTGGTGAAAATTCTTGGTAAAGGTCAAAAGGTTAATGGAAATTGAAATTATTGATATAAGACTCAGCATAAAAGTTATCAACATATTTTAATAATTTTCAAAATATCATGTTGCACACATTGTAAGGTGAAGTTCTGATACTGTTGAAAAAAATAAGTAAACGGTCAAAGGTCAGTTTTGAAATTGGCATATTGCAAAAATGTGCGAGATATTAGTTCAGCAGAAAATTCATGCCATATTTTTCACTTTGTAAGAATAAGGCAAAGACACATAAGATATCTGTAAATTTCCAAAACCCTGTATTACTCTACCACCTTAGAATATAGCTTATTATACTTAAACTACATAATGTACCTGTTGATATCCCATGTAAAAATGTTTCCATCAAAGCCAGAGGTGACCAGCAACCCATTCTGCCTGTCATACTCTATGTTTTTAACCCAGTTATGATGTCCTTGTAAGTTTCGCAGTTTATTCTTCAGGAAGCGGACATCCCATAATGCAACAGTTGTATCATCAGAGCAAGTCGCAAATAATCTTGAATCAAGGAACCTACATGAGAAAACATTAATCATGCCTTACATATGTAACAAACAACATCATCCTCAATGAATCTTCATTCAACTAGGGACGTACACATGTATATGACTCCCTGTTTAAAAAAACAGATGAGAAGAGGCATAACCCAAGAAAAAGTAAACATTTTATGATAACTTACAACTAAACGTACAATGTATTTAATACTTGCTTTTTTCAGCAAGTAATTTCCAATGCATATATCAGTCCTCATTACATACATGTAATTTCTACCTGTAATACTTTCTTAATGGTTCTAGATTGTTATTCATCCAGTACATCTTCAACAGGTTGTGAGTACATGTATTGAAAAATAATGAATATGATTGGTTGATTGTCATCATGGCATGATGAAATAATCATAAAATTTCTCCTCCCACAGGATAATTCTGATTCATCAACATGTTCAAGTGAACTTGTCCATGTAAGTTCATTTTATGGAGCACTTAATGGATTTACATCTGATTTAAAAATGAACATGACACGTAACACAATGCTTTGATAGGTTATTTGATTATGACATCATAATGTCTGCCAAGAGGCCAAGCATGTGGCATTTTGAAATTCAAAACAATTCAAAACAATGTACACTTCTTAGAACCAGACTAAGAAGAAAATCTTCTTCTTTGAATGGATTTTATTACCTGACACAGTTTACACAATCTGAATGAGCCTTGTTTTTCTCTCCTGTCAGTTTGCCATTGAATGGATCAAACAATAGTATACTTTTTCCTTCACATGCTGCTGCCAGCAGGGACCTAAAAAAGATTAGGAAAATGTTTCTCTTATACACAAGAAAACAACTTTTTCTAATTCTGAAATACATCTGACAAAATCACATCTTGCTACAAAAGAAATTTGTCTAAATATGAAAATGTATATGCATGTATGCCTGTGTTACCAGATTTACCATCATAAGACGTGTAAAGACAGTGAGCAAGATGAGGATTTGTATCAGTTTCCATACTTAATATTTTACACATGCATTTTTTTTTCATAATTGTGACACACAATCAACAAAGTAAGTGTGATGAAAACAAAATATATGTATATAAACTAATTAGAAAAATGTGTTTATCAAATACTGGTGATGACATATTTTTGTAAAAGACCTTATCAAGACAAATTCAATCCACTTGTTTTAGACAGCAAAAGTATTAAGTACTTTTCCCACATAATAACATCACTGACGATAAATTTTTAACTGTGATGTAAAAAGAGTCAGTGGTTCCTGATCCACAAAAAAACAAGTCACACTGTAATCATGAAAATGCAAGTACTAAATGTTTCTTCCCTACCATAATTATTAGAACTTACCCATCTGGAGAGAAATCAAAGTTGAATATTCCTCGATGGTGTGTGGAATCAACGGTTTTCTTTGGATCCCATTTATGCACCGCACCAAGAGATGAATATAAATGCTTTCTAAGGGAATGCGTCTCCAAGTGACGAGATCGTTTGTGTCCTCCGAGTTCCCTTCTTCTTTGCCAATTAATAGGTATGTACTTTTCTTCTTTTGAACCCATCAAAGCAAAGAAGAGAAATCTGCAAAAAAATCAACGACATATCGGTACATTTGGGTTATAATTGTTTTTCTTACACCTTTGTTAATATACATGTACAATTACAAACGCATATTCAATCGGTACGGCAACCCTAATCTTGTCTGAAATTTGTGCACACATTTATTTACTATGCTGCTATTTATAAAATAGTGTTAGGTTTAGTGTTCACTATGCCAAAATAGTAGTCAGGGTTCTGGCACAAAGTGCACGACCCGATGGGAAAAAATAAATATCTAGGAACATTTGCTTGGGTATGCAAACAAATTTAATTAAATATCTTGTATGAAAACGACATGTCTGTATATATGCAGGTCAGCATTACATAATGTCAAGAAAACTACTGTGGAAAGACAGGGATGCACTATTAGGGTGATAGAGCACACTTGGAAAGGGGATAGTGTATACCTAAACCGTTCTCTGTCACAATATGGTAGAGTAGAACCTATCACAGAAGAAACTCACTGGAAGCATAATAATTACTATTATGGTATTATGCTAACACGAATCTCATATCAGTCAAGCATAACGTTATTCAGGTTTTAGATGTTGACTCTGATTGACCCGCCCGCTTCGGGAGCATGATTGTGACAGCGATACCTTTGCACTAGGGTAGAGAGTAGGTCATTCCCAGTGCTTCCTGACATATTTTTACTTCCATCTACATGTTTGATATTCATTGCTTAATACCTCTCTTAAAAACAGAGAAATGAGGTTTTAAATCAGTTTGTATATCTACCGCTCAATATCAAATTCCATATACATTGATGCTTTGACACATGTGTAATTGCATATCCAATGGCAAGCCTAGATCTTACCACAATGTGATTACACATAACAACAACCAATTTAGATGGAATAAACCCTTTCATGATAAGGTATGCATTTGAATGATGTCATTCTGCTCTAAACCGTGGCATGCACTGCTACGCCATAACATCCTTTCATTGTTTTGAGTGTAAAAAGTACCATACAAAGGGACAAAAGTTATCTGAGCTAAACCTTATCATGAAAGGGTCTATTGGAGCAGTAGATATACAAATTGATTGAAAACCGTCATTTCTCAGTTTTTAAAAGGGATTTTCAGCAATGAATGTCTTAGATGGATGTAAAAATATGTCAGGACCTTGTTTCTGCCCATGCAAAGGTATTTATGTCACAATCAATAAATTATGCTCCCAAAGTGAGACATGTGGTTCAATCAGAGTCTAAAACCCGAATAACAGAATGCATGACTGATACGAGATTCATTTCATTAGATAAAAAAGAATTGTTTTGTGAAAGTGACAATACTGGTATTCCAGTATTGCAAATTTAACAATTCTGGAAGATACTGGAAAAAATAAAAATACTGGAATATCAATTTTACCAGTATTGTCAAAGTCACAATACCTGTAGACTAGTATTGTCCAGTATTGTCACATTTACAATACTGGATACCAGTATTGTCAAAACAACAATACCGAAAAACCAGTATCGTAAAAGTGGAAGACGTGCCATACCGGTATTACATGTACTAATCAGACAATACTGGAATACCAGTATTGTTCCTCTGATAATACCAGAATACCTGAGTATTGTTGCTTTGACATTATACTGGAACTTTAGTATTGTTCAATCAACAATACTGGTATTCCAGTATTGTTAGATTAACAATACTGGTATTCTGGTATTGTTAGATTAACAATACTGGTATTCGGGTTTTGTCACAATAACAAGTGACACTATTATAACTATTGAAACATAACTATTGAAACATGATCAAATCAACAATTATATCAGTAGAACAAAATGATAAGTGAATTAATTAAGAAATGATATGCCAATTGCATACCACTACTAGTATTAATAATCTGACGATACTGGGATACCAGTATTGTTCCTCTGATACTACTGGAACTCTACTATTGTTCAATCAACAATATTGGTATTCCAGTATTGTTAGATTAACAAAACTGGTTTTCCAGTATTATCAGATGCACAATACTGGTTTTCCTGTAATGTTGGATTTACAATACTGGTATTCCAGTATTCTCAATTCTACAATACTGGAAAACCAGTATCTGCAAAAAAATATGTTGATATTTTAACAATACTGGAATACCAGTATCTTCCAGTATTATACCAGTATACTGGAACAAAATTTCTACCAGTATTGTCAACAATACTGGTATACCAGTATTGCGATCGCCAACATTACAGGATCCCAATTTTGGTTACAGTTACCTTTATCCCGGAGTAACAATCGATTGTCAATTTTAATATCAATTAACAAAAATCGAGGGGGTTTCAACAATGGCAGTGGCTCCGGACACGAACGTTCGTATCTTTAGACCTATGTCTCGGCGTACGAACATGTTTCTGATTGGTCTGTAACTGTCACGTGATTCGGGTCATGTGTCCAAAACAAAATTAAAAGTTGATTTTTGTAACCATATCAAAGTATACGAGTTTATTCTGCATAATCTGTAATTAAGCAACCGGGACAAGAGGCTATTTTCTATGCTCTCAATCATTAAAGTGATCACTGATCAGTAATAGACGCGGATTGATCTGATTGGTCTGTAACTGTCACGTGATTCGGGTCATGTGTCCAAAACAAAATTAAAAGTTGATTTTTGTAACCATATCAAAGTATACGAGTTT
This sequence comes from Pinctada imbricata, assembly GCA_033119305.1. Lineage (NCBI taxonomy): Eukaryota > Metazoa > Mollusca > Bivalvia > Pterioida > Pteriidae > Pinctada > Pinctada imbricata. The sequence goes on along the minus strand of VSWD01000008.1, from coordinate 20,601,515 downwards.
ATTCTGCATAATCTGTAATTAAGCAACCGGGACAAGAGGCTATTTTCTATGCTCTCAATCATTAAAGTGATCACTGATCAGTAATAGACGCGCACTTGTCGGCTGTTGTGTGCACGTACTGAGGTTCTGTCACTCCAGTGGAAGTTGAAGTTTTTGAGAGTTTTGAAACGATAACAAATACGTACATATAGATGCAACTGTCACTCCGTGCTTTTCACTTTTAAAATTAACTTTTCAGAATATGTCACAAAAAAAATACAATTTGAACACAAGATGCCTTGGGGTCCGCTCACCAGTTTCTCTTACCCAGTCATGCGGCACAGAAATATTGCGCAATCATACATAATTTGACGTCATCTCATTTTATTTCTATATATTTCACATTTTTATACTACATATCAATCTGTTTGTTATATCTACAGCTTTTATATGATACTAGTCTCAAGGTCATGTTAAGATTGCTATACATAATAAATATCATACAATTTTGCTGAAAAAGGTTCAGAAAATTGGCCTATAATTCATGGTTTTTGCCATTTTTCTGTGTATTGTTTCTGGTCTCCTGGAAAAATTTCAGAAATAATGCTTATATTTCCTTAAAGCTATTATCTTATACCCCATTCTAGCCAAATTTTAAAAATTTCCAACACATGTAACTCGAAAAATGTGTAAAAACCCAAAAAATTCATATTTTCCCTTATGGAGTCTTGTCAAACAGGGAAAATCCGGTACGCCTTTTAAAATATCTATATTTAGACTAAATAAGTCATGTGACCTAAAATTTTTATTGCTCTTACCCAAGGCAGGCATACTCTACAATATGCATCTTACCATTATAGACTATCTTCATAATGGTCTTCTCAACCCACCTTTCAAAACCACTCAATTTCCCCTATTTCAGCTTTTCCACCCTGGACATTTTAGGTTTACTCTAAAAAGCGGTGAGCGGACCCTAATAATTTTTCCTATGTTAGCGTTCAATTTTGTTTTCTGATAAAATGATAGAATTTGACTTTTCGCACAAATTGATATACTACATAGTGTCGTAACGCATATACCTTCCCAGAAATATGCCGCGCAAAGGTCCCTTCGACATCACAGAATGGACCCTTTTTCCCTTCATTTTCGACATTGCGTAAACCGTTACTGCTCTTTTATAACATTCAAAGGATAATTACCAGAAGATTTACATATAAGATATTGGTATTTTTTTAATCTGTATGCCTTGTAGTATTTTGTGATATATGGTTTCTAAGAACTTTTTAAACAAAATTTCTTGTCGCGACACTGTCTTCGACTCTATTACAGTAGGGTCCGTTCACCAGTTTCTTTTACCCAGTCATGCGGCACAGAAATATTGCGCAATCATACATAATTTGACGTCATCTCATTTTATTTCTATATATTTCACATTTTTATACTACATATCAATCTGTTCGTTATATCTACAGCTTTTATATGATACTAGTCTCAAGGTCATGTTAAGATTGCTATACATAATAAATATCATACAATTTTGCTGAAAAAGGTTCAGAAAATTGGCCTAAAATTCATGGTTTTTGCCATTTTTCTGTGTATTGTTTCTGGTCTCCTGGAAAAATTTCAGAAATAATGCTTATATTTCCTTAAAGCTATTATCTTATACCCCATTCTAGCCAAATTTTAAAAATTTCCAACACATGTAACTCGAAAAATGTGTAAAAACCCAAAAAATTCATATTTTCCCTTATGGAGTCTTGTCAAACAGGGAAAATCCGGTACGCCTTTTAAAATATCTATATTTAGACTAAATAAGTCATGTGACCTAAAATTTTTATTGCTCTTACCCAAGGCAGGCATACTCTACAATATGCATCTTACCATTATAGACTATCTTCATAATGGTCTTCTCAACCCACCTTTCAAAACCACTCAATTTCCCCTATTTCAGCTTTTCCACCCTGGACATTTTAGGTTTACTCTAAAAAGCGGTGAGCGGACCCTTGAAAAAAAACAAACCAAATTGAAATTTATATGCAGTAGCTCACTACAATTTGTGTTCGCACGCCAAGACATAGGTCTAAAGATACGAACGTTCGTATCCGGAGCCACTGCCTTCAACAATCGACTATTGAATGTCGGCGACTATTGTCACATCACTATATACCATAAAATATATCATTCTGATTCACATTCATTGCTTATGGAAAAGAGGACAATATGATAAAGGGGGCTTTGGGAGAGTATCAAGCGGCTAAATTCTAAGGTAACTGAACAGGTGCCTGGTCTACTGCATACGTGCACATATTCAGGAATAGGTGACGAGTTCGGAAGATAAGAACATCTGATGAATATAAGAAATTTAAATGTTTGTAGATCAACATATCATTAAATAAACAAGTGAATTACATCTATGAACACAGTCTTTATCTACGAAGATTCTTCGTCAGAAATATTTCTCTTTCATTTTCGTCCATGAATGCAAACTTTTAAAACTTATCTCGAACCCGAAAATTAATTGCGCCTTTTGGAATGTTGCGGAGAAAATATTACGCCCAACCCCAATAAGTCATACCAGACCGTACTCATATTTAAAGAATACCATGTATTCAGTCTCTAGACTTTCTTATATTAAACATATTTTATTGATGATAACATCAAATCGGAAACTGTTTTTTTTATCATTATTATCTTTTTAAAAAACCACAGACACGTGACAATGGCATTTTTGTATATAAACACACAATCTTATTAAAACGCTACTTGAACTTCCGATACTGTACGTGGAGAGTATCTTCTTCTTCTTCTTCTTCTTCTTCTCTTGATATGCCCCTCCAGTGTTTGGAGTACTCGCCAAATATAGCGATAAGATGGTCAATCTGTATAAAAGTTTTGAGTTGCTTATTGACTAAAAAAAAGAACAAAAACATGTAAGCACGAAGACGTTAAAAAGAGCATATTCTAACTAAAAATTGAAATCAGTATGAGAGTTTATACAATGGTACGTAAAATAAAGCAGTGTGTGTTCTTAAAACTTTAAAAGGAAATCGGTAGTCAAATACTAAGGTTAACATTTTTATCACAAACACTTTTCATAGATGTAAATAAGAATAAGAATAAAATTCTTGCAACTAAGACAGCCTATAGTTATGTAATTTGTAACAAAAAATTCTGGACATTTCCTCCATTTTGTGAATGAATGACCTTTCATTATTTGTTCTTTTCGTGAAGAATATTAAATTGTCCAGCACAACTGTTTTCTGTCAACCATAATACTACTCCAAGAATCCTTGTCCGATTTCGAGTCTGATTATTGACTTAATTCATATCCGAAGCAGTATCTCTACGCATTTTATTGAATACTGGACATGACGATATCAGGTGGTCTATATCTTCAACATCTAAAAAGCAGAGTGGACATTTGGCATCCTCTGCTCCTTTGCTGAAATTTGCTTTTTGCTTTTGTAGATTGTAAACCCCAGTGAGCATCCTAGCTGTCACTATTCCTTTCTTTACGTCCAGAGCACCGGTATCAATGGAATCCCCGGTTTTCTGGGTTGCAGAAGGTATATTCTGCTGATAGATTGATTATCTCCAAAAAGGACAAGCAATCAATGGCACTATGCTTCACATCTGACACAGTTACGGGAAAATATTAAACTTAAGCGCCACGCAAAGCTCACTGGTTAAAAGTGTGTCGTTCCATTAGGACAATGCTCCTGCTCACAAGCCTGTTGCTTTAATTTGATTGAGCATCCGCCTTTAATTCATCTGAATCGATCTTTCTCCATCAGACTTTCATCTATTCCCAAAACTGAAAGCAGCTATTTTGTGGAACTCAGTTTTCAGTCCGATGATGACGTCATACTTGCAGTGGATGTCTTTCTGACCAGTCAAGATGAGGATATCTTTAAAAATGCTATTGAGGCGGCCCTCAAACACCCGTGGCAAAAGTGTATAGATACTGAAGGGGATTTAATGTAGAATGTCTGATAAATATTAAAATCTTTAAATACGATCGCGTATATCAACAACATGTAGTTTCGTAAGGTGCCCACCATCGACTTTCATTTGGAATGAGATGAGATGAGATGAGATAAGAGGAAGACATAAAGAAGAAATGAAATGCTGCATAAAATTTATTTCAATTGATTTGTCTCACATAATCCTCATTCACAAATCAACACAACGAGAAAAAAAAATTAAAAATGAAAGAACAACAACAGAGAATCATTTACATATATAAATCATACATTAAATTTACGCCTGTTCGGAATATATAACAGAAAGATAACATGAATGTCCATGGATATAAAACAATCAATCCCAATCAATTTGTTCCCGCTTTTGGATATGAGTTATTTTTGCATGTTTACTCTAGCATCTGTCTCTTCAACGCATTTGAAATTTTCTGTTACAAAATTTCTTTAAATTTCTAAAACGTGGGTCCTGTAGCATCATATCCCACCCATTCTGCTACTCTTTTTGGTACATTTTTGGACATAATAATTTTCATACTTTTTGGCCATATTACATTGTTTAGACTGAGGATCACTGACGAGGGTTTAGTACCCGAAACGTGCATGTCTGGTTCATGCTGTAAATTTATCAGGTTTTAAATGATGCTATTGAATTTTAAGACATTTAACATTTGAACTACTTGGTGAGTGTCACTGCTGGTGGACCAAGAGTCCCCGAGGGCACATGTAGCCAAGTTCGATCAACTTTGGTTGATCGCCTGTCTCTTCAACGCATTTGAAATTTTCTGTTACAAAATTTCTTAAAATTTCTAAAACGTGGGCCCTGTAGCATCATACTAGTATCCCACCCATTCTGCTACGTCTTTTTGGTACATTTTTGGACATAATAATTTTCATACTTTTTGGCCATATTACATTGTTTAGACTGAGGATCACTGACGAGGGTTTAGTACCCGAAACGTGCATGTCTGGTCCATGCTGTAAATTTATCAGGTTTTAAACGATGCTATTGAATTTAAAGACATTTAACATTTGAACTACTTGGTGAATGTCACTGCTGGTGGACCAAGAGTCCCCGAGGGCACATGTAGCCAAGTTCGATTAACTTTGGTTGACCGTCTGTCTCTTCAACGCATTTGAAATTTTCTGTTACAAAATTTCTTTAAATTTCTAAAACGTGGGTCCTGTGGCATCATATCCCACCCATTCAGCTACGTCTTTTTGGAACATTTTTGGACATAATAATTTTCATACTTTTTGGCCATATTACATTGTTTAGACTGAGGATCACTGACGAGGGTTTAATACCCGAAACGTGCATGTCTGGTCCATGCTGTAAATTTATCAGGTTTTAATTAATGCTATTGAATTTAAAGACATTTAACATGCTAAATGTTAACAGTTAGTCATATTTCAGCAGACAAGTACGCTCATATTTCTACTGCTATAGAATAAGATGCAGTTAATTTCAAATTAATGTATTACGCCAGTTTATTCTGTTTTGCCCTGTTTGCATTAAAACTTGATTGTGCTTAATTAGTACATCTAAATTATGATGGTGCCAATGTCTTCTCGTGCGCAAGAATAGATTCTGAAGTTATTGCATTTGTTCATATCCAACTCTTCTCCTTGTTCTACAAATGCGATATATGATAAGTACTATAATGACATCAAGACCACCTAGCCCTGCTCCTATAACAATCAGCCAGAAGTGATTCACTTGGTCATCTGTCGCACATTCTGTTGCATCTGAAACATGGACAAACCAATTATCTTCCTAATAATCAAATCCGGAACTTCGAAAGACAAATCATGTGAAAAGACTCATTAAAATTTAATGCCAAAATTTTTTCATTGAAGCTTTGATTATCCATACCTCCAAAGCGTGTGAAATTTGAATTGGTCATGAAAGCCTGGAACTGCATGTTGTTGGTGGTAATTGAAAACTGCCCCAAGTCAACAGTTCGAGTTTTAGTACACGTATAACTGGCTCTAGACGAAGTCTTAAAAGTATTAGGTGTAATGTATCCAGTCATCTGATTAGTTTCACCTAAAAGAAAACGCGTTTTATGTCAGGGAAAAGTACAATGACAAGTCTAAACTACATAATAACAAAATATATCTCAAACGAATAGATAGGGCAATCAGCGACATTGGGGTACTCTGTCATTGAATAAGTTAGATCATTCTAAAGACCTAAGAGGTCCTTTTGACTATACTCAAAAGTTATTTTACATTAAGTTTTAATTAGTTTCACCTAAAACAAAAAGCGTTTTATGTCAGGGAAAAAGTACAATTACAAGTCCAAACTACATAATAACAAAATATATCTCAAACGAATAGATATAGGGCAATCAGTGACCTTGGGGTACTCTGTCACTGAATAAGTTCGATCATTCTAAAGACCTAAGAGGTCCTTTTGACTATACTCAAAAGTTATTTTACATTAAGTTTTAAAAACGCAGTTATAAGCATATGCTAATCCTACAGTAAGTACAGTGAACAAAACAGGCCACCAAAATTTTATAGAAGATGTATAGTTCAGTAAAGTCGTGTTAATCTTTAAACGGATAAAGAATGGTTTTGCGATGAAGATATTTTTATGAATGTAGATTTATCAATATTTAGAAACGGTTACATTTCTTGTACAACATTGTTGTCTCATCTCAAAGTGAACCTCACATTGTCTTATCTCAAATCGAACCTCACATTGTCTTATCTCAAAGTGAACCTCACATTGTCTAATCTCAAAGTGAACCTCACATTGTCTTATCTCAAAGTGAACCTCACATTGTCTAATCTCAAAGTGAACCTCACATTGTCTTATCTCATAGTGAACCTCTCGTTGTCTAATCTCAAAGTGAACCTCACATTGTCTTATTGTGAGAGCTACATGACAAACCCAAACATAATTTGAAGACCAGGACATGCAAATTAGTGATGGTCAAAATTTCACTTAACGAGGCCCTGGACAAAACGTGTGCGCATCGTTTCGCGCATTCCCGTAACCGGTTCAATCTTTTATCTCTACATCGCACCTAACGCACTGTCATACTATGACGTCACAATCAAATGACGCGACAAAGCATTTAACGCCGCGCTAAAAATCAATAGGCTGGTAATCTGTGTATGTTCGTAATATACGAAGATTAATGCAAAGCATGGTTAGATGATGAGATCGTCAGACTAGGATGGACTCAAGGTTTTTAATATTATCATTATTTGGTGCACCTCCTCTCACTAAATAGTTATTTTATTCTATAACGGGGGCCTTTAGAAAAAACGAGAAACAAATAGAAAAATAAATAGAACTTCATCGATCAAAACAATTTTTAATTCATTAATTTTGTAAAAAACAAAAAAAACAAAAACAAAAACAAAAAAAAAAAAACAAAAAAAAAAACAAACAAAAAAAAACCAACAACAACAACATGTACTTTCCTAATACTATGTACACATATTTTTTTTTTTTTGCATCATAAATCATCGTATCATAATCCCAATGCTTTGGGGGAGGGGGGGGGGGTTGCTAGCTAGTCATATGCACGGCACGGAAGCACGTGTTTTCTCATCATTATTTTTTTTTTTTGTTCAGAAATGGCTTGATGTTCCTTTTCGTCTCATCGAGAGAATTATCAGCCAAATTGCAGCAAGTAAATCGTCTCACCTTGCTCGCAAATTTCATAATCAACAACGCTGACGAATCTTCATTTTACTTTAATTTCTTTTTTTTCTTTTTTTTTTCCTTGAAGGTAAGCAAATGTATTTTACATAGATTTATGTCATTTTCTTTTTTTTTTTCAGGGGAAAAAAGGGGGAAGTACTCAGATTAAAGTCGCTACATGATTTTTTTTTCTCAAGGTTTCACGAGCAATTTATAAATATAACATATTAAATAAAGTACATTAATTCATTGAAACGAGGCGCTATTTGGACGGTCTTTTTCTGACATATGTACTAAGATTTTAGTCAACAAACATGTACTCTTGCAGCAAAGGGGATGCCATTTGGGTTGTGTACCCCAACCCTCTCTAAAACAATTTTAGAAAGTTCGCTGGTTCGCTTCGCTCGCCAGATATATTCAATAATACATAGTTTCAACGTTTTTGTATGAATTATACATTTTCCATTCTGGTGGTCAAAGGAACCCAAAACATGACTTCGTCCTGGACCCACTGGGGGAGGGAGGAAGCGGTCCCCAGACCCTTTGCCTTTTTTATATTCATGACGCCCCCCTAAACCCAAATCTTGTATCCGCCCCTGAGTTAACTCTTACCAATATATAGTGCGGTTCAACCAGAGAATACTTTGTCCTACAGCATACTCCATTCCATAAATGATTATTACCACGATGATGGACGTATCATTGTCTTCAACGTACATTTTAGCTCAGCGGTCGGATAAAATCGCATGGAATAGAAATATATCAGAGAGGGTGAGAAGTGGTCCAGCTCGGTCATTGCAACTCATTTGGTCCATTTTATGAATTTAAAAATATTATGCGCAATAATCGGGAAAAGGGGAAATAGGAGTCGCTCATAAACAACTCGACCCAATCTATTCCCGCGCATGGGGGGGGGGGGTAGCCCCTTTCCCCTTTCCTTATTCTTTTGAATTTTACTTTACATTTGGTACATGTATCCATCCATGATCTTTTATCGTATTCGAATTATTTTTGCAATTTCGCATGAGCATGCAATACTATACTTAATCTTGACACTGGCGTAGCTAGGGTGATTTCTTTGTGGACGTCTAGAGAAGGACGAATTAAGTACATCAACTCCTCCCTCGGAAGGGGGAGGGTCACTGATACTAGGGAGGGGGGTCGTTTACGGGAGAGTATGGTTTTGGGTTCGGCCGCCTTTAAAGTATAGTTAAAACGCCTATAGAAACGCTTATATAGATCCGAGACCTGTCGAGTACGCGATTCTGCAAGGGGAGCATGCAAAGTTTATAGATTAATGTGTGATATGTGAGTAATCCATGTAACTTTTCAGACGTTTCCCCCAAAATACGATGTATTAAAGTTTTAGAATAGTGATATAGACAGCGATATTGCTGAATCAAATTGGACAAACGATAAGGCAATAAGAGAAAAACGCTTTGTTCATTTTATCTTATATGTTTTAAAATTACACAAATTTGATTTGAGATTGTCCCTTACATACATTTTGTAAATTCTGGCGATAGCATTTGGCTGTCTTTCCCGAGAGGGATATGATACGTCGTATTATCACGCCTCAAACTAATTTCAGCCAATGACGTCGCAGTATTACGGTCACATTGTGTCCTACCTTGACGCCGAGTTAGGTCACTAAATTTTCAAACGTTAGAATTACACAGAGTATGTTACGAAATGGTTCTCGGTATGATAAATTCGTTATAGGGTTTGTTCCTGTCACACTTCCTACTCAAAGTACCTTGAGTAGGAAGTATGACAGGAACAAACCCTATAACTATATGAGCACATTCGTTCTTTATTCAAAATAAAGAGAAGATATGTTAAAAAAAATGATTTTGAGATGTTCCTCGAAGCTCACACAAAACGGCTGGATATCAAACTTGAAAAAACTTGATATATTCTGTCTTATGTTTCTCTTTATAATATATAAGAATATGCCATCAAATTCTCTGTTTCGGTTTTTTTTTTAATTTCACTTTATATCTGCGAGTACAAGTTATGTGTAAAATTGCAAAAATATGCTTTTAAATGGTCCCTTACATATTTGGCAATATCATTTGGCTGTCTTTTTCTGGATAGATATATGCTAACGAATATGATATGGCATAAACAATAAATATACGAGCACGTTCATACTTTATGAGGCCTTCTTTCATAATAAAGGGCAAATATGCTAAAAATATGATTTTGAGATGTTCCCTGAAGCTCAACCAAGCGGTCAAAGTTGTACAGAACTTGATATATTCTGGCTTATGTTTCACTTTTCAATGTATGAACATGTCATCAAATTCTCTATTTCAGTTTTTTTATAATTTCAATTGTACTGATAAAGACAGAGTACAAGTTATGTGTAAAATTGCAAAATATGCTTTGAGATCACCCCTGATATATTTTCAGGATTGAATTTTGTTGTCTTTTTCTAGAGAAATATATACTAACAAATATTATATGCCGTAAACAAGAACTATAAGGACATATTCATCCTTTATGATGTCTTTATTTCAAAATATAAGACAAATATGTAAAAATATGATTTTGAGATGTTCCCTGAAGCTCACACAGGCGGTCAAACTTCCACAGAACCTGATATATTTTGTCTTATGTTTCTCTTTTCAACATATGATAATCCTATCAAATTCTCTATTTCAGTTTTTTTATAAATTGCAATTATAATGCAAAAAATCTTGTTTTTCTATGAAATCATATGGAGAAAACAAGGAAATTTTTGAGATGGTCCCCCCGAAAAACTAAGCGGTGAAATTGATTCATTTTTCACCAAACTCTTGTATATAAGTAAATGACATTAAGATATGAATTTAATCAAAATCTCTATTTCTGTTTTTGAGTTATCTTATTGTCCAGGGCCTCGTTAAATGGAACCAACATTTATAAGCTCAAAACTGAATTTCTAACATTTTAAAAAGATGTTCTTTAACTGGTCTTATCAAGGCGAAGGTATGTATTGACTTTGCATTCTATTTGAGTAGTTTGAACGAGAACGCAAAAGAATTTTAATTAAGGCCTTGTTACATGACGCGATAAGAGATTTTATATCGTCCGGGCGAGTTACAGCGACTCGCATTGTTACACGTTGCAACTAATAGCGTATATTTTGTGCAAAATCCGTATGTTTCCCGCCTAAATTTTGCGAATAAAATGTGTTATCAACATACAATGCGACGTGTATAAACAATTCTTTATAAGTATATTCACCTTATTCCCTCGACGATGAGAGAGAGAGCAGAAAATCACCATTTTGACCAAAGAAAACCTTGGAGAAAGCGTACTGTGATCCTCTGTAAGAAAGGTTGCCATTTTATGGTCAATGTAATTAACATGACCAAAATTCGCCAAATAAGGGTTGAAATTATGAGGAATACCCGGCATTTTGATTAGCTGACGTGAAAAGTTGCATGCGATTAATCGCAAGGAATAGAACATGTTACAATCCGAAAAAAGTTGCATGCGACTTTTGAAATAATACGGAAATGTTCCAACTCTATACCTTCTTGAAGAAAATTTCAAACCAATTTTTCTGCACTAGACACGTGTTTCGAATAAAAAATTCTCATCCGTGATGCTTTCAACGGCGCCACCATGATTCATTTTAGTAGCGCCTTCTTCATTCATTTTTTGAATTTAAATTTGTACATTTGCTTTACAGAGAGTGTGCGGCTCCGAATTTCCTGTAGGGTCGATTCAGTAGCATATCCAAATAAAATCTATGTTATGTTCAAAATAGCATTGGAAGGATGGTGCTAAGATGTTAACCTCCTTTAATTTCGATGATAATTTTGAATGGAATGACAAGTTTCCGAAATAGCAAAATAATATATATGATGTCAAATCGATAAAGGGCCAAAAACGAAGCGACAGAGCTGGAAAGAAGTAATTAATACACTTCTAAACATCAAGTCACGGGGAACGATTTTAGTGTTTATAACAATAATACAGAAGTTGAAAGTTGTTTGCGATTAGTTTTAAGCTATGTTACTCGACGCGATTTGTCGCTTGCAACTAATTACAAACGATTAGTTGCGTCGTGTAACAAGGTCTTTACTTACTGGAATAATTGTATTGCAGAATATATTTCCGTTGGACATGAGCTGGAAAAAGTTGTGATCTGTGAGTTGTGTGATGGATCTCCTTACATGTGTTAAACATCTTCAAATTCAATAGCATCCTATAAGAACGGGTAAATTTGCAGCATGAATCAGACATGCACGTTTCGGGTATTTAACCCTCGTCAGTGATCCTGATAGACATGTGTTTTAGAAATCAAGTCTGTGAACTTGAAGGAATGCTCAACCTGAATTGAGCTTACACTTTTATGTGAGGTATAGTATAAAACCACTGACCCGGATTATCTACGTTAGGAAAGATATTATTGTTCAGAACGAAAGTGACGTCCACATTCGACAACTCGTAATAATTTCCAGAGTTAGCCTCCTGCAACAGGTTTGGCGATGATCCATCACTGGTGAATGTTAGTTTCAGTTTCCAGCCGTCGTAGAAGTTCAGCTCAAGGTATTGTGTGTTTGGAATATTCGTGTCACAACTACCATCGACTGCTACTTGATCTTGCTGAGGTACAGCGACTGAAACACGGGAGTTCTACGAAAAAATAATTATTAATGAACACAGTAAACGTCTTCAAATTGAATATCATCATTTATATTAAGAACAGATAAAACAGTCATACATCAAAATTCCTTTAAATAACGAAAATCATGTATCGATGAGTTTATAAATGAAGCAAATAAAACAAGAAAGGGGGATCCTAAAGGACTCGGTTGCAGCAACCACAATAAAAGACTAGTAACCCAAATGTGAAAACATAGAGTGGACAAGAATAACAAAGACAAGGGAAAAGAAAGATCAAACACTAGAAATCAAAGCCGACAACAAAACAATAAACACAAAAAACTAACCAACGGGACCAATGGGCAGCCGAAGTCGTCTTTAATAGACTATTTGCTTGTGGGTTTGTATCGCTGGATGAGTGCCAAGTGGTCATGCTGGAGATCTTTCCCTTTTCTTAGTATCACATTAGAAGGAAGTTGTGTAGTTGTCCGAATTACATACGCACAATCCTTCCAAAACTCAGACAAAAGTTCAATGATCGTTACCCAATGGCCTTGAGAACGTACAGTTAATGTGTATAATGGTCACCTTACTATAGATGATCATACAAACAAGAAAGCAAAACACAGTTGATCAGATAACAAACAGATGAAAACATATAGAAGTACCAATTTGACTTCAGGAGTCAAAAAGCCAGGGGAAAATGGCATTATTATGTAAGTCTCCATTACATAGGCAATTGTGAATCCCCTTATAGAGGCAGGACGAGATGCCCAAAAGAAGTGAGCGTCAGACTGCATGCACCCCCCCTCTCGAATGCCAAATAGAAACGTGTCCGGTAATGCCCAAATAGGTGAAAGACGGTCAACTGGAAAGTTCGTACTCAAGATTGCCCTTAATCATTCATAATATGCAAAGGTCTAAATATGTGTAAGTTCTTTGTATCAACCATAGAACTGCCTCAGTGTCATCTTAAGCCTTTTCCTAAAATAACCATGAGCTAGCTACTTACTGCATGCGAGCCTTTTTGCCCTCAACATGAAGTTTTAGTACTTATAACATGCTCTTGCGTAGCGAATTAGTTGTGAAATGGTATCAGCAGGCTATATCTATAACGGATAATTAAGGGCATCCTTGAGTACGAACTTCCCAATTGACCGTCCGCATAAAAAGACGTGATAAAAGACGTGATCCATGATCGATAGTGGTATGTCTAGGTATGAGGCTGAAGTGCTGCTCTCACGTAATCCAGGATAACCACACCATTTGCTACTTGCGTGACAGATGGCCGTCCAAAGTCGGCACCGGTTACCCATTGGTCTCGTCGGTTTATGTGTAGTCTTTTGTGTTTGATGTTTACATGTCGTGTGTCTCTTTTCCGTCTCGTGCTGTACTCGTCTTTTGTGTTTTTGCATCGGGTGTTTTGGTGTTTTACTGTTGATGCTGCAACGGGGTCTTGTTGGAGATCTCCTCCCTTCTTCTCAGTTGTTTTCTTTGATTTCCATTTCAATGGGATAGATGGTACCAAGGAAATCCATAGAGATTAGATAATTGATGGAAAGTACGTCGTCATAAATGTATCTGTAAGTTTAGTTGAACTGCGATGCTCTCTCTCTCTCTCTCTTTTTTTTTTTTTTTGCTGTTTGAAAGCATAGACCATGATATAAATTGTACCTCGTTTTGATAAAGGAATAAGTAAGCTTGGAGAGGGGCACAGTTTGCGCTTATTGAAATTCCAACAGTTTGTAGGAATAATTGGCCTCCAACAACAACGAAAATAAAGTCTATTAAAAATTCCAGGATCATGATGGTGTCGTCTTCAGTATACTTGTGTTTTGAATCAGAGTGTTCATTGACTAAATAAGTTTCTAAACGTCCTAAAACGAGGTACTAGTTTTCTATCTGCGATTGCAATATTGCAATTCTTGTGGACGAAATAACTAGTTTTTTCATTATGGAAGCCAATTTAGTTATATGCTTTTGATGAGAAATGGTGGTGTACAGAGTGGAAAAATAAAAAAAATGTAATGCTTGTAATGTGGTTGAAAGTTGGAGATTTGATATGGTCTAACGGTTCTATTCAGTTTTTGAGGATCCATATCCACTTCTAGAGTATGCCGTAGCACAATACCCCTGACGACCGTCTTTGGTGAGAGTGAGCAAAATAAAGATAGATAGAAATGTTAAAATGATAAACCCTTTCTTCCATGTGAGCAGACACTCACTTCTCAGCATGGAATGGGTTCAGATACTCTTGAAGACTGATAATTGTGATACTAGAGATTCTTCCTTCCCCTTACAAGCTAAAGATCCATGAATTTCTCTCTTCATTTGTCAAATAGACTACGCATTTGATGAATATGGCTTCACTTTTTCAATGTGCGAAAGAATGAACATTTCGAATTCAGAACTGACTTACCTCAAGTTTTCCATCTGAGTTCCTTTTATATATGGTAAACTTAACGTCAAAGCACCCTCAAAGACTATACATGTTTGATCCTGGTCTTTAAACTCAAAGTGACCAGTCGGAGCTGTCTTAGGTATATGTCCTGTGTCGTTTTCACATTGATATCCTGTAGTAGAGGAGAACGATAAACGTCTTCAAATTGAATAGCATCATTTAAGAACAGATGAATTGGCAACATGGACCAGACATGCACGTTTCGGGAACTTAACTCTCGTCAGTGATCCTCAAATCTAAACAATGTAATATGCCAAAACAGTATGAAAGTTACATGTACTATGTCGAAAAAGCGTACCGAAAGACGTAGCAGAATGGGTGGGATATGATGCTACAGGACCCACGTTTTAGAAATTTCAAGAAATTTGGATAACAGAAATTTTAGAAAGCGTTGAAGAAACGATCAACCGAAATTGATCGAACTTGGCTACATGTGCCCTCGAGGACTCCTGGTCCACCAGCAGTGACACTCACCAAGTGGTATAAATGTAAACGTCTTCAAATTGAAAAAAAATGTCAAGATTAGACAATATATTGACATGAACTTCTACCTATTGTCTGAAGAAATTAAAAAAAAAAATAATGAAGGAGACCAGAAATATCAATTATACATTTAACAAACAATAATTGAGATATTCCTCGTTGTGTTGTAGGACATGTTATTACCGTTATGATTAAAGTTATTTTTCTCAATTCCAAACGCCTGTTCTTTAAGATCTCTGATTATTATCGCGACAGGTGTCCCTCCCAGTGTCTGAGGAGCATCACACTTGAAGAAGAGGTTATTTGGAGTTGACCATGCGCTGACTTCCATAGTACCATTTACCATTGCTGAAAAAGAGTAACAAGAACATGGCTAATTAAATAATTTTCAAATACATACAATGTCCTTGCAATAAATGCCAGACTCTTTATTCTACAATAATAGGTTCTATCACGATCTACTGATTTACACGAGTAGCGGAACGAGGGAAAAGATGAAAAAATTCCGTCACGAGTGTAAATTTTTATGTCTCACTCAGTAGAAAGTGAAAGAATCTATTTCTTCTTTAATTCTAAGTAGCTACGATCATGTCGTTACTCCTAGACAACGGTTACTACGCATTGTCGTCGAGACAAAATGCTAACCGGTAGAGAACCACGACGAGGCAGTTTATAACAGACAAGTCGACACAAAGTCTCATAGACAGACATACACTCATCATAGTGCCACCTAGGTTTGTTTATGTACATTCATCAAAATATTCTTTCATAAACATCTTTAATATTAGAGATTTTTTTTAACTGAATACTGTAAAAGAAGTTATTTTTGATGGGAGAAATTACTGTTGCAACATTGCTGTACGTAATTTTTTGCAAAATCAGGAGTATTTCCTTTCGTCTTTTACAAAAAGACAGATTATAATTTTCAAACAGAGGTTATTTTTGCAAAAAAAAAATACAATATCAAAAAGCGCAAAAATACCGCCCCCCCCCCCCCAAAAAAAAAATCTGTGTTTACAGTAGATCCAATATCTTCCACATCTCTGCATTATAAATTCTCACATTTTACTTATGCAGTAAGGCTTGTGAAGTCAATGTAAAACTCACGACATAAGGGTAGGAAGTCAATCAATAACAGCACACTGTGATCATTCACTCCTTTTGGTTGAAAACTTTTCTCATTACATGGCATGTAAGCTCTAAAGCCGGGATTCCACTGTCGCAAATGAAGAGGAGAATGAACTACGATCAGAGGCAAATGAACAATTGTGTCACATTCTTGTCTGTTCTCATGAAGTTTTTCTTGGCGTGATAGGCACACGATATAAATGAGCGCCGCAACTGCAACAAGAATATGCTACGAATCCGCTACGATGGTGAGGCGAGTGTGATAAGAATAGAAAAGGATGCGACAAGAATGTGCCACGATAAAAAAGACACTGAGGCGAATGAGAGGCGAATGAGAGGCAAATGCAGGAGATTGAGACACGACTTTAACCTGATAGCGCTGCTATGCAGGAGATTGAGACACGACTTTAACCCAATAGCGCTACGATAATGACAAGAATGTGACATGAGCAAAATCAAAATCATTTGACATATCCAGGAGCATCGATACCCTTTGTTGACTTTGACCTCTTAACAGATTGTTTTCTCTTGAAAGACATTATGTCAAAGTTTTCAAAATATTGATCCGCACACTTTTACATCAACTCTGAGATAATTATTATTGTCACTGTCGTGTGTGTATATAGTACTATCCTGGCAATATCGTGTCAAGATCGTGTCTGATTCGCGTTTATTTTTTCATTGGCATCACATTCTCGGCGCATTCGCACCACATTTGTGTCAAGATTTTTTCTTGTCGGGGCTCTACCGGGGCTCTATCGTGGCTCATTCTCCTCCACCTTGGGAACAAGAATGCACGCGAGTGTAAGGAGAACGTGCTGCGAATGGAGGAGAATGGAGGAGAATACAAGGCAAATGCGCTGCGCATGTGCCGCGAGTGTTAGGCAAATAAGGATTCAGACGCAAATGTTTTAAACAGTTTGAAGCATTCACGTCGGTGCCGCAACAGAGGAGAATGCAGGAGATCATGACATGATAAAGACACGATGAGGCGAGAATGCCCGCGATTGAGAGGAGAATGCACTGGGATTAAACAAAATCACCTAATCGTAGCTTTATCGCCTCTTCATTCACGACAGTGGAAGCCCGGCTTTAAGGGTAATTTCAAATCAAATGTCTTCAGTACATATTTAAAGGGATAAAAATCTTAAGTCTTCAACATCTCTTTGGTGGTATCAGAGAACACAAACAACTTTTATACTTACACTCTTTAGCGTCAGGAAAATCTGAATCCAAATCAATGATGTATGCTACGGAACTCAACATATCTTTGCCGTCTTCCACTTTGAAATTGAATGTCAAAGAGCGACTGGATCCTGAAGCACCGTAACTGATAGTTATGAATGAGGTAGTGTCGTTTTCTGTCGAGCATTTTCCTCCTATTGTCACATCTTTTTCTTCTGGTACACTTATTGTTCTGGATGTCTGTAAATTAAATTTCTTTCTTTTTAGAGATTAAGCATATAGAGTGTTCCAATATAACCATATCTCCTCCAAATTTGCTAAAGTTATCTCCCTGCTTGGATTACAACTCTCAGACTTTATCCATCTCTGCTTTGTCATTCTAGTACTTCGACTTCAACAAGCTTTCTGATGTTTTCACATCGTATACATCAATGTCTTGATGAGAATTACAAGCAATAAGATATCTTTAAAGAATAGTCAAAAGGTTAGTTATGAAACCTCTTTTGAAAATGTATATACACATGTAGTTTTTCAATGTCAATGTTTTGCATGGTAGGAATGGATTAAGTGAGAGAGTTGTAATCCAATATGGCCATTAAGTTGATAGTATGACATCATCATGACAGACACTATTCAGTGAATTCTAAAGGAGTTGAGAAGGGGAGATGCACATGTGCATACTACATTACCTTTATGTATATTTTATTTCATAAGAATTCGATCAAATTAGAAGGATTGTTTTCCCTAATGATTATAGTAAGCTAGGAGACACAATTTTTCTCAGATCAAGTTTGGAGAGGTATAATTTATATTCAGCTATTGAGACGAGGATAAAATCTTTAAAAAAGATGAAAAAATATCATGACGAGCCTTATCTTGAACACATGGAAAAGATCTATGTCTATCCGTGGCAGAGGTTCGAAAAATATAACAAGTACAATGTTAAATAAAATCAATCTGATTCCCTTCCCAAAGTTTCTAATTTCCATCACATGTGACTTACCGTATCATTACTTTTGGTTTCATACTGGACTTGAAGCTGTCATGACGCTTTCATCAGGACGCATGTTTTATTTCCCTCCATGTACGTGTAAGTGCTTGCTTTAGATGGTGGTGGAGTGGTCACTGGCGGTAAAGTGGTTACCACAAATGTGCTCTGAGGAGGCTCTGTGGTGGTTCCATTTGACGGTGCAGGAGCTTCTGATGTGGCCGCCTGAGGTGAGGTGGCAGCTGAGCTCTGAGTTGAAACATCGTCCGCTCCACATTCATAAACTGTAATATCATGTTCAATGTCCCAATTTATCAATTTCTAATGTAAAAAATCAAATTCAAGGAATTGTGGTCCCCCGCTTTTGGGTGTTTGTCTTTAAAGAAATGCTTACAGACATCCCCCATTCTTAAGTTTTGACAATATATCTCATATATTATCAACATTTTAAATATGAAAGATTAAACTCCAAGAAAAGGTCTAAAGGTCCAAACTTTTGTTTTGTAACCAAGGGACAGGGCTTATGAAAAGGTATGCACATGTGAAATATCATTTATCATTTAAATTACCATCCAAAACTTATCGTCGAGGTTGAAGTTTTTAAATGTGGGTCAACCTCCAAGGACGAGGTCACAAGGTCAGAATGTTGTTACCAACAGAAAGGTCTTGTCACAAGGAATACACATGTGAAATGTGAAGGCCCCATCACTTTCCGTTCAAAAGTTATAGTCAAGGTTAAAGTTTTTGAAATTTATGTCAAACTCAAAGGTCAAGTCACAAGGAAACAAATTTGGTATCCATGGAAAGGTCTTGTCACAAGGAATACACATGTGAAATATCAAAGCCATATCACTTCCCGTTCAAAAGTTATGGTCAAGGTTAAAGTTTTTAATAAGAAGGTCAAAATCCAAGGTCAAGGTCACAAGGTCAAAAATTTTGGTATCCATGGAAAGGCCTTTTCACAAGGAATACACATGTGAAATATCAAAGCCCTATCACTTACCATTCAAAAGTTATGCACAAGGTTAAAGTTTTTGTGACGGACGGACAGACGGACGGACGGACGAACCGGTTTTAATGTCCCCGCGCTTTCGCGAAAGCGGGGGACAACACGGTTTGTAAAATGGTCAACATACCATAATTAGCTTAGTAACTATATAATACCAAAAGACGAGATCCACAACAGTTTTTAATAATTACAGGAAAGTTAATTCAGCAATTACTTAAAGTACAATATCAGATATTTATATAGTTTATCCATTCATGATTAAAATACATTTTTTTGTAACTGCAAACTATTAACTAAGTTGAAATCTAAGAATTTTCTTTATCTTGGGAGAATCTAAAAATTGATTTACCTTCATCTGTAAAATTTCCGTTCATGTTAAAGGCCTGAATTTCTGCGTTTGAAATGGTAAGACTCATTCGGTAAGAAACTTCTCCTTCATTGTAGACAAAAGTTTTTGTATCAGCAGCTTGACATCTATATAACATGTCAGGGGGAGACAACTGTGTGTCACCTTCATCATTCATTGAAAGGGTAGAACCTAGAAAATAGAGTACTTTAATCAGTTATTCAAAATAGCGTCATGAAACATGTTACTTTAAGTAACATGTTTTATGACGCTATTTTGAACATAGATTTTATTTGAATATGCTACTTAATCGACCCTACAGGAAATTTGGAGCCGCGCACTCTTTGTAAAGTATATGTACAAATTAAGATTCTAAATAATTATAAAACCAGAGGGAGCTAGTGAAATGAATTTGTGGCGGCTTAAGAAAAGCACTTTGGCAGGACGCGTCACTGATGAAAATTTAATATTCGAAACACGTGTCTGGTGCATGAAAATTGGTTTGAAATTTTCTTCAAGAAGGTATAGAGTTGGAACACTTACGTTTTATAAGATAAACAAGCGAATATGATTTTTGCACGGCCTAAGTGACGGGTGTCGCTATCTAACGGGAGATGCTTACTCTCCCTGGGCAATTGCATTCACATCCATTTGGGATTCACTTTTGCTTCTTTGCAGAACGTTTCAGTTCATTGTATTCTTTGTTGAGGAATGATTCTATCTTTCTACTCTTTGTCGGTTTGGCAGTCTTCTGTGTTTCTACAATATACTTCGTGACAGAAGATTGAACAAGTAAGTGTTATGGCATTGTATTTTTGAATCATAGCGTACATCTTACATCTTCATTGAATTTATTCAAGGTGGCGCAACTTGCAATGATTTTCTATAAACTTTCTTCCCCTAGTTCTGATACCGGGGTCAATTAAGTGCGACTCCATTGTTCTTAAAGAACAAAGACTTAGACATTTAAATAAGCTTAATAAAGCTTCCTTTTCGGTCCGTCTTTCGTAGATATTATAGCTTGCATTATATATATGTAAAACAGCGCCACCTACAATATATTTCGTACTAGCTCTTGACCCTGGAGATTGGTCATTAGATAAAGTTGTACTTTGTGATTTATGGGATGTTGTGTTATTGTCTCCGTTTATTTGTACGATTGTTCTTTTCTCGTGAGGAAGTTTTCATTTTTTCCAAGAATTTGTAAGCGTTTCGAGAGATTTATGATTTCTGACTTCGGGTTAAATGCTTTAAAACATTCATTCAGTGACCATGGAATATCCATCGATAACATTAATCACAATTAAGCAGAATAATAATGGAAAGCAAATATCTCTGAATCAAAGGTGAACAGGTTTCATTGCTAACGATCAAGGTACATACCAGTAGGAGCATTTTGAAAATAATTTGATGGGTCAAAAGTAAACAGGATGTCCATCCTTGTGTTAACATTGGCCCCAGATACCGAGAAGGTTAAATCCATTCTATCCCCATTGGCTAAATTAATCATCAGAGTGGAGGAGGATTGTGCAGGCGCTGTACCACACATTCCAGTTGTTGTTGCGTTATTAAACATGACTTCCGCCGTTTCTTTTTCATAAGTGATCACTACATTGCTAACATCCATCTTAGCTCCGATACAGGCCGTTGAATCGTCTGGATATCTCCAGTACACGGACTCCGCAGAAATTCCTATAAAAACAAAAAGAGAAATATGGTTTCTATTCCGTCAACATAGCTCCCCACCTATGGTACTGCATGAACTACCTGAGAGCTACTTGGATAGCTCTAAGCAGTAAGTAATTTTTCTGAAGGTAAAATGTAGTACAGACCTTATAAGGGTGACAAAAGGAAGGCACTGAAATTAAAGTACCATCTCATAAATTAATGTGAATTATGGCAAAGCCCTGGAAGCGAGGAGAAGTGATTTTTTTTATTAATCTTTTAAGTTAGCGTGTGTGTGTTTGTGGGGGGTGATATTAATTGCATGACAGATATGGATAATGACCATATCCCTGTATACAGCACAAAATCGATAATTCAGAAAATCAGAAACCGAAGGCATACAAAATCAGGACAAAACAGGAACCAAAGAAAACAAACAAAAGTTTTACCTCCACCACATGAAACGAAGCGAACTCCCGATATGGGAGTGGATACTAGTTTCATGTTCTTAAATGATCATGGGTCATATCAATAGATGTATTTCTAAAAATAATCTTTAAAAAATTAAAATATGAATAAATAGATAAACTTTGTCTAGATTAAATACTAGTACCAGATAATCAGTAAACTCCTGACGCCGTCCTGAGACACTTCATTTTCTCTGTGTTACATTTTGTATTCAATACTGAGAATTACATAGCCACATCGTTTACTTAGTTACAGGCTTATGAGCACGTTCAAAAAAATCAATTTCAAGAAACTTCCAGCACTTTGCAGCGAAATACACATCTATAAGAAAAAGGGAAACGAACAGCACTTTGTCGTGAAATAAACATCGTACAGAGAATTGAAATGAACAATTATGACTCTTGTTTCCTTTTTTTTATATCGATGCACGTATGTTTAATAAATTTTTAAAATTTGACAGATCTTTTCGACAATTTGAATGTTGTTATCAAGAATCGTACTTCTGTATAGGTAAGCACTGCCCAACACTTAGCTAGCGGTCTTGTACACGAAAAGTGACGTGCAAAGTGGCGTTGTAATCGGAAAAGTGAGAGGGTTGTGCGCACGTAATTCAGGATAACCACACCTTCTGCTATTTACGTGGCAGATGGCCGTCCTAAGTCGGCACCGGTTGCCCATTGGTCTCGTTGGTTTATGTGTAGTCCTTTGTGTTTTATGTTTCTGTGTTGTGCGTTGACGTTCCTTGTCCCTTATGCGTCTCTTTCTGTGCTTGTCTGCTTTGTGTTTTTGTATTGGGTGTTTTGGGGTTTTGCTGTGGGTGCTACAACCTGGTGTTGTTGGAGATCCCCTCCTTTGTTTTGACACCACAACGTCAGCAGACATTTGTACGACATTTACGTTGGTAGATCAATTTTCATTGACTGTATGAAATAAGTCAGAAATTTTGCCTTTCCATTAAAGTTCAAGGTTGTTACTTAGACCATTGCATTAAGCAATCTATTTAAAGAATTGACGTAAAATACCGGGTATTTTAAAAATGGCGCGCTCTCTCTCTCTGCAAATTGCTCAAATTCAATAAAAAATATAAGCCGAGGGCGCTACTAAAATGAATTTGGCTGTGTCTAAAATCACTTTGGATAGATGCATCACTGATGAGGATTTAAGTACCGGTCCATGTAAGGATCAGGCAGTTGAAAAACCTTTAAATTTTTGCAGAACTTTTTTCTCTTCAAATGTGTTCAATTCAGCCTCCATATGAATGTTCTGAAGGAATTTTCCTCATACTTGGATGTTGAAGAATGTTATAGGGGTAGCGCATTCGGTTGAATTATATATAGAAATTTTCCCGCCATTTTTTCCCTTCTTAATCCTTTATAAATTATGAGGTAAATATTTCGCTTCACCATCGCTACCTAGAGAAATGAATATCATATGTTTGATTTGTACCACATATATGTCTCAAAACAGAAATAAAATGTTTTGCAAAACATGTTGATGTATCACCCGCCTGATTCTTTCGTGGACCTATACTTAATATCCGACACACGTGTCTGGTGCATATAATCAATACGTCGGTTTTGAGAACCTGAATACGAACCGCAACTATTTGATTTTTAAACACGGATTTCAGGTCACGTGGTACAAAAGTGGGACTGTTTACATTTCGCAACTTATGGCAAGTTAATGGGCCGCCTGTTTTCAATTGTAATAAATTAAAGAGTAAAAATATATGAGCTTCCAGGACAAGCTTGCTGCCTTTCTGAATATTACAAAAGTATGGATTGACACTTTATAAGCATTAGATTGAGATCAAGTGATTCGAAGTGAGCACTACTTGATTACGGTCGATTTTCCATGTTCAAATCCTTATATCGGCGATTATTTATTTTAAAATGATTTTCTTATGCTGTAGAATCCTTTTAGTCTGATTTCTAAATTAATTCCGACAGTTGGTTTCACACGATTTTGCACTATTTGTGAAATTTCCTAGATATTACATTACGCATTATCGACAGGTGTCCCACCTTTTGTCAATGGCGTACGTAAAAGTTGAAAAATTCCGGTCCGTAACAGGATCTCGAAACTCACGTATTGGTTTGAAATTTTCTTCGGAATGTATAAAGTTGGAACACTTCTGTATTATCATAAAATCAGAGCATTGCACATTCCTTTTGTTAACTACTTGGTCAAATTTCGCACAAGAAGCTTTAATTACTGTAGCTTTTTGAATCTAATTAGTTTTTCGTAAAAGATTTCGATTCAATGGAAATGACGCACCCAGTGAACAACCACTATGCGCAATTGTGGCATACACATACGTGAAAAAGAATATAGCTATATCTCGTCATACCATTGTCAAGAATGGTAAATACTATGATGACAAATATGGATAATGAGTATGTCCCTGTATACAGCACAAAATCGATAATTCAGAAAATCAGCTAGAAACAGAAGGCATACAAAATCAGGATAAAACAGGAACCAAAGCAAACAAACAAAAACCTCCACCATATGCAAAGAAGTTAACTAATTCTGTCTTAGATCAAACACAGAACATGCATACGGATGTGACATGTCTGTCGAATTGAAGTGACGTGTGTTTTATTCAAGCAAGGGATGCTGACTCTTCCTGGACACCTGGTCTCGCTCCCTTATTTTCTATTTGCTTGCTTAATTTGGTTCCTGTTTTATTATGATTTTGTATGCCCTTCGGTTCATAATTTCCGTTTTGTTCTCGATATTGGGATAAAGATCTTGTCATTATACTAGCTATCATTGCAAATGGCATTAGATCATGGAACTCAAGTAGAAATAAAAACAAACATTTGCGGCATCTTTGAACAATGAAACGTATTTGTATACATGTACATGTTTTAGATAAATGGAAAAATCATGTAAAAGCACATTATTCAATACACTACAAATATGTATCCTTGATTACGTATTACTATATGTAGCTATTGATAGAATAAAAAATGGAGGAGGTTTTCAACAAGAGTCAGTTGCAGTATCAAGAACACTCTGTGAAAACGATAGTGAACAAATGAGATAAAGAAGATTAATTCTGACAACAATCTCAAAAGCACTCACAATAGAGCACCAAACTGAGCATCGACGGACCCCTGGCGAGTTAGAGGTGGGATCGGGTGTCCAGGAGGAGTAAGCATTCCCTGTTCGGCTAGCCGCACCCGCCGTTCATTTCCACTCACGAAAATTAAAACAGAATCTAAAAAAAACATGCACTGTCTGTGGTTATGTCTACGTATATAGAAAGTGTTATGGCGACCATGTAAGGGAAAAAATTTAAAACATTTACTGCCAAACCCCTCGCGGGGAACTTTTTTAATTACTAGTTCCACACAGCAAAAAGCTTAAGAGGCACCGATTGGACCAATCACCATAGACGACTTCGAAATACTATTGAATACAAGAGACTACACATTAACCAACGAAACTATTGGACAACCGATGTCGCCTCAGGAAGGCAATCTACCAAGTTAGTAGCAAATGATGTGGTTCCCCAGATTACCATCTTCGCGAGCCAATGGTATAGATCCGTCGTGCTCCTCAAATATCATCTTCGCAAGCCAATGGTATAGATCCGCCGTGCTCCTCAAATATTTGAGGAGCACGGCGGATCTATACAATTGGCTCGCGAAGATGCAGATTACGTGCATATACGTAATGTTTGTTAAATTTCCAGAACGTCTAAAGTAGAAAGAGGAAACCTGCTTTGACCTTAAAACTTTCTTCCAGAAGGTATAGAGTTGGAACACTTCCGTACCATTAATATAAACACTTATTTCTTGTTGCAGTGTAGAGCAGTTAAAATCGTTCCCCGTGACTTGATGTTTGTTAAGTGTTTTATCTTCGATGTTTATCATTTTTAGCACCTTACGGAATTTGAAATAATCTATCTTGGATTGAATACTCTACTTTTAAAATTCCTTTTCCAGAAGACTACGGAGCTGATTGCCTTTGATGATTAAAAAGTTACCCGTGATATTCAGAAATTGTATAACCTCGAAAAGTAAGTATGTTAGGATATATTGTAGTTTAAAAATTCGTGTAGGTTTCATATACATGTACTGATGAACGATAATAGAAGGTCCCATGCCTTCGAAATACTGATGAAATATATGCTAACGCTTAACTTTTAACTTAGTAATCTCGAATAATATCAGGGATGCTTTAGATTAATTCCTTTGTTGATAAACGACCTTTGAAAATTGTCTTTCCACGGAGTTGTTTTATAACTGGATATTTTAAGTTTATTCAGTGCGAATACAACATGTCATTCATAAACCCAACGGAACATAATGCAATTGGCATGGTGTAATTGAAAGTGTATAGCGAAAGCATGGGAAGCATGTGAAGGCTTTGTAATAGGGATAAATTCAACCTATTGTACTTCTGATAAGATTTAAAAAGAATAAGTTTACTTTATGTACAATATTTCTTCCTATCGAGTTACAATCTGTCGATGATAATCTTCCAGAGGCTGTATGTCTATCTTACTGAAGGGTCTTGATTGTTGAAGCGACATGAATCGCCATGTTACCATATACTGAGCTTCACCTGAAACATCATACAAACATAATCTTATCCATTTTCTGTCACACTTTGAAAAGTATAGCTCCTGATCTTCACTTAATAACTTACCGATACTTCATGGCAACTTATAAACATTTATCTTTTGTTGTGATAGGAGTGTTATTACTGCATTTTAATTTTTTTTTTTTTTGTCCAGAAGGCTGTCCTCTAGCAGCATCGCTATTTCTCTATCATAGCAGTGCATATCAATGAAATTTGGCTTTCCCTTAATTCATTCATATGCTGTCTAGTCTTATCTGTGAACTTCCGTGTTTTGCCATCTTCTTTTTCTTCCTTTAAAGTGTAGTGCTGCATTAACAGCATTCTTGAACGAGGTTAAATTTTTCTTACATTCATTGCTTGTTACAATCCAGTGGGTGTTTTGCCTAACACATTCTTAAACGTAAGACAAAGACATCAGGTCAAGTCATATTGACACTCAACTGGACAATGTATGATTTTGAAATCAAAAAATCTTCATTTGTCAATCTACCAATTACATACAAGTCAGATGTAACATCATCAACCTGTAAGCTTCACTAGAAATTTCACTAGAAACGACATCAAAGCAAGCGTGACAAGTGCTGCGACACTATTTGAGAGATATTTCAAACTTTATTTGTTTTCATTCAACCAAATTAATGCAGATACATGTACAATGCTCCATTCACCAACCTGATGCATTTCATGGGACCAATCAAGCCTTCATGTTGGCAATTTACCAAGACCATACTTCAAATTATCTTCACATAAAAGGTAAAGGTAAAGGTAGGGTTTATAGTTTTGTTCGCCTGAGCCTCACGTGACTTCTACAATCACCTCCCTGCGAGACCTGTTCAATCTAGTGCATTCTCAACTCCCTTAGGAGTATACAAGCAGAGTTGCCGTTTAGGTGCTAATGCTTTTCATTCACATTACAAGCTCGTCTCATGTGCCAGGTACCCGGTTTACTCCTGGGTGGAGTGAGTGCAATGTAGTGTAAAGTAACTTGCCCAAGGTTACAATGGTTTGCAATGATCGGCGACAGTGAGATTCGAACTCACAACCTATGGATTCCCAGTCCATCGCGCTATCCACTACGCTACCAGCACTACTACATAATGTCTGTCAGATGCAAAATCCACAGACTGCATACCTATGTGCATCTACCAAGTCCAGCACTACTTTCTTAGAAAATTAATACCAAAGCCAAATCTTATAACGTTATTGCCAAACCATTTTAAACTGCCTGACATATCTATTTCAAATGTAGGTCATAAGCAGCATCAATCTGCATTCTGCTACTTGTCACTTGGTGCATAATCTTTGCAAGTTTTAACATTCAAGCACTTTTTCAAGGATTTTGCTGTGGGTGCTGCAACCTAGTGTTGTTGGAGATCCCCTCCTTTCTTTTATGGTGAATATTGATACAAAGACTGTATCTACTCTGAAAGACGAGCCAAAAATCAAGGATGTGCTTCCATGAAATAGACTGACACAAAGGTCCAAACGCAGTTGCAATTCGACTTCAGAGGGTAGTAGAAATCTTCGTCCATGAAATAGCACGCAACAAAATTGATATAGAAAACACACATCCTTTACTCAGACCCAAACTGTACGCATATGCTTCATTCAAGCAAATCTTCATGCTTTCAACAATTACAGAATAATATAATAACAATGTATCAATATCAATATGAAGTGTGGTTATTTACTAACAACATAAAAAGGGGTCATCATTTTTCATTTGTGTCTATTGGTGATGATAATACATGTATGTCCTTCGTATAGCATACTAACATGTTTTTATTTTTTCCCTATTAATTCCTTTTTCTATCCAATTTCTTAAGTATGCATATAGTATTTTCCAAACAAAATAAATGATTGTGGGTGTTAATGCAGAATTGCATTATCATAAAATCGAAAGCACTTACAAATGTACGTACAAGATTAAGAAAAGTAACACATTTTCATGTACAAATACTGATAAACTGATAAATATGTAAGTCACCTACACTACAGCTATTAGGCGAAAATTTCAAGATATCTCTCAGTAACATATCTATATGCACAGGTAACAAATCTTTGTATACTATATCCTTTATTCCGTGAAAATGTAAGATACAAAAGTTATCACACAAAAATATCTCGCACACCATACATTTTGTCAGTCAAATCTCATTCATACCGACACCTGACATACATGTATCTTAAATTTTGACATTCAATCAAAAAGAAAAATAAACAACATTTATCAGATATTTACACATGGCATACATGAATATACAACTTCAGTACAATGTCCCTAGCACTAATATGTGAACCTAACACATGGAGGCTTTTCTCAATTTCCCATCTAGAAATAATAACATTTTTAAGTTGCACCATTTGATATAGCACTTACTCTTTTGTGTTTTTACATAGAGAGCTTGAACAAATTATTGTATCTGATTTACCGAAATTTGTTAACTTTTTCAAACTTTCAATTAATACATAATAAAAATTACTCTGCTCTTTTTTTCTCTGCTTAATCTTCATTTTTTCCATAAAGTTTTAACATTTCAATCTTTGTTAGGTACAGAATTTCGGCTTCAGGGATGGGGTGGGGAGTTCCCTTTTGTACATACCATGTCACGTTACAAAAGCTGATATCTAATAAAGCATCACGTCGTCTGTCTCACTATCCTGTGATTATGATTTTCGTTTACATTAGATAAGATATCACAAGTTCTAATTTATTAAGGTATGGCCACCTATACAACATTCAACCTTAAATCAAGCTAGTATCAGATACAAATATACAATCATATATGACTCTAGCACTTATGTTACAAAAAATTAATATTCTACAAATTTTAATAAACCTGCTGAATTCAGTAATTTGAGACATTTTAAAAGATATACATAACTTGAAATTATAGAGATAATATATGGAACTTGAGAGTATGACTATACATGTATGTGCATGCAAGAAGTTTAACACCTTACTTTACTCCGAGCAATTCCTTTACTTTACCTGTATATAAGTTTTCATTTTAAACATATGAAGTTTAGAAAAATCTACAATTACTTCGTCCGTGGGTGGTTGGTTACTTTTTATTTGAACATTCTGCTTTCTGATTTAAATCTATAGTAATACAAAAAGTGTATAGTCCTAAGCATAGGTGAAAAATCGCAAAACTTCCGAGATGATAATCTAGGATATCTGTGTCGTTAAAAACAGTTTTGGTTTGTTAAATTCAAAAAACATAAATACATGTATTACAGTGGCTTAAAGAGAAATAGAAGATGGACAATACATTACATATAGTCATAAATACATAATTTCAGTATCAACAACATATTGCTATACATTATCACAATTTACAAGTATAAACATCTAAGAAATTAAATTAGAATTTTTTTTTTTAATTTCCTACCTATAACTTGTCCTCAAAATTAGTTTTCCTAAGATATACTGTTTTCAAGCAACAAATAATGATGGTTAAAGAATTTATTCCCAAACTATTAGCAATAAAAACCCAAAAACAACAAACAAACAAGTGGATCATTTGGGACCACTTTGTGATCTAATTTTCACACAAAGAAAAAATAAAAATAAAAATAAACAAAGTAGTCAGTCTGAGTATTATACAGTGAGTCTCCTTATCCTAAACTATAGTATGTTCAGGCAAATCATCGACAATCACATCTCACCAAAACGCTCTGTATGGAATGTCTCAGTGTAACTGATTCACAAGAATTAATTATAAACATAAATGCATCCCTTCCCTTATATCATATCAGTAGTGAACCTGCCGTACAATATAGATGGTTTGTGGATTGATATCAATTAGTCTACACCTAGAAAATGGTGAGCATTTTTCACTTATCTGTTGCCAAAGATTTTCGAAGATTGACATACTATACCACCAACTAGTGCAAAGCAAAATTCAGGGTTCTCAATGATTTTAGAAGTAATGGTCGATTTTGAAGGATAGGAACTTTTAAGAATTAGTAAGCATTTTCAAACAGAAACAGCTCAGATTTGAGGTGAAAAATCACTGTCTACAAGCTCCTATAATGAGAACCCTCAATATACATCAATTCTTCCTTACATACTTAAAAATAAAAAGTTACAAACTACTACAAGAAAGGAAAATAAATTGATGTAATGATATGTCTTTATAATCAATATTAATTAGTAATCACTCCTATTTTCAAAAAAAAAAAATTTATAAATAATGAATAGATTAAACTATAAAACAAAAACAAGGAAGAAAACACTGTATACATATACATTTACATTTCTGTTTGTCTTGAAAAGTGAAAAAGTCAACTATGGCTAAAAAAAATTGAAAGAAAAGGTTTATATTACCTTCATGTACTTTAAGATGTTCAGTTTGCTATATATTTCATTTATTTCCTGCATAAAAAAATTTGTTGTTTCAAAATTTGTTGTTTAAATAGTAATGTCTTATCACTACCATTTAGCTGAGATCTTGATGAGGACCTTTATACGTGTTACGGAATGAGAAGTCATTACACTTGCTCATAACCACTCCTACTTCTTCGTCGTCCAATCAGATAAGCAATAAGAACAATTATGACCAGACCAGCGAGAGCGGCCCCTACTGCTATTGGCACGATGCTGTTTGTCTCATCGTCCTTAGCACACTCCGATGCATCTAAAATAAGAAAAATAGACATATAATACATGTAGCAAGTAAACTCATGCAGACATGATTGCACCGTCTGCATTTATTGGCTCAAGTCTCAAGGTTTCGGTGGAACTGTCGAGGGTTGAGCTAATGATGCAGTCTATACTACATTCTGTTTGTAATATAATACAGGTTATGATTGCACAGAACAACAATTAGATCAGAAGGTAGTCAAAAATGAACATTTTCACAAGCTGAAACCCTATAAATAGGACTTCCATAGGTGAAGTTCTACATTTCTGGTAATCTGGAAAATGGAAATCCACTTAAAAGTGAAAAAAAAATATCATGTCTGCTAATGGTGATTTAACATTTAAGTTAAGACTCACTAAACCTGGAAAAGAAAATGGATTTTATTTTTAAACTTCAATGACAAAATCAATAGTAATTCATTTCCATTCACAATAACAAAATGTAAGTACCTCCGAATCCAGTGAAATTTGATTTGGTCATAAAAGCCTGGAACTGCATATCGTTGGTCGTCATAGAGAACTGACCCAGGTTAACTGTTTGATCTTTAGAACATGTGTAACTTCCTGTAGATGAGGCTTTAAAGGTATCAGCAGTTACATTACCACTTAGCTGACGACTTTCACCTGAAATGTAACATGTAGACATATATGTAAAGGCTAAAAGAGGATCATGGGTTTGTCCAATTGCAATACATTTTGTCCACATTTTGAAAAGTAGGTCATGTACAATATGAAATTAAAGGTCTTGTAATGGTTAAGATTAAATTTTATGATTCTACCTGAAATTTCGCTTAAACCAACTTTAATGATAATGCTATCAATCAAAAACTACATTGTCAACCATAGTTTACAATAATTTTGCTGTCTTAGAGACCTTCTGGATAAAACCTGTATACAAGATACTAGGAGATGAATTATTATCAATTACCACAAGGAGAAATCAATGGGTAAGATGGCTGCCAGGATTTCAAGATAAACAGATTAACTTGTACACAGCGTCCTTCAAGGTGATCTCAGCTTATACAGGCAAACTTTAATTAAGAAAAAAAAATCAATATGCTCACCTGGGTTTGCAACATCTTCAAAAATGTTATTGTTCAAAACATAAGTGACATCTACTTTGGACAACTGGTAATTATTTCCAGCATTCGCTTGAAGCAGATTAGATGATGTTGCGTCACTTGTGAACGTTAGTTTTAGTTTCCAGCCATCATAAAAGCTCAGTTCAATATCTTGAGAATTGGAGGTGTTTGTCCCACAGCTACCACTGATCGTTACTTCATCTTGACCTGGAACAGCTACTGTAGCTGTGACGTTCTGTGAAATAAAAAATAAAATTTTCATTATACGTATGTAAACTTCAAGACTAAGACAACAAACAGGAGGGCCAGTTGGGCCTGAATCCCTCATCTTATCAAAGCTAATGTACAAGTTTTCTATGAAGGATGACTTATACAATGATGACCTGGTCACTTCTATTTAAATATTGGTCAATTCCATTATCTGTATCATGCATTTCTCTAAACACCGTCGTCCCATTCTCTTCCCGAATGGCAAAAGAAGCCCCCCCCCCTTTAATTTTTCTCTTTACTGAAATGAGGCAAAAACAAATTTCACCCATTTAGCTAAGTACATTTGTACCTTCATCTAAATAAAGTCTCAATAAAGAACAACATTTTTTTCTTCATCATCAAATAAAGAGCTCTGTAAACAAAAAAGATTTTGGTTCCATATGAAGATGAGATATGTTATATTTCCTATGCAATTACCTGATTTTTTGTGTTTGTATATGGTAGACTCAAAGTAAGACCACCTTTAAAGACAACACAGGTTTGATTCTTTTCTTTAAACTGAAACTGCCCAGTTGGGGCCTTCTCTGGTGGTTTCCCAGTGTCATTCAAACATTCATATCCTATAATAATAAAAGGCACAAAATAAAAACAAACAATGAAGTGATAACTATCAAGTAATTTTAGAATGATTGATTTACAAAAAACATTTTCTGAAAATCATGCATATGATTCAGTTCAAGATAACTAGAACTAATCAGGAATTCCAAATGCCCTCTCACCAATTTATTTTTAGTTCACTATTGCAACAATTTGGTTCCCAAGTACAACAGAAACCATATTAGTTCACATAAGTCCAGAATGACCTTGAACTTAATCCACAAAATCCATAGGGGTCCTCCTTTGGTTATTAGCAAATTCTGTGAACATGTGAAGTATACATTTATGTATAATAAGTTTACACATCTTCAAGATATGTTTGAATTATTAGTATGGTGGGAAAATAGTTTTACCTTGAACTTTGACCTTTTGGTCCCAAGGTCAACAAGGATTTGTCTTTGGTCAAGGACAGTCTATGACTCATATATAATCAATGTAGGTCAAAAGCACTGATTATAGTACAAAAGTTCCAAATTTTTTTCAATTTTTTTGGACATATGAGCTTTCAAGACCTTTTAACCCATAACTGCACAGAGGTTGCATTACCTCCTGTGAGGATACCAATGTGAAGTATCCCTTTTATAAGCCAAGAATGATCAACTAATAAAAGAGAACAGCATGTGACAGATATCTACAACTGTTACCATGGTAACCAATTATTCCTCAGAACAGTATAGCAATTACCTTTTTGGACAAAATTGTCCTTAAAATCTGTAAAGATTTAGATTTCTCTATATTGAAAACCTCATGCATCATATAGCATAATCAAAAAGATTTGGCTCTTACCAGAATTGCTGAAATCTGGAGTCAATCCTGATGTTTGTTCTTTAAGCTCTCTGGTTATTATTGTGACAGGCATCCCTCCCAGTGTCTGAACAGCATCACACTTGAAGAAACGGTTACTCGGAGTTGACCATGTGCCGCCTTCAATCGTGCCATTTACCATTGCTGAAAAAATTTAAAGTATGCATACTACATATACTTGAAGCATCCTTTTGTCTAAATAGAAGATATTCTTAATAACTACTCATGATTTTTGCAGAAAATAAATTGTTGTATCCAGATTAATTCCATATGTCAGACTTTGACACCTTTGGCAGTTGTCCTACAGTACATTTATTGATGTAAAAATACATCAAATTAATGGCAGTTTATAACAGACAAGTTGACACAAAGTCACATAGACAGACATACACTCATCACAGTGCCACCTAGGTTTGTACATTCATCAAAATATTCTTTCATAAACATCTTCAATATTAGAGGTTTTTTTTTACTGAATACTGTAAAAGTAGTTATTTTTGCTGGGGGATATTACTGTTGCAACATTGCTGTACGTGTGGGGGTAATTTTGGCAAAATCAGGAGTATTTCCTCTGTCTTTTTAAAAAGACAGATTATAATTTTCAAACAGAGATTATTTTTGCAAAAAAAAAAAAAATACAATATCAAAAAGCGCAAAAATAACCCCCCCCCCCCCCCCACCCCAAAAATTTTTTTTTCGTGTTTACAGTAGATCCAATATATTCCACATCACTGCATAATAAATTCTATTTTATTTTTTTATTACATTTTACTTATGCAGTAAGGCTTGTGGAGTCAACGTAAAATTCAAGACATAAGGGTAGGTATTCAACCAATAATAGCACACTGTGATCAATCACTCCTTTTGATTGAAAATTAAACTTTTCTCATTACATGTCATGTTAGCTCTAAAGCCAGGCTTCCACTGTCGCGAATGTAGAGGAGAATAAGCTACGATCAGAGGCTAATGAACAATGGTGTCACATTCTTGTCTGTTCTCATGAAGTTTTTCTTGGCACGATAGGCACACGATAAGAATAGAGAAGAATGCGACACGAATGTGCCACGATAAAAAGACACTGAGGCAAATGAGAGGCGAATGCAGGAGATTGAGACACGACTTTAACCCCATTGCACTGCGATCCAGGAGCAAAATCAAAATCATTTGACATATCCAGGAGCATCAATACCCTTTGTTGATTTTGACCTCTTTCCAGGTTGTTTTCTCTTGAAAGGCATTGTCAAGGTTTTCAAAATACTGATCCGCACACTTTTACATCAACTCTGAGATAATTAATATTGTCACTGTCGTTATGCATGTAGTACTATCATGGCAATATCGTGGCTGATTTACGTTGATTTTTTCATTCGCGTCATATTCTCGGCGCATTTGCATCACATTCCTGTCAAGATTCTTTCTTGTCAGGGATTTAATGGGGCTCTATCATGGCTCATTCTCCTCCACCTTGGGAACAAGAATGCACACGAATGTGAGGAGAACGCACTGGGAATGGAGGAGAATGCAAGGTGAATGTGCTGTGCATGTGCCGCGAGTGTTAGGCGAATAAGAATTCAGATGCAAATGTTTTAAACCGTTTGAAGCAGTCGGTGCCACAAACAGAGGAGAATGAAGGAGAACATGAAACGATAGCGACATGATGAGACGAGAATGCCAGCGATTGAGAGGAGATTGCGCTGGGATTAAACAAAATCACCTAATCGTAGCTCTATCGCCTCTTCATTCACGACAGTGGAAGCCTGGCTTTAAGGGTAATTTCAAATCAAATGTCTTCAGTACAGATTTAAAGGGATAAAAATCTTGAGTCTTCAACATCTCTTTGGTGAATTCAAAGAACACAAACAACTTTAAATTTATACTCACGCTCTTTAGCATCAGGAAAATCTGAATCCAAATCAATGATGTATGCTACGGAACTCAACATATCTTTGCCGTCTTCCACTTTAAATTGAATGTCAAAGAGCGACTGGATCCTGAAGCACCATAACTGATAGTTATGAATGAGGTAGTGTCGTTTTCTGTCGAGCATTTTCCTCCTATTGTCACATCTTTTTCTTCTGGTACACTTATTGTTCTGGATGTCTGTAAATTAAATTTCTTTCATTTTAGAGATTAAGCATATAGCGTGTTCCCACATAACCATATCTCCTCCAAATTTGCTAAAGTTATCTCCCTGCTTGGATTAGAACTCTCAGACTTTATTCATCTCTGCTTTGTTGTTCTAGTACTTCGACTTCAACAAGTTTTCTTATGCTTTCACACCGTATACATCAATGTCTTGATGAGAATTACAAGCAATAAGATATCTTTAAATACATGTAGTCAAAAGGTTAGTTATGAAACCTCTTTTGAAAATGTATATATACATGTAGTTTTTCAATGTCAATGTTTTGCATGGAAGGAATAGATGAAGTGAAAGATTTGTAATCCAATATTGCCTGTTAAATTGATAGTATGACATCATCATGAACAAACACTATTCATTGAATTCTAAAGGAGTTGAGAAGGAGAGATGCACATATGCATACTACATTTACCTTTATGTATAATTTTTTTCAAAAGAATTTGATCAAATTAGAAGGATTGTTTCTCCCAATAATTATAGAAAGCTAGGAGAAACAATTTTTCTCAGATCAAGTATGAAGAGGTATAATTTCAGCTATTGAGACGAGGATAAAATCTTTAAAAAAGATGAAAGATATCATGACGAGCCTTATCTTGAACACATGGAAAAGATCTATGTCTATCCGTTGCAGAGGTTCGAAAAATATAGCAAGTACAATGCTAAATAAAATTAATCTGATTCCCTTCCTAAAGTTTCTAATTTCCATCACATGTGACTTACCGTATCATTATTTTTGGTTTCATACTGGACTTGAACCTGTAGTGACGCTGTCATCTGGACGCATGTTTTGTTCCCCTCCTTGTACGTGTAAGTGCTTGCTTTAGATGGTGGTGGAGTTGTCACTGGCGGTAAAGTGGTTACCACAGGTGTGCTCTGAGGAGGCTCTGTGGTGCTTGTATTTGATGGGGCAGGCTCTGTGGTGCTAGTGTTTGATGGCACAGGAGGCTCTGTGGTGCTTGTATTTGTTGGTGCGGGAGGCTCTGTGGTGGTTCCATTTGATGGTGCAGGAGGCTCTGTGGTTGTTCCATTTGAAGGAGCTTCTGATGTGGCCGCCTGAGGAGAGGTGGCAGCTGAGCTCTGAGTTGAAACATCATCCGCTCCACATTC
Source organism: Pinctada imbricata (assembly GCA_033119305.1). Classification (NCBI taxonomy): domain Eukaryota; kingdom Metazoa; phylum Mollusca; class Bivalvia; order Pterioida; family Pteriidae; genus Pinctada; species Pinctada imbricata. The sequence continues at coordinate 20,564,310 of VSWD01000008.1, read as the reverse complement.
ATAAACTGTAAAGTATTCAAAATCATTGTTTTTTTAATTTAGTTAAACGCCGTAACAGTACACGAGATGGCAATTTTGTGATTTATACATTGTATAAAATACATGTATACAATTTATACATTGTATTAATCACAAACACCAAATGACAAACACAATTTTAAATGAATTACATGTACTATTGTTTACACAAACCATTCTAAAATTCATGTACCAATGAGTAGTATTTCAAAAGAAATTATTTACAATGGTACAATTTTTAAAAATTGTTACCTACAGTATAACATATTTGTATGCATCATCAAATATGAAATTGTTTCTTCACAATTATGGTAAAGATCAATGACATGGAGATAGTGCTATAGGAACTCTACACAAATGTGTACCGTCATCAATCATGGAATTTTCTTTTATCTTTACGTGTAAGAATGATTTGAGTAGTGAAGTGTAAAAATTGCAATAGGAAGGATGAATGACAGGTTGTGAAAGTAAATGAATGACTAGTTGAGACAGGTAATCTGTCTGCATACATGTACATTGTATAATGGGATAGTCAACTTGATGGATAAGGCAGAATCGGAGGATAAGGACATCAGATTTGTCCATCCATATATACATGTATGTAGGTATAGTGAGCTTCTGTAAGAGGATTGCAGATTCCGGAGAATAAGGAATGCAGATGGTTTCTGGTTAGTGGAAATATATCCTCAACCTTCATCAGTAAAATTGCCGTTCATGTTAAAGGCCTGGATTTCTGCGTTTGATATGGTAAGACTCATTCCGTAAGAGACGTCTCCTTCGCTGTAGACAAACCTCTTTGTATCAGCAGCTTGACATCTATATAACATGTCAGGGGGAGACAACTGTGTGTCACCTTCATCATTCATTGAAACGGTAGATCCTGGAAAACAGGAGTCATTCCACATGTCAAATGATATTTCTACACAAACAAATACATAAACAACAAATTAAATTAAGAACATAGAGAAGAAATCGGACCTCTCAAACTCGGAGGTGAACAAGATCAATTTATTAAGATGCATACCTGTAGGAGCATTCTGAAAGTAATTTGAAGGGTCAAAAGTAAACAGGATGTCCATCCTTGTGTTGGCCCCAGATATCGAGAAGGTAAAATCCATTCTATCCCCATTGGCTAAATTAATCATCAGAGTGGAGGAGGATTGTGCAGGCGCTGTACCACACATTCCAGTTGTTGTTGCGTTATTAAACGTGACTTCCGCCGTTTCATTTTCATAAGTGATCACTACATTGCTGACATCCATCTTAGCTCCGATACAGGCTGTTGAATCATCTGGATATTTCCAATCGACTGATACAGCAGAACTTCCTACTAACATCATGAAGTATTCAAATGAAAGTTATGTTATCAAGTCATTCAAACTTTGTGTACGGTATGCAGTGTGTCTGGGTAAAGTGGAGGCTGATAGCAGATAGTGGAACCTTGTGAGGGAATTGGAAAAGATTTAGCTGAGATGTGCTGAATACATGCTGATCAAAATGTATAGAGGACTTCAGCATGTTCAGGAGGCTTTGCAGCTTTCATTCTTTGGACAAAGATGTTTGTCACCCAATACATTTGTATCTATCATAAAAGAATACTATTACTAATGAGTATGTGAGCAGTTTGTTGTGAAAGAATAGAGTATGATTCTCTGTTTAAACTTTGGTATGGACTGGGTTGACTGAGATTGCCAATTATCAAACTACAAATCATGGTACCAGTAACATAGATATATGAAATTGAGTGGACTGGACATAAAACTTACACGCGAATGGTTGAGATAGCAGCGAGGTCAGTACATGTAGGTTTACATGTGAATAAAAATCAAAGATTAAAAGATGTGGAATAGTGCAGATTTCACTCTAGCAGCCACATAAATTGAGTGGACACTAAGATTTCCATGTAAATGGCGGAGATGTACAGTAGCAGTAGGATTCAGAATGTGAAATGTGTGGGTGAAAAGCAAATACATACAGATAACATCAAAGAAATGAAATCTATAGCAAGATAAATTAGCTATAAATAACTGAGATACTTTGTGAATAAGAGATAAATAAAGTAGTATATTCACATGTAAATAGGTAAATCACTAAGGATATAATTTTACAGATGTCAAATACATGTATAGTGGACAGGACTGAAGGACTGAGAGTGGAAAACTGAAATAGTTAACTTAGGCTAAAGTATTAGAAAGATACTGGCTAGGATGGGAGAAAGAAGGGAAACAAATGGGTTAAACATGTGATCTTGGCATGTGAAGTTTAGGTTTTCAGCAGCTTGAATATGTAATACTAGGCCATAATTAAAAAATTGTTTGTTTCCCCTCGCCCCGACCGGGTCAGGAAAACGCTGCCGAGTCAGATTTTTTTATAGCCAAAAAATCCATTTTTTTTTTTGGTAAAGAAATCGAACCGCGGCCATGTCCATTTTCAGTTTCAACGTTACAGTATTGAGACTATCCAAATAGAATTTTTAATCAACTCAGTATAGCTTTCTCATTCCTACATTATTATAAGAAATCTTGCCGTAACCCCCCTCCCCCGTCTTCCCATTCCCGTTGCCTTTGAACCGTCAGTCATAAATTACATATTATTGGTACATTGATAATTGTAAATATCCTCCCAAAGTTTTTTTAGAACATGATAGAAGAGCGCTCGGTCTACGGATGTAAAATTTCAAACAAGCATAATCTGCAAGTGCGGCAGGTATTGTGGGCTCCAATTTGTACATGTATAGTATACGCATGTGCCCAATCTAGTTCCTAAACTTGTGAAATCTCGTTTCACGGATAGGCGTTTGAACGCTATAAAAACCCATCTCTTATTTCGAAGGGTCCGCTGAGTGGGCCAAAATTAAGGCATATTATCTAAATGCATGAAATCGAGTGAATATATAAGAACACTACTACCTAATCATAGTACTGTACGTATTCGGTTATGATTTTAGGCACGGTCCATTTGATATTCTGGGGGGGGGCTTGGGTTTTTTTCGAAAAAAATAATTTTGCTCTCAATTTTGATGAAAAAAATAAATTTGCTTATGGTGTGTCCAGGAAAAAATAATCTTGCTCTTACAAGTAATCTGAATTTGAAGAATTACCATAAAATTTTGCTAAAATTCTTGAAAATTTTCCAGCTCGCTTCGCTCGCCAAAGTTTTCATACTGTATAAAAAAAATTTTGGCTCGCTTTGCTCGCCAAAGTTTTCTATCAAAACATTTAGATCATATATTTGAAGATATCAAAAGTTGAGTATACACGTATGTAAATGAAAAAGGGCTTCCTTAAAAGCTTAAATATTTTATCAATATTTATGTATTGCTATTAGTACATGTTGCATGTACCCCATTATGTATAGTAAGTATATATAGAGTCTAATTTTATGAGAACTTCAGTTATTCACCAATTTACAATTCTTAGTAACATTTAAAAATCTGTCTAGGAGACCTTCCCCTCAGACCCTCTTATACATGCTATATACATGATGTACCTCAATGCTAAATATTGAGAATTGTATTGTAAAAATCTTTTATCTCTGTTTAAAAGTAAATTGAAAACTTGGATAAAAATAAACTATTAAATATATTAACATTTAGAGTTTTGAGTAAAAATATAAATAATTTCTATTGATAAAACACAAACATTCTTAATATGGGCATCACTTTGTCAAAAAAAAATTTCCTTGCTCCAACTTTGCAAGAAAAAAATAATTTTGCTCCGATCTGGGGCGAAAAAAATAATCTTGCTCCGACCAAAAACCCAAGCCCCCCCCCCTGAATATCAAATGGACCATGCCTTACCTACGTTTCTCTAGCGGTTGTCGGCGGTCCGTGCTAACTTCTTGCATCGTGAACGTCATTATCAATAGACTCAATATTACAATGAGTTCTTGATGTTGTTAAAATAGATATTTTTCACTTTCGCTGTTTACATACAATAAACAGACCGAGAAAGAAAAGTATACTGTATTACAAACTTATTTCATCTTTATCATGCACTGGAAAACGCCGGCCATTTATAGTCCGTGACTCGTGGTTGCGCTTGGTCAATATCTATACAAAAATATTTACAAGTCGTAAAAAAATGTCGAGATGTTATCGTTCTATAGTGCATCTTATTCTCGCAGATTTGACGTTGCCGTAAAATGACCCGTTACGCCGCGCTGAAACAACTGATGCACTTGTTGCGGAAAAATTTATCTTGGGACAATTTTGTTTATATAGAGTAGGTTTTACAGGACAACGAAGTTTTCTTTTGAACATGTTCAATAAAATAAGTAGACATTTCATACTTAACCAGCGATAGAAATTGAGACATAACGGATACTTTTTACGGAAAGCAGGCGGCGATTTTTCCCGAAGTAAGAGGTAAGAAATCGCCGGCTGCTAGCTCTTTTAAGGAGTCCAGTTATGTGCAATTTGGATTCAAACGACTTTTAATATATTTGATACATGTAGTTCAGGCAGCAAAAAAAAAAAAAAAAGTACCCGCCTGGCGGGTCACTTGGAAAAAACAGACCCGGGGGGAGGGGAAACAAACAATTTTTTAATTGTGGCCCTATGTAATACTATCATTATGATATGTAATATACATGTTTGCAGAATCATCAAGGTAATGATACATGCATTTAGCAAGAGCGATATACATGACAGGTACATGTACATAATCTTGTCTATGTGTACTTAATAGCCCTGACAAGATTAATTTTTGTTTGTTTGAAATCACGGTGAAAACCATCAACAGTGATTAGGCTAGGAAATGAGGTGAATGTGACACCTATCTTCATTTTGGTCCATTTATTTCATTGCACACAAGTAAGAAATCTGCTATGGAGGTGGTACCCATTTTAGTTCTAACTACATGTACTAATTTTTATATATAAAGTCAGCAAATTCCGTACAGCGGCTTTGCCTAACATACAAAGCAGACCGCTCATACCGCAATGCCACGGCGACAACCCTAGAAAGAGTTGTTCCTAATATATAGGCTATGACGTCCATATGAATACGGCCTACTTAGCACACACCGGAAGTGAAGTATTTGTTGCAATCAAATTCAAATAACAACGAATACTACATATAATTTTTATTTCACACTTTTTTAATAGTGATCATGATTATAGATTTCAACTTTTTACAATCCATTGTCATTAAAAGGGAGAAAATTAAGCATGAGGTACTCATTTTCCTAGTTTTGACTGTTTATTATAAATGATGTATCCTTTTCAACCCTTATTAATGACACTGTGAGGAAATGATTTTTTTGACATTATGACACTGTGAGGAAATAACTTTTTTGACATTGGCAAGTGGTTTAACCGTATATCCCTTTCAATGGTTGCCTGTGACAAGCAAGGTTTGAAAGAAATTAGAAAGTCTTGAAAATGCTTAAGGTATTCATGTACAGGTATTATAAAAAATGCAATGATCGCTGTGCGATATAAGTCCCCTACCGGCGGCATAAATTTATGACTTGCATCTCTGTTCATCAGTTCATCATCTGCAACAACAGCCAAGAAAAGTCTGAGAAACTGAATTCACGAAATTTGCTGAGTCCAAGGACCATAACTCTTGTGAAAATTAGTCAATATAAATTAAACTCAAATCTGCATCACACTATAATGTATTCACATACAAAAAACCAGTTCATTATCTGCAATAACAGGCAAGAAAAAGTCCGGAAAACTGCAAATTTCATGAAATTTGCTAAGTCTAAGGGCCATAACTCTTGTAAAAATAGGCCAATGGAAACCAAGCTCAAACTTGGTCTGTATCACACTGAGATGTATTCATTTACCAAAAATCAGTGCATTATTTGCAACAGAACTGAAGAAAAGTCCGGAAAACTGAAATTTTCATAAAATTTGCTAAGTCCAAGGGCCATAACTCTTGTAAAAATAGGTGAATCTAAAGCAAACTCACACTTGATCTGTATCCCATTGAGATATATCCACATACCAAAAATGAGTTCAATTTATCCAACAACAGCGGAAATAAGTCCGGAAAACTGAAATTTTCATAAAATTTGCTAAGTCCAAGGGCCATAACTCTTGTAAAATTAGGTTAATCAAAAGCAAACTCAAACTTGATCTGTATCACATTGAGATATATCCACATACCAAAAATGAGTTCAATTTATCCAACAACAGGGGAAAAAAGTCCGGAAAACTGAAATTTTCATAAAATTTGCTAAGTCCAAGGGCCATAACTCTTGTAAAATTAGGTCAATCAAAAGCAAACTCAAACTTGATCTGTATCACATTGAGATATATCCACATACCAAAAATGAGTTCAATATATGCAACAACAGCGGAAAAAAGTCTGGAAAACTGAAATTTTCATAAAATTTGCTATGTCCAAGGGCCATAACTCTTGTAAGATTAAGTCAATCGAAAGCAAACTCAAACTTGATCTGTATCACATTGAGATTTATCCACATACCAAAAATGAGTTCAATTTATGCAACAACAGCGAAAAAAAGTCTGGAAAACTGAAAATGGGACAGACGGACAGACGGACAGACGGACGGACGGACGGACGGACGGACAGACAGACAGACCGAGAGGAAACTAAGAGTCCCCTTCGGCGTTGCCGGTAGGGGACTAATAAGCTTAAACTGTTTACATAAAGCTAGTATGTAAAATCAATATTATCAATAACAGTATAAACCATAATGCACATATATGATAACCAATTGATAACAAAACAAAATCTTAAATTAGCCTGTGATTTACATTTATCAGTTTATTAGCCTTATTTGTTCATGTACATGTACATGATGTATTTGCCCTTCCTAAGTACCTTATAGAAATATTATAATTTGTAGTCAAACTAAGCTTGGTAAGTGTACATAAATTTTTAAATTGACATAGAAAAACAGCAGTTTTTCTAATTCTAAATTCCTTGTGTTTCCGTAAAAGCATCTCAAACTTACAAAATCTCATAAATTTCAACTCATTCGAGGAAGTAACTTAGAGTTGTTGGACAAAATTCCCTTCCTCAGCTTCAAATCATAATTATTACTTTAGTTCTTATGGTAATTACCATTGATTTCATCTACAATATCCAATTATCATAACAGAGACATTGACAATGTGTGTTTCAGAGGATTGGAGTCAGGTGCGGATCCAAAATTCGTTCTTAGAGGGTCTGCCAAATTTCTTTTTTAATCAAAATAAAATTTTAGAGTTAAAATTACTTTGTAACAAACTTACAACAAGTACAATGTACAAAGCGTCCAGATGGGTTCATATTACATCCCTTTATCATATCATAGATATGGATTGTTAATTGTTTTTTATCTTTAGAGAAAATTAGACTAGATAGAAAATGAATACCTTAATCTTTAGAATTTTAGAGGGAAAATTCCCTGTGTGCACACACCCTCCCAACCACTGGGAGTGTTTTACTTTTCTTTAAAAAAAAATTTTTTTCAAGTAAAACGAAGCATATGAGCGTGCAGGTCAATGTAAACATGGTCAAACTCTTTTCGACTTATTTTATGAAGCTACAGTGTATGGATGGAGAGGTAATTAAAACATATAAATTCTTCAGTGCTTCAGTGCATAGAATGGAGAAAGTTGCTTTACTTATAAAAGAGATTGATCTTTAAAAAATTCATTGTTTATTATCTTAAGATTTACCATCATGTATCATCTCTTCCTTCTGACATGGAATAATCCAACATTTTAAACATCCAAACTGTTGTCTCACCCTCTGCTTCTACTTTTGGACATTCTAATACACTTTATGTGAAATATAACTTTAGACAAGTTAAGTACTTCTCTAGGCGATGAAATAGAGAATGCCTTAAAAGCCCCTGCTGCATCTGGAATCTCAACATGATGTAATGCTAGTGACTTCAGGTGAAAATTAAATTGAATCTATGTAATAGTATTTAAAATTTTCTATTGAATTTTTAGTGTTCATTTTCCTGAAGTATTTGGTGAAAAAATTATGAAAATCCATTCATAAATAAAAAAGTTATGGATTTTTAAAAGTAGGGTGTTGACTGTTACTTTTTCACAGTTATCATAACAGTATGGCACCAAAATAAGGCTAAAAGATTGATCTACTTTATCAACTAGAAATCCATGTATCTTCTCTAAATATGAACCGATTTTGATTATTTTTTCAGTATTATCTTCGTAAGGGGTAGAGCTATAATACTAGAATAAAATTTCAAGATATGGTGGCCATCTTGATTCAAATATGGCCGACATTTTAAGCAAAAATGCAAGATTTTGCATTGAATTCTTTTTTTCCTTCAATAAATCCATGTTTTTAGTATTTCACAAACTGTTTCTTTACCAGTAAAAAGAAGTAAACTTTTTATTATCACATTTCCATTATTTGAATGTGTATACAGTCTGTAAGCAATTTCATTCAAAAAAATCGGCAAAAATCAACGCAAACGGGATGATCATTTTAGGGTATATGTTCGTCAATTACAAATGAATTGCGATGGAATCTTCTCAATATTAACGATTAGACATTGCTTTATCAAATTAGGGCCGAAACTTTCAAAAATCTTTTAAAGTTAGGTAAACATGTTTGAAACTGAAACAAAAATTACACCTCATTCCGTCAGATTATCTCGTATTTTCAAGTTTTGCATATCATTTTGAAGATAAAATTCTTTCGATCCCGAATTTGCTATTTTTTGCCCTGCTAATACAGCCATTCCCACATATAGCGCTAAATACAGAACAGGTGTTTTTCTTTTTACTGCACTGTGCAGTGTACACATGTATAAAGTAGCGCCAATAACACACCGCTTCACATACATCGTGAGTTATATACCGGTACTTGAAAAATCGATGTTTTTCTTGAAACAATTTATATTATCTTATTAGTAAAGCATTAAACTTTAAAGCAAACAGCAATGATTTCATTTTATTTATTTCTTGTGGGGTTAAAGAGAAGTAGACCTTGAAACATGTCAATCCTGATTTTACAAGGCATGTTGGCGGTCAAAGTCATGTGACCCGAAGTCCCTATAGTAATGCTTTCAATATTCATACAGTAAATGCCAAACCAAGAACAGTTGTGCCAGGGATTTTTCAGGGTATTTTACTTTGGGTCCAGGGTCCGTTAAAATTGGGAAAAATCGCGGCATTTCAATGAAATTGGGAATTTTCGAATTCCTACAGTTTAATTGATTCTCAATGGAATAAATCATTACACAGATATATAACTCCTTCTTATTCAAAGTGTCTTCAATAAAAGAAACAAAGCCTTACAAGTAAAGCCATCTATTCTTTAGATTGTGTTTCAAAGGACATCAACTTCTAGGATCTGGAACAGGCATCTGTTCAGAGTCAGAGGGGCTTAGCTTTAATGATCATGATCAATCAGGATTCAGATTCAAAGTCAGTGTTTGACGGGGGACATTCCTTCTGTCCGAGTCGCCTCATTCTGTTTACTGAACATTAACTATTTTCTGTTGTTTCTTTTATAGTCACTATCCAAAATTTTATTTTGAAGAACGTATCTATCCTCTACAAAGAAGATGTACTCCCTTTTGTAATTTTTTGTTATCAGATTTGCTTTTTGTAAGACTACATGGTCCTGGGTTCCCAATACTGGAGATATGATTTGATGACTAAAACAAATGTAAAATGTGAACCTATACCGGATAAAAGATTTTTGACCAATTTACATATCGATCATTAATGTCGTATTTCTATTAGGTATTTCAGTTGACATTATTTTGCTCTTTATTGAAGAACACTTTAACAAAAAATAAATAGGTTCGAATTGGGAAATTTCAATCAAAAATTGGGAAAATACAGGCCATTTTGGCGTTGGGAATGGGTCCGATAATCGGACCCAAAAACGGACTTGAAAAATCCCTGTGTGCGGCAAAAGTTAACCCATGTTACGCCATATTAAGTATTACCTTGGGAAACATTATTATAGACCTCACTGAAAATTTAGTATTTCGTCTGTGGCAGTGATTGTTTCGACCATAATATTAAATAGACGTTTTCACCTTACAGCAGTTGATTTTACACATCCTAAGACCCGACATCACAGGATTTGACGTAACTTATAACTGTGACGTCATACCCGATTTATAACGCCACAATTGGAAATAACATCAAAAGTAGTGATGTCAGGTCTTGGAGTGTCTAAAATGCAATTCTACCAATAATATGGAGGTCTTTGTTAAAGAGAAGACAACTCTGTTTGGAGTTTCCAGTGTATGTAACACTAGAAATGCAGACAGGGTGTACATCCTATTAAAAAAAATGTCCCAATAAGCGGCATTATCTGTAGATAACGACGAATGTTGCAATTTTTATGTGAATTTATGAAAACCTACCAACAATCGCTGTTACAATCACAGCAACAAATCCAAAGGTCGACAACTTCATTCCGATGTATTTTTCGTTCCCTCGACAGCAGTTTTTTGAATATATGATATATATCTATCACCAAACCAATAAGGAACGATAAAACGGAGAAAATAATCGCTGTAACACTCAGCGGCAATACTCAACGGCGATCACCTTTCTCCTTCCTGTCACAGTTCGTCATATGACTGATCACGTGAAGTTGCGGAATGATTGTGAAATAATCTACAAAACGAAAATTAAAAAAAGACGTTATCTAACATTTTCCATTTTTGTGACATTTTTCTTCTTTTCTTTAAATGAAATACACAGAACGAATTTGTTAATAGAAATTCTCGAAACCCCTAAGTAAAATGTTATTTCAACGATGTCAGTCCAACGCTAACAATGCCAATGAAAAAAAAGCACGAGTTCAGTTAAAAATTGTGTATTCGTGGAATTTTGAAGCATATTCATTACAATTCATATTTCATTAGTTGACAATATATACAGTAGCTATCTGACTTCGTTGTGACAACTATTTGCTTGTATATATCAATGAATTATAATTATATTGATGCATGTCAGCATTTGGTATTTAAAAATTGGCCCAGCTATTTATTTGAACTTTGAAATCAAGAAATAAAACAAAGCATAAATTCGTTAATCAGTGGCGCCTCAATCTGTAATAGAAATCTGAATTACTCCCTACGTATGTATCTTGGCATGACTCTATAATAATTGAAATTTTCTCCAATTTTATTTCCAATACACACCATATTAGTTCAAATACCTTTCATAAACATCATATATCGAGAAAAAAAAATAATTGATATATATATATATGTAGATACTCAAGGAAATCGAACACATAATAGATGATTATGAATTATATTGAGTTAATTGTGACAGGTACTGCACAATGTATTAAACATGAATGATGGAGGAACTTCCTCAAATACATTGAGCCGTACATCTCCGAGTAAAACTAGTCCTATAAAATAAGAAGGGTAGGGGAGGGGGGTTTAGTTTACCATAGGGTCCGCATATATGACCATATATAAGACTAGAGTAAACCTAGCGCTTTGTAAGTGTTTTCACAATCACAAAAGTTTCTAATTCACCTTTCCCAAATTTAGGCTGGATGGGTGAAAGGGGGGGGGGGGTTAATAACACATATATAGGACTTAATTCTTGCCCTGAGTAGGCCGCCGAAAAGTTCTATGCATATTGTGTACATACACATGTGTTCGTACATTAACAATTTACAAATATGAAAATGATGAACATGATCATTATTTCTAATGATAAAGTTTTAACGTTTTGGCCTTCTGTGATCTTGCCGAGCCCGTGGCATCGTTCTGTGTTCGTACATCATACACATTTAACATTTCGATAATATAAAATATTTTATATCATCGAAAAGTTAATTTGAGTATGATGTACGCCTCATTTCAAGGTATTTCATCAATAAAGAATTGAATTGAATTGAATTGAATCAAGGACTTATATAGAGCAAGTGGCCATATTTCGCCGCATTTTTCGTATATTTATTTCCAAGAATGTTCCATACTTGGAGGCGAATTCAATGATTGGTATTGCTAAAATATAATTTAACTCCATTCTCGATCGAAATACTACAAAAATAATTTATTTTACCCAGTTTACTGTTTCCTTATAAAACGTCAAAATATTTCGTTTCCAAGTTTTCGGGGATTACCATATTTCGCCGTTTTTGTTGATAGGTATCCTATTTGCACACAAAACGGACAAAATTATGATTTTGTTTTCTGGAAATCTTTTATTACTACTACTTCTAAGAAATTATCCACGATAAAATGTTTTCTTTGTTTTGTCTAAAATTTGGTATTTTCATTATTTTTCCTCATTTTATGGTATTTATCAACACAATCCCATAAGTGCATGATCCGATATGTCACAATATATAAAAATATGACTGCTACCGTCATATATTTGATAAGATATAGAAAAATAACTTTACAAACAATTCCGATAACTAAGGAAAAGCAATATTAACTATGAAACGGCGAAATATTGTCAACGGCGGAATATGGTTCCTTGCTCTATCAGGGGCGGATCCAGAACCCCAATTGCCGGGGGGCACATACAATTTTTATGGAAATAACTTGCGAGGCCCGAAGGGCCGAGTGGGGGAGGGTATGGGAGGGGGTTTCCCCCTCCCATTGGTGGGGGTTCGGGGGCCTCCCCTGTGAACATTTTGAAAAAATGAAGCAATTTGGTGGCATCTGAAACGTATTTTAACTGAATTTAGAAGGGGTTTGGCGCGCATGATTCAGTCAGTGTCAGTAACAATTTTCGAAATTTTCTGATGCTGTACTGTTCTTGCAGTACGGCATGCAGAAGTCAACATGTTCAGGATTTCCTAAAGAAACGGGCGGATCAGGAGAAGTTTTGAAAGGGCAGAGAGGTCAGCCAATGGGAGGGAGGGGATTCTCGTAAAACTAGGAAAAATCAGCATTTTATGCAAATTCCATGTAGGACTTGACCCCCCAAACCACTCTAGATCCGCGCTTGTTTGTTTATATTCGTATAAAGGTGAAGAAAATAAGTAATTATAGGGTTTGTTTTTCTAGCCCCTGATGTCAGGGGCCTGGACCGATGAAATTGGGAATTTTGCAACATTTTAACCTAAATTGGGAAATAAATTTCAAACAACAAAAAGATATATTCATGCTAATTATCCCTTATCACATCAATTGTCTATATTTTGAATCCCTCCTAGAGCATGTTTGTTCTACTTTCGTTTTCCTTTCAGTTAATATGAATTTCTCGTTTTTGAGAAAAGATTGAATTGGGAATTTTTAGGTCTAAAATTTGGGAAAAATACCTCTTTTTCCCAAATTTCGGCCCCATACAGACCCTAAAAAATTCCCTTGTAAATGATAAATTTCCTTGACAAACTAGAGATCACGGGTGCCCCATTCCCTGCATCGTCCAGATTTAACGGTTTAATTATTTCTTGGCAGTTCTATCATGATTATAATTTTGATTTACCTAGGGGTTTAACCAAAAATGTAATCATGATAACTTCGATTCTAAAAATAAAGAAAAACATGCATTTTTATCTTTTCAAAATTCTTGGAGGTAGCCGGTTTAAATCTAGCCAAAACAATTTCAATTGTTCATTTTAAAAAGATTGATCACGACCTCAAATTTAGAGTTAAAATAATGTAAGTTTTATAGGGGGTTGTATCGAAGATTTGGTCAAGAAATATGTGTGTTAAATATGCTTTGCATAGGATATAAAGTTCGATATATGAACATGATTCAATGTAGGTTGTTTCCGAAACGTGGGTACGTCCACGTACAGACAATAAACATGACTATATCTATCCCCGAAAAATTTTGGAAAATTTACTCAAATCGGTGGTTTCTGGGGTGATTTGGGGCTATTTCTGACCAGTTTCATAGATTTATTACGGAAACAGTAGTTTAATGCTTCCAAAAGCAGGTCATAAGTGCCCCTTCTTTGGGCACTGCCCGGGGGGTGGGACGTGCCCCCGTGCCCCCCCCCCCCCCCGGCTGAATCCGCCACTGTCTATACAGTTTATAAGTCCTTTATTGAATATAGATTCTACTGGCGATGCCGACAGACCCCCACCCCCCACCCCCACCACCACCACCCCTTTCTAGAAAAATGATCTAGTCTCCATCAAAGTGGCATTTGTAATATAAAGAATACCAAACATGATAATTATGAAACTTGTCAATTAATTACTAATTGATATTTGCAGACACAATAATAATAAAAACTAGATGGCTACTGTTGCAAGCAACAGACGGATTCCTCCTTTATTAGACCTTGATCGGACTGAAATGTTAAAATCTGAATAAAGAAGATGAAAAAAAAAATAGTTGCTTTAGTACCTTATTCACTTCAGCAAATGAGTCAAAAGAGCTGAAGTCTAACTTAGGACTCTTATCTATTTATCGACAAAAAAGAAGAAAAAGATGATAAATACCTTTCAAGTTTAGGAAGGCTTTAAACTCCTAGATCTATTCTATCCATTTTGAATCCTTTTAAATTACTATCCCAAAAAGAATTGCACAATGAATTAGCAATGAGAAAATTTCTATAAATAGAGAATGACAACAGCATGAAAGTACAGACAAGTAATGCTACTAAGATAAAAAAAAAAAAGGAAACAGAGAACAAGAATAAAAGAGTTATCTATCTTACTATGTAAAGTTCAAATAAGAAGTACTACTTGTGTGAAGAATAAATATTTAAGAACAAAATCCTATCAATCCTACAAGAGTAAATGTTTGTTATGACCTTGAAAAAGTTTATTTGACCTTGAACCAAGGTCATGGATGAAAGATAACCATTTTAGTTTATTCTCATCAAGATTTCTTTTCATCTATTCAAAGCTCAATATTTTATCAACAAAAGTCTGTTGTGACCTTGAAATCGAATAAATGACCTTGGGTCAAGGTCAAGGTGAAAGGACTTGATGCAAAGAATATTTGCGTCAAGTTTGAACTCTCAAGGTCAAATGGTCCTTGTTCTATAGGCAAAAGTTTATTGTGACCTTGAGAATCAAAATTTGACCTTGGGCCAAGGTCAAGGTGAAAGGGCTTGACTCAATGATTGTATTTCTGAAGTTTGAACTGTCAAGGTCAAATAGTCTTTGTTCTATAGGCAAAAAATTGTTGTGACCTTGAGAATCATAATTTGACCTTGAAACTTGGTCATCATCAATGACTACCTATAAGTAACCTACCATCCAAGTTTCAACTCAAAATCTCAAAAACTGTAGAAATTGGCACTGTGCCAATTTAAAGTTCCATTTTCAACTCAAAATAGCACGAAAACCGTAAATATTTTATCGAGAATGTAAGCGTATAAAAGTTTGCAATTTTCCCAAAGAACATTTTAAAACAAATTTCGTTCAAATCGTACGGTTAGTTTAGGAGTTATAAGAGTTTAAAGATTTGAACTTTGATGACCTCTAGCGGGGGCATATGTGAACATTTTGACTACAAAATTTTTTTACCTCAAGATCTTGATATGCTCTTTCTTATGATGCTTTTCGTTTTATCTTAAGAAGTAGCACTTTTTTGTACAGTCTCTGGATCGATCTGGGGGTAAGAATAATAATAATAACTAGATGGCTACTGTTGCAAGCAACAGACGGATTCCTCCTTTCTTAGACCTTCCTCGGAACTGAAGTGTTAAAATCCGAATAAAGAAGATAGAAAAAAGAATAGTTGCTTAAGTACCTTATTCACTTCAGCAAATGGGTCAAAAGAGGTTATGTCTAATTTGGGACTCTTATTTATTTATCAACAAAATAGAAGAAAAAAATTACGTACCTTTCATCTTTATGAAAGCTTTAAACTCCATGCCCTATGGATATCAAATCCCTTACAAACAGAATTACACAATGATTTTGCAATGAGATAATTTCTATCAATAGAAAATGACAACAACATGAAAGTACAGATATGTAATGCTACTAAGAAAAAAAAAAGAAACAGAGAACAAGAATAAAAGAGTAATCTTTCTTATACTATGTTATGTTCAAATAAGAAAGACTACTTGTGTGAAGAATAAATAGTATAGCACAAAAAGTGTAAATTCTGCAAATGAAAATGAAAGTTAAGACCTTGAGAATGATTATTTGGCCTTTAACCAATGTCATGGATGAAAGCTAAGTATTGTGATTATTCTCATCGCGATTGATCTTAATCTGAGCTAAGCTCAATATCTAATCAACCAAAGTCATTTGTGACCTTGAAATTAAACAAATGACCTTGGGTCAAGGTCATGATGAAAAAGTTTGATGCAAGGAATATTTGTGTAAAGTTTGAACTCTCAAGGTCAAACAGTCTTTGTTTTATAGACTAAAGTTTGTTGTGACCTTGAAAATCAGAATTTGATCTTGGGTCAAGGTCAAGGTGAAAGATCTGGGCCCAAGCATGATATGTATAAAGTATGAACTCTGAAGGTCAAATAGTCTTTGTTTTGTAGGGAAAAGTTGCTGTGACCTTGAGAATGAGAATTTGACCTTGGGTCAAGGTCAAAGTGAAAGAACATGACTGAACAATTATTTGTATGAAGTTTAAACTCCTAGGGTCAAATAGTCTTTGTTCTGTAGGCAAAAGTTTGTTGTGACCTTGAGAATCAGAATTTGACCTTGGGTCAAGGTCAAGGTGAAAGAGCTTCGATTAATGATATTATGTATGAAGTTTGCACTTTGAATGTCTAATAGTCTTTGTTCTATAGGCGGAAGTTTGTTGTGACCTTGAAAATGAGAATTTGACCTTGGGTCAAGGTCAAAGTGAAAGAGCATGACTGAACAATTATTTGTATGAAGTTTAAACTCTGAAGGTCAAATTGTCTTTGTTCTATAGGGAAAAGTTTGTTGTGACCTTGAGAATCACAATTTGACCTTGGGTCAAGGTCAAGGTGAAAGAGCTTGGTTTAATGATATTATCTATGAAGTTTGAACTCTGCAGGTCTAACAGTCTGTGTTCTATAGGCAAAAGTTTGTTGTGACCTTGAGAATCAGAAATTGACCTTGGGTCAAGGTCAATGTGAAAGAGCTTGGTTTAACGATATTATGTATGAAGTTTGAACTCTGAAGGTCAAATAGTCTTTGTTCTACAGGCAAAAGTTTGTTGTGACCTTGAGAATCAAAATTTGACCTTGAAAGTAGGTCAACATTAAATGACTACCTATAAGTAACCTACCATCCAAGTTTCAACTCAAAATCTCAAAAACTGTAGAAATTGGCACTGTGCCAATTTAAAGTTCCATTTTCAACTCGAAATAGCGCGAAAACCGTAAATATTTTATCGAGCATGTAAGCGTATAAAAGTTTACAAATTTCCCAAAGAACATTTTAAAACAAATTTCGTTCAAATCGTACGGTTAGTTTAGGAGTTATAAGAGTTTAAAGATTTGACCTTTGATGACCTCTGGCGGGGGCATATGTGAACTTTTCGACGACAAAAATTTTTTACCTCAAGATCTTTATATGCTCTTTCACATGATCTTTTTCGTTTAATCATAAGAAGTGGTACTTTTTTGTACAGTGACTGGAACGATCTGGGGGTAAGAATAATAAAGACAATACAATAACAGAAAGGATTCCGACGGAATGTCGGAATCCTTAATAATAATAAGAATAACTAGATGGCTACTGTTGCAAGCAACAGACGGATTCCTCCTTTATTAGACCTTCCTCGGAACTGAAGTGTTAAAATCCGAATAAAGAAGATGGAAAAAAAGAATAGTTGCTTTTGTACCTAATTCACTTCAGCAAATGAGGCAAAGGAGCTTATGTCTAATTTGGGACTCTTATTTATTTATCGACAAAATAGAAGAAAAAGATGATAAATACCTTTCAAGTTTAGGAAGGATTTAAACTCCTAGATCTATTCTATCCATTTTGATTCCTTTGAAATTACTATCCCAAAAAGAATTGCACAATGAATTAGCAATGAGAAAATTTCTATAAATAGAGAATGACAACAGCATGAAAGTACAGACAAGTAATGCTACTAAGATAAAAAAGGAAACATAAAACAAGAATAAAAGAGTTATCTATCTTACTATGTAAAGTTCAAATAAGAAGTACTACTTGTGTGAAGAATAAATATTTAAGAACAAAATTCTCTCAATCCTACAAGAGTAAATGTTTGTTATGACCTTGAAAAAGTTTATTTGACCTTGAACCAAGGTCATGGATGAAAGATAAGCATTTTAGTTTATTCTCATCAAAATTCCTTTTCATCTATTCAAAGCTCAATATTTTATCAACAAAAGTCTGTTTTGACCTTGAAATCGAACAAATGACCTTGGGTCAAGGTCAAGGTGAAAGGACTTGATGTAAGGAACATTTGCGCAAAGTTTGAACTCTCAAGGTCAAATGGTCTTTGTTCTATGGGAAAATTTTTGTTGTGACCTTGAGAATGAGAATTTGACCTTGGGTCAAGGTCAAGGTGATGGGGCTTGGATCAATGATTGTATTTATGAAGTTTGAACTGTCAAGGTCAAATAGTCTTTGTTCTATAGGCAAAAGTTTGTTGTGACCTTGAGAATCAAAATTTGACCTTGAAACTAGGTCATCATCAATGACTACCTATAAGTAACCTACCATCCAAGTTTCAACTCAAATCTCAAAAACTGTAGAAATTGGCACTGTGCCAATTTAAAGTTCCAATTTCAACTCAAAATAGCGCGAAAACCGTAAATATTTTATCGAGCATGTAAGCGTATAAAAGTTTGCAAATTTCCCAAAGAACAATATAAAACAAATTTCATTCAAATCGCACGGTTAGTTTAGGAGTTATAAGGTTTTAAAGATTTTACCTTTGATGACCTCTAGCGGGGGCATATGTAAACTTTTCGACAAGAAAAAAAATATATATGAAGATCTTTATTTGCTCTTTCACATGATACTTTCCATTTTATCATATGATGCGGTACTTTGTTGTAAAGTCTCTGGATTGGCTTGGGGGTAAGAATAATAATAATAATAATAATAAGAATAATAAGAATAAAGAAAAGACAATACAATAACAGAAAGGATTCCGACGGAAGTCGGAATCCTTAATAAGAATAATAAGAATAAAGAAAAGACAATACAATAACAGAAAGGATTCCGACGGAAATCGGAATCCTTAATAAATGGAAGGATGGAGGTTCCTGTGGACATAGCAGACGGATTCCTCTCATTTTCATCTTGTTAAGAACAGAAATGAAAATTGAAAAAATGCGAAAATGACTGGCCGCAGCTGGACTCGAACCAGGTACCTTCACCAAGGTAGGCCCCATCGTATCTTGTACATGTAATGTCAGGTCACATGGTTGAATTGACCAATGAAATTTGTAACATATCCTGGGTCATGCATATTAATTATGTGAGGGATTTTCCAATGAATCATGACAATATAGCAAGTGTTTTTAAACTGGTACATGTATTCGATATTTCTTGATTCTGTAAGAAAACATCTTGAACTAATACATAGTATTATATATTACTCGTATAAATTTTGAAATGAAAACAATGTTGAAGCACTGTACTTTATGTTTGCTTACGAATGAAAAAAATTGAGGGGAAAAAATGGCCGAGGCCGGTATCGAACCCCGGACCCTCCGATTAGAAGTCTGACGCTCTACCGCTGAGCTATTGCAGAACTGACAAAGGTTTGCATCAAAAGTCTTTAGAAGGATGAAATCTTGCGACTATGATATGACTCAACATGTCGAGCATGTTCCGAATGATAAATCTTTATCGATCGATTCTATTTACAGGTTTGTATTCAGGAGTAAACAACACAGAATTTCATCAAATGTATTTTTTTTATTGACTTTCATTGACCATGTATGTAGAGAATAAAATTATGAATCAATAAAATGTGTTTGCTTATTTTGCAAGGGCGGATCTAGACAGGGTAGGTGAAAACAGGTATGTACACGAATGTAACATGTAAGTCGGAGGGGGGGGGGGGGCAAAAACTCATCAACCTCCCCCTTTCGAAGGACTAGCCTATGTCATTTGATAAACAAACCGTCAAAGATCTTGTACAGTTATTTCAAAGATTGACGAATTCAAAAAGAAACAGACAAACAAAAGAGAGAGAAAAAATGCCCAAGGGGGCCACATTGCTCCGTCAAAGGTCTTGTACAGTTGTTTATAATATTAAGGAATTCAATAAGAAAAGACAAACAAACAAACAAAACAAATGAAAAAAAAAAAAAAAAAAAAAAAAAAAAAAAAAAAAAAAGAGGCCCAAGGGAGCCATATTGCTCAGTCAAAAGTCTTGTACAGTTGTTTCAAAGATTGTCGAATCAAAAAAGAAAAAAACAAACAAACAAGCAAAACAAATGAAAATAAAAAACAAAACAAAACAAACAAGAGGCCCAAGGGGGCCACATTGCTCCGTCAAAGGTCTTGTACAGTTGATTCAAAGATTGACGAATTAAAAAAACAAGACAAACAAACATAACAAACAAAACCAAGAAGCCCAAGGGGGCCACATTGCTCCGTCAAAGGTCTTGTACAGTTGTTTCAAAGATTGACGAATGAAAAAAAGAGGCCTAAGGTGGCCATATATACACGTTGAAGTCAATGACAGTGAAATAAATATGTGCACTATGAAATGTGTTTTTCTTCTGAATAAAAAGCTATGAATAGGACTGACTTGTTGCATGAACGATCGATAATTCTTGTAATGCTGAATCAGCCATTTGTATTTCTCCATCTGTATATCAAAAATAAAAACCACTAACATTCAGGAACTCCAATGGCTATGTGGATAGGGCGTTGGACTGCTGGCCAAGGGTACCGGGTTCGATCCCCAGTCTGGACGTTTTTTTTTTTCGCCGATCGTCTGCGTTTCTGTCTAGTACTCTCTCTATCTGTTGGTATGTCTGTTCGTTCTTCTATCGTTATCAGTCTATCTAACATTGTCTATCTTACACTGTCAGTCTGTCTGTCTGGTCCATGCTGAAAATTTACCAGTTAATTTAAATGATGCTATTCAATTTTAAGACATTTTTAAAACATTTAATTAGAAAATGACAACAGCATGAAAGTACAGACAAGTCATGGTACGAAGAGAAATAGAAATAAAAGATTTATCTTTCTTAGATCATGTAAAGTTCATATAAGAAGGACCACGTTTGTGAAGTAGAAGTAGTGTAGGACAAACACTGTGTATTTAACAAGTAAATGTTGTTATGACATTGAGAATGAAATTTTCACCTTGAACCAAGGTCAAGGAAAAAAGGATGAGTATAGAATATCATTTTCTTCAAAATATATATGAAATCGAATAAAGCTCAATATTTTATCAACAAAAGACTGTTATGACCTTGAAATCGAACGAATGACCTTTGGTCAAGGTCAGTGTGACAGGACTTACTGCAAGGAATATTTGTACCCAGTTTGCACTCTCAAGGTCAAACAGTCTTTGTTTTATAGGCAAAAATGCTGTTGTGACCTTGAGAATGAGAATTTGACCTTGGATCAAGGTCAAGGTGAAAGAGCTTGGCTTAACAATTATATGTATGAAGTTTGAACTCTGAAGGTCAAATAGTCTTTGCTCTATAAGCAAAAGTTTCATGTGACCTTGAGAATAAAAATTTGACCTTGAAAAGAGGGTCAACATTAAATGACTTTCTATAAGTGACCTAACATCCAAGTTTCAACTCAAAGTCTCAAAATTTGTAGAAATTGGCACCTTGCCAATTTAAGGCTCCATTTTCAACTTGAAATAGCTTGAAAACTGTAAATATTTTATGGAGCATGTAAGCGTATAAAAGTTTGCAAATTTCTCAAAGAACAATATAAAACAAATTTTGTTCAAATCGTACGGTTAGTAAAGGAGTTATAAGAGATTAAAGATTTGACCGCTGATGACCTCAAGCGGGGGCATATGTGAACTTTTCGACAAGAAAAAAATATTAAATTAAGATCTTTATTTGCTCTTTTACATGATACTTTCCATTTTATCATATGATGCGGTACTTTGATGTAACGTCACTGGATTGGCTTGGGGTAAGAATAATAATAATAATAATAATAATAATAATAATAAGAATAATAAGAATAAAGAAAAGACAATACAATAACAGAAAGGATTCCGACGGAAATCGGAATCCTTAATAAATGGAAGGATGGAGGTTCCTGTGGACATAGCAGACGGATTCCTCTCATTTTCATCTTGTTAAGAACAGAAATGAAAATTGAAAAAATGCGAAAATGACTGGCCGCAGCTGGACTCGAACCAGGTACCTTCACCAAGGTAGGCCCCATCGTATCTTGTACATGTAATGTCAGGTCACATGGTTGAATTGACCAATGAAATTTGTAACACATCCTGGGTCATGCATATTAATTATGTGAGGGATTTTCCAATGAATCATGACAATATAGCAAGTGTTTTTAAACTGGTACATGTATTCGATATTTCTTGATTCTGTAAGAAAACATCTTGAACTAATACATAGTATTATATATTACTCGTATAAATTTTGAAATGAAAACAATGTTGAAGCACTGTACTTTATGTTTGCTTACGAATGAAAAAAATTGAGGGGAAAAAAATGGCCGAGGCCGGTATCGAACCCCGGACCCTCCGATTAGAAGTCTGACGCTCTACCGCTGAGCTATTGCAGAACTGACAAAGGTTTGCATCAAAAGTCTTTAGAAGGATGAAATCTTGCGACTATGATATGACTCAACATGTCGAGCATGTTCCGAATGATAAATCTTTATCGATCGATTCTATTTACAGGTTTGTATTCAGGAGTAAACAACACAGAATTTCATCAAATGTATTTTTTTTATTGACTTTCATTGACCATGTATGTAGAGAATAAAATTATGAATCAATAAAATGTGTTTGCTTATTTTGCAAGGGCGGATCTAGACAGGGTAGGTGAAAACAGGTATGTACACGAATGTAACATGTAAGTCGGAGGGGGGGGGGGGGCAAAAACTCATCAACCTCCCCCTTTCGAAGGACTAGCCTATGTCATTTGATAAACAAACCGTCAAAGATCTTGTACAGTTATTTCAAAGATTGACGAATTCAAAAAGAAACAGACAAACAAAAGAGAGAGAAAAAATGCCCAAGGGGGCCACATTGCTCCGTCAAAGGTCTTGTACAGTTGTTTATAATATTAAGGAATTCAATAAGAAAAGACAAACAAACAAACAAAACAAATGAAAAAAAAAAAAAAAAAAAAAAAAAAAAAAAAAAAAGAGGCCCAAGGGAGCCATATTGCTCAGTCAAAAGTCTTGTACAGTTGTTTCAAAGATTGTCGAATCAAAAAAGAAAAAAAAACAAACAAACAAGCAAAACAAATGAAAATAAAAAACAAAACAAAACAAACAAGAGGCCCAAGGGGGCCACATTGCTCCGTCAAAGGTCTTGTACAGTTGATTCAAAGATTGACGAATTAAAAAAACAAGACAAACAAACATAACAAACAAAACCAAGAAGCCCAAGGGGGCCACATTGCTCCGTCAAAGGTCTTGTACAGTTGTTTCAAAGATTGACGAATGAAAAAAAGAGGCCTAAGGTGGCCATATATACACGTTGAAGTCAATGACAGTGAAATAAATATGTGCACTATGAAATGTGTTTTTCTTCTGAATAAAAAGCTATGAATAGGACTGACTTGTTGCATGAACGATCGATAATTCTTGTAATGCTGAATCAGCCATTTGTATTTCTCCATCTGTATATCAAAAATAAAAACCACTAACATTCAGGAACTCCAATGGCTATGTGGATAGGGCGTTGGACTGCTGGCCAAGGGTACCGGGTTCGATCCCCAGTCTGGACGTTTTTTTTTTTCGCCGATCGTCTGCGTTTCTGTCTAGTACTCTCTCTATCTGTTGGTATGTCTGTTCGTTCTTCTATCGTTATCAGTCTATCTAACATTGTCTATCTTACACTGTCAGTCTGTCTGTCTGGTCCATGCTGAAAATTTACCAGTTAATTTAAATGATGCTATTCAATTTTAAGACATTTTTAAAACATTTAATTAGAAAATGACAACAGCATGAAAGTACAGACAAGTCATGGTACGAAGAGAAATAGAAATAAAAGATTTATCTTTCTTAGATCATGTAAAGTTCATATAAGAAGGACCACGTTTGTGAAGTAGAAGTAGTGTAGGACAAACACTGTGTATTTAACAAGTAAATGTTGTTATGACATTGAGAATGAAATTTTCACCTTGAACCAAGGTCAAGGAAAAAAGGATGAGTATAGAATATCATTTTCTTCAAAATATATATGAAATCGAATAAAGCTCAATATTTTATCAACAAAAGACTGTTATGACCTTGAAATCGAACGAATGACCTTTGGTCAAGGTCAGTGTGACAGGACTTACTGCAAGGAATATTTGTACCCAGTTTGCACTCTCAAGGTCAAACAGTCTTTGTTTTATAGGCAAAAATGCTGTTGTGACCTTGAGAATGAGAATTTGACCTTGGATCAAGGTCAAGGTGAAAGAGCTTGGCTTAACAATTATATGTATGAAGTTTGAACTCTGAAGGTCAAATAGTCTTTGCTCTATAAGCAAAAGTTTCATGTGACCTTGAGAATAAAAATTTGACCTTGAAAAGAGGGTCAACATTAAATGACTTTCTATAAGTGACCTAACATCCAAGTTTCAACTCAAAGTCTCAAAATTTGTAGAAATTGGCACCTTGCCAATTTAAGGCTCCATTTTCAACTTGAAATAGCTTGAAAACTGTAAATATTTTATGGAGCATGTAAGCGTATAAAAGTTTGCAAATTTCTCAAAGAACAATATAAAACAAATTTTGTTCAAATCGTACGGTTAGTAAAGGAGTTATAAGAGATTAAAGATTTGACCGCTGATGACCTCAAGCGGGGGCATATGTGAACTTTTCGACAAGAAAAAAATATTAAATTAAGATCTTTATTTGCTCTTTTACATGATACTTTCCATTTTATCATATGATGCGGTACTTTGATGTAACGTCACTGGATTGGCTTGGGGTAAGAATAATAATAATAATAATAATAATAATAATAATAAGAATAATAAGAATAAAGAAAAGACAATACAATAACAGAAAGGATTCCGACGGAAATCGGAATCCTTAATAATAAGAATAAAGAAAAGACAATACAATAACAGAAAGGATTCCGACGGAATAGTCGGAATCCTTAAAAAATTGTGACATAAAAAGCAAATACTGCTCAATAACCATTGCAGTTTTCATCAACATGATCAACTCGGACTCGGTCTACGTCTTTTAGTGTTATCTCCTTCCAAACTTTAGTTTCATTTTGACGATTAGCTTGAGAAAATATTTAGAACTACGATGAAACCAGCGATTGTGGCAGATGAAATGTTCCCCGAAGGAGCAGGTCCTTATATGGACATTGAAGAGGTAGGTAAGGTTACCCTGGACTGAAGACAAATCATCGTATTTGAAGAATAAAGTGGAAAGGGGGGGGGGGCCCAGTAATGTTTCACATGTACTCTTGGTGAAGTACTAGCTGTAGTACTACTGTATGTTATAATATTGTAGATTTAACATTGTCGGTTTTAAACAAAAAGTTATATTAATAATAGTGTCTTCCTATGGCTATGTCACACTGATCACAGGCACTTGTTTATAAGTGTCCCCTCCCAGTCTCAGCTATCATACGTATACCCCCTAGGGAGTTCCTCCGGAGGGGGTATGATAGAGTGGGAGGGGACACTAAACAAGTGCCTGTGGTCATACCTCCAAGTTAACCACCTTATTGGATTAGTACTATCAGACTTTATCCTATTCTACTATAAACATTGCAGACATTGAAAAATTATACACATATTCAATTTCAGCAAAAAAAGATTTCGTAATGAATTCTGGCCAAGGTTAAAGTTTCAAGTCCAAGGAATTACCAATTCAGGGCTGCAAATTCGTGAAATTTCTTGGGGGCCATGTACGTGGGCTACAGTAAATGTAGGAGCCCACTGTGGTACAAACAAATCTAACTTGGGTCCAAAAATTTTGAAAAAGTTATGAATAATTCACTCAATGTAGATATATACTAGTAGTTTCACATCCCTTTTTTTCACTGGGGGAGGGGCAGACAGGGGGTTAATCTCTCACTTCCCGCCCCTTCCTCCCCCGGCCTCCCTTTCACCATTCTGTCCTATGCCAAATTTGAAATATAAAAAATATTTAAATTTGAAAGAATGAAGTAGTGTCCTCCGTAGGGAAGTTTAATATAATAAATAACAATGAACACTCTATATCCACAATTTTTCGGCCACTCGGCCTTTATCAAGTAGAAAAGTAGAGTGGCCGAAAATGTGTGGATATAGAGTGTTCATTGTTATTTATTATATTTAAAGGAGTATATATATATGGTTTATATAGCAAAGTAGCCCCCTAAAATCAACTTCTCAATTAAACTTTTGATTAATTTTTGAAAATATCTTCATTTTTGTAATTCAATTATATGAGCAAATACATTTGTATCTGATAAGAATAGGTACAGGAGCAGATGTATTACATAATTAGAATAATCAAGCTTTCAATTTATTCCTAAAGAATTCATAGTATATAACTATAGGAAGAAAGTTGCCTTGAAATGATTCTTTTGAAAATGTATTAGTATGACTTTATATAGATGCAAACTTATGTAGAAATGGTATATATTAGGAATGATTGTAATGTGATTGTAATAATATATACCATTTCTATAATATTCATCTATACTGTCTTTAATAGTAATCTAATGATTAAATTGTTTTGTAGGCAGGTGGTTCAAGTGCATTGCTAATGGATCTTGCAGCTAATGAAAAATCAGTCCATGCTGATTTTTTTAATGGTAATTATAATGTACAGATACATACAGAATGGTGAAGCTTCCTACAAATCAATTTGACAACTGTTAACATAATTCACATAGAAGAACTAAAAGATTCTTAACTGTTAAATATTTAAATAGTTAAATAAATGCATATAGAGTTGGTTTATTTACTCACTATATACATCATGTACATGTATAACCAGATAACATGTACATAGTTTTATCTTCTAAATATGAACATGATGAATTATTTATTTATGCATCTTTTATTCTCTGGCAAGAATGAATTTAATCTGTTTTTCTTGCAATAAATTCAAATTAATGATTTATGGTACTTGAATGATTGTTTGCTTTTGAAAACTGAGTCTCTTAAAAAAAAGTAAATTGCTGATGATAGGGGGTTTTGTTTCTCTACCTGGACCCACTAGTGACCACACCCAAGATCCTTTAATATACTTACATGTATATTATATATGTACCAATTGTAAACTGATGCTTTCTTCTTAGGTCAGCTTTGTCACTGATACATGTAGATTTTATAACTCACCAATGCAGAGCTTCGAAAAGTATTGGTTTTATCAAATTTGCCCTTAAAAATTTGTTTGTTCTGATAAAAGCTCTCACCATCACTATAATTTGGACGAATAAAAATTCCTAAATATCCAATATTTCATGGAAGTTTTCATTTTCAAGAACTCTGGAAATGTTAATATTTATCAGCATGATAGGCCAGTTTTATTGCAATATGAGTATTGATGAAAAAATTCAAAATTAATTTATATTAAGTTAAATATTTAGCTTTTCTTCCTTTTCCGATTGTGTGTTTCAACTTATTAAGTATGATAATGAAAATTGTGAATATGTTTAAATTTTCTTTCAGAGTTTGAGGACCTCTTTGATGATGAAGATTTATCCTAGAAATCCTTTCATTTTGGATGCACAGATGGGGCTTGTCACTTTAAATACACATACATGTACATAATTAAGTGCAATATTTCCATACTGTAATATCTATTGCTAAGTTCATCTTTCTGGTTGCATTGTACTAAGGATGAAGTACAAGGACAAAGTACAAGGATAAGTTAACAACACAAAGACATTCAGTCTAAAGTAATCAATGGTTTATACTATATTCTTTATTTTCAAGATCTGTCATTTCATAAGTGTCAATCAATTTCATTTTTATTTTATTCATGTGGACTCATGAAAGAATAATTCTTAATCTTTGTGAATGTTTCATTTATGATATTAAAGTACAGAAATAGTATCAGAAGGGTATGTTCTTAATATATACATTTGCCAGTAATTCAATATTTGGAACGATTATAAGGAATTCTTTAATAGTGGAGTAATTTTTTCTGTCCATCAGTCTGTCTGTCATAACTTTAGTTCTGTCAGATTTCAAGCTTCTTACATAAATAAGTCATAATCGAATGAAAAATAATTCTGAGAGAAACATGGCAGTATTATATTTCTTTACATTTTCAAGGTCAAAAGTCATGGTAAAACTTTTGCAAATTTTGATGAAATGTTAATGATTTTATTCATATGCAGTAAGTAAAATGGAATTACTCAAGAAGTTTTCAAGATGGAGATTTCATATTGTAGATGAAGATGGAGAATTTTAAAAGGATACTTTATATTCAAGGTCAAACTTACAGAAACTTGGGAGAAAATATTTCAATAGTTTGCTTGTAACGTAGTGAAAGACAAGCAAGATGTGTTTGTGCAACACTGATGTCCCATACAGCAAGTAAAGAGATATGTACAGCTTGGTTTTACCAAGTAGTTCAAACAGCAAGGTCAAGGTCATGAGGTATAACAATCGGTTGAAATATAAAGCTCTTGCCACAAGGAACACACATGTAAGACATGGAAGCCCTATCAATTACCAATAATATAGATTATCTAAAGTTGGACATTAAGTTCAAGGTTACAAGGTCAACATTTTTGGTATCAATAGAAGGTTCTTGTCAAAAGGAACGCATGAAAGCCTTAATATGTTCAGTCATACATATTATGCCCATTGCACAAGTTTTTTTAATGAGTAGATGAAACTTCAAGGTCAAGAAGGAAAAAAATAAAGAGCTTTTGTTACAAGGAAGGAATACTTATTTTAGTATGAAAGCTCCAATTACACAAACAACTTAAAAGTTAAACCAAATTCAAAGGTAAAAATGTGTGTGTCAAGAGACATCTCTTGACACAATGAGTATAGGGATGGAACAATATAAAAACCTGTAAAGGTCCTCTTCATGTGTTTAAAAACGAAGAATGAAGTGTAATTCTTAGCCAAGACCTACTTGACTGAAAGAGCAGAAACACAGCATAAAGCCCTGGTCACAACCCGCCGTGCATGCTTTTTGGACGTGCATGAATGGGGAGGCTACGTGCGCTACGTTTTTAATATAGACATATAGAAGAAAGGGTTTGTATTGAGGAAAAGGTTTGTGACCAAGCAATGATACCTCACACCTGTGTATGGATCCCAAAAGCTTGCCAACATTTTTGCATGTAGACAGCATGTACTTGGATGTACAGCGGGTTAATTGTGTCCGCTTAAGAGTGATCCGATCCCAGAATATTATAGATGCCTTACTAAATAGGTCATAGGTATAGTCTATATGTGAATATGGAATATGTGAATTCAAGTATCGATAATGTAGAGTTATTGCACTGAAACAAATTTGTCTATATACGCCAAGTTTGACCTTGACCTCTGCACTCTAAAATCAGTAAGTAGTATACATGCATGAGCAAATCATGAGAAAAGCATCTTTTTAGGACTTTGCTTGATACTCACAGTCAAGACTTTTCTTTACAACTTGCAGGGTTATTGCTGCTTTCCTCTGCAAGTCTAGAATAAATAAATATCTTGGTTCCAGGTCATGACTCACACTTTCATAATGTCTTTCAACATTGGCTGCAATTGTGTGAAATGCTATTCCAATCCATGTAGGCAGTGAAAAGTTTTGCCAGGAGAATGATTAAGTCATGTAATGACCTTGAACTTTATTTGAAGCTATGACTAAACCTTTAATCACTGGACAAAAATTCTTTAATATGTGATCCAAATCCAAATGGGCATTGAAAAGGTTTTGAAGCAGACGTCAAGGTTAAATCCATCAACTGAATTATGACCTTAAACTTTGACCTTGGTTCCAAGTTATGGCACAATCTATGACCTGCACTTAAGGTTTCCTGCACTGCTTTCGTGGTGTTGAAAAAGTTTTTTTTCCAGTTATTGTACTGTGACAACAGCATTATTCCAATATATGTAGGCCATGAAAAGTTTGGCCTTCAATACATGCATATATTTACATATCATGTACATTGTGACCTTGACTATGACACAGCTTTGAATCATGGACTGACATATTATCCAAATCCATACAGACAGTAAAATAGGTTGGAAAGAACAAGCTTTCATTTAAGGGTTTGGTTTGTTTAAGGTACATATACCCTTCACATGAACTGTTACACTACTTTTACACTAGTCTTTGATCTTGGTTCAAGGTCATGACACACCTTTGCAACCTTGGCAGTAACTTTGTCAAATATTATTATCCCCTCGCAACATAGTTGCAGGGGGATATAGTATCATCCTTGTGCGAGTGCGAGTTGGTGTGTAAGACTGTTAGTGCATCACAAAATCCTTGGATACAACCTTAACCAAAAACTTCAGCATATACTGATTGCTTATGACAAGAGGAAGAACCCTGCTGACTTTTAAAGGTCATTATCAAGGTCAAGGATTAGAAATGGTCAAAATCCTTTAAATTATATAGCCCAGAGGGCGCAGTTTTGATTGGATCTAAACCAAACTTTATACACTTATTGCTTATGACTAGAGGATGAACCTTATTTATTGTCCTTGTATACAGCCTAGAAGGCACATTGATTTTCCTGCCGTGCAAGGGGATGCTACGCTTTGTGTTGCCTCAGGTTTTATTCCAATCCAATATGGTAGAAAAAAGGTTTGCTTGGATCATGTTCTACCCATCAAGTATACAAAAACTTTAATCTTCATTTTAGGCTTTGACACAGCCTTTATCTAACAACAATTCTGTGAAATATTATCCAAATTCATATAGATTGTAAAAACTTCCTTCATGGACAAGCCTTGATGCACTCAAGTGCACTGTGACAACAGTTGACCTTATTTTGAGGTCATGACACAAGAGACCTTGGCAATAATTCTGTGAAATATTATTCTTGTCCTAATGTAGGCAGTGAAAAATTTTATCTATTTACCTATAAATTTGTTACAAGTTTGACTGTGTATCTGGTGAGAGGGTGTGTGCATGACATGCTGATAACTACACCATTTGCTGTTGGTATAGCAGATGGCTGTTCAAAGTAACATACTGAAGGGTGCATATTGATTTTTTCTTCCATTTAAAAGTGTTGTTATTCATGAAACCATAGTAACACATTTCATATTGTTCTCCTTGCTTGTTAACCTCTTTAGTCAATGTATTTAGTCCATGTCTGGTTCAACCCTTTTCCTTTAGTTTCTGAATTCTTATGCATGTGTTTTGCCTTTTTATTGCAAAATTGTCTCAATGGAGATATTTTCACTATTCTTGGATACAATTAAGTTTTCGTCGCTGTAGAGATCGTTTGGCCTTGCTTCCTTGCTTTTATGCAAATCTATAACATACATTATTCTATACTTCAAATAAAAGTTTTTCCACCACATACATGTATTTTGCCTTTTTATCCATGCATGACCCTGATGTTTCACATTTTTTCCCAACTTGACCATGACCTTCATATGTTATTTGACAAAACAATTCAACAAACATGACATGCAGTCATAATAATCATTTTGACCTCATTCAGTATATCAATTTGACCTACTTTTTCATAACTTAATCTGATTATCAACAATTTCCTACAAACACCTTTCCAATGATTTACATCCTGACCTACTAGTTCATATACATTCCTCTGGCAGTAGAGTTATTTTGTCAATTCCAGGCCACCTCTTATTTCCAGGTCACTAATAATTTATTGTAAATAAAATATTCAATTTACATTTGAAATTCCTAAATATTGATTCATTTTATGCATACATTTTTATGCAAGCAAAAAGTCAGATTCCATAGACCCTTTCACATTATCTGCGGTACTGAATTTGAAGGCCAGTTCCGGGGGACAAACAATAGATTGCGCATGCACCAGTGACGTAGATGTTCCAAGATGTTTTCCGTGGAACAGACGAAACATGATTCCACGCTAAACGTCCTAGAACAATCAAATGACGTCACTGGTGCATGCGCAATCTATTCGTTGTCCCCCGGAACTGGCATTCAAATTTAGTACCGCAGATAATGTGAAAGGGTCTATAAAAAATTTGTTAAAAATGTTTGCCAAAAAGTTAAAAAATACAGTTTCACTTTTGATTCAGAATAGAAAATTGACCTGGAATTATTGAAATGACTGTTTATGTATATTAAACTTTTTTTTGATAATTAGTAATGCGATCATCTAGTTTTAGATGACAGACAAAACATATCATGTATTGAAAAATAATGACTGTATACTATTACTCTTTACTTTGTTGCATAATTTCGTATAAAATTGAATTACTCATTAACATATCTTTAAATGATTATGCAATTTTACTCATATCCAATTAGTTTCGTATAACGTTTATACCAATATAATAGTCACATATCTATCACAGATAACATAGCTAAGTTGATCTAAACAGAAACCTTCATTATCTACCAGATAACATGGTAGATGTGAAGATTTGCTGAAGGATTTGAGGCAATGATTTCGTATCCAAGCAAACGAAAGAATGTCCCATCGGTAATTGTTTGATCAACTGATCAGCCTGGTCTTCCAAAGAGCCTATGAAAATAGCGTAAGCATTCACTTTGTCATTTCCTTTCAAAATCTCTCCGAATTTCCGCGGCGAAATACCGTAACGATCAAAATTGGCGTCACTAAGTATGATCACGAAATGTTCGTCAGCCTCTTCTTCAGCCAGGGTCTCTATGGCATGCTTAGTGGCATGGAGTGTATTGTCACCACTTATACAGAACTGTGAGTGAGCATGCATTGTTTTTAGTACGATCAGTCTTTCTTTGTTATTCTGAGGTATTTTATCTTTCATGACCAGTTCTACTTTATAGTCTTCCCCTGAGTGACCTATCACATCATATTTAAACTTTTCTTCATACTTTTCCAACGCTTCCATCATCATGAGAGTTGATTCCATTTCACGTTCAAGCCTTCCGTCGTAACCATTAAACCTATACATACTTCCTGACACATCCACTACCAATCTCAGACGTTTCGGTTTTTCCTGAGGTGTACCCAGTTCTGGTTCCTTCTCTCCTCTCCGCTTGTATATTGACTTTTCACCGGTAATGCCCTCAATTAATTTTGAGTCATCCAAATCTCCATACGACTGATTTTTCAACCATTGTCTCTCTTTTCCTTTCGCCTGTAGACTGTCGAGTATAACACGTAGCGACTGCACTTGGCTTCTGACGCTGCCAGAAAAAGAATCGTACATATCAGCATCATATTCGCTCATGTTGATTTCCCGTAGCCTCTCTTTGAAAGCTTTCTGGGCCATTTCTCGTGCGGCCTCTCTGACTTCTTCTGGCACGGCATCTTTCTCATGCTGGGGTACCTGGTACACTGTGTGTCCACTGTCAAGTCTGTACGGCCCTCCAAGACCACCCAATCCTATAATAGATATACAATATGTAGTGCATAAGTATCATATTTAGTGCATACTAAAACAACCTACTGTCCTGTGTACTAAATCCAGAGCACCCTGTTTTGGAGATTTAAACTGCTGTTTAAAAATTTTCTCATTAATTAATACAGGTGACTGACCTTATTTAAGTCGTCACTTGAAATTTACATAAACTCACCCACTCAACTCTTTCAAAACCACTATGCAGCAGTCAAGAGTCAAAATAATCCATATGTCCACTCCTTTGTAACAATAGACCCATTTCCAATAGTTGAATTTTGTAAATGTCAGGGCTTATATCTTTTGTAATTACTGATATTTTAAATCTTTTGTAAATACTGACATTTTAAATGTCAGGGCTTATATCTTTTGTAATTACTGACATTTTAAAAGTCAGGGCTCATATCTTTTGTAATTACTGACATTTTAAATGTCAGGGCTTATATCTTTTGTAATTACTGACATTTTAAATGTCAGGGCTTATATCTTTTGTAATTACTGACATTTTAAATGTCAGGGCTTATATCTTTTGTAATTACTGACATTTTAGATGTCAGGGCTTATATCTTTTGTAATTACTGACATAGTAAATGTCAGGGCTTATATCTTTTGTAATTACTGATGTTAGAAAATGCAACTCTTTATGTGTTATCAAATTATCGAAAAAAAAAAAAAATTGTATAATATTAATCCAAACTTTTAAAATGAGATAATTAATGGCCTGTATTATTACATAGATGAGTACTAACCAGCTGTGTTACTTCCTCCCGTGCCTCCGGCCCAAGTGTTCCCTCCTACATGGGGAGCGTTCTTAGGGTCTATCTTTCCATGCTTTGGTCCATCTGCTTTCCTTCCACTTTCTCTATCATATGTCACCTGCAAAGATTTACCTCATGTATAATTCAGTCTGATGTAATTTTTAAAAGAAATGATTAAACGAACTTTTGAATTGTGAGAAGATTTTGTCATAGCTCAATTTCTCTAAAAAGATCAGACCAACTCTTTTTGATAAAGAGACTGTGTCAATTAAACTACAGTACCATTTGAAAAGTCTGAATGTGGTGTTTGATGACCCTCTAAAATCTATCATATGATATTTGAAATGAATAGTACTCTGAAAGTATGATCTAGTATACATAGAGTGTGCATAAATTTGATGTGCCATACACCTATAGACAGCCTTTAGGTCTTCTGTTACGTTTATGAGCAGTGTGAAGCCCAATTAAATACCTGTAATGGTTTTCCATCATCAAATCCCATCATATTCTTCCATTCTGTCAGTGATCTCTCCAGGTTAATCAAGGCTGTTTCCCACAGTCTGAAGAAACAAGAGTTGTTTAAGGTTAGATAACACTTGAGGGTCAGGTGTGCAATTATTAATCTAAGTTTGTAAGCATTTGCCATAAGCATCTTAATCTTATGCATGTAATAATCATTCATTTTAGATAATGCAAAGGACTCAAATGGATAACCAACCTCTCAGTCTAAAATACCAGTACTGGTAATTTTAAGACAGTCTAATCTGATTTAGAAATAATTGTTCTTCACTAAAAATTCAAAACTTATGAAACAAATATGGTTTACTTTCAATCAAGGTTTTAAAATAGAATTTTAAATTTTAAATTTTCTAACTAAATTGGATAGAGATATTCTTTGTAACTGCAAAAACTTACATTCATTAAATGATACCAAACTTTGTTTTCAGAGAGAAAATAGTTCTAGGGGCACAACCTACAGAAATCATACATTGTCAAGTTATATTGTAATTTAAGCACATGTATTACCTTACACAACCTCCTGAATCTACTGTGACTAGTCCATCATTACTGGCTGGAGCTATAAATACACTGGTATCCGACATACTGTACAACCATGCTGTGTACGGGGAATATCGTGTGGGTGATGGCACTGGTATGTAACGAAGAATGTGATTGGCTGGATCCACAACCTCTAAAAAGCCACTGAATCCTGTTGGCCGCTGTTTGTCCGGGAAAATTGAGACTGGCACCTTCCACATGGGTAACGATTGTATAATCTGACCAGACTCTGGTAGGTGTACAATCTGAGACCTTCGTGCTTGAGTTGATGTACCGCCACCTGACCCTGATGATGAACCAAACAGACCAAGTATCTGTGATGTTCCCTGGGTGATAGGGTTCTTCCCTGGTTCCTCAGGTAGGGGTTCTCTTGGTACACTGTGGACTTGTACTTCATTGGATCCAGGGAATCCCACAAGTAATGTAGAGTAGGAATCTGTTGTTACTATGGGACGATTAGGTCCACTCATCTCTGATCCTAGTGACTTGCTCAAAACTACATCATGGAGTGGTACAGACGATACCTTCCTGATATCCTTCATAAAATCTCCTTCGTGAACAGGCTGTAGTGTAAATTCATCAGTACCTTTCAACTCCATGAAAAACTTTTATTTGACTCTAGATCATTCAGTAACCACTGGTTGTTGCCAATTTGATGAATGTCCTTGACCTTGAATGGCACCTGACATGGCCTGGGTGTACATGCCAGTCAAAGCTACAATATTGTCCCCTCCAAGCTCATAGAACATAATGCTTCCTTTGGCATCTGGTAGTGTGCTTGGACACATTCTATATGGATTTGGGTTTTGTTGAATTGCAGATGGAAACCTTCTCTTTTCCACTGGAGTGGACTGGTAAAGCATGGGATACTATGCGAGTCACATCCCCTGACAAGAAGTTGACCATGAGAAGAGAATTGGTGATTTCTTCATGTAAGAGCAACGAATGATCAAGAGGTTCTGCCATTGGTGCCAGCTTGACTCTCGGTCTGTAGGAACCGTGAGCATTGGGAAACATGTCATATAGGTCCAGCATTGTGCAGGTTGACAACTTGGGATTCAAAGAGTAGATGCTGATAGGATTAGCTGTAGCAATGTGGATAATATCAGTATCTCTTGAATGCACTGTTGGTGGCTTTAGAAACAGCTACATCGCTGATGATATTTGTATCGTGCATGGGTATAGTCCAGAATGCCTCTTGTTCTGTGAATGTCGTTGCTCTAGCTGTCATCCTTTCTATTACTTTGTCCTGAACTGCAATTTCTATAGGGCCTCTAAGGTCAATCTCTGACGTCTCTATTGGCAAGCTTATTGGAGCCGTCCTACGTCTATCGCCAGACCCTGCAATGTTCCAGACACCTTGCAGTTGAAATGACGGCAGCAGGTACTGCTGTGCTAGATTGACTTCTGCCTTCGTGGAGCCAAAGGGGATTCCATGCCTTTGCATAGTATTCACAATGGTTTCTTGTAGTTCTTTGCTATACGAGTCAAAATCAAACACGTTTCTGACCACAGTTCTAAGACCATCATTGGGATATTTATTCAAGTGACGCACAATGTTAACCACTTCACGTGTTGAGTATGGGTATGATATAAGTCCTTGATCAGCCATATTTCTGAGATCTCCAAAGGCCTGTACCAGCTTCTCCAATGTTGTTTCTGGTACATCTGGACCATATCTTCTTAGCATGGACATTTCCGACTTCATATCTGGATTATTTATCGCATGGCAACTGAATATATCCCCCATGGCACCAAAGAAATCATTTCCTAGAAAAGGAAAACCAGGTCTGTTTGCAAGGACAATCATTCTGAAATCTGGATGGCCTATGATAACACTTGGTGATGGCTTAATTCCTGATTTTTGGGAAACAATCCTTCTTCCATCTGCAAGATGCATTTCACCGGTTTCAATGAGAGTTTTCAGAATACAAGTGACGTGAGTTGGTGCTTTGTCTGCCTCATCAACAACCAGGACATGTCCCTCTTTGACAGCTCTGACAAGCGGAGAGTCCTCATACACTATAACACCACCTTTAACCAGGGGCTGTAGGGTGAGAGTCTGTACTGTTGTATCTCTGTGGAGTTGAATGTACTCTCTAGGGCGATTAAGCAGGTGTAAGAATCTGTCCACAATTTTATTCTTTCCCACTCCTTGATTTCCTACCAACAGTAGATGTTCTCCAAGGTCAAAGTCCTTCAACATGTCTTCCATCACTGACAAATGCATAGGATTTTCATAGAACAGAACGTCTGGGACTTTAGTACGATTTTCAGGATTGTAAACAGGAACTGACGTCTTTCCTATCCTGAGACTCCCATCATTTACCTCACAAGTGATTGCTTCATCGGTATCTGTATTTTCCTCAAAGTTTTTAACAGCCCGAATCTCAGCAGCTTCTAAAGCTTGCTCCAAGCTTATCTTTGGAAGACTGGGAAGGAAATTGGCTAAGCAAGCTTTGTGAATGATACCATGAAGGTCTTTTGATGGGAATTTAGCCAGTCGTTTAGCCACTCTGATGATTTGTCTGGTAGACAGTGATGAAGAAATTGACATCATAGTGGGGTCTGCTGACTCGCGCATCTGGTGCACAAAGTTCATCAATTTCTTGATATCAGGACAACCTGGAACTACTTTCTGTACAACCTGAGTTTCTTCTGCTAAGGAGAGTGGACGTAAATGGTGAAATAAAAACATCGTAAGAAGTTCTGGTGTCATCCATTGCTGGCTAGAGCTGCCAGGAACAGGAGGCTCTGATAAAGCCGCTATTCTAAACGAGGGATGAATCGGCAGAATCTTTTTCTCCATCAGTTCTTCAGTTGTCAAATCTGACTTCTGCTTCATTGCCTCAAAACGATCATGATGAATCAGTCGAGTACCATCGAAAAGTTGAAGTTCCCTATCATGAATGAGTCTATGTAAGACAGCAAATGAGCCCTGATTTATTCTGTGTACCCCATCAAGTACTGCCAGTCTACCCTCTAAAGCTGCCTCAACAAGGGGGGACAACCTCCAGTCAGTGTCACCATTAGGCTGTGTAATCCTCTGCTGTAACAAATCCCTTGATGTCATGTCCTGATATAGCATTATCTGTTCCACCTCGTATCCTAATAGCTGAGCCATTCTGTTGACAAGCAGACTCTTACCACATCCTCTTGGACCAACAATACAAAAGTCATGTGCTAGATGTGACTGCATCATTTCAGCTAGGAAGCCCTGATGATACTTTGTTGGGACGAATACTTCTGGTTCCCTTATATCTGCACTGTTCAATAGTCCGGATGGTACGACAAATTTTTGCTTTTTGTTTGTCTTTACTACACTAGAGTTATCGTCTTTCTTTTCTATACCAGATATGACCTCATCTTTACTACCAAATATTGAAGAAGACTCC
Organism: Pinctada imbricata; assembly: GCA_033119305.1. Classification (NCBI taxonomy): domain Eukaryota; kingdom Metazoa; phylum Mollusca; class Bivalvia; order Pterioida; family Pteriidae; genus Pinctada; species Pinctada imbricata. The sequence goes on along the minus strand of VSWD01000008.1, from coordinate 20,525,668 downwards.
TTCTCTGTCAGGTCAAATTTCTCCAACAGATTTCCTACTGCTGTTCTACCTTCCTTGCTAAGCATGACCTCATGCGGATACAGTCTCGAAATGACTTTAGATGCAGGCATGTCAGGTGAACTGTTCAGTATCTTCACAACTTTTGGAACATTGGACAGAGGAAAGTCAGGCAGCCCAACAGCAGACGACTCCTTAGTATTGATAGCGGTACCCAGCGATACAATCTGTGAGATTTTCTGGGTTGGTATCTTCTGAAAGACCTCTTGTAGCATTTCCACCTGCTCTTTGAACGGAATTGTATTGACATCCCGGGATTGAAATCTTGACCGCAATGGTGGATCTAGTGCATTCCCCCTGTACCTTGGGACTGGATGTCCAAGGGCAATCACACGAAATCTCTCGCTGACTCTCACCAGCTTCATGGCATCTAACTCTTCCTTTGTATGATCTAGTAATAACTTATCGTATCTTTCTGCCGCCATCAAAAATCGACCATCATCCAGCTGCATCTCTCTGTTTTCCAACAAATTATTCAGAATTGGCAGGACATTGCGCTCAGCCTTCTCGATTCCTTCCAGAACTAGGATCCGTCCATTGAGTGCAGCATTGACAGCAGATTGGTCCATGTAGTAAGCGGTACCTGATCGTATTTCTCGCCTCTGTTTGAGATCTGTTTCCGTTGTATCTCTTGATAACGACACATATTCACCTTCCCTTTGGGTCAGCTCCAGGTACATCATGGCCACCTGTCTTCTCAAGGGCCCGGGAGATCCTGTAAGAATAAAAGACATAGATTTGATGATATATATGTATGATCTATTGTTAAAATATAAAAGAGCTATTTTGTATACCAAAGATTAACTTTGCTATTTCAGAATTTTATAACTGATGCTTCAATAAATGTATACTTTGGAATCAGTTCACATCTGTAAAGTTTGACCTCTGACCTTTTGACCACAAAATCTTAAGCTTATCAGAGGTCTATGTAAGAAGAATTATCAATGTAAGTTTAGAAATAGGACAGGGAAAAATAAAGTTTCATCATGTTTCTCTATCTCTTCAGGATTGTAATATACATGTGTATAATATGCAGTTCAAATAAATAACAGTTAAAAAAAAACTTGACTATTGACCTCTTGATTAAAGGAAGATGTGTTACATAGTTAATAACAAAATGCTGTATCCACTCTAAGGTGGATATTGAGTGTTGTTTATTACTTATATAAAACTTTCTTCAAAGGGCTTTTGCTCAGTACTTGAGCTATTGCTTACATGTACATTCTTTACACATACATGCAATGTTTGACCTTGACATCAAGGTCAAGAGATACAGTACAAATGTAACTTAAGTTCAGGTGTGGAGAGAAATCTGACCCAAAAATCAATTTGGAATCATATAAATCTATGACTATAGACACGAAATTCAACACATGCATATACTTCTAGTGTCTTATACTTGATATTAAAGTATCAAAGTATGAAACTGGCAAACAATTCTGGTTTTCCTGTATTTGATGACTTCAGGGTAACAATAAAGTTATACAAGAAATACGAAGGTGACACTTCAAAACTTATACAGCACTGTATAAAGTTTACCAATCAGGAAGACATCCTGTCCAAGAGCATCCTTTTGCATGATCCATTTCAAATGTTGAAGTATGGACTGTGGAGGATTCTCTGCCAGGTAACGTACAGGCACCAGCTCCTTGGAGGCAGCATCTCTGATCGCTATGGAAACATCACCAATGGCAACAGTTTTTGTCCCGTTTTTGGCATCATTGGAACAGAGTCTAATACAGAGCTCTTTGTGAGATTCAGTTTGCAAGATGTTCCTAAGAACCTGTAATAAGATCATAATATTGAAACAAAATACAAATATCAAACCAAATATCATGACAAAAACTGTACACTAATTTTGCAATTTCTACACAAAATATTAAATCAGGAGCATGTAGTGATATGTTTTTAATCAGATTGCACAAGCATTATGCCATAGCATCCCCTTGCAACATGTGCAACTGCATGTTCAATGCTATCAGTTAGCATATAAGGATTTTAGAATCAAGTCCATAGTGACCTTGAGCTTTGACCCTTGACCTTGAAAATCAATAGGTTTTATCTTCTCCCAACTGCGAATGATGACATCTTTGTCTTCTATGCTGTTCACAAGGATTTTAAGACTAAGTCTATGGTGACCTTGACCTTCAAAATTAATAGGATTCATCCTTATTTGTGGATGTTTTGGTAATTCTACGATGATTGCTTTGTCATAATTCTGTGCTGTTCACAAGGATTTTAGTCCAGTGATCTTGACATTGACCTACCGGTAGAAAATCTTAGCGTTCATTCTACTAATGGGTATCATTTGTGGAATATTAGATGTTTCTATGTAAATGATTGCTTTGTCATCTATGCTGTTCAAAAGAATCCTGACACACACATACACCCTCACACAGATGTGAAGACAGCAACATATCACCAACCGAAGCACCATAGGAAGTCTTATGACATCATCAAGTGACATCATTTTGACGTTATTGACAAAACATGGTAAAAAATGCTTGAAAATGTCTTTAGCACAGAATTTCCATGTGGGCGACATGCATCAAGAAAAAAAAAACTTTTATGACAAGAAGATGTAGTAATTATCTTTCACTTAGTGTTATTTTGGCCACTGCTAATTCTAATGAAACAAGCAGGTTTTGTAGCAATTTCATGAAAAATTTCCGATTTTGGGGTTTTCAAGAGCTTAAAGCTACTGATAATTTTTTAAATGCATTATTTACACAATCTCAATACTTGCTTTACAAATTATCAAATCACAAAAAATATTCCATCAATTTTAAAAATGTTACGAAAGTGACAGGGCTGATTGAGGGCTTCTGTTGCAGCCCCTACCTGGTGACTGTAGAGACCTACGTCTTGTTCACATGAATGCGCATTAAATCTAATTCGCATTAGATTTGAAGCGCGTAATTTTAATGCCAATTAGATTTGCATTGCGTTCACACGGCAAATTCTAATGCGCATTAGATTTTGGTACAGGTGCACTGATAGCCATTATTTTCATATCATAAAGGGTAGAATTTATGCCAACTCATTGTATTTTTCATATATTTTTTTCATCATCATAAATTAAAAGTTCCAGCAAGGCTAATGAACCTTACATGACATCATTATATTAGATAAAATGACGTCACAGTACAGCATTACTTTACGTAGGTCAACAGACGCGTTTCACTGCATAATGAACTAGACAGTATTTTGGCCTCTTACTCTATGATTTGAGGTCAAAGAGTGGTTGCAATTGTCAAGTTATGGTCTATACATACTATAGAACTTAAGTACATCATATACACATGCGCTAGATTTAATGCGAATTAGATTCGCTTTGCGTTCACACGGCAAAATCTAATGCGCATTTAATCTAATGCAAATTAAAGTAATGCGCATTAAATTTGTCGTATGAACGCAACCAAAATCTAATGCGCATTAAATATGATTTAATGTGCATTAAACCTTCTGTGTAAACAGGGCACGAAAGTGACATTTTAGCTGCATTATTAGATACCATATACCTTGTGTCGTAAATTAATTTTTTTGACAAAATTGTTCTCAATTTTTTTTTATGGTTATGAAAAAAATCAATGGACCTTGTTTATTTTTCATCAGGTGTCAGAAAGGGGAACAATGGTTATATTTTGCAATAATCAGAATATATCTCTTCATTTTGTTGGGAGTATTCAAGCGTATGATTTATCGAAGACAAGAGACAGTTTATAACTATAAAGTTTGATAGAGTAGATACCCCCCCCCCCCCCCACAAGGATATCAATACTCATGGATATTATTTCAACAGATCCAACATTACTTTTTCGCTTGTACACCTGTACTTCTGAATAAAATGATGGAAGTTGTGATTTGAAATTGACAAAATCAGTTGATCAGTCATTACATAAACATGACAACATCTACCAGAATTCATGAAATTTTACCTGAAGACGTGCCACCGAGCGGTTGACACTCATCCGTAAAAGATGGCTCATAAGTGAACGATGCTACAAATTTTGCATATCTACACAAAGGTCAATTTATATGCCTATTTAGAGTAATCAAGGTCGAATTCCAAAGTCCATCGCACGTTCGCTGTGCGCGGCCATATTGAATAAGCATAATGTGAGAATTCTACATTGACATGAACGACACGACCTCTCCTCATGCGTATAACCAAATAATATCAATTCTTTGTTTCCTGGCTGCATGGTACCGTATGGTGATTTTAAGACAACATTCTCATTTGTAAAACAGAACAAGATGTGTCACTACCATTACTATGGACTATTTATCTAATTTTATCAGTACTGTAATAAAAACTTAACAACACATTTTAAAAGCGATCAACATCATGTAACAAGTAGGCTGCATGCAAAACAGGTGGTATGTCACTTCTTTATAATCAATAGGTTTATTCCTTAAATGTCACTTGCATTGACTGTATGAAGTTTAAGCAAGATCTTCAAGGTATAAGGCACGGTCCATTTGATATTCTTGGGTGGGGGCTTGGGTTTTTTCGAAAAAAAATAATTTTGCTCTGAATTTTGATGAAAAAAATTGATTTGCTTATGGTATGACAGAAAAAAATAATCTTGCTCTTACAATTTATCTGAATTTGACGAATAACCCTAAAATTCGCTTAAAATTGAATCCTCAAAAATTTTATCAATATAATTTAATGATTACATGTACTATTAATAGATATATACATGTATCACCATAGTGTCTAATTTTATATACAAGCTTGGAAGGAGAATTTAATTAAGTTTTTCACTAGTTTTCATTTCTACATGTAAAAATTTGTGGTTACCCTCCCCTCAGCTAGGTCCTCTTACATGCTACATGACCTTATATACATTTTGTTTCCTGAAAATTATATATCATATTGTCAAAATTTTTTTATCTCTCTCAGTTAGAATTGAATGCAAGTTTTACATAAAAATAAAGTAATGATTAGAGTAATTTAAGAAAAAATAAAGAATTTCTATTGAAAAAAAAACACAAACATTCTTAATATACACATCAATTGTTATAAAGAAAATTTCCTTGCTCCAGCTTTGCAAGAAAAAAATAATTTTGCCCCGATCCGCAGCGAAAAAATAACCTTGCTCCTACAAAAAACCCAAGCCCCCCCCCCAGAATATCAAATCGACTGTGCCTAATGAATGAATTGACAAAAACTCATCCATGACCTTTGTAATTAAACTCAACAATTTACATTTTTCAAAGAAAAATAGATTCAGTGTTCAAGGAACACAATTGTATCCTCTTAATTAACCTTTGACGCCAACAAAATTTTATACCATGTGCTTAGAGCCACAATCTGATTTGAACAAGATCTCTACATGCTCCCAGTTTTGTTATGTGACGCGTACCGTACCATAGGCATAAACGACATTACCAAATCAGGAGCATACATGTAGAGATCTGGTTTTAATCAGATTGGTGCTTAATTAAGCCAATAAAATACAATATAATCAGCTTTAAAAGTGAATTCATACTATATGAGTTTATTATTTTTCAATATGCCCAAAAGTTTTTCAAAAGTAGGTCAATGTCCATGGTAAAGTTCTGAAGGTCAAAAGTTTTCATATCAGCATAAAGGAATGCACATGAGAAATATGAAAGTCATTAAAAAAATCCCAAATCTAAATTCTTTTCAAAAGTAGGTACAAGTCCAAGGTCAAGGCCACCAGATAAAAATTTTGATATGGTAATATCAACTTCCTCACTTACAGCTGATGAGTTCTGGCCTGTGACAGACAGACGGACAGATGCCTAAGTGACACTATGCTTTGCAGGTGTGTCACAACAATGTTAAAAAACAAAATGAGATAATCAGACAACGAATGTCTTGTGATGTTCATATAAAGTTTGATGACCAAATGTTTGATAGTTTGGCACATGTTTATTAAGAATGCATATTATCACAGTCAACATCACACATATTAGTAACCAAACAAATCTACTTTTAACTTAAGACATGTAAGACATGTAGATTTTATACAGTTTGAAACAAAATGTTGTCTATGACTCTAATATTTTAGAGAAACATCAATACCAACAATTTTTACAAAGAATTGGAATCAATTGACCTCGCTATATTAACCACATTGTGGAAGAAATTGATTTCTTCTCCCGTTTTGCTGGTACCCTGTGAGACAGCCTAGCTATGCGAGACACATAAGTTGTCCCAAAGGCTCCAGTTGACCAATGGTAGAAGAGAATCTTATTGTGACGTCACAGTAACGTCCTCAGAAAACATGGCGTTAGATGGCATGAAACATTCTTTGAATTCCCTTTTTTCTTATGATTCATGGAAGAAGAAATAGATTCCATCACTTTCTACTGAGTGAGACATTATATAAAAATTTACATGTAATACTAATGACGGAAATTTTTCATCTTTTCCCTCGTTCCGCATAACTTGTGTAAATTTTTATGTCTCACTCAGTAGATTGTGATACTGTACCACCTCAGGAAATGTGGATGTACATGTATGTAACATACCAGAAGCCATCGGCGGGATGAACTCGTTATGCAAGTGTTTTACAAGGGGTGGGGGCTTTGCCTTGCCCAATGAAACTTTTTTCCATTGACCCAAAATATTTCCTACCCTCCAAAATGGCCTGAAAGTATTTATAACATTCAATTAATGCTTATAATAAAGTCTGAGATACATTCTAGTACAATTAAGAGGACTATTTCATTATATTTCCAGGGAATTTCAAACTCCTGATAATCTGATACTCCTGTTAATCTGATAATGATCTTCTGACAAATTGACTATCAGATTAACAGGAGTCCTCTGTATAACCTATTAATCTTATTTAGAACACCCAATTTATTTTTAAAATCAATATTAAATACAAAATGCTCCAAACTTCTTAATATGTTTTAACAATGTGTGTATACATTATACAATCAATACCAATGTTTGTAGGTTGACTTTGCTGTCTAATGACAAACAATCTTAATATCTTGGGCTTCAAACATTGCAAAAAATAAATTAAAATCGCTGCAAGAATTTCACATGGACAAATGTCATATGATAGTAATGAAATAAAGCCTGTGTTTGTGAAACACGAATGCCCCCGGTGGCATCTTTGTTAGTATAAACTTAATTTTCTGTTAAATATGTGAAAGGTCAAGGTCAACAAGTTTGGTATCAATGGAAAGGTCTTGTCACAAGGAATACACATGTGAAATATGAAAGTCCTATCACTTACCATTCAAAAGTTATGCCCAATGTTAAAGTTTTTGAAAAGTAGGTCAAAGGTCAAGGTCAAGAGGTCAACAATGTTGGTATCAATGGAAAGGTCTTGTCACAAGGAACACACGTGTGAAATATGAAAGCCCTATCACTTACCATTCAAAAGCTATGCCCAATGTTAAAGTTTTTGAAAGGTAGGTCAAAGGTCAAGGTCACAAGGTCAAAACTTTTGGTATCAATGGAAAGGTCTTGTCACAAGGAATACACGTGTGAAATATGAAAGCCCTATCAGTTACCATTCAAAGGTTATATCCATTGTTAAAGTTTTTGAAAAGTAGGTCAAAGGTCAAGGTCAAGGTCACAAGGTCAAAAATTTTGGTATAAATGGAAAGGTCTTGTCACAAGGAATACACATGTGAAATATGAAAGCTCTATCACCTTCCATTCAAAAGTTATGCTCAATGTTAAAGTTTTTTCGGACAAACAGACAAACAAACAGACGGACAGGCCAAAAACTATATGCCCCCGAATCTGTGATTCCAGGGGCATTAAAATTCTTAGAAAATTAACCAGGTTAAATATTGGAGTACTTTTCAGGCATTAGGACTTAGTTTCATATTCAGTTGCGTAGCAATTCCAAGTTTTCTACTGTTCTTATTCGAAAGCAGGAAATTTATCATAGAAATGATATAATTATTGCTGTAACCTGCTTAGTTACTTATAATGTCTAGTATTTGAAGCAAATAATAATTATAACAAAAGTTGATAGGAAATCTACTTGTATATTATTATTGTCAAATAAAATATAACATCTTAATATTGCAATTTGTGACAATTCATTACAAATGTAGTTAAAGGTGCCTAAAAGTAAAAAAAAGTTTTGTTTTGTTTCTTTGTTTTTTTATTGTAGTTAAAGGTGCCTAAAAGATTAGTTCTTACTTTGATCATCATCAGGAATATTTTTGGGCTGCGAATTTGAGAGAATCTCTCATAATTTTTGCAATTCTCTTATAGAAATTCTTGATTTTGACAGATTCTCTCATAGAAATTCTTGATTTTGACAGATTCTCTCATAGAAATTCTTGATTTTGACAGATTCTCTCATAGAAAGTGGTTAAATATGTACAATTCTCTCATCAAAGGAAGCAGCCAGAATAAAGCCTGCATCATCCTAGGATTATTTTTAAATAATATCGTGAAATTAAACTGAAGCATAAAACTTTCTGAAAACTTAGACAGATGAAAAGCTGATACATGTACTACCAATAAGGATAATTTTCAATGAACATGATCGGGCTACAGTGTTCTAATACTTTGTATGAAATGGTACTTTCTCATCTGAGAGATCAGAACTGTTGCAAACACACAATTCTCAAAAATGGGACAAAATTTGAGCATCTATTATACTTAAAAACAAAAATAAAATCACTTCTTCAATTTTCTTTTCTTGCACAAGCTCTACTGAAATGTATTTTCAGTAAACATTTTTTATTTTTCATATCTAAAAATAGGAAATGGATATACCAAAATATATTTTCTTACTTTGGCTTACCTAAGATATTCGATGGGTAATGAAGGAAATTATGCCAAAAACATTGAAATTAGATGTATTTATCATTCATTTCTGTGTCATATGATATTTCAAAAACTTTTGCACTAGCCTGGTAGATATCGAAAAAAGAAATATTTTGAAAAGGGTCATGTATAGGAGTTATCTCCTCTTTATGAAAAATTAAGAAAAAAATAATTGCAGAAAAACTCATTGGTGAACTTTTTATTTTTCAGCAAAACTGGATGAAATATATTTTTTAGAAATTTTTGACCAATCCATATTTGATACGCGTCATTCTGTCAAAAAATTTAAGGAATATAAACTTTTTCCCATAGAGTTCAATGTAAACTGTAAGGGCCCATAACTCAAAAAGTACCTTTTTTTTTTAATATCCAAAATGGTCAAAAATTTTTAATTAATTTTTACTTTATAACTATGCTGTGCTTTTAGGTCTCAGGAATGCATAAATGGGTGGTCAAATAACCTCTCATTACCCACTGAATACCTTAAATAATGTCCCTGATAGCCTATAATTTGCAAAAAATATTCCAGTAAAACAGCAAACCTAATAATTGAAAGTATTACAACCAAAATAAAACACTTCACCAAATATTACACAAGAACTCAGGATGGCGTAGATCTCCCATTATTATGAAACAACTGTAAAATTTGCTCCATTTTACTGCAGATTTTCTCCTCCATTTCTGACAGTCTGGAATCAAAATGATTTTTAAGCCTCTCTTCAGCTTCTTTCACCTGTGTACATACATGCTGTTCCAGTCTTTTTTCTACCTCTTCGAGTCTTTTATTAATGTCGGTGTCACCTGTTCTTTCATTCACGACACTTTCTGATTTTTCACATATCTGAGAATTTGTTTGAGAATTTTGATCTTCAGTTGTTGTTTCTTGTTCCTCTCCACTGTAATAGAATTAATTTTTTGAGGAATAAGATCGCACAGTAAATAACAAGTGTAATACATGTAATATTTAACGAATAAAAGTCAGGCACAAAACTGAAATCAGAATCCGATCAGTGAACATAGAAAGTCATGAAAAAATACAAAACAAAATAAGACAACCAAAATATTCCTCAAATCCAATGGAGATGAGATCAGTGCCCAGTTTCACAAAAATTTAGGAATTTTTGTAACTTTCATGATTGAAAAATGTTGTTAAGCTTTTCTATTTAGATTGTATTATGTTTTCTAATATCATTTCTACATACTAAAGACAAATTCAGAAACAAAAACCTGGCTAAATCTTGTTAGAAAGTAGAACTAAGCAATCAAAAGTTACGAAAATTCCTGACATTTTTCGTAAGAATTTTTGTGAAACAGGCTGCAGGTGCCTGATAGACTAAGTATCTCCTGCTTGCTAACAACACCCACACAGAATATCAAAACTGGTAAATGTGTCAAAGGATTTGGTGTATTTGGGTGGTTTTAACCTAAAATATCTCTTAGTCTTAACATTGTGGACAACAAGATAATATAGTGTTTATATTTTCATTGTTTTGTCAAAAACAATTTTAGCATTGACAAAGTCAGTAGCACACACATACACCATGGTGGAGTAGTGTCTTGGTAAGTCACCTTCCCTGAGAACTTAATAGTCGTTGTAGTTTGAGCTTGCTCTGGAATATCGTATCTATTGAGATATGAATATTTCATAGGCAGGGGACAAAGGAATATTACTACTTAGAAAAGGTAAATTTGTAATTTGAAGTTGAGAAGTCTTTTTATTTTATTTTTTTTAACATTTGATTATCATATTGGTATGACCTTAAATGAGTCTTTTCTTTTTCTTAATTAAAACTCTTTTCATATGACTTGCTTTTGTTCTCTGTAACAGAGAATTGATACTTTGAATAAACAAAAATACCTTTCTTGATGGGTTTTGTTACTTTTCTTCTCAGCTTCCCTCGCTTTTGTCACTTTACTACAAATGTTTCTCAACATTCCAAACATTTCGTTTTTTCCTGGATCCTCCCCATCAACATCCTCATCCTTAGCACTGTTTCTGCTACTCTGGAGTAACTGCTCTAATCTGGACATCTGATTGGCTGATTGTAAGCCAATCTGATTCCCTGTTCCATGTGTATCATGCAATGGGCTTGCAGATTGGCCATTCAAAGTGCTGTCATTTTGAGACCTTGCTTGTGATTGGTCACTTCTTCCTAACATTGAGAACATAGACATGAGTCCCATCATTTCCATTCCTTGTCCACCTCCTCCACCCATGTTGGCCAGCATTCCATGTAATCCTGATTGTCTTTGCTGGTAAAAATATTTCACTCTTTAAAAACATGTTCAGAATTCATTTACATGTATGGTTGCTTTCCTGTATCTCCCAACATAGAAAATAATATGGTATTTATGTAAATATTTATTGATAAAAGGTGCATGGTGTGTTAAACCTCATAACATATAAAATAAAATGTCCTTAAAGATGGTGTGGCTGGATTGCAAAGTACATTTTTGTCAATAAAAAGTTAAAGTATGCTAATATTTTTGGACCTACATGTACATGTATATTGCTAAAATTTATGACTGAGGTAAAATGTACCATGTATGTTTAATGACTAAAACTGTATTAATAGGTGGATTTGGGTATAAAAGATATGGGAAATAAACATAAATTGACTACGATCACAAGATCAAAGGTCAAGTTATGAATGAAAGTCTTGTCACAAAGAATCTCAATATGAAATATCAAGGTTAATTTTTTCAGTAGTTCAATGTCCAAGGTCAAGGTCACTAGTTCAAAGATCATGGTATCAAATGAAAGCGTATTCCACACAAAATCTTAGGCTACATATAGGATGTCCAAATTTCCACATTTTGATTTGAATCAATCATCCTGTATGTCATGTCGTGAAAAGAATCCTAAATGAAGTCTCTATTTCCTACTGTATTTCTGAAACTCATGGTGTGATTTTTATCTCCTCATCATTTCAGGCTCATGGATATAAAATCACAAACTTGTTTCATGAATACCGTACAAAATAGAAAACCACTTGAGATTCTCTATATTACCATGGAAACCTACTACAGACAAGCTTATTAATTTGAGATTCTCTATATTACCATGGAAACCTACCTTAGACAAGCTTATGAACTTGAGATTCTCTATATTACTATGGAAACCTACCATAGACAAGCTTATGAACTTGAGATTCTCTATATTACTATGGAAACCTACCACAGACAAGCTTATTAACTTGAGATTCTCTATATTACCATGGAAACCTACCACAGACAAGCTTATTAACTTGAGATTCTCTATATTACCATGGAAACCTACCACAGACAAGCTTATTAACTTGAGATTCTCTATATTACCATGGAAACCTACCACAGACAAGCTTATTAACTTGAGATTCTCTATATTACCATGGAAACCTACCACAGACAAGCTTATGAACTTGAGATTCTCTATATTACCATGGAAACCTACCATAGACAAGCTTATGAACTTGAGATTCTCTATATTACCATGGAAACCTACCACAGACAAGCTTATTAACTTGAGATTCTCTATATTACCATGGAAACCTACCACAGACAAGCTTATTAACTTCAGATTCTCTATATTACCATGGAAACCTACCACAGACAAGCTTATTAACTTGAGATTCTCTATATTACCATGGAAACCTACCACAGACAAGCTTATTAACTTGAGATTCTCTATATTACCATGGAAACCTACCACAGACAAGCTTATTAACTTGAGATTCTCTATATTACCATGGAAACCTACCACAGACAAGCTTATGAACTTGAGATTCTCTATATTACCATGGAAACCTACCACAGACAAGCTTATGAACTTGAGATTCTCTATATTACCATGGAAACCTACCATAGACAAGCTTATGAACTTGAGATTCTCTATATTACCATGGAAACCTACTGCAGACAAGCTTATGAACTTGAGATTCTCTATATTACAATTGAAACCTACCAAAGACAAGCTTATTAACTTGAGATTCTCTAAATTAAAATGGAAACCTACCACAGACGATCTTATTAATTTGAGATTCTCTATATTACCATTGAAACCTACCACAGACATGCTTATTACAAACTACCTTTTGATACTCTTCCACATTTTTCATCAGCATTCTTGCATTGTCTGAAATATTATCCCCCATGCCTGTGACGTAGTCCTTGACCTTTGCCATGTTTATCATGCCGTTACAGCTTGGCTCTGGATGATCATCCTCCAGCTCAGGGTGAAGAATCAGAACTATCTGGTATATGTTGATCAAGCTCAAATTCCCCGTCTTTGGAAACTGCAATATAATTTTGTTTGAAGTACATCATTTTGAGAAATCAATATACATGCATGTATGTAAATTTCATAACAGAAATTTTTACAATCGCTAAATCTTGGGTTACACAGCCAATTGTGCCTCATATGAAATGCATGTAAAATTTACATGAACTTTACATGAAAGTTCACATGAAATTTATGTGAAACGAGCACGAACATGAAATTTACATGAAAATTTTCACATGAAATTCATGTGAAAATTTTTACATGGATGTTATGTGAATTCAGTTTCCTGTGAAGGTCATTTAGAAAAATTCATGTGAAATTCATGTGAAGGAAATTTATGTGAAATTCATGTAAAATATTTTTCACATAAATCTGATGTGAAATTTATATGAATTTTACATGAACTTTCATGTGAAATTTACATGATGCTCATTTCATATGAATTTCATGTGAGGCACAATTGGCTGTGTAGTTATAAAATTTTCATGTTAAAAGTTCATGTGCATAATCATAAGACATAAGCATACCACATACTTAAGTATGAAGAACAATCAATTAAATACTTTGTATTTTATTAAATGATCAGGAATTATTGCTGATTTTGCTTATTTCTGATTGGCAGAGACGCTGTTTGATAGAGTGTACCTCAGAGTAAGTTGACCGCTAACGCTCCAAAGCGGTCTATTTGGGATTAGCGTGTGTGGTACCAGTGCGTGCGTTGAATTCTTTGACTTCGCGTATCGTTACAATGCAAATGTTAGTAAAATCCTGATAATTTAAAAAAGCAGTTCTGTATAGTCACGAGTAGACCGAAATCAAAAGTCAATAATTGTATAAGGTACAATCATACTTCATATGGTTCACAACGGTAACAAGATTAGTTTTTATGATGATGTCTGAAAGTTATTACTAATAACTATGGTACCATGACAGAATAATAACCATACCTTACAGATCTCAGCTCCTGAAAAGTATCAGTTTTATCAGATTTCATCATTTGCCAATAAAATTTTGTTTGGTCTGATAAAAGCTCACACTATGACTATTATCTGGACCAATCATGCCAATAGGAATACCCAAATGTCTGATATTTCATGAAAGTTTTCAAGAACTCTGACCTTGTTGTCATGTCTGAGTGAAAAGAAATGATCACGGGTTTTGTGATTGATAGATTAAGGCAAATTTTGCTCAACTTGGAAAAATCAAAAAATTTGTACAATTTGATTGACTATCAATACAGTATTTGGCTAACACTGATAAACTGAATCACTGTAGTGTATCTGATTGCTTACATGTAATAAAGATCTTCCTACTTGTGAGCAAAATAATGGAACCTTAACAAACAGTAACAGACAGCATTATGTTATACCCTTATCAGTATCTCAGTATAAAATCTCCATAGGAAAAATACCTATAAATTCGAATATTTGACCAAGCAGTCAATATTTACATCAATATTGGCCCTAGGGCAATAGTTAAAAAAATATTAACCGATAGACAGTAAATAATTTGTGACATCACATCGTTGATGACACTATTAGCTCTACCAATTTTTCTGCACTCTTTCTCTTATAGACGAAAATGAACATAAATCTGCCGGTTAATCGGTTTGTTGCTGCAGTATTGACTGGGAATTTGTTGGACCTTCAGACAAAATATAGCGCTCGTCCTCGGGCAATATTTTATCTTCAGGTCCAACAAATCATATATTGCCCTCATTCCCAGTCAATAATTGTATATTATATGCATAACCAGTGTAATTCCATGAGATGAAACTATTGAAAGGAATGTGCTTGTATTTCGCAAGAAAACACTCGTGACGTCACAATGCATAAGATCTAAAGAAACATGCCACGATGGCTGTTCCAACCTGCAAACTGAACCCGCGGTGACCTGGATATTAACATCACCTTGTTACCTAGAAACACGCGATTTCAGAAAACAAGAATGAAACGGTCAATTGTGGTGCATATATAAAGAATAAATGTCACAATTTGTGTTTTGTTACGGGTATGCAACACACAGCAAGTGCATTTATCGCATGAAATGCTAACACGCATTACATGTATGATAAATGCACTTGCTGTGTGTTGCATACCCATAACAAAACACAAAATAAGACACTTATTCTCTATAATGTACCATATCAATGAGCTACTACAGTATTAAGTCCCATATGATATGCTATGGCAATTCAGTAAGATAGCCATTGCCTGATGTTGCACTTATTGTCAATCACATTA
Source organism: Pinctada imbricata (assembly GCA_033119305.1). Lineage (NCBI taxonomy): Eukaryota > Metazoa > Mollusca > Bivalvia > Pterioida > Pteriidae > Pinctada > Pinctada imbricata. Next base: position 20,510,322 of record VSWD01000008.1, on the reverse strand, counting down.
TACCATCTTTTTTCATTCAAGGTTGTGCAAGATTTGCCCTAATGCCCTCTCCTGAAATTCTGAATGCAACTTGATTCAGAATTTGATGATTTCTTTAATATCAATTGACCCTTCCGATTGCAGGAAAAAAGTGCAAAATTTCGTGACGTCACAATGCTTTTACCTAGGACAAAGAAGCTTCGAACCTCGGTCAAACATTGAAATTGCATTGTGACGTCATGGAATTTCTCAAATTTTTCCCGCTTTGGGAATGGTCAATTACTTTAATAGATAGACCAAACTGTGCTTCTTCAAGTCTTCTCCTACACCTGTACACTGTTTCTGTCTCCTCTCCCCCCTCCTCATCCAAAGGTGTGTCCAATACAGACCCCCGCACGCTGCAAAGGTAACCCTCGCTAGTGTCATAGAGTTCAACAATTCTTGTGTTACTGACAACATGTATTCCACACACACTGACGCGATACTGTGGCTTGCATGTCACTGAAATCACAAGAGGTTCATTTTCTCCACTGTCCGTTTCTGTAGACTTGAGGCACAAAGTCTTTCTGAAGTCGACGGTACATTGAGAGCTTGATAGATCACTATCATCCTCCTCACCAGCCCTGAAAAGATAAAATTAATAATAAATGCTTACTTGCTTCAACTAACAAACTGAAGGAGCAAAATTCAATTCTAGATACATGTACCATGAAACCATTTTGTGATATGAATCTTCAGTATATTACTCTGATTAAATGTGTACATTATATCATTGAATAAATATTTTTAAAGCAATTGCGCAATTAATTCTTTTACTTAGCAAGAGTTATGGGCCTTTGTCCGCAAACAGTTTTCTGCTTCCTCCTTTGAACAGTTTTGAAGGGTATATTACATTGCTCTGACAACACAGATACCCCCTCCCCCTCTTCACACAAAGTGTGTGTGGGGGGGGGGTTTCAAATTGCAAAACCTATCATCAAAAGTAAAATGCAAATCTACCAATATAAATTTTTTTCCACAATACCTTTAAGACAAACCAGCGTGTTTAATTTCTTCATAAATGCTCTAAAAAATGTTAAAAATTAAATTGAAAGTAATTTAAATTTAGATAACCATAAACTGCTAAAGGCAGTAAGGCAGAATTGCGAAGTGTTTTTAATAGATGATGTATACTTTTTTGTGCAGACAGAAAGGTCAAAGGTCATTAATACTATTGCAAAATGAAATAAAGCCTGTGTTTGTGAAACACGAATGCCCCCAGTGGCATCTTTGTTAGTATGAACACTATTTTCTGTTAAGTACATGTATGTGAGGTCACTGGGTTAAAACGTCAAAGGTCATGGTCACGAGGTCAAAATTTTGGTATCAATGGAAAGGTCTTGTCACAAGGAATACACATGTGAAATATGAAAGCCCTATCACTTCCAATTCAAAAGTTATGCCTAATGTTAAAGTTTTTGAAAAGTAGTTCAAATGTCAAGGTCAAGGTCACGAGGTCAAAAATTTTGGTATCAAAGGAAAGGTCTTGTCACAAGGAATACACATGTGAAATATGAAAGCCCTATCACTTCCCATTCAAAACTTATGCCCAATGTTAAAGTTTTTGAAAAGTAGGTCAAAGGTCAAGGTCAAGGTCACGAGGTCAACAATTTTGGTATCAATGGAAAGGTCTTGTCACAAGGAATACACATGTGAAATATGAAAGCCCTATCACTTCCCATTCAAAAGTTATGCCCAATGTTAAAGTTTTTGAAAAGTAGGTCAAAGGTCAAGGTCAAGGTCACGAGGTCAAAAATTTTGGTATCAATGGAAAGGTCTTGTCACAAGGAATACACATGTGAAATATGAAAGCCCTATCACTTCCCATTCAAAAGTTATGCCCAATGTTAAAGTTTTTGAAAAGTAGGTCAAAGGTCAAGATCAAGGTCACGAGGTCAACAATTTTACGAGGTCAACAATTTTGGTATCAATGGAAAGGTCTTGTCACAAGGAATACACATGTGAAATATGAAAGCCCTATCACTTCCCATTCAAAAGTTATGCCCAATGTTAAAGTTCTTGAAAAGTAGGTCAAAGGTCAAGGTCAAGAGGTCAAAAATTTTAGTATCAATGGAAAGGTCTTGTCACAAGGAATACACATGTGAAATATGAAAGCCCTATCACTTCCCATTCAAAAGTTATGCCCAATGTTAAAGTTTTTGAAAAGTAGGTCAAAGGTCAAGATCAAGGTCACGAGGTCAAAAATTTTGGTATCAATGGAATGGTCTTGTCACAAGGAATACACATGTGAAATATGAAAGCCCTATCACTTCCCATTCAAAAGTTATGCCCAATGTTAAAGTTTTTGAAAAGTAGGTCAAAGGTCAAAGTCAAGGTCACGAGGTCAACAATTTTAGTATCAATGGAAAGGTCTTGTCACAAGGAATACACATGTGAAATATGAAAGCCCTATCACTTCCCATTCAAAAGTTATGCCCAATGTTAAAGTTTTTGAAAAGTAGGTCAAAGGTCAAGATCAAGGTCACGAGGTCAACAATTTTAGTATCAATGGAAAGGTCTTGTCACAAGGAATACACATGTGAAATATGAAAGCCCTATCACTTCCCATTCAAAAGTTATGTCCAATGTTAAAGTTTTTCGGACAAACAGACAGACAAACAGACAAACAGACAAACAGATAAACAGACAAACAGACAAACAGACGGACAGGCCAAAAACTATATGCCCCCGAATCTTTGATTCCGGGGGCATAAAAAGCTATGGTAATAAGGATTCTACATGTGAAATATCAAAGTTCTACCCCTAGTAGTTCTAAAGTAGGTCAAAGGTCAAGGTCATTTGGTCAAAAGTCATGATAACAAAAGAAAGATTTGGTTATGAGGAATCTATATGTGAAATAAAGCCTGTGTTTGTGAAACACGAATGCCCCCGGTGGCATCTTTGTTAGTATGAACACTATTTTCTGTTAAGTACATGTATGTGAGGTCACTGGGTTAAAAGGTCAAAGGTCAAGGTCACGAGGTCAGAAATTTTGGTATCAATGGAAAGGTCTTGTCACAAGGAATACACATGTGAAATATGAAAGCCCTATCACTTACCATTCAAAAGTTATGCCCAATGTTAAAGTTTTTGAAAAGTAGGTCAAATGTCAAGGTCAAGGTCACGAGGTCAAAACTTTTGGTATCAATGGAAAGGTCTTGTCACAAGGAATACACATGTGAAATATGAAAGCCCTATCACTTCCAATTCAAAAGTTATGTCCAATGTTAAAGTTTTTCGGACAAACAGACAGACAAACAGACAAACAGACGGACAGGCCAAAAACTATATGCCCCCGAATCTTTGATTCCGGGGGCATAAAAATTATCAAAACCCTTCTTATTATTGTTTAAAAATAGGTCAAAGGTAAATGTCAAGGTGACTTGGTCAAAAGTCATGATATCCAATGAAAGTTCTGGTCATGAGGAATCTATACATGAAATATCAAAATTCTACCTCTTGTAGTTTAAAAGTAGGTCAAAGGTTATTGTCAAGGTCACTTGGTCAAAAGTCATGATATCAAATAAAGTCCTGGTCATGAGGAATCTATACACGAAATATAAAAATTTTACCTCTTATACTTTAAAAGTAGGTCAAAGGTCAATGTCAAGGTCACTTGGTCAAAAGTCATGATATTAAATGAAAGGTCTGGTCATGAGGATTCTACATGTGAAATATCAAAGCCATATCTTCTATAGTTCATGAGGTATAGCCCAGGTTTAATTTTTTAAAAAGTAGGTCAAACTCCAAGGTCAAGGTCACTAGGTCAAATCCGACGAAGATGGAAGACGGACCGGGGCAAAATTATTTTTTTCATGCAAAGTTGGAGCAAGGAATTTTTTTTTAACAAAGTGATGTGCATATTAAGAATGTTTGTGTTTTATCAATAGAAATTATTTATATCATTTTTACTCAAAACTCTTAATACTTATATATTAGTTCATTTTTATGCAAGTATTCAATTCACTTTTAAACAGAGAGATAAAAGATTTTACAATACAATTCTAAATATTTTATATAAGGTACATGTATATAACATGTATATAAGAGGGTCTCAGGGGAAGGTCTCCAAGACAATCTTTTAAATGTTACTAAGAATTGTAAATTGGTGAATAACTGAAGTTCTCCTTCCAAGCTTACAAGAACATAAAATTAAAGTCTATGGGATACATGCAACAGGTATTAATAGCAATGCATAAATATTGATATATATTTAAGCTTTAAAGTAAGCCCTTTTTTCATTCACATACATGTATAACTTTTGATATCTATGAATTTTGGCATTAGTAATTGTTGTTTTGATAGAAAACTATGGCGAGCGAAGCGAGCCAAAAATTTTGATACAATTTGAAAACTGTGGCGAGCGAAGCGAGCCGGAAAATTTTCAAGAATTTTAGCGAAATTTTATGGTAATTCTTCAAATTCAGATTATATATAAGAGCAAGATTATTTTTTTCTGTCACACCATAAGCAAATTAATTTTTTTCTTCAAAATTGAGAGCAAAATTATTTTTTTCCAAAAAAACCCAAGCCCCCCCCCCAGAATATCAAATGGACCATGCCTTACTGTTGACCAAAATTAAAATATATCCCCCAAAACCAAATCTTGCATTTTATTGGATAAAACAATTTACCTTTTTTTCAAAAATAGAATCATGGGCAATGATTCAAAATCCATAGAAATTCTTATGAATCTTATAAATTTTATGCGACTTTGATTTTGAAAATTCTTGTAGACAAATTGGTCTATGACTTTTACAAATGCTATAGACCGATCCAATTTACTGTAGAAATTGGCCATTAGGGCCACCGTTAATTTCGCACACTGCTCCAACTAGTGGGAATCAAACCCGCAGTGTACCTTCCTGTCCCAAGTGCAACACCTCTATATATAACCACTTGGCAACGGAATCCCTGATTAAGGAGCTGTTAAGATAAGGGCCATATTTAGCCCTGAATCTTGTGCCGTATTTCTTCCGCATGACGATTGACATGTTGAAAAAAAATTAATCATACTTGAAATATGATGAATTTGAAGACTTTCTATATGTTTTACATTTTGGTGAAGTACTCTTAAGATTCCAAAATTAAGATCGTAAGAAGAAGGGGTTCTCGGATATGAAAACTGATAAAATTGACGAAAAAACGTGTAAATTAATGTTAATATTCTATATAAAATGGAAAAATATTTACTAAAAAACATCAAATATGTTTACAATGTATATCAGAACTAGATTTCGAACGTTATTATATTTACTTTAATTGGCAAATAATGAAATCCGGAACTCAAAATACGGTCTCATTTTGTATTCAATGCATGGCTACAATGTAAGCCTTTTTGCGCGAAATACACACTGATGAAGAAATAAACATCGCTCTTGCTTAATTTGTTCCAAATTCTTATTTCATTTCATTCGATCATATTTAGAATACATTTTTGCTGGATTAAAGAGGAAAAATAGTCAAATTTGTCAATTTTATGGTCTAAAAGGTCGATATTTTCGAAAATGCACCCCCTTCCCTTTTCGGTTTTTCGTCTCTGGGGTAGTGTTCCTCCCGGAGATACAGAACCCCACTTTTCCAGAAAATTTGTATTATGGATACACACCTCCAGTAAAAGTGGAATTCTGTTATATATATCCAGGGGGAACGAATGTTCAATAAAACTTTTCCGTTTTCTATTGATTTCTATAGGAGAAATACAAGTTTTAACCCAAATACTAGCAAACTTATATAAAACAGATAAAAAATACCGTATAGGTAGAAATTTTACGATAACTTTCTTGAAATTTCCATTTTCAAAATCCCACTTTTCAGGGCTGATTTTACGCCTTATCTTAACAGCTCTTTTCTTAACAAATACTCATTAGGGAACATGATGTCACAGTAATGTTATATACCTTGATAAAAAAATACCGTTCAAAACTGTTTGCGGACAAAGGCCCATAACTCTTGCAAAAGTAAAAGAACCGAAAAATAAAACCAAATCAGCAATTTATCATGTTGAACTAAGTTACTGAGTAACATCTTGTTAACTAAGCATTAATTGTAAAATAATCATTAATTAAGAATTTTGATGGATGTTCAACAGTTATCAAGACATTTGGGAATTTGATCGATATATTTTACAGGGCAGGGGCGAAATACAAAGACACATGCCTACACTCCTGTCCAAAGAAATATGTCACAATTTCCGCTGGATCTTTTTCAAAATCCCAAGATGGCAAGACTGTACAGTAGTCAACACATGACATGTTGAAAGCTGAATTTACTCTTTGACTTCACATCTAACTTTAGCTCCTTGATTAATTATCAAAACCTATGACGGACTGATAACAAAGTGATTCCGGGTCATATGTAATTTCAAATATTTCTCTAAAAATTCTTTTGTAGATATGCCAAGGATAAATAATTTGAAGTTTCTTTTCTTTCTGTGAAAAGCATTTGAACAATTATTCGTAATAATACATTACAAATGAACAAGAAAAAAGGTTTTCGGTAACGGTATACGCCAATTTGCAATTTTCTTTTCGATTTCTACTTTCGTTTCTCGTCTTACATGTACTTTCTCTTTTTCTCAACATGCAACTTTGCAGTCAAGGGTGAATATTTTATATCGCTGAAATTAACTAAGCCCCGGTTGTATCGATATTGTGAATATGAGTGAAGACAAAACACAATCAACAAACAGTGTAGCCACAGAAACGAAAGACACAAATAAAACAACGACAACAACAAAAAGAGAGGGCGGAGGATGGCGTCAAATGCAAAGCACCTCGGCATTCAGGGCCATAAACTTTGAGCTTTATGTAAAACCTGTAAGTTAATCATAAAATATTTTTAGTATTTCACCCTTCTCACACGTTATTTCTATTCGGTTATTTTTGTGTGTGACAAATACTCGCACAAAATTTAAATCCCACGCATGCAAACATCACGCACTAAATAAATAACCAAAGAGAAATAACATGTGAGATGGACAAAATATTGAAGCTAATCACTAATGTGATGATTTTTAAAATGATTATTTTTAATTAGTATTTCAGGTGGGGATTGCATGATGTTTCATGAGGGCTTAACTCCTCCCCAGTGGTACTAGATTGGTGCTAGGATTTGCCCGTCATAACTCTATATTTTCTTCCTTTACAGAACACCCGTGTGTCGATTCTTGGAGGCTTGATGTTTTTTGGTTGCCTTGGATATATAGTGTATATGAACATCTCTGATAAGGACAAAGGGAATACTTACACTGCCATAAACGAGGATGGGAGTCTCACACGGCGAGTTAGGACATCAAAGTGGGATTGATTTATTTGTTTGTATCATATAACATTGTGGCTTTTACAATTAAATGTTTCCACATTTTTTTTGACAACTTTTTATCTTAGGAACAAAAAAAGGAAACCACAGCGTTAAATATATATATTTCTAAATTGACGACCTATGTAAATCTAATCAATGATATTCGTTGTTAGATGAATGTCTGAGGGTAACAATTCAGGAATTCAGGTATTGTTAGTTATAGCTACTACAGTGAAGTAGTTATTATATAGTTCAGGAATTTTGGAAGGAAATTCTGCTGACACTACCATGATGGACAAAATGTGTTTGTTAAACATCATACCCTGTCAGCAGCTTTTCTCAAATGGCATTGAGGTCTTAATACAAGGTCAAGGTAACTGGATAAAAGACAAAAGCAACAAATAAAATTTCATGTCATAATGAATACATATTAAAATTTCAACACCTTATTGTGAAAGATTATTATGTAATCTTTTTGTGTCGCCTGCGAAGCATAGCGACACTTAGGGATCACTTTGTCCGTTGTCCGTCTGTCCGTCCGTCCGTCCGTCTGTCAGTCCGTCCGTCTGTCTGTCTGTCACACTTTGGGTGTCACAGCCCATAACTTTTGATTGGTAAGTGATAGGGCTTTGATATTTCACATGTGTATTCCTTGTGACAAGACCTTGCTACACATACCATAATTTTTGACCTAGTGACCTTGACCTACATATTTGACCTACTTTTGAAAAAAAGATAAGATTGGATATATCTTTTGATTGGTAAGTGTTAGGACTTTGATATTTCACACATGCAATCCTTGTGGCAATACCTTTCCACACATACCATAATTTTGACCTTGTGACCTTGACCTAGATATTTGACCTACTTTTGAAAAAAAGATAAGATTCGCTATATCTTTTGATTGGTAAGTGAAAGGGCTTTGATATTTCACATGTGTATTCCTTGAAACAATGTCTTTGTACAAATGCCATGATTTTTGACCTGTTGATCTTGACCTACACATTTGACCTACTTTCAAAAAAAATTAAGAATGTATATATCTTTTGATCGGTAAGTGATAGGGCTTTGGTATTTCACATATGTATTTCTTGTGACAAGACCTTTCTACACAAACCATAATATTTGACCTTGACCTAGATATTTGACCTACTTTTCAAGAAAAGTAAAATTGGCTATATCTTTTGATTGGTATGTGATAGGGCTTTGATATTTCACATGTATTTTCCTTGTAACAACGCCTTTCTTCGCATACTTTAATTTTTTACCTTTTGACCTTGACCTAGCTATTTGACCTTCTTTTCTAAGAAATGAAGGTTGTATATATCTTTAAATTGGAAAGTGATGGGGCTTTAATATTTCTTACGATGAGACCTTTTTGTTACCAGTTTTTACATAGTGACCTTGACGTAGATGATTGACACTCATTTCTGAAAATTTGAGAATGACCATATCTTTTAATTTGTAATTAAGAGGTCTGATATTTCAAATGAATTTCATTTGACAGGACTTTTCTACTCATACCAATAATTTTGATCAACTTTCTAGAATAATAATCAAGCCGCTTCGCAGGCGACACAAGCATTCCTTGGATTGCTATTTTTTGTTTTAAAATTTAATCTTTTACAATAAGGACTTGAAATTTCAATATGTATATTCATTATGACATGAATTTCTATTTGTTTCTGATGTCTTTTATCCAGTGACCTTGACCTTGTAGTAAGACCTCCATGCCTAGAGGTATCGGTGTAAATGTATTTCCTAAAAGTAGGTAAAATTCTTAGGTCAAGGTCAAAATGTCAAGGTATCATGAAAGGTCTTGTTACAATTGATGCATATGTGATCTATGAAGACCACATCCTTAAATGGTGAAGTCAAGAGATATCATGATTAGTATCTGTTCATGAAAATAGGTCAAACTCAAAGGTCAAGGTCTTTAGGCAAATATCAATGAAGGTATCAATTAAAAGTTCTTATCACAATATTTCACAGCTTTGCCTACTTTTTAGCTCACCTCGACGAAGTTGAGTGAGCTTATGCTATAACCCCACGCGTCCGCGTCCGCGTCCGTGTCTGCGTCCGCGTCCGTGTCCGCGTCCGCGTCCAGTTAAGAAGTTTGGGGTAGCTCAGTATCTGACAAAGTACTAATGCTACAGTAACCAAACTTGCAGAAGTGATTCATCTTTGGATGCTGAGGTGAACCCATGCATCGGATGCAGCATCTGACCTACATTTTCCGCTTGAGTGACTTGGTTAAGAAGTTTGGGGTAGCTCAGTATCTGACAAAGTACTAATGCTACAGTAACCAAACTGGCACAAGTGATTCATCTTTGGATGCTGAGGTGAACCCATGCATCGTATGCAGCATCTGACCTACATTTTCCGCTTAAGTGACTTGGTTAAGAAGTTTGGGGTAGCTCAGTATCTGACAAAGTACTAATGCTACAGTAACCAAACTGGCACAAGTGATTCATCTTTGGATGCTGAGGTGAACCCATGCATCGTACGCAGCATCTGACCTACATTTTCCGCTTGAGTGACTTGGTTAAGAAGTTTGGGGTAGCTCAGTATGTGACAAAGTACTAATGCTACAGTAACCAAACTGGCACAAGTGATTCATCTTTGGATGCTGAGGTGAACCCATGCATCGTATGCAGCATCTGACCTACATTTTCCGCTTGAGTGACTTGGTTAAGAAGTTTGGGGTAGCTCAGTATCTGACAAAGTACTGATGCTTCAGTAACCAAACTTGCACAAGTGATTCATCTTTGGATGCTGAGGTGAACCCATGCATTGGATGCAGCATCTGACCTACATTTTCCGCTTGAGTGATTTGGATAAGAAATTTGGGGTAGCTCAGTATCTGACAAAGTACTAATGCTACAGTAACCAAACTTGCACAAGTGATTCATCTTTGGATTCCGAGATGGACCCATGCATCGGATGCAGCATCTGACCTACTTTTTCCACTTGAGTGATTTCGCTTTTAAAAGCCAATATTGAGCAAAGTATAAGTGCTACATGTACCAAACTTGCATATTGGATGTATCTTTGATCAAACTTTCATAAAATGACCTTGACCTACTTTTTCCGCTTGAGTGATTTTGCCTTTAAAAGCCAATATTGAGCAAAGTATAAGTGCTAGATGTTCCAAACTTGCATATAAGATGTATCTTTGATCAAACTTTCGTAAAATGAACTCAACCTACTTTTTCCACTTGAGTGATTTTGCCTTTAAAAGCCAATATTGAGCAAAGTATAAGTGATACATGTACCAAACTTGCATATTGGATAAATCTTTGATCAATCTTTCATAAAATGACCTTGACCTACTTTTTCCGCTTGAGTGATTTTGCTATATAAAGCCAATATTGAGCAAAGTATAAGTGCTAGATGTTCCAAACTTGCATATTAGATGTATCTTTGATCAAACTTTCATAAAATTACCTCGACCTACTTTTTCCGCTTGAGTGATTTTGCTTTTAAAAGCCAATATTGAGCAAAGTATAAGTGATACATGTACCAAACTTGCATATTGGATGTATCTTTGATCAATCTTTCATAAAATGACCTTGACCTACTTTTTTCCGCTTGAGTGATTTTGCTCTATAAAGCCAATATTGAGCAAAGTGTAACTGCTACATGTACCAAACTTGCATATTGGATGTATCTTTGATCAAACTTTCATAAAATGACCTTGACCTCCTTTTTCTGCTTGAGTGGTTTTGCCTTTAAAAGCCAATATACATGTACTAAGAAATATGTTTGAATTGAATTTTGCTGTCACGAGGTGAGCTTCGTAATCTGTGATTACCTATGTTTTGTTTTAAGTTTTTATGTCCCGTGTCAAAGATACAAATGTATGAGGACGTATTATTGTTCTGAACTTTACAGTGGTCATAACTTTTGAACTATATCAGATACAGCTTCGTTATTTCACGTGTATATTGCTTATGACAGGACCTTCCATTTGATACTTTGACCTTTTGAACTTGGAGTTATTATAAGGAAGAGATGCACAGTACTAGTATCACTTGTAACTCAATTCACTTGAAAACCAGCATTTTCATTCCTTTGACATTTGAGGCTTCGGTAACAATGTCAGACATATAAAGTTCAAGGTCACGAGATCAAAAGTTACGGTATCTGTTCAAAGGAATACACTTGTAAGACAGCATTTTTTTTTTGTTGGGGCAAGATGATTTTTTTTTTTTTTCGGACCAGGGAATTTTTTTTTTTTCTTGCTAAGTTGGAGCAAGAATGGAGCAAGAATTTTTTTCTATCAAGTGATGTCTTTGTTTACATAATATATGTCTGTATTTTACCGATATCTGTTACACCGGTAGAAATATTTAATTTGTACTAAAACTGGTCCGTGTAACAATTAACAATTCAAATTTCTAAAACGTTTTGGAATTTTGAATTTTTGATATTTTAACCAAAAACCTAAAATTTCAAAGTTTTGAAATCGTTTTGAGTTTTCAGAAGTTACGATTTTTGACTAAAATTTCAAAAATCGATCACATTTTTAACTTTTGGAATTTTCGATTTTTGAGTAAAAACCTAAACTTTCAAATATTCATAACCGTTTTAGACATTTCAGTTTTTGTATACTGTTTAAAATACAAAAACGGCCTGTTTTAAACTTAACAATTCAAAATTTAAAAATATTTTTAAATTTTTGATATTTGATATTTTAAACAAAAATCTAAAGTATCAAAGTTTTAAAATCGTATAGAGATTTTAGAAGTTTTGATTTTTGACTAAAATATCAAAAATCTGAAACGTTTTGAACTTTTAGAATTTAAGATTTTTGACTAAAAAACTAAACTTCAAAATATCCAAAATCACAATTATCGTTTTAGATTTTTGGAGTCTTAGAATTTTTATATATTTAGAGTTCTTACGTTCAAAAATTTAAAACGTCAAAAGAATCTTTAAAGCAGGTGAATGATCATGATCCTATTGCCCTCACTAACAGTAGGAGTCGCAATCGGTACAGATTCTGAATCAGATATTAACCGTAGACTACCATAGTAAATAGGAATATAGGGAGATAAGTTTGAGTATATCAATCCATAATGCCATAGGTCAAGCATGTTAATAGCAGGAGACCAGTTATAACTAATCCTCAACTACTATATGTCGTTTAATTACTATTAATTCCGTATATTTAAGGTGAATTCTTTACATATTATCATTGAATAATCGTCTTATTATGACTCGTATGACCCCCCTCCCCCGATCGAATATTGTTTTTGTCCTATCTGTCTGTTTGTCTGTCTGTTGTCAACTGTAACCTTCGCCATAACGTTTAAATCATACGCTTTAGAGATAGAGATGTCATATTTGGCATGCATACTCAACTAATAAAGCCCTTCCAAAGGACGCCAAGGTCAATGACCTTGTGACCTTTACCATGACATTTATACTAAATATAAAAATAACATTTTCCGACTTTGTTGTCGCCGTGATCACATACACATCTTGATTTTCTACTTCGTTTCCTTTCGTGGCGTGCTGTATATTTAGTGCAATTTTCATGACTAGAACTCTCCAAACCATCTGTTGACTTTTAAAACTTTTGAACGTAAAAACTCTAAAAATCTAAGTTCTAAAAATCCAAAAACCTAAAACGGTATTTGTGATTTTGGATATTTGGAAGTTCAGGTTTTTAGTCAAAAATCTATAATTCTTAAAGTTCAAAACGTTTTAGTTTATTGGTATTTCAGTCAAAAATCTAAACTTCTATACGATTTTAAAACTTTGATATTTTAAGATTTTGTTTAGAATATCAAAGATCTAAAATTCTAAAACATTTTAAAATTTTGAATTGTTAAGTGTAAAACGGACCGTTTTAATATTTTAAACAGTAAACAAACACTGAAATATCTAAAACGGTTTTGAATATTTGAAAGTTTAGGTTTTTACTCAAAAATCTAAAATTCCAAACGTTAAAAACGAGTTAGATTTTGGAAATTTTAGTAAAAAATCTAAACTTCTAAAAACTCAAAACGATTTTAAAACTTTGAAATTTTAGGTTTTTGGTTAAAATATCAAAAATCTAAAATTCTAAAACGTTTTAGAAATTTGAATTGTTAAGTGTTACACGGACCTAAAACTGTATATAGAACTTATTTTTATGCAAAAGTTTACATCATTCTTGATGTAAGATTTTCACAATATAAATCTGTAAAAATAATTTATATAAGGTACATCCAAGGGCTCTCGACGTCCTTTTAGAACTTCGGAGTGTAAATCGGTGCAAATTCCTTCGCAGCTTGTACCCTATATATATAATATTTATAATATTGTACATTATTATTTTCGGGAAAAATCCCAAGCCCCCCCCCCCCCCCCCAGTGGCGGATCAAGGATTTCCTAAAAGGGGGGGCCCAAGGTTTCAGCTCGAAGGTAATTGTTCGCGGAAGAAATGACAAGCAAAAAAAAAAAAAAAAAAAAAAAATGGGCTAGACGAAAAACGTGAACCTCAAGACTAATGGTCTAATTTAGAAGTGGGGGGGGAGTTAATTCATTTACTTAAGTTTATAGGTAGACTGGCGAGCGTAGCGAGCCGAAAAATATTTTCAGATATGAAGTTTTCATTTGTTTTCAAATTTAGTCATCCAGTCATGTATACAAGGTACGTATATACAACTTAATTCTATATTGGCGAGCGGAGCGAGCCGTAAAATTTTTGGAATAGATGGTTGCATTTTGTCATGAGAATACATTCTTTCTCATTTTCCATGCTCCATTTTTAGCTCTACTGGTCTCTGACCAGTCGAGCTTATGCGATACCCCGTCGTCCGGCGTCCGTCCGTCTGTCCGTCTGTCCGTCCGTCCGTCCGTAAACAATTCTTGTGCTCGCAACTCCTCTGAAACCATAGGAGATAGAAAGCTAATTCTTTTTGCATCTTACTTGGTATGTGGTCTAGTTGTGCACCTGACATTTGGTTTCAGCCCCTGACCCCCAGGGTCTTAGAAAATGGGCGTGGTCATGAAATCTTGTGCTCGCAACTTCTCTGACACTATAAATGATAGAGACTTGATTCTTTTTGCAATATGATGGGACTGTGGTCTAGTTGTGCACCTGATATTTGGTTTCAGCCCCTGACCCCCAGGGTCTTAGAAAATGGGTGTGGTCATGAAAATCTATGAAATCTTGTGCTCGCAACTCCTCTGACACTATAAATGATAGAGACTTGATACTTTTTGCAATATGATGGAACTGTGGTCTAGTTGTGCACCTGACATTTTGTTTGAGCCCCTGACCCCCAGGGTATTGGAAAATGGGTGTGGTCATTTTCTCCTATATAACTCTATGTAATCTTGTGCTCGCAACTCCTCTGACACTATAAATGATAGAGACTTCATTCTTTTTGCAATACGCTGGGTCTGTAGTCTAGATGTGCACCTGACATTTTGTTTGAGCCCCTGACCCCCAGGGTCTTAGAAAATGGGTGTGGTTATTTTCTCCTATATAACTCTATGTAATCTTGTGCTCGCAACTCTTTTTACACTATAAATGATAGAGACTTCATTCTTTTTGCAATATGCTGGGTCTGTAGTCTAGGTGTGCACCTAATATTTTGTTTGAACCCCTGACCCCCAGGGTCTTAGAAAATGGGTGTGGTCATTTTCTCCTATATAACTCTATGTAAATCTAGTGTTCCAATTCCTCTGACACTATAAATGATAGATACTTCATTCTTTTTGCAATATAATGGGTCCATGGTGTAGTTGTGCACCTGATATTTTGTTTGAGCCCCTGACCCCCAGGGTCTAAGAAAATGGGTGTGGTCATTTTCCTATATAACTCTATGTAATCTTGAGCTCGCAACTTCTCTGACACTATGAATGATAGAGACTTCATTCTTTTTGCAATATGATGGGTCTGTGGTCTAGTTTTGCACCTGATATTTTGTTTGAGCCCCTGAGCCCCAGGGTCTTAAAAAATGGGTGTGGTCATTTTCTCCTATTTAAGTCTATGTAATTCTGTGCTCGCAACTCCTCTGACACTATAAATAATAGAAACGTAATTCTTTTTGCAATATGATTGGTCTGTCACTGGTTTTGTTGTGCACTAATATTTTGTTTGAGCCCCAGGGTCGTAGGAAATGGGTGTGGTCATTTTCTCCTAGTATATAACTCTATGTAATCTTGCGCTCGCAACTCCTCTGACACTATAAATGATTGAGGCTTCATTCTTTTTGCAATATGATTGGTTTGTGTTTTTGTTGTGCATCTAATATTTTGTTTGAGCCCCTGACCCCCAGGGTCTTAGAAAATAGGTGTGGCCATTTTTCCTATATAATTGTGCTCGCAACCTTTCAAAGCTATTAATGAATGAGAGTTGTTGTTATTCTTAATGCAGTAAGATGGATCTGTCAGTTTTGTTATGTCATTGATAGTTCATGTGAGCTAGCAGTCCCTGGCCCCCCTCCGCCCCCTTGGGATCTTGGAAAATGGGTGTGGCATTCTTTTTTTAAATACTTTATCTTGGATATTATGAATTATATGAGTGATATATTCTAGTTGCAGTGTTTTGTTGTGCTACTTTTAATTTGTTAGAATGATTGCTCCCTATGGTCTTAAAAAATGGAAATTGATATTTATGTGTATGTATCTTATTCACTTGTCAATGAGTAAATAAAAAACAAAACAACCAGGAGAGCTACAGTCTCGTCAGAGACTTCTGGTTGTTTGATCTATTCGGGAAGGTTGGGAAGATTAGGGCATTATAACCCCACTATCCACCTGTCTAACGTGGTTAGAATGGCCCATGAAATGAAGCATTAGGTAATTATTCTAGTGTTTATAATAATTTGATTTTGAATTTTGTATGTTTATGACATATGAATCCGTTGAAACACGATGACAAAGAAAGTTGAAGACAAAGTGAAGACGAAAAAGTAGACAACTAATGAAAAATTAAGTGCAGCGAGCGAAGCGAGCCGAAATTTTCCAAAAAGTAAAGAGAATAAGCATAAAAAGAGTACTCTGAATCAATAACTTTGGGTGAAAAAGGGGGGCCCGGGCCCCTTGGGCCCCCCTCTAAATCCGCCATTGGCCCCCCCTCCCCTCGAATATCAAATGGACTGTGCCTTGTGATGAAAAAGCTTTCTGAAACATTTAAATAATACAATGGGCGCTACGAAGTTACTTTTGCATCTCCGATTCATTTTGGCTTGGAACACAGGAGCTCGACGTCACGGATCTACAATCGCATCCTCCTTTTTTTTTTACCTTTGGCGCCGAGCTCCTGTGGTTTGGAGAGCCACTGATGAGGATTAGTGGAGCTCAGTTTACGATCAAGACAGATCATAATCCTTTGAAATATCTACTAGAAATAAGAAATAAGAATATGTACATACAACTATGGACTCGAAGCATCGCTGGATACACGCAAGATCGAATATGTCAAGGTATTTAGACAACCGTTTTGCTGATCTTTTGTCCCGGATACCCATGGGCGGATCCAGGATTTTTTCAGGGGGAGCCCTAAAGTCCGAATTTTTTGAAGGGCAAAAATAAGGCACATACAAGAAAATAAAGTCCTTGATTAACGAATGTCGGTTCTGTTTCTTATCATAAATAAAACAATAGCGAGAAAAAAACTTAAAATCTGGATCTTTCACATCATAGTACTTGATAAATGCTTGTCAGTTCTAAAATGTAAATACAACAAATGGCGAGCGATTTTTTTTCAGAATTGGAAGAAAAACCCGCCATTCGTGTCTTTTTTAGTTTCTTTACTCTTAGCGCCCTTGTTAATGTTTATTAACCAAGGTAATGTATATGGGTTGTATAGAAAAGCGCAGCATCATTTGAAAATAACATATGTAATAAATCCTGGCAAGCGGAAGCGAGCCAGAGAAAAATTTTGAAATGCTGACGGCAAAATATTATCAAAATTAAAGATTTCAAATAGAAATCCGGACCCCCCTCTCCATCTGGATCCGCGCTTGATACCGAATCCTAAAAAGTCCAAACAATCTAAAACATCCGAAGATGATCCAGATATATAGGGCGTTTGAGATGGGAGTCATCAATGCAAATGATACTTTGCAAGTAGTCACGTTGAAATCCATGATAAGATCACGAAAGCTGTCTTTTAAAAAACGTGAGGAATTCAATTGGAAGGAGGAACAAGATCATCAAACTTAAAAACAGACTCAGGAAAGGAACAGCTGCAAAACCTGAACAGACACACTACGAAGGACTATTCTATTATTTCTCTCAACCTTTCCCATGGTATGAAAATGTTTATTACGATCATGGAAGATATATTAGATAAGAAAGGAGCTGTTAAAATAAGGCGTAGAATCTGCCCTGAAAAGTCGAAATTTCAAAATGCAAAAATTGAGAATCTTTTTCGGTAGAAATTTCAAGTAACTTGGTCCGCATATGAATCTGCTTACAGATGGGATAATTTATGAAAAATATAAAGACCGATATTTGGGTCAAAATAAGCGTTTTTTACACAGAAATCAATTGAAAACGGAAAAGTTTTATACAACATCGTTCCCCCCCTCGCTTTACAATGCCACTTTCACCAAAGGTGTATATCAATAAAACACATTTTCTGGCTAAGTGGGGTTCTGAAGCGAGGGGGGGGGGGACAATGTCCCACAGGCGAAAAACGAAAAAAGGGGGGATGGATGGCTATTTTTAAATTTGCCTCTAGAGCGTTTAAGTACGTTATATTGTCGTCTTTTTCTTTTTATATCATGGAACAATCTATTCAGAGTGTGTTCCGATCAAATATTTAACCGTTTGGAAGGAAATAAAGGAGAAAGTTGTCTATTTCTACACTGTGTGCATTTCGCGCCAGAAAGCTACATAAATGGCTGAGAAGAACGAAATAAAACCGTTTTTCAGTTTCCGGATTGAAGAGTATGCCGATTATATTGATATAATAACCTCAAAGTTAATTTTGCCACTGGCGTAGGACAAGGGGGGGGGGGGGGGCAGGGGGGGAGGGGGGGACGTACCCCCCACTTTTGAAAGGGGGGGCATAAGTATATTTGTGGCCCCCCCCACTTTTTGACGTAATTTTTGGTCATACAGATATAAAAAAACTGCAAAATACCTTTAACTCAAACTATATAGAATATCATTACATGTATATGTTAATGATAGAGGACACAGACAGTATTTTCTGATTAGTCAATATTTTGCTTTAAAAAATTCCTGGCTCGCTATCGCTCGCCAGCCATTTATTCATGTACTTAAAATTTAGAATTGCACCAGAAATGTTAAAATTTGTGCATACAGAACATGAAAACCCAATATTTATTTTTTAATCTCTTCCTCTTCCTCCTCCCCCCCCCCCCCCCCCCCCCCCCCCCCCCCCCCCCCCCCCCATTTTTTGTGTTTTTTTTTTTTTTTTTTTTTTTTTTTTTTTTTTTTTGCTTGTTAGAAATTTTGGGATGTTGTGCCCCTCCACTTTTTCAAGCAGAGCTACGCCATTGTTTGCTTATCCAATTTTGATATGAAAAGGTAACAGAAGCATAAAAAACATAAAAATGTTTAAAATAATGCATTTTTTGTTCATTTTCGATTTTCTCGATAAATATTAAACGTTTTCCATCATCTATACCCCTAACTCTTCAACCCGTAATTACAACATCTTTCGCCAAATTTATTTAAATAAAATACCTACTAGGAATCTTATAATACTTTATATTTTCAGTAGGGCGGCCAAGCCAGATTTGCGCGTGACGGCAACCGTTGCTAAGAACGGCGCATTAATATCGAACGAAGTTCGCGTCGCCGTTACTAAGCATTTTTTCGAAACACATTCACAGCAGAAAAATACTAATAACAGCGATGCAAATTGATGGCATCGGATTTTAAAAGATTAAACAAACTCTTTAAGATTTTATGTCTCTAAATATACCCAAAATGTGATGTTTTATTCTGTAAATTTGTCGAAAATCAGCTGACAAAATGACAGCAGTACTCTAAACGTTCGACTCCCATGCCCCCTTCCTCGCAAACAGGGGGATCGTTTTCAAAAATATTAAAAAGTGGTTCTGTAATTTTTTGATATGTTGTGGAGAATATATCCAAGTGTTCAATTCTCAAATTTTATGAAAATCGGTGAGGGACCATTTTTTTGTACCTCATTTATGTACCTCGACATGCTGCACAGTTTCGACAATTTCGGAGAAATCGTCAATCGACCGAACGCTTCGACATCAGAAATTCACAAAGCAGAATATAAATTCGAATTTACCTTTCTAGAAGGAAGGTTGTTTTGACCTTTTGATGAGCAAACATTTAAATTGCAAAAAAAATATCACCAGAATTCAACAGACCGAAGATTTTTCCAGCGACCTTCCTAATTTCCTCTGATCAAGTACAAAACTGCCACGCACAAGGGAAAAATGACATTTTCTTGGATATGCCAGACAATACATCCACAATTTGAAATATACTCATTGTATCCGAGAAAAATACATATAAAAATTCCAATTTTGTTCTGTTTAATGCGCAGGAGCTTTCAATAATTGGAAAACAAAAGATACAAATATGTGATTTTTTTTTTGCAAGGAAGCCTATATTTACTTTTTTACTCCAGATAGTCACTACGAAAGAAATAACTATCATAATTTGATGTGCCCATGATCCATGACAGTTGAATTTAAATTCCTATATCATGAAGAAGAAATTTAATTGACCAATTCATCCTCTGCAAGAATTCACAAAAAAAATATTTATTTCATTATCTCACTATATCTGCCATTGTCCAATAAGATTCACAATCATAAATCATGTTAATTGTTTTCTGAAATTTTGACAGGTCTTGAACTCTTCCATCTTCTGTGAATAATCCATTTGTATGGTATTTTTGCACACTCACAATTCACAAAGAAGAATATGATGGCAATATGCACAATCTTCAAACCAATTCGATGTAGAATATGATATCAATATAGTCTATAGTACACAATTTCCAATCAATAATTCCTTTTAAATGCATGCCTTCCATATAAAAAGCCACTTGGTGATTTTCAGACAGCAAGATTTCTTCTAACAAGTTTGACCTGAAAAATTAATTTTACATTTTCAATTAGTTTTAAGTCATTCATTTATTATTTACTCATTTATTTATTTGTTTATTTTGATACAATTTTCACTAATGCATAGTCATAAACAGAAAAAATTCAAAATGATTCATTAATTGTACTTAAATTGTATTAATCCTTTATAACTATTTGATTGTATATGTTATTCATTTAGCAATCATAAATTTATCACTGGAAAGAATAGTATTGATATTAAAATTCAACACTCAACCAATGGAATTCATGAAAAATTATTTTTAATGACTTGAACTACAAGATAATCAAATTATATAATGATATATTATCTATCTAGAAATTCATAGTTTAAATTACCCATGTTGCATTTTGCATTTTATATGTTTATGTCATTGTGTGAATGGAAATGTGAGTAACCCCCCCCCCCCCCCCATTCAATCTCTTTTCCTCTTTTCACTTTATATTCTGAATAAAAAAAAAATACATTTATAGTATCATGTATACTTGTGAATGACAGTGTGTAATTTTTAAAATTTAAAAAATATGGCTTGGGGCCCAATGGGGTGGGGTGGGGTTGGGGGGGGGGGGGGGGTAGGCTTGGTTGGTCAAAATAAAGGCACATAAATGAACTTAATAAACTGATCATTTCAGTGATTGAAAATTATTACATATCTTGGTAGTATTAGTAAAGTGTGTATATGTATGTGTGAGAGAAAGAACGAGAAAGAGAAAAAAGATATTTGTTTACAAATTTGTTTATTTACCTTGAGCTTGAGGAAAAAGTCGATGTTTTCAATGGTTCCTAGATTAATTTCGTCATCGAGGCATCGGCCTAGTATCCATTTCACTATATAAACAAACAGCTGAACTGAAGAAAGTATATGTATGTGAAGTACACAAGTCGTACCATGTTTTTGCGTCATCAAGTTTACATCACACCGACACTGGCACTGTACTGAGCTGACATCGGCCTTCGTGACGTCGGGTTGGACAAAAACAGCTTGAAACCTTCATTAATCTCTTCTTAATTGCAATTCCAAGGTTAGAAATGGGTTCACGAGATAAAAATCATCCAACAGTTATACTTTTTCATACACAAAATTCTTTAAACTCCGAATAAAGTCATTCATTCATGTTTACAGTGTGACACACGTTCAATGTGTATTGGGTGCAAAATCGTGATTCTGCGCATGCCGAAACGAAGCTAACACCAGCTGATTTCAAACGGGAATTATTTCAATATATGAAAAAGTGGTTCTGTAATTTTTTGATATTTGAAAGATGCCGATGTGAATGTCATTTTTTGAAAATATTATAAAAATCTGTGAGGGACCATTTTTTTGTACCTCATTTTTATTTTCCACTTTTTGGGGCATTTTTTCCCGGGAAAATTTAGCCAACTTCAATCATCGGTTTAGTAATTAAAATGTCAGGTTTGTCTAAAATAAACTAATTGAGGGTAAAATATAAAGCTAAAAGCAAAAGTTTGACGATATTTTATTTGCTGAAATAAAAAATTGTGCTGTCTAGAGCTTTCGGAAAAGGACCAAAATTCGGAGGCGTCCATATTTTCTCCGACGAGAAAGAGTGCGTCATGCATTCGCGGACTCATATTTTCCTTTTTACGCCGCACGTGCAAATCCGGCTTGGCCGCCCTACTGTTTTATCTTGACCAACTTTTATAAAAATTGGAAGGACAGCGCACGAGAAAAAATCGAGTGATTTCAGGGCTAAATCTGGGCCCTTATCTTAACAGCTCCTTTTCCTCGTGGAATTTTTTTGTTACATAAAAAAAGTTCTCGGGAAAAATATTATATAATAAAATTTCCAAGGAATAAATATTATGCTGGTAGAAATATTTCATCACAAAATTAGTCTAATATACTTGAAGAAAAACGTCTTCCTCATTCATGTTTATAACATATTCTCTTGAAATGTTGAAATATAGCCCCCCCCCCCCCCCCCCCCAAAAAAATAAAAACATAATATTTATAAATGTCCTAAAATGACTGAATGTCAAGACATATATATGCTACGCTCGTTGGCTTACAATACATGTAATAATTGAGTCTTAAACTCCCCTCCCCTTTTTTTGAAAAATACCTGGATCCGCCCATGTTGATGGGATCCATCTGACGTCTGAACCCTCCCCTTTTTCTATCCCTCCGTGCTCCCCAGCAATCGTTTTTTCCGAGCTTGCGACGGAAAGGCCCGATTGTCGCGCACTATTTTGTTATGACCTTTGACATTGATATTTACAAACAAACCGCTTCAACATTTCGCGTAAATATTTAGAGAGTTTTAATACTTATTTGCATACACTCATGGGCATAGAAAATGTATGCCAAATGTAGTAATAGAGATGATTTAGCACATAACACTTTCCCAATTACATAAAAACAATATAAACAAGGGACTATTTTTTCTGTCGACAAAGGAATCGGATAGAAGTAAATTCATTCTAAAATATATGCATAATTAAAGAAACATGTCGCAACGGATGTTCAAAACTGCAAACTGAATCCGCGGTGACCTAAATTTTTACATAGAAAAAAAATCGCGTTTTCAGAAATGATCTTGATTTAATTATTCCAGCTCTTTTGATAGTGATATCTCCCAATATTTTGCATTATAAACAGACAACTGAGGTGCATATATGTAGAATAAATG
This sequence comes from Pinctada imbricata, assembly GCA_033119305.1. NCBI lineage: Eukaryota > Metazoa > Mollusca > Bivalvia > Pterioida > Pteriidae > Pinctada > Pinctada imbricata. The sequence continues at coordinate 20,487,280 of VSWD01000008.1, read as the reverse complement.
CCATAATTTGTGTTTTGTTACGGGTATGCAACACACAGCAAGTGCATAAATTTATCGCATGAAATCACAACTAAGACACCTTATTCTCTCCGATTTGTTTCTTAGTCTATACGTAATAAGCATGAAATGATCGAAACATATAAATACACAGATTTACAGTGAAATTCCCTATGAATAATAACTTTCCTGGTCATAGAGAAAATAAAGGAAAATTTTTAATTTATCTGTCCATGCATCGGTCTCACAGGGATTTATTACGCTAATACCGGTTTCTGTATTTACTATATATGTGTGTTAACACATATATAGTAAATACAGAAACCGGTATTAGCGTGGTAAATCCCTTTGATCGGTCTATAAAAGGAGAAGATGTCCCGTTGATAATTTTAAACATGAATGAATATAGGCATTTCTACGACCAGGGAAGTTATTATACGTCCCTCCTATGAGTATAAAGTATATTTCTGAATCAAGTAAATGAAACAACAAGGACTTATAAAAAGAAGTTTTTTTAAATTCTTGGAAATGATGAACATCAAGTTTCGTTCGATCGATTGACAGATTAAACCAGAAGTCTCTGATGAGACTGAAGCTCTCCTGGTAGTTTGCTTAAAATTAATCTAAGTGCTACACTCATTTTCCAAGGCCTTTGGATCAGACAAGAGCTCAAACAAAATACAAAACCAGAGAATTATTAATATAATGCAAAAAGAATTAACTCTCTATCAATTATACTTTCAGAGAATTGGTGTTCACAATATTACATGATAGACTTATACATGCATAGAAGAATTTTTCCACACCCATTTTCCATGAACCTAAGGTCAGGGATTAAAAAAATACAAGGTTCACATCTAGACCACAGACTGAGAATAATGCAAAAACAAGTTATCTTTCTATCAATTATACTTTATGAGATTTGGTGCCCACAAGATTACATAGAGTTATATAGGAGAAATGACCACACCCATTTTCCAAGACCCTGGGGTAAGGTGCTCAAACAAAATAACCGGTGCACATCTAGACTACAGACTGAGAATAAAGGAAAAAACAATTATCTTTCTATCAATTATATTTTCTGAGAATTGGTGCTCACAAGATTACATATAGTTAAATTGGAGAAAATGACCACACCCATTTTCCAAGACCCTGGGGGTCAAGGGCTAAAACAAAATATCAGGTGCACAACTAGACCACAGGCCGATTATGAAAAAGAATTTTATTTGTAGTATTCACAGATGCAGAGGATTCGAAATTATGAAAAAGAATTTAATTTGTAGTATTCACAGATTCAAAGGATTTGCGCTCACAAGAAAAGTTTAATGGACGGACAGACAGACAGACTGACGGCTGGACGCCGGACACAGGGCGATAGCATAAGCTCGACTGGTCTTTGACAAGGAGAGCTAAAAAATGGAAGTGCGAATAAGTTTCTGTATGAATAATCTAATATCATATTTTGACGCGGATGAATACCATTGTTTACAACAAATCTGAGCTGAGATCGCCAACAAAGAGATTTCCAACATCAGAAGTCTTTGTACGTAATAAATGATTCTGCATCTGTCATTTTAATTGTCACATGACGGAAAACGACGTTTTTAACGTACTTTTTATGGCAAACATAAGTTCACTAGATATGCAAAAAGCCCAACACCTGTCCGACCTAACCACAGCTCAGCTGGGCTGCAAGCCAAATTTTTATGTCGATACGTCGACCGTAGCAAGCATCTTGTCAAAAATTCGTGCACATGCACAGTATCTTCATTGTAATTGTAGAATTTATCGACTGTACTATCCCACTCTTAATTTCTTGTAAGTTTAAATGCAGGTAAACAAATGGGGGGGGGGGGGGGGTTAAGAGGCTGGTGGTGAAGATAGGTGACGGGATGTTTCATACTGATATAGTACAGGCATAAAGATCACATTGGCATGTGTACATGTAAGTACATTTGTACTACATGTATTTGAAAAAATCGAGGCCAATATCATATCGTATCTTTTCACTTTCAGGGCTCTCGATCGGCCTGATTTGGTGCAGATATTCGGCCCCATTCCCAATTAAAGCAAAATAGTATCTTTTTTTTCCAAATTTCTTGACAATTTTTTTCCCAATTTGAAACCTCATGGAAAATTCTTTTAAAAAAAAAAGTTAAAGACACTAAATATTTAGTGAAAATGCATCCAAATCTATTTAGAAATTTTCCCAATTATGCGAAATGCAGCTATATTTTCCCAATTTCAAAAACCCTGACATGGGACCTCGATTGGTTTCAAGTCTCTTCCAAATGACTAGGCTGGGGTCACTGTGCAAGGTGTTAGCCCACAACACCTGGCTATAGTCTCTTGGTTGGTAATGCCACTCTTTTGTTTCGAAGCTACCCGTAGTAAATGTCTTGGCCCCAATACCAAAGATCGAGCGCTCTGCCAACTGAGTTACGCCACCCCTCATCTACATGTACAATATCTATGGTGTTCTTTTGGTAACATCACAACTTTGCTCTTTCAATTAAATAAATTATTAAGCAAAGATGCATTGAAGAAGCAAATTTACAAAAAAAAGCATTAGGTTATGAAATAGTGTAGTTGTGAAGATTCAAGAAGCAAATTTAAGATTAGAAAAAGCAAAGTTTGAAATAGGTAGAAGCAAAGTTTTGAAGAAGTGACGTTTGGATGTGAAGAAGCCAAGTTGCTTCGCTTCTTCACATCATAACTTCCCTTCTTTGCATTGTATCATCACTTCTTCACATCATAACTTCGCAACTTTGCTTCTTCGTAACTACGCCTCTTTGTTACTTTGCATCTATAATTTGATACGCAATTGCAAAGAAACGAAGGTATGGTGTCCCCAAAAGAACACTGTAATAACAATTGCAGGTTTTATTATCATGTGTGAAAAATTCTTTGAAATTTTCCGTAACTGTCTCTTAATTCTCATAATCTGATTTCTATCAGTATTCTCATTGACAGACAATTTAAAGGGTTGAACCAAACCTAACAAAGTTTGGTTGACCTACATCAGTTGACGGTAGACCTCCGAACAAGGCTCAGAAATGAAAATGGTGAAAATGTCGCAAATTTCCCAATTTGATGCACTCCAGTAATTAAGAGAGAGAAAAATCCTGGGAGTGTATAGCTGTAAGTGTCAGGATGTAAGCGGGTTTGTGAGTGAGTGGGAGTGTATAGCTGTAAGTGTCAGGATGTAAGTGGGTTTGTGAGTGAGTGGGAGTGTATAGCTGTAAGTGTCAGGATGTAAGTGGGTTTGTGAGTGAGTGGGAGTGTATAGCTGTAAGTGTCAGGATGTAAGTGGGTTTGTGAGTGAGTGGGATCAGTGTATAGCTGTAAGTGTTAGGATGTAAGTGGGTTTGTGAGTGAGTGGGAGTGTATAGCTGTAAGTGTCAGGATGTAAGTGGGTTTGTGAGTGAGTGGGAGTGTATAGCTGTAAGTGTCAGGATGTAAGTGGATTTGTGAGTGAGTGGGAGTGTATAGCTGTAAGTGTCAGGATGTAAGTGGGTTTGTGAGTGAGTGGGAGTGTATAGCTCTAAGTGTCAGGATGTAAGTGGGTTTGTGAGTGAGTGGGAGGGTATAGCTCTAAGTGTCAGGATTTAAGTGGGTTTGTGAGTGAGTGGGAGTGTATAGCTCTAAGTGTCAGGATGTAAGTGGGTTTGTGAGTGAGTGGGAGTGTATAGCTCTAAGTGTCAGGATGTAAGTGGGTTTGTGAGTGAGTGGGAGTGTATAGCTCTAAGTGTCAGGATGTAAGTGGGTTTGTGAGTGAGTGGGAGTGTATAGCTGTAAGTGTCAGGATGTAAGTGGGTTTGTGAGTGAGTGGGTCTTTAAAAGCTTATGGACACTCTAGACTTGGAGGTAATATTACTCACCGTAGGGTATCACATGATATGAAAATAATCTCTTGCATGGAAATCCCCTTCGATTAACAAGGTAAATGCTGTCTAAATCTACATTATATGAATTTATTTTAGGCCTATCATACGATCATCGTTTTAAATTATATGATGGTTATCTATTCTGGTCAAGAATAGAGGTATGCCCAGAGAACACTTGAACAGAAAGTTTTGTTTATTTACATGCACCATATCATAACATGTAAACAAAATAGAAAATTTTCTGTTTAAGTGTTCTCTTAATATTCCTCTATTCTTGACCAGAAAAGATTACTATCATATTTATTATGCCCCCCTTCGAAGAAGAGGGGACATATAGGTTTGCCGCTGTCGGTCGGTCTGTCGGTCTGTCGGTATGTCGGTCTGTCGGTCTGTCGGTCTGTCGGTCGGTCCGCGACATCAGTTTCCGTTCAATATCTCTAGAATGGATTCACATATTGAAATGAAATTTTGTATACAGACACATCAAACAAAAATCTAGGTCAAGTTCATATTTGGGTCCGATCAAAAAAATTTTGACAGAGTTATGCCCCTTGCATTTCGAAAAATACCAAAATTTCAGGGTTTCCGTTCAATATCTCTTGAATGGAGTTACATATTGAAATGAAATTTTGTTTTCAGACACATCAAACAAAAATCTAGGTCAAGTTCATATTTGGGTCCGATCAAAAAAATTTTGACAGAGTTATGCCCCTTGCATTTCGAAAAATACCAAAATTTCAGGGTTTCCATTCAATATCTCTTGAATGGAGTTACATATTGAAATGAAAATTTGTATACAGACACATCAAACAAAAATCTAGGTCAAGTTCATATTTGGGTCCGATCAAAAGAATTTTGACAGAGTTATGCCCCTTGCATTTCGAAAAATACCAAAATTTCAGGGTTTCCGTTCAATATCTGTGGAATGGATTCTCATATTGAAATGAAATTTTGTATACAGACACATCAAACAAAAATCTAGGTCAAGTTCATATTTGGGTCCGATAAAAAAAAATTTGACAGAGTTATGCCCCTTGCATTTCGAAAAATACCAAAATTTCAGGGTTTCCGTTCAATATCTCTTGAATGGAGTTACATATTGAAATGAAATTTTGTATACAGACACATCAAATGTAAATCTCCTAGGTCAAGTTCATATTTGGGTCCGATCAAAAAAATTTTGACAGAGTTATGCCCCTTGCATTTCGAAAAATACCAAAATTTCAGGGTTACGTTCAATATCTCTTGAATGGAGTTACATATTGAAATGAAATTTTGTATACAGACACATCAAACAAAAATCTAGGTCAAGTTTATATTTGGGTCCGATCAAAAAAATTTTTACAGAGTTATGCCCCTTGCATTTCGAAAAATACCAAAATTTCAGGGTTTCCGTTCAATATCTCTTGAATGGAGTTACATATTGAAATGAAATTTTGTATACAGACACATCAAACAAAAATCTAGGTCAAGTTCATATTTGGGTCCGATCAAAAAAATTTTGACAGAGTTATGCCCCTTGCATTTCGAAAAATACCAAAACTTCAGGGTTTCTGTTCAATATCTCTTGAGTGGAGTTACATATTGAAATGAAATTTTGTATACAGACACATCAAATGTAAATCTCCTAGGTCAAGTTCATATTTAGGTCCGATGAACAAAATTTTGACAGAGTTATGCCCCTTGCACTTCGAAAAAAAACCCAAAATTTCAGGGTTTCCGTTCAATATCTCTTGAGTGGAGTTACATATTGAAATGAAATTTTGTATACGGATACATCAAATGACAATCTCGGTCAAGTTCTTATTTGGGTCCAATTAACAAAATTTTGACAGAGTAATGCCCCTTGCACTTCGAAAAATACCAAAATTTCAGGGTTCCGTTCAATATCTCTTGAGTGGAGTTACATATAGAAATGAAATTTTGTATACAGACACATCATATGAAAATCTAGGTCAAGTTCATATTTAGGTCCGATCAAAAAAATTTGGACAGAGTTATGACCCTTGCACTGTGAAAAATACCAAAACTTCAGGGTTTCTGTTCAATATCTCTTGAGTGGAGTTACATATTGAAATGAAATTTTGTATACAGACACATCAAATGAAAATCTCCTAGGTCAAGTTCATATTTAGGTCCGATGAACAAAATTTTTACAGAGTTATGCCCCTTGCACTTCGAAAAATACCAAAATTTCAGGGTTTCCGTTCAATATCTCTTGAGTGGAGTTACATATTGAAATGAAATTTTGTTTTCAGACACATCAAATAAAAATCTAGGTCAAGTTCATATTTTGGTTCAATCAAAAATTTTTATGCCCCCTTTGAAGAAGAGGGGACATATTGCTTTGCCGCTGTCTGACTTTCTGTCTATCGGTCCGTCGGTCGGACCACGACAACAGTTTCCGTTCAGTACCTCTGGAGTGGATTCACATATTGAAATGAAATTTTGTGTACAGACACATCAAATGAAAATCAAGTATAAAGTTGTGACGGACTTTAATCACAGAAGGGGTAGGGGGGCATTAATGTTTTACAAACATGACTTTTAACTTGTTATAATAATGATGCTCATATGATAGGCGTAAACTAGTTTCATATAAAGTAGATTTAGACAGTATTTACCTTGTTTAATAGAAGGGGATTCCCTTGTAAGAGATTATATGCACATCACGTGATACGCTACGGTGATTATTGCCTACTTTAAATGTTCATCAAACTTTGCATTTTAGTTACCTATGTATGGAGAGAAGATCAGGGATCAAGGTCAGGGGTCAAAGGCCAAGGTCAAAATTGACTGCAACAACCCCTTTTGATGCCATAATCTACAAAGGGGTTGTGGATCACATCTTCCCCAAATTTACTTTGCATGTCCATAAAACTTTGAAATTTGAGTTACCCATAAGATGCAGAGAAGAGGATAGTGATACCAGTACCTATTCGTTTTCAAGGTCCTGGGGTCAAAGGTCAAGGGAAAATTGACAACATTGCCTTTTTGAGACCATAACTAAGTACATTGTATTACAATATACTTTGGATCTTCATTAAATTTTATACAAGGTATGAATCATCGGAATGTTGGTAACGTTATATGTAGTTCATCGATCCAATAACCATCATGGTACATGTATCACTGCCCAGCCTTTTCTCAGTGTCTGTTTGCATATCCTTTTGTCCACGAAAACTTCCATTAATTTAACAGTACATGTATAAGATATCTGAAATAGTTTTGATTTAGAGTTTTCATATTTTAAACATGGGTTGGAGTCTGGTCCATTGCATACACACCTTTCTCACATTATACCAATATACCGGTATTTTGTTTGACAAAAAAGTGGATAGGATAGGATGCAGGATGTAGGATAGAAAGTCGATAGAATCTTATCCTATCTCATCCTAGCTATCCTAACCATGTCAAATCCAATCCAGTTCTATCCAATCCATTCCTAAATCCTATCCTATCCTACATCCCGCATCCTATCCTATCCTATCCTATCCTATCCTACATTCTATCCACCTCCTTCTACAATCCAATCTTTTTTTAATTCTTAAGTTATTAGCAGGTCCACAAACATGCTTATATGGTTAAATTTGATCCATCAAACTTTTATACTTGACTTAAAGGGTAATATAAATTTAAATTGAATTAAAAACAAACTTTGAGGTGCGTTGTGATATTTTTGTTTCGTTCACTGCAAGTGCGAAAATGGCATTTATTCATCTAAATAATTTTCATTTTAATAAAATAAAAAAACAGCAATAATAACAGATAATTTACTACTTATGCATGAATTTGTATCAAGTCATTTAGTTTTAATCATAATCTCGCCAATGGTGATGAGAGGTATAGGTAAAGGTGGATAGGATGTAGGATAGGATAGGATGTAGGATAGGATGTTGGATGGGATAGAATTGAACTTGAAGTGATGGATGGGATGGGATAGGATAGGAAAAGAGTGGATAGGAGGGAGATGTAGGATGGTGGTTAGGATAGGAATAATTAGAATTCAAAAACAAGTGGGTTGCAGTACTGTAACTCGCTCACTAACACAGTGTAGCATCACATGACTTAAGTCGGTGAAACCATGAATAAATAAAAAGCTCAGTTGGAGGAAAGAAAATAGGAACTGCAATAATTGCTTTGATTAAATTTAATCTTTTCATAGCCTATATCCTTCTCTAAACTGATACTTTTACAATCATGGACTCATTAGTAAGTAAAATGCCGACGTTGTTTTTACAAACATTGTGACAAAAGCTGTAGATATTTGTGTGGTAATCAATACCACAACATTGTATTTTTAAAACATTTTTTGACCACGATATCCCTTTTGTCTGAATGTTTTTAAAAACTACAATGATTTCTTGATTGACATAGAAAGAATCATCACAATATAATTTTTTTCAAGGACATAGGCTATGAAAAGAAAAAATTGAGTCAAATCAACTACAGTGTATTACGGTACCTGTTTTCTTTCCTCCAAATGAGCAGTATGCCTCTATTTTGTGTTCATGGTTTCACCAACATAAGTCATGAGATGCTACACAATGAGTGAGTAATATTGGTATAAATACATGTACATGTGTGTATATGAAATCTCTACCTCAAAATTAATTAAGTTTTTGTTGAAGAAACAAAGTGTTGTAATGTATAAAGTATAAGGTATATGACATAAACCCTTCATCTTCTGACCTTAAAAGTACATGTATAGGTATCATCCTTAGGTCAAAGGTTAAGGTCATTACAAACTTTTACCATGGCCATTACTTTTGGATTGTACATGGTCATTGTGATAAGGCTTTCATATTTTCCATTTGCATTTCTTGTGACAAAGACCATGAAAAATTCAGGTCAAGTTTTCAGTTCTCTAGATTTCTGATTCATTAAAAGTGCCTCTCTGATTACACAAAAATAGTGAAGGGGCCAACCCGGTATCATGATTTTGTCATTGCTCTAGTTCCTTTTTTTTTAAATGCTGACCCCTTTAGCATAATTCAGAATGAGAACAATTTAATTCTTTATTTTAGGAAAATGAATATGCGACTTCCAGACTATCTACAAGATGAGATTCATCAGGAAGATCAAATGCCGCACATTAACGTAGACGTAGCTGTTGATTATTCGGAATACGTGTGGATGGGAGAGGAGGAGTTGGAGGACTTTGATAGACAGGTAATGAAAAAAGTCAATCTGATTAGAAGTGTTGGCAAGATTTCATTTTGCAAGAAACAGAAATACCAAAACAACGTTGAATGTATTTGTGTCCTCTTTCGCAAATGATATCTCCTGTCAGATATGATGAAAAGATACAGGTTTACATATATACATTATTATACATTTTACATTTTTAGCATGTATAAGTTCATAATTGTTGCTGTAACAGATTGGGTTTACTTTATAACAAGCAGGGGCTGACAAATCCCATTTCCCGTCGCCCAGGGCAAGTGCTTCCCTTGGTCGGGCTAGTGGTTTTTCTGTGCATAACTTAATTACGGACAAGCTGAAATCAAGGTCGGACAATTCATTTGAAAAACTATTTGTCAGCCCCTGTAACAAGGTCATATTCTGAAATTGTAATTAAATTTTTACCAGGAAATGGGAAATATCAAGACTGTAAAAATAGTAATGACACTTCTGAGTTCAATTGTTAATGGTATGCAAAATATATAGGTTACATTGGTATTTGTTCAAGTATTATTAGGAAGAATTTGAATTAAGAGTATGAATTGGATTTTGAAATGAAATGAATAACGATTATTGCCTGATCTCATTGATTCCGTAACATAATCTTTACATATACAATTTTGAATATTGAAATAAAGCATGTTAAATGTTTATTATAAATTTATAGTTTACTTCTGATGAAGGTGTACTAGACTAAGTATTAAATAAAAATGTCAAAGTCTATACTTTTAAAAATCAATTAATTTACAAGTATTTAAAATTGCAAAAAATTGGTTTAACATAATTTTATAAATTATAATAACTGTTTATTATATAGTCTGTTTATATGCCCACTCTCATTGGCTGAGAACTGTCAAGTGACGAGTCATTGTCTCATCATATTGACCTGTGAGGGGCGATTTCATTAAATAACACTACCGCGAAAACTCTTGCTTCCGGTTTACCATGAAATATCGAAAACGCTCGAAATTTATATTTGCGACGTCATTAATGTCATTTCGTAAACAGCAGCAAGGACCCTGAAGCTGAGCTCAAATTCTTAAATTTTGAGCCTTTTTACGGATTTTGACTCTAAAATATTCTTCATTTGACTCGTTGAATGAATTCTATTATGTCAGGATAATTCATCGACAGAAAATGTTGATATTAACACGTCTTGAAACATTTTCAAAGAAAAGTTGATGTCAGCCATTTCGAAAAGGTACTTTTATAAACACTGATTAAGTCCACTATATAATAAAACAATTGCAGACTTTTCACTCGGTGAATATGGTGTGATATTTTCTGAATTTGAAAATATCACACCATATTCATCTCGTAAAAAGTCCATAATTATATAATAGTAATAGATTTATATGCATATTTACTCATGAAGCTAGTGTTTATGCAAGTGAAAAGAAATCATGAAAAATCATGTTCAAATTTATGAGTTTGATTGCCATCATAATAAAAATAAAGAAATCCAAAAAAAAAAGTGAAAATAATCAGTTACAATATCATATTTCATAACAGGTTGAAGAGGAGTTCTGGGAAGAGGCATTTTTAGAAGCTTGCTTTGAAGAAATGCTGGAAGAAGAAGAAGCTGAGTGGCAACATTTCTCGTCGTCTGTTTGCCCTCCCCTGTCTTCAAAGCCATGTGATATTAAGGTAATATTTTAATGTAGAAAATAAGGTCAAGGTCACAACACAAAAAAAGTTTATGATGAGTGTACATTGAGTAAGTTGTGTAAAGGAATTAGCAATAAGGAAAGGTCGCAATTTAATTCTGTGTAATGTCTATATAAATATATATAGTACAAGTATACTGCTTATAAAAAGTTCATGCACTGATAGATTAGCATAATCATTTATTCTGGTTATCACAGCTGAAAACCGTATATATTGATACACATGTACTCTAATTTAGTTTATTGGAATATAAAAGCGCATGAATAAAAAACATCATTCTGTAGGTGTACATATACTTATTTTAGCGTTATTCATGTTTTAGCCGAATTAGCGCTCTTAAGAATGCGCTGATTAAGACTATGCTAAGTTATCTATCTGTAACAGAGTTTTGGAAAGTGATTCAAGTGTACTAAATTTTTATTATGCTATGGTAGCACTAGTATGTCCATTTGTTCTACACTGTAAAAATGTATATATACTTTCGTGTTGTGCTGATTTTCATGCATTTCGCAATTTTTTTGCAAAAATATTCCCAACCAGGATAAAAGATTAAAGGGAATACATGTGCTCCCATTTTCCCCAAAATCACCCCCATGCGTAATGCTGCAATGGTCATATGGCAAAAATTTCCCCTAGGGAAAATAATCACATTTACAGTATTGTCCTATTTCTACTAAAACTTGCTTGTGTTAGAAGAAGTGCACTGGTGTCAAAGCAGTAACCTAACAATTTTGAAGGTCTATTTACGATAACATCGTTGTTTTAAATTGTTTTAAATTCTTTTAAATTAAGACATGAAACTTGGAACAAATAATGGTTGGCATATGTCTCAAATATTTATCGAATAATTATCTAAAAAATATGGACTTTCGACATTCATCATCTTTTATGTCGATCTTTTAACCACAAGATTTCATCAATTTTGAAACTTTAAATTGCTAAAGCAGTAACCGAACGATCGAGCATTCGGATGTGTTTAAATTATTGATCAATTTTCAATTCTATGCTGATAAATCTGAAGTAACATCTTTTCCAAAAACCGATTTGAAGAAACTTTTTGAAAAATTTCTTCAAATGTAGTGCCTACTGAAAGTTTTAAGATGTACCATTTTCCAACCGTAATATCTCATCTGAAAATATCATTGCTTAATAAATGACTAAAAACTATTAATCAAATCACCCTTTTATATAAATGTTGGCACTGATTTTGGTTTCTAGTGAAACTTTATAAGTTTCCTTAATTTTATCCAATTTCGTTGATTCAAATACTCCTTACACCGTAATCGTTCCATTACTGCTTCTGTTCGGTTACTGCTTTGACACCAGTGCATTCTAGGTACAGTATACAGTTAAAGTATACCATTGAGGGAGTTAGCACGATTCTGGTTCCCCGAGACCAGACCTATTTCCCTCGGCTTCGCCTCGGGAAATAGGTCTGGTCTCGGGGAACCAGAATCGTGCTAACTCCCTCAATGGTATACTTTAACTGTTTTATTATACCGAAACAAACATTATACTGAAATAAACATATCTCTTAGGTATACAGAAACAAACATCATACTGAAACAAACATATATCTCTTAGGTTCACATGATTCCAATGGAAATTCTAATTATTTTGCCTTGCCTTCCCGACTGAATGACTGAGTAACGGAAAATATTAATTTTTGATGAACATCATTTATCATACTCATACATGTTTAATTTTTGATTGTTTTATTTTATTGCGGATTAATTTATGTGCTAAGCGGATAGGAGGCGGATTACTCTGCTCGCGTATTGATAGCGTCATCCGATCAACCTTCACATCATCCGATCAACCTTCAACGGCGCTGATTGGCTGATACTGACACACCCCCAAAGAAGCTCCGCCTCATTTTGAAACTAACTCCCTAGGGAAATAGTCTTCTCAACTAACGCACCCCTTTGCAGGGAAATAGTCTTATCAGGCGATTTTCAGGGATTTAGTTAAATTTAATGAGTCTCTTTTTATATAGGAAAAAATCAGTAGAGGTATAATAATAAAAGATAAAATAAGTTCAAGAAATGGAATTGATCAATAAAGGATGGATGAGGTATCATGTATCATGTTTTATTTAGTCTCGGGACTTTTTCTTATAAGCTTTTTAAAAAGCATTTGAAAACGATGAAAAACACTTCAATATAATTTTTTCACTTGGGAATGTTATGTCAAATTTGCATTTTCTAAGTATCTGTAAGAACTTGAAAGTGTTTTCCAAAAACAGATCTGTTCTATCAATCTTTCAGTTCCTGAAAATGTGATTTCAATCCACTCAACACTTGGCTTGATTTCCATTTTTTTTTAAACTACAGGAAATGACCATTATGATCAGATATATAGCAATTAGGAAAGGTCACAATGTAATTCAATGTAATGCCTATATAAAAAATATATAGTACAAGTATACTGCTTATCAAAAATTCATGCACTGATAGATGAGCATAATCATTTATGCTGGTTACCGCAGCTGAAAACCATATACATGTATCGCAATATATACTGTACATGTATTTATAGCAATATGCCAAATTCATATAATGATTTATTGCAATACTTTAGGGTGTGATATTTTGCCTGAGCAAGAATTGAAAAAAAATATGTCAATGATGTTGTCACATGTGAGATAAATTTGTCGTATCCAGAGTATTTTTAAAAGTTCCTCACTACAATGATTGCAAAGTACAAAATTCTTGTTTATGAACATTTTCAGTTTTAATTGACTAAAATGCCCAATAGGCTTTTAAATGCCCCCGTAATCGAAGATTTGGGGGCATATAGTTTTTATACGCCCGTCATTTGACGGGACGTATTATGGTATGGCGAAGTCCGTCCGTCTGTCCGTCCGTCCGTCCGTCCGTCTGTCCGTCCGCCTATGGAACGCAATAACTTGAATACGCGTCAACAGATTTTTATGAAATTTATACATAGTGATCAGACTGTGGAGAGGAAGCCGCCTTTCGATTTTCAGGTTCATCCGATTTGTCGTTACAGAGTTATGGGACTTAGATTTTTAAAATACAGTGAAAATATACTAAAATATTTAAAAATTATTTAAAAATCTATTTCTGGTCGAAATGTTTTGAAATTTGGTATACTTCAAGTAGAAAGGATGTTCTTTGACATATGTAACGGGATTTTAATTTTTTTGTCGCATAACCGAGATATTGTGTGTAATGGGAAGGGGGGGTGGGTTATATGCAAATACATTTTAAGCTAAGGGCAAAATATAGGCGCATGGAACGCGATAACTTGAATATGCGTCAACGGATTTTCATGATATTCATACATTATGATTGGACTGTGGAGAGGAAGCCGCCTATTGATTTTCAGGTTAATTCGATATGTCGTTACAGAGTTATGGGACTTAGATATTTTAAAATACAGTGAAAATATACTAAAATAGTTAAAAATTATTTAAAAATCTATTTCTGGTTGAAATGTTTTGAAATTTTGTATACTTCAAGTAGAAAGGATGTTCTTTCACATATATAAGGGGTTCTTGAATTTTTTGTCACATAATCCAGAAATTATGTGTAATGGGGGGGGGGGGGGGGGTTATATGCACATGCATGTTAAGCTAAGGGCAAAATATAGGTGCATGGAACGCAATAACTTGAATATGTGTCAACAGATTTTCATCATTTTTGTACATTTTGATCAGACCTTGAAGAGGAAACCGCCTTTCGATTTTAAGCTAGGTTCATCCAATTTGTCCTTATGGAGTTATGGGACTTAGATATTTTGGTGTTGTGAAAAAAATCCCAACGGGCGTATCTTGCTGCGTGAGCGTAGGCTTTATTGGTCTGTCTGTCCGTCTGTTTATCTGTTTGTCCGCAAAAACTTTAACCTTGGCCATAACTTTTGAATGGTAAATGATATGGCTTTCATAATTCATATGAGTATTCCTTGTGACAAGACCTTCCACGGATTCCAAAATTTTTGACCTTGTGACCTTGACCTTGGAGTTTGACCTACTTCTGAAAAACTTTAACCTTGGCCATAACTTTTGAATGGTTAGTGATAGGGCTTTCATTTTTCACATGTGTATTCCTCGTGACAAGACCTTTCCATGGATACCAAAAGTTTGACCTTGTGACCTTGACCTTGGAGTTTGACCTACTTTTGAAAAACTTTAAAGTTGGCCATAACTTTTGAATGGTAAGTGATAGGGCTTTCATATTCCACATGTGTATATCTTGTGACAAGACCTTTCCATGGATACCAAATTTGACCTTGTGACCTTGACCTCAAAATGTTAACTGCTTTTCAGCTGTTTTACCAACAAAGATGCCAACGGGGGCATTCATGTTTCACAAACACATGTTTTTTTTTTATCTTAATTTTTTATTTTGCTGCTGTGAGCAAATATATCAAGATACCAGTTTTTGTGTCGCCTGCAAAGCATAGCGACACTTAGGGATCACTTTGTCAGTTGTCTGTCTGTCCGTCTGTCTGTCCGTCTGTCTGTCTGTCTGTCACACTTTGGGTGTCACAGCCCATAACTTTTGATTGGTAAGTGATAGGGCTTTGATATTTCACATGTGTATTCCTTGTGACAAGACCTTCCTACACATACCATAATTTTTGACCTAGTGACCTTGACCTACATATTTGACTTACTTTTCAAAAAAATTAAGAATGGATATATCTTTTGATTGGTAGGTGATAGGGCTTTGATATTTCACATGTGCAATCCTTGTGGCAAGACCTTTCTACACATACCATTATTTTTGACCTTGTGACCTTGACCTAGATATTTGACCTACTTTTGAAAAAAAGATAAGATTCGCTATATCTTTTGATTGGTAAATGATAGGGCTTTGATATTTCACATCTGTATTCCTTGTGACAAGACCTTTCTACACATACAATAATTTTTGACCTAGTGACCTTGACTTACATATTTGACCTACTTTTCAAAAAAAATTAAGAATGGATATTTCTTTTTATTGGTGAGTGTTAGGGACTTTGATATTTCACATGTGCAATCCTTGTGGCAAGACCTTTCTACGTATACCATAATTTTTGACCTTGTGACCTTGACCTAGATATTTGACCTACTTTTGGAAAAAAGATAAGATTCGCTATATCTTTTGATTGGTAAGTGATAGGGCTTTGATATTTCACATCTGTATTCCTTGTGAAAAGACCTTCCTACACATACAATAAGTTTTTGACCTAGTGACCTTGACCTACATATTTGACCTACTTTTAAAAAAAAAATTAAGAATGGATATATCTTTTTATTGGTGAGTGTTAGGACTTTGATATTTCACATGTGCAATCCTTGTGGCAAGACCTTTCTACGCATACCATAATTTTTGACCTTGTGACCTTGACCTAGATATTTGACCTACTTTTGAAAAAAAGATAAGATTCGCTATATCTTTTGATTGGTAAGTGATAGGGCTTTGATATTTCATATCTGTATTCCTTGTGACAAGACCTTCCTACACATACAATAATTTTTGACCTAGTGACCTTGACCTACATATTTGACATACTTTTCAAAAAAAAATTAAGAATGGATATATCTTTTTATTGGTAAGTGTTAGGACTTTGATATTTCACATGTACAATCCTTGTGGCAAGACCTTTCTTCACAAATCATAATTTTTGACCTTGTGACCTTGACCTAGATATTTGACCTACTTTTGAAAAAAAGATAAGATTCGCTATATCTTTTGATTGGTAAGAGATAGGCCTTCGATATTTCACATGTGTATTCCTTCTGACAAGACCTTTCTACACAGACCATTAAATTTGACCTTTTGACCTTGATCTAGATATTTGACCTACTTTTCAAGAAAAGTAATATAGCTATATCTTTTGATTGGTAGGTGATAGGGCTTTGATATTTCACATGTATTTTCCTTGTAACAATGCCATTCTACACATAACATTATTTTTTTACCTTTTGACCTTGACCTACATATTTGACCTACTTTTCAGAAAAAAATAAGAATGGATATATCTTTTGATTTGTAAGTGATAGGGCTTTGGTATTTCACATGTGTATTCCTTGTGACAAGACCTTTCTACACAGACCATTTGACCTTGATCTAGATATTTGACCTAGACCTACTTTTCAAGAATTTTGATCCACTTTCTAGAATAATACATGTAATTAAACCGCTTCGCAGGCAACACAAGCATTCCTTGGATTGCTATTTTTGGAAAAAATGTGTTACAATAGATATTGGGTATGAAAGTATTACCAGTATTATTGCACAGCACTAATAATCATACAAGTAATATGAGTGCAATTTATCATTTTAAGATACAGTATTTCTTTTTGTGATTTCAGGGCCATCTATCTAGCAAACTGAATCCTAACGCTCCTGAGTTTGTGCCCCTTAGCACCAGAAAAGCGAAGGCGTAGTGAACAGCTTTCTTAGTGATACAAAAATTAGAGCAACTAAAAGTGCTGAAACTCCCTTGGTGCACAGTGTAATGGTACCCAAAACGTCTTTCCAAAAAATCATAGTGAGATTCATTAACTTCAATTCTAAGGCAGTGTTTGACTGAGCTGTGAATGTTTGTTTGTAAGCTAGGCCAGTACTCTGTGTGTTTACAAAATTATGTGTTGTGATGTATGAAAGTGGGACATATGTGCAAGTTTGTGGAAATTGTACGTGAATTTGAATTTTTGTACCAGGTACCAGATCGGAAAACTCTCGATTTTTCCTCCAAATCGTCATATACTGGGTTGTATAAGTGATATGTAATAAGTGTTCTGCCAGTCAGACGTAAAATTAGACATGATGTAATGATTTTTCACTATGGCAAAAAAAAGGTATGTGTGTTCATTTAGTCATTTATACATTTTGACATCTATCACTTTTGTTTAAGTGCTCATTTTTGCTGAAAGCATATATATTTGTCATATTTGTCATTCAGTCCCGTGATTTATACGTGCTGTACTGTACTTGCGTCATTTGAATATCGGTAATTCTTGTCTTGAAGCATATAGCTTGATTTTATCAGTGAAAAGTTAATGTATTGTTCAAACATATCTAACATGCAGATATTCCTTATATGCTTTATGACATTTCTTAATTTTGGCAAAATGACCGATTAATGTTGACTGCAAAACCTTGACCTTATTTATGTCAAAACAGATATTATGTTTCAGTATAATATATTGATAATGTTATAATTATTTCATTGACATGACATTTCTCTGTTTGACCTTGTGAATTTGACCCATGACCTTCAACAGACAGCTTTTCTTCTGTTCTTGTGGTTAAATAAGTCTTGTCAGCAAATATAGTATATCACCTGCTTTACATAATGTTTCTTTGAAAATTTGTATAAAATGGCAACTAAGTGTTCTAGAGTACTTTGAAAATTTACTTGTCTTTTACAATTGATATACCTTCATGAATATGATTTGCAAACTCTCTCGAAATGACAAGGTCAAATTTGACTCTGAATATCAATTGAAATTACTGTCCGCGCGGCTCACTTCGGAAACTGGATAAACGCGATTTTGAATACTTTGTCATGCAAAAATTTAAATAAAATTGATACCATTCAATAGATCTCATTTAGTCTTAAGTTTTGGTATATAATTTATGGTCGTGCGTTTATGCAATCATATTATACAGACAAAATACTTTTTAGATGGGGCGTTTTCAATGTTAAATTTTAGCATGACGTCGCCGAGTTTATCATAGAGTCTATGGACAGCATCACGACGTCACAAGAAAAATTAGCATGGGAAATCGCCCAACCAAAACTTGTTTTGTCTGTAAAGTTTGATTGCAAGCACTGACTATCGTATAACTTATACTGAAATTTACGACTAAGCGAGATCTATTGAATGGTATCCTTTTCATTAAAATGTCTGTATGACAAAGTATTCAAAACCGCGTTTATCCAGTTTCCGAAGTGAGCCGCACGGACAGTAGCTTGGTAAGATGTATGCTTCAGCACAGTTTCCATTTTCCTAGAAATTTCAAATTATTGAATTGTAATTTTTCAAAATGTACAAAAATGTATTTGCATGTCAAGAACAAATAAAGTTTTTTTTACATGCATTAATTGCATTATTAGTTTATCCTTTACTTTTGATCAATCTCCCAGATGGATTCAAATTACAAATTATTTGAATTGTCAACATCATATTTTTGCTACAACAACTTGTGTATGATATGCATCTTTGTGGCTATTTTTGGTTAAATTGGCTTAAGGAAAAATTTTCTGATGCAAAATTTTAGAGACTTTATTTCAATCCCCAAAATCATATTGTGAAGATGATCGAGCCATGTGATTGATTTTGCATAGTAACTTTTTTCGCCGAAATCTTATCTAATCCTGTGAGCTTTTATTATAAGTATACCCTAGTCTTAGCATTGTATTACTCTTGACATTTTGTCTTGGACGATCAGTTGCAAAGTAACTACAGTTTTCCAGCATAAATGCTAGTGTTAAATAATGAGCTAATGTTGGGACTCGAACCACATATCCCATGCCACTACATGTACTCATGTTGCTTCTAAACACCTGTGAAATGATGCAGTGGTTTTAAAAAGTATTCAGTATTTGTACAAAAAGTACTTGGAATTAAAATAATCGATACCATAGTCACGGTGTTCAGAATTACGTAATTAAATCTAGATTCCCTCTTTGATATAGATGTCATAAAAAAGGAAGCTGTAAGTTTTGCTGTAACATGATGACTGAGGGCCTGCATAATTTCACATCTTCTGAACTCCACTAGGTTTGTGAACATAAAAAATGTAAGTGCACAATGAGATAATGAAATTACAAGTCTTGCATTCTGCATCTAAGATTTCGGTGAAGAAACTCTTGGAACTGTACTCAAGTGTCAGTATACGGTGAGATGACGGTACACCCTCTGTATTTTGTTCTAATACTCTGGCTAATATTTCTCAAGTATTTATCAATATTCAAAGTGCTTGATAAGAGGATAAAAATAATCTGATGCAACTCTATGTTGTAAAAGGTTGATGGGTAGATACCACCTCTGTACTTTCAGAGCTAGAGTACATGGTGATTGAGACGATGGAAATGATCAGTTTTGCATCAAGGTTCTTCGATTTCAATGAACTACTTTTCAGGTTTTGTAAGTACTGGTACGTGATGGGATGATGGAAGTCATCTGTCTGGCATATACTAAGTTCTTTGATTTCGATGAATATCACTTCAGTACTTGTTTGTGCCAAAGTGAGACGATGAAAGTGTCTAGCTCATATTTACGTTTGGAGATGTCGGTGAATATTGTGATGAAATATTTCTTCCAGCATAATATTTATAATATATTATTCCTTGGAAATTTTATCATATAATATTTTTTCCCAAGAACTTTTATTATGTATAAAAAATTCCGAAAGGAAATTTTATTATGTAATGAATTTTCCATGATCATAATAAAAGTTCTCATACCATGGAAAATATAGTACATAACAAAAATTCCATCTGGATTTTTTTAATGTTCATATTTATTTGTTCTGATACTAGTACCATGGAAAAGGATTTCATATATGTGCATAATAATTGTCATTGGATAAATATTGTAATTATTTTTCCATTATTTTTAATTAATGTTACTGTAATCATTGAAATGTTTAAATTATGAGAGAATATCTGTAAATCAGTCATTCATGTGTTTGTTCTTAAGAAGCATATACGGAAAAATTATTATACGTGATACCCACATATAATATTTCTTCTGTTTTAAAGAGAAAGCAGTCCTTTGGGTAAGTAAAAAAGAGCAAAACATCAACAGTTTTCATAACAATGTTTCTGTCTATGAAAACTGTTGATGTTTTGCTCTTTTTCACTTACCCAAAGGAATGTGGAAAAAGTATTATGAACAAGGAAAACATATTCTATAATAAAAAGTCCTGGGAATTTTTGTTATAATAATAAATCTTCCAGAAGGAAGAAATATTATGCGGAAGAAAAGTTCGTTCACAAATATTACTACAGTGCTTGTTTGTACCAAAATGAGACGATGAAAGTGTCTAGCTCATATTTTGGTATGGAGATGTCAGTGAATATCACTACAGTACTTGTTTGTACCAAAGTGAGACAATGAAAGTGTCTAGCTCTTATTTTGGTTTGGAGATGTCAGTTAATATCACTACAGTACTTGTTTGTGCCAAAGTGAGACGATGAAAGTGTCCAATATCTCATATTTTGGTTTGGATATGTTAGTGAATATCACTAGTAGTCAGTAGTTGTCTTAGTCAGCGCTATAGTGAGATGATAATTGTTTTATCACATTTTTAAAGATGTCACATTTGTCATTGAATATTAATTGAGTACTTATCAATGCGTTGATATGGTGAAAGAAACAAAAATAGTGCACCGTTGAGCAATGGGAATATATCCATGAACTCGATTATCATACCGGGTATTATCTTTGGCAAATCAAGAACTTTTCACAATGTATCGAAATAATGACAGTTCACCTTGTTTCGTAACTATATTTTCCTTGCTGAAATACATATAATATCCTCGCCAGTGCCACACTCGGTCGATGGTACATTAATGTGACACTTAAGTATCCGATGTCCGTGAATATCACATCAGAATTGCTCAGAGTACAGATGTAATGATGACAGCATACCTTGTTCCTTTATATCCTAAAAGTATTTGTTCACTGCTACGTACAGTCAGATGGAATATTTACATATATTCCAAAGAAAAAAAATCATAAATTCATTCATTCAAATCGAAGTCAGTAGTAAAATATATTTTTAAATTAGTGGTTTGAGCACTTTTTTTGTGCGAATAGCACATAGCGATTGCCTGATTTCTTCACTCATGGGAGCCCCGTCTACTGAGTATGTATAAACGATGTTACTCTGTTTACATGTACCTTGGGACTGCGTCAGCGTCATGATCGGTATAAAGTCTGATCACTGTCTGAATCAATGAATTATATCTATATTAATCGAGCTGTTGTGTTATGTACATGCATGACCTAATGAAAAATTGCATCTGTATGTACTGAGATGAACACAGTGTGTTGGAAACCCCTTTCCGTTACCAGGTGATTATCTGTTTTAGTGAACAATATATAAATGAAACGGTGCTATCGATAAAGATATTAAGTTGAGTCATTGAAACATAAAACTAACTTCAAGTAGGCTTATTTTGCCCCTCTTCACAAAATAAAATCTGTATACGACGGAAAAATTAGGAACTTCCATCATGAAATATGATATTAACAATTATGAAAAATAAAAGATCAAAACATTCCCGTTTAGGATGTATCATGTTTTTATATACTAAAAAAGAAGTGAATTTTCCTTCAAATTCTTAGCACACACCTAACATTGAACATGAAAGGTTAAAGAAAGAGTGGGGATCAAATTAGAAAATAAGATTCGTCTTCTTTCCTTGTATATGGAATCATCAATCGATAGTCATATTGGATTGTTGCATTTTTTAGGGGGGGGGGGTTAAATTTAATGTGATGTTATTTGATTTTCATGCTCACTGTCAGACATAATCTTTCAATTCATTACGACAACATTATGCATTTGCATTTTAGTTCTGTCTTTATACTTCCATAAAGTGGCATACGAAGGTGTTCAGGAACAAATATATAACTTTGAAAACACAATATTTTGTCATACATTGTAAGTGATATTATTCTGGCTATTTGCACTCAGTACCTTTAGTGTTCTCGTCTTTATGAGAAATCGTTTCGCTGTTTTCAATATATGTAATCTCCTTCCCATGTTTTTGTTATCCCCTCACAACATAGATGCAGGGGGATTTAGTAACGCAGTCGTTCTTTGGAGGGTGTGTGCATGTGTCACAAAATCCTAGTATACAGCCTAAAGGGTGCAGTTTGATTGTATCTTCACCAAACTTCATACACTGATTGCTTATTACAAGAGGACGAACCCTATTGATTTTAAAGGTCAAGGTAACAGATTGGAAAAGGTCAAAATCCTTGTATACAGCCTAGAGGGTGCAGTTTTGATTGAATCTTAACCAAACTTCATACACTGATTACTTATGACTAGAGGAAGAACCCAACTGAATTCCAGGGTCATAGGTAAAAGGATAAGGTCACAGATCGGGAAAGGTAAAAATCCTTGTATACAGCTTAGAGGGTGCAGTTTTGATTAGGTCTTAATTTAAAACTTCATACATTGACTGCTTGCGACAAAAGGAAGAATCCAATTTATGTTCGAGGTCAAAGGTCGAGGTCACAGATACTGGTGAACCAGGAGTCCCCAAGGGCAAATGTTGCCAAGTTCGATCAACTTCGGTTGATCATTTCTTCAACGCATTCGAAAATTTCCGTTATCAAAAGTTCTTGAAATTTCTAAAAGATGGGTCATGAAGCATTATATCCCAGACATGCACGTTTCGGGTACTAAACCCTCGTCAGTGATCCTCAGTCTAAACAATGTAATATGGCCAAAAAGTATGAAAATTACTATGTCCAAAAATGTACCAAAAGACGTAGTAGAATGGGTGAGATATGATGCTACAGGACCCACGTTTGAGAAATTTCAAGAAATTTTGTAACAGAAAATTTCAAATGCAGTTGAAGACGCAGACGATCAACCAAATTTGATCGAACTTGGCTACATGTGCCCTCGGGGACTCTTGGTCGACCAGCAGTGACACTCACCAAGTATATATAGTTCAAATGTTAAACTTCTTTAAATTCAATGGCATCATTTAAAACCTGATAAATATACAGGTATGGACCAGACATGCACGTTTTGGGTACTAAGTGATGCTATTGACGAACACGTTTAACATTGAAACTCAGGTCAAAATCCTTTATACAGCATAGAGGGTGCAGTTTTTTTTGATCTTCCTCAAACCTCATACACTGATTGCTTATGACAAGAGGAAGAACCCTATTGATTTGCAAGGACATAGACAAAGATCTCAGATTGGGAAAGGTCAAAATCCTTGTATACAACCTAGTGGGTGCAGTTTTGTTTGGGTCTTAACCATACCTCATACACTGATTGCTGATTTTCAAGGCCGTGTGTCAAAGGTCAAGGTCACGGATGGGGAAGGTCAAAACTCTTGTATACAACCAAGAGAGTGCAGTTTTGATTTGATCTTAACCAAACTTCATACATATATTGCTCAAGACTGGAGGATGAACCATATTGATTTTCCTTGTATTCTGAGCTCAATATTGCCAATTTTCAGCCAAATTGGTAAGGCTAGAATATAGTATACTAATGATTTATTACTGTAATCCAACGTCCTTTTAAAACATGTAAACACATTCTATTCAGTACCTTTGCTTTTGTAAGGAGGGGGAAAGGTGAATCATCGTCAAAGCACCATGGTTACACGTACATTTTGTGTGGATTTAACGCTCGAAACGAACGAATACGTTACAAAAGCACATAGAGGTGTTTTATCCTTGCATTATATTTCTTGAAAGCAGCGCCTCTGTATCCGTTGAAATGTTTATATTTCATCACTTTATAAACACTTAAACTTAGCGATTTGATCATATTCCAGGTTACCTACCATTGTAAGTTGACGTCAGCGTGATACCTGTGCTTACCAATAATGATAATTCTAGTTCCATTTTTCTACTTCCAACCGCGGATTTTGTAATGAGTTAAAGAAGATCCTGACGATAATCTTAACAGCACTCACAATAGAGCACAAAATTAAACATCGACGGACCCCTAGCAAGCTAGAGGTGGGACCAGGTGCCCCGGGAGGAGTAAGCATCCCCTTGTAAATTACGTATCCATGTTCTTCTATGATCATACGCAAGGGAATATTTTTTCAAAACATCTTTATACAAACAGACGCTTGACGCAGGTTTGAAAAGTTGATTCCGTCAAGTTTCACGAAAATATGTGGAATATCACGCATTATTATCGAGAAATGCTATGCTAGAGATTGTCAAAAATTGAGTCTGGTATATGATGATGACACTCTTTAGAATGTCAATCAAAATTTTTCATCTAGCAGTACCTCCCATTGAAATGAATGTTAAACGTCTTCAAATTCAATAGCATCATTTAAGGACAGATAAATTTTCAGCGTGGACCAGACATGCACGTTTCGGGTATTTAACTCTCGTCAGTGATCCTCAATCTAAACAATGTAATATGACCAAAGAGTGTGAACGTTGTAATGTCCAAAAATAATCCGAAAGACGTAGGCTGGATGGGTGGGATATGATGCTAGAGAACCCACGTTTTAGAAATTTCATGAAATTTTGATAACAGAAATTTTGGAATGCGTTGAAGAAACGATCAACCGAAGTTGATCGAACTTGGCTACATGTGCCTTCGGGGACTCCTGGTCCACCGGCAGTGACACTCACCAAGTGGTTCAAATGTTAATGTCTTCAAATTCAATATAGCATCATTTAAGGACAGATAAATTTTCAGCGTGGACCATGACATGCACGTTTCGGGTATTTAACTCTCGTCAGTGATCCTCAATCTAAACAATGTAATATGACCAAAGAGTGTGAAAGTTATTATGTCCAAACATAATCCGAAAGACGTAGCAGGATGGGTGGGTTATGATGCTAACAGGACCCACGTTTTAGAAATTTCATGAAAGTTTGATAACAGAAATTTTGGAATGCGTTGAAGAAACGATCAACCGAAGTTGATCGAACTTGGCTACATGTGCCCTCGGGGACTCCTGGTCCACCAGCAGTGACACTCACCAAGTGGTTCAAATGATAAATGTTTTCAAATTCAATAGCATCATTTAAGGACAGATAAATTTTTAGCGTGGACCAGACATGCACGTTTCGGGTATTTAACCCTCGTCAGTGATCCTCAATCTAAACAATGTAATATGACCAAAGAGTGTGAAAGTTGTTATGTCCAAAAATAATCCGAAAGACGTAGCAGCATGGGTGGGATATGATGCTACAGGACCCACGTTTTAGAAATTTCATGAAATTTTGATAATATTCTTGAAATCGATAACTAGCCTAATATATCGAACAAACGTAGTAGAAATTCCATTTTGAAGCATACATTTAGGGTACACTAATTTCTATGGATAGCAATTGAAAGAGTTAAAAGAAAGGAGGGGATCTCCAACAACACTAGGTTGCAGCACCCACAGCAAAATCCCAAAACACCCATGCAAAAAACACAGAACAGATACCCACAGAAAGAGACGCAAAAGGGACAAGGAACACCAACTCACAACATAGAAACATGAAACACAAAAGACTACACATAAACCAACGAGACCAATGGGTAACCGGTGCCGACTTAGGACGGCCATCTGCCACGTAAATAGCAGACGGTGTGGTTATCCTGGATTACGTGCGCACAACCCTCCCACTATTCCGATTTCCCAGAGGTCTCGAAGAACGCACAATTATGGTGTAAAACAACCTCCTCACTGTTAGGCGACCACACACAAACAAGACCGTAAAACACAGGGGTCCAAGCAACACAGATGAATATGTAAATGGATATAAAAAGAGGACGTGCGTAATACAGTCCGTGCTCTGCCGGCTGTAGCGAGCTCATATATGTTAAACTCTTTCTGATCTATTTTCTATCATTGGAGAACGTAGAAGCTAGGTCAACCAAGGAGAGGATTTTCAAACTTCAAAGTGGTGGCATTATATTCGAGAGAATATACAACGAGAGAGACGATATCAGCCATGGACACACTATAGTGACCATAGGGAAAAAGAAAGGAGGGATCCCCTCCTTTCTAACAACACTCGGTTGCAGCACCCACAGCAAAACTCCAAATCACCTAATGCAAGAACACAGAGCAGATCTCCACAGAAAGAGACGAAAAAGAGACGAGGAAAACCAACTTACACCATAGAAACATGAATCACAAAAGACCACACATAAACCAATGGGCGAAACCGGTGACGACTTAATTAGGACGGCCATCTGCCACGCAAGAAGCAGACGGTGTGGTTATCCTTGATTTCGTGCGCAAAGCCTTCGATCCCACTATTCCGATGACCGAGAGGTCTCGAAGAACGTGGAAAACAACCTCATCACTGTTAGATGACCACACACAAAGAAGACCGCAAAACGCTGAGACCCCAGCAACACAGATGAATACTGTAAACGGGTTTAATTTCGCGGTGTTAAAAGTTCGCGGTTTTCTGAATATAGCCAATTGCGGTGGTTTTGATTACGCGGTATCGGAAATTGCAGATGACAAAAAACCTATACACGTTTGATACATGTATGAAAATTTTGTCGCACAAGCACACGTTTGGTTTATGTATAAAAATTTTGTCGCACAAGCAAAGTTTTGTCGCAAAGTTTAACGTCTTCAAATTCATTAGCATCATTTTAGTGCACATAAATTTACAGCATGGACCAGACATGCACATTTCGGTTATTTAACCATCGTCAGTGATCCTTTATCTAAACATTGAAATATGGCCAAACATTATGTCCTAAATATACCTAAATATACCGAAGGACGTAGCAAGATGGATGGCATATGATGCTACAGGACCCACGTTTTAGAAATTTCATGAAATTTTGATAACAGAAATTTTCAAATGCGTTTGAAGAAACGACCAACCGAAATTGATCGAACTTTGCTACATGTGCCCTCGGGGACTCCTGGTCCACCAGCAGTGACACTCACCAAGTGGTACAAATGTTTGACGTCTTCAAATTCATTAGCATCATTTTAGTGCAGATAAATGTAATTTTGTTGTTTGTAGTTATAAGTGTTTCTCGTGGTAATAAATGACAAACACGCAGTATTAATTACACAGAAACCATTAAATATCAATGAGTACGGATAAGTAGATTGAAACTACTTAACTACGTATGTTTTGCACTAGTTTTCATACATGAAACATATGAGCATCTTTTCCTCTATGACTTTTTTGTCCATTTTACAAAATCATTGCGTGGGTTTAATGTTCGTGGAAAATTCGAAAACCGCGAACATAGCAAAATTTAAACCACCGCAATTCCCCATTTACAGTATGCAAATGGATATAAATATGGATATACGTAATATAGTCCGTGCTCCGCCGGCTGTAGTGAGCTCATGTTAATTATCACCCGAGGAATCCGACTGACATTCAGAATAAACAGGTGGTCGGGGCCCTGTCATCTCTATAGGGGTTTGGACAGGGCCCGTCATAGAGCCCGGTCGTCACAGTCAGTTAGAGTGAAGTTTTAAGAATGCGCTGGTACATGACTGTAGATCGGTAAAGTACCAAGCCTAGTGTCCGTCTGGTGACATTAGGATCATATCAACGGTATAAAAGGCGTTTGATTATTCTGACAAATTTTCGTTAGTTATGCTGTTTACCTTTAATCCTTCTTATTCTGTTAATAATGTCATCATAAAATGCAGGTTGTGAAATACCTAAAGTAATATACTCTGTTGCTTGTATGGGTTCGAATTTCAAAAGAAGTTGACAAATTTTTTTGTAAATTTCCAGAAAGTCTTTTCTAGTTTGTGAAAGCGAAAACCTTTTTCCAGAAAGTCTTTACTAGTTTGCGAAATCGAAAAGCTTTTTCCAGAAAGTCTTAACTAGTTTGTGAAAGCGAAAACCTTTTTCAAGAAAGTCTTAACTAGTTTGTGAAAGCGAAAACCTTTTTCAAGAAAGTCTTTTCTAGTTTGTGAAAGCGAAAACCTTTTCCCAGAAAGTCTTTACTAGTTTGTGAAATCGAAAAGCTTTTTCCAGAAAGTCTTTACTAGTTTGCGAAATCGAAAAGCTTTTTCCAGAAAGTCTTTACTAGTTTGTGAAAGCGAAAACCTTGGAACACACAAACTAAACCTACGCAAATAATGGGGAAAAAAATCAACCGTACAAACATACAATGAGACAAACCAAGAAAAGCCTGCATACACAACAACACTTACTATAAGAGGAAAGACAAACATGCAATTGAACCTTGCAATTAACCTTGCAATTAACCTTATGTGTAGTCCTTTGTGTTTGATGTTTCTGTGTTGTGCGTTGACGTTCCTTGTCCCTTACGCGTCTCTTTATGTGCTCGTCTGCTTTGTGTTTTTCCATTGGGTGTTTTGGGGTTTTGCTGTGGGTGCTGCAACCGGGTGTTGTTGGAGATCCCCTCCTTTGTTTTGCAAAAACACAATTTAAACACGAAGGACGTAACATTAAAGTACGCTCAGAGTCGACTTTATAGACGTATATCTGCTTTATTGATATCATATGTTACGTTTGTTACCTTACAGTAAAAGGGGTTTCTGATTCTATGCGATTTTGGATATCTCCAGTGTGCGAATAATAGGGAAGAATGTTCGCACAGAATCAGAAATCCCTGTTATCGTTCCCCTTGATTTGATGTTTATTAACTGTATTAACTACTTCTTTCCAGCTCTGTTGCCTGAAAGAATCTTTGATTTGACAGATTTCAATACGTGACTTTCGAGATCCTGTTACGGACCGGAATTTTTCGACTTTTACGTGCGCCATTGACAAAAGGTGGGACTACCTGTCGTTAGTGCGTAATGTAATATCTAGGGAATTTCACAAATAGTGCAAAATCGTGTGATACCAACAGTAGAAATGAATTTAGATATCAGACTAAAAGAATTCTTGAACATGGACAATCGATCGTAATCAAGTACTGCTCACTTCGAATCACTTGATCTCAATCTAAAACGTAAGTCAATCCATACTTTTGTAACATTCAGAAAGGCAGCAAGCTTGTACTGGAAGCTCATATATTTTTACTCTTCAATTTATTACAATTCAAAACAGGCGGCCCATCAACTTGCCATACTGCTGAAATGTGAACAGTCCCACTTTTGTACCACGTGACCTGAAATCCGTGTTTAAAAACCAAATAGTTGCGGTCCGTATTCAGGATCTCAAAACCGACGTATTTGACATTCATCGTTCCCCATCGACGCTCAATTTTGTGCTCTATTGTGAGTGCTGTTGAGACTATCGTCAGGATCTTCTTTAACTCATTGATGTTTGTTAATTAAGTGTATTTCAAATTACTTTTTTCCAGCTCTGTCGCCTGAAAGCAGCTTTCTTTTGGCCGTTTATCGATTTGGCATCATATACATGTATATATTTGCTATTTCGGATATTTGCAATTTCATCAATAAACATCAAAGAAGTACCTAACCGTTATTCAGTCTCAAAGTCGAGAAGGCAAAGCAAACTCGTGAGAATTCCCATCGAAACGGTTGCGAACCTCGGAATGAACAACATTCCGAAGTGAGACCAGGTGCCCGGGGAGAGTCAGCGTCTCCTGATTGCATGCAACACCCGTCGCAACAGCTCTATGGAAATCTGTCAAATTCGGTGACTAGTCTCGATGTGCATTTTGATGTACAAATCAGGTAAGTATGTCTTGTTTGGTGATGACGACAGCCATTCATTCACAATGTAGATAATAATGTCGAAGGGTTCCAACTCTATACCTTCTTGAAGAAAATTTCAAACCAAATTCCTTGCACCAGTCACTGATCAGTTCCGGAAAGGGGGATCTGATATGCTTTTATAATATCCCCGTAGCGGCCGAAGAACCTCCGCAATGATGATTTCAGAAAAATATCATCGAAATTATCTTAGCACCATAACTCCAATGCTATTTGATCAAAGATTTAATTTGGATATGCTACTGAATCTATCCTACAGGAAATTTGGAGCCGCCCACTCTGTGAAAGGAAATGCTCAAATTTCAAATTCTAAAAATAAATCAGAGGGCGCTAGTGAAATGAATTTCGGTGGCTTATGAAAAAAACATTTTGGCTGGCAAGGGAAGGATCTCCAGCATGACCACCCTGCCTTCACCCAGCAAAACAAACCCACAAGAAAGTAACACATATAAATGACATCAGACAAAACTACAATTCGCAAAAAGACATAACAATATTTACTAGAACATCATACAAAATAATCGAAACAGACGTACAGAAACATCAAACATGAATGACAACACATCAAAGGAAGGAGACCAATGTGCATCCGGCGCTGACTTTGAACGGCCATCTGCTATTAGCAAATTGTGTGGTTATCCAGATTATCTGAAATAAGCTATGTAATGACCCTGATTGACATGATAAACTAGTATAACTTTGATATTTTGGAAACTTAACATTTCTTCCTCAAATATCTTCGAAATTAAAAGTTAACACCTTACGGTATCACAATCCCTCTAATGACAAATATGGATAATGACCATATCCCTGTATACAGCACAAAATCGATAATTCAGAAAATCAGAAACCGAAGGCATACAAAATCAGGAAAAGAACAGGAACCAAAGCAAACAAGCAAAAATCCTCCACCATATGAAAAGAAGCGAACTCCCGATATGGAAGTGAGACCATGTGCCCAGGAAGAGTAAGCATCTCCTGCTTGCATGCAACACCCGCCGCTTCAGTTCGGTAGAACTGTCACATCCGGTTACTTCAACTTTCGGAAGACATAGAGTACAATCTTTGGTTCGATGGTTCAAATGGTCTATGACAGAATATCATCCACCATTCTGGAGAGTGGGACATCATAGTATATGACGAGTTCCCCATATCGACCGTAGAACTTCCTCAGTGACGATGTTAGTCGGTCACAAACATATCCCTGACTGAGAAGCTTATCTGAAAGACGCCTAGCTCTCAGAACAAAATCCGTATATTAGTTACTTGCTCAGGCATAGCGTATCATCTGAGATATGGACACGCCATAAGCATGCGATGAAGGGATGTTGCTACTCAGAAAGGAAGTTTGTAATGCTGAAGTTGAAGTCGTAACGTTTGTCATAGAGTGAGATGTTCATGTGACCACCAGTGTCGTGGGACAACATTATGTCCAAATCACTTTGGCTTGAATTACCACTGATAAGGATTTACTAAACGAAATAATTGTCTGGCGTAATTAAAGTTGGTTTGAAATATTGTTCATGAAGTTGAAACACTTCAATTTTCTTTAATGAAAAATGATTGGTTGGAGTAAAATGTTGGTTCGCACTCATTCTAGATAGGTCAAGTACCACGTGAAGGGTTTTTTCAGACTCCGGGAAAGGGGATCGCCTTTTTTTTTTGACATTTGTGATCGAATATCGATCTGCTGGTGATGCTTTTCATGTTTATCAAGTCACCTGTAAAGTTGACGGATGTAATATACCAGTACTGCAATGTTCCCGCTAGGCCAAAATAGAAGGGCGCTGCGCCCTTGATGCCCTTCCTCGCGCCCTTGGTGCACTCTTTTGCCCCCCGCACGTGTATGATGTGCCCTCTTTGGCCCATCACACGCAGAAGTGCCCTACCTGGCGCCCTGCCCTTTTTGTTTTCTAGCTGAACACTGAGTAGGATATTATTACTCTTCATGATTACCTAACTTCACTCCTTCATTGGGAGCTATGATGTTTCTGCGTATTATCGTAGCAAAGTGACCTGACCGGGCGGAGCTTATTCAGTCAAGCGACTGAGACGAATCTATAAATTTTTAGGGTAGATAGATTATGATTTGCATATAGTAATTAGGGTAAATACTCATTACCTGTAATTTTGTTAAACTTATATCACCTGGTCAGAATTAAGTATTCAATGACCGAGTGAAAGTAAGCCCCGCCCGGTCAGGTCAGTTTGCTACAACAATACACGATAGATAATTTCGGTTTTTTAGCTCTTCCTTTTATGTTGTTGGAAAACAATTTTTATTGCTTCTATTGTATGATTTTAGTCCGTATTGGATAATGTGTTTAATTTGTTTTTTGTTTTATCTGATATCATATCTTGGTCGTTGATGTCCGTTTTTTCTTCCTTGTTTGTTTGCTCCTTAAGGTGCCTTAGATTAAACAATTCTAACTCACAAATAGGGAAGTACTGTCAATGAGTAATTTGTCGGAAATACTTCAGATTTTCATGGAATGATATGATAAAAACGACAATACTTCAGTCAAAAAGCATTAAGTATACGTATAACACTTTGAAAAATCATAGCGATAATGTAGGTTTTAACATGTGTTTAATAATTTCTCCATTATGGCAATTAATTAAGATAACATGAGACTAGATCACATTCATTTAATTATAATTTAAAATCAATGGTCACATGTAAATGGATAGAAAACACATAAAATCCGTATTGGTAATCCAAACACACTTAATCCAAGAAACTCGAGGAATAAATGTAGTAAAAGTAAATGAAAGAGCAAATTTACGTGTGGTCCCCCGTTTTTAGGAGCTTGTTACAAAAGTAGGTCAAAGGCAAGTGCAAGCTGATAAACTATCTGCTTTTCGGCTCATGTTTCAGTGCTTTTTGATAACACAGCAGTATTTTCATGCCGTCCTTTGTTTCGCCACTAGACCAAGTCGTATGTTTTCCGTTGCGTCTACTACAATTATTACACGTCTTCAAATTCATAGCATCATTTAAGAACAGGATAAATTTGCAGCATGGACCAGACATGCAAGTTTCGGGTACTTAATCCTTGTCAGTGATCCTGAATCCAAACAATGAAATATGGCAAAAGACTGTGAAAGTTATCTTAAATAAAATACAGAAAGACGTAGCGGTTGGTTGGTATATGATGCTACAGGACCACTTTTCAGAATTTCGAGAAACGGAAATTTTGGAATGCGTTTGATGAATCGATCAACCGAAGATGATCGGACTTTGCTACATATGTCCCGGAAGTCCTAGTCCAACAGCAGTGACAATTACCAAGTTATAAAAATATTACACGTCTTCAAACGTTATCGGATATCGTTTTCTTATTTTTCTAAGATTTGTACGAGATCAATGCCAAAAGTTGCTATTAAATGTATGTATCATGTTTCTGAAATAATTATTAAACATCGGTCAAGTAAATTTATGATATAATACGCACATCGGCTTAAAGTGATAAATACTGCACTACATTCTTAGACTGATGTTACGTACTCAAGATACCCATATGCAATTGCTCGTATACTAGTAGATGACCGCTCAGGAACAGTCTTATAATTCTATATTTTCACCACCATTTTATTTTTACTAATGAACTGAATTGAAATTGAAAATAGATCGCCATTTTGGAAATTAAAGTAGGTGGAACCACACTAATTTAATTTGGCTTCTTATCTATATTTTTGCTTGAAGTACTTCTAATGATTCATTATTCGAAGCATGTATGTCTGGTGAACCGAATTGGGCATTTTAATGTCCAGCAGACTGCCCTCTGGTAGCACAGTTGGAAAATTTCTCTTTCCTTCTGATTAGTTCAGTAGTTCATAA
Source organism: Pinctada imbricata (assembly GCA_033119305.1). NCBI lineage: Eukaryota > Metazoa > Mollusca > Bivalvia > Pterioida > Pteriidae > Pinctada > Pinctada imbricata. The sequence continues at coordinate 20,453,356 of VSWD01000008.1, read as the reverse complement.
TGACACAAGTCAAAGTTACTAATAATTCGAATTCATTCGAGTTTATCTGTACATAAACCTAAGTTCATTGATTCTGCATCTGAAATACATCGTCGTGAAGCTAAATGTAGATATAAAAGTTAAACGTCTTCAAATTGAATAGCATCATTTAAGAACAGATAAATTGGCAGCATGGACCAGACATGCACGTTTCGGGTACTTAACGCTCGTCAGTGATCATCAAATCTAAACAATGTAATACGCCAAAAAACTGTGAAAGTTACTATATCGAAAAAGCGCACCGAAAGACGTAGCAGGGTGAGTGGGAAATGATGCTACAGGACCCACGTCTTTGAAATTTCAAGAAATTTTGATAAAAGAAATTTTAGAATGCGTTGAATGATGTCGAAGGGTTCGAATAATGTTGAAGAAACGATCAACCAAAATTGATCGAACATGGCTACAAACTTTGCTGTAGTCTCCACATTGAAGAGTTTTTAAATGGGGGCTATAAAATATATATAGCATGAAATTTACATGTTTCGCATTAGCTCAATCGGTTGAAGCGTATTGTGAATAGATATTATAATAATTTGTATGTGAAAGGTCGTTTTTATGCATAATTTACATTGTTTAGACTGAAGATCACTAACGAGGGTTAAGTACCCGAAACGTGCATGTCTGGTCCATGCTGTAAATTTATCAGGTTTTAAATGATGCTATTGAATTTAAAGACGTTTAACATTGGCAAATGGTCATCCTAGGAATGACCTTATTTTTTTTTATCAGATTGTTTTTCCTCTTTACTAATTTATCATGCCATTATGATGGTATTTTCTCACCGGTTCCGCGTCATATATGATTTTGCATGAACGGAAAAAGGAAAGGAGAGACTATCTCTAAAAACAAAAAGGTCATCGATATAATATCAAGGATTAAAGAACTTCGGCAGGAAGTACTTGCATTCAAAAACATCAAATTATATATTTCCTAAATTAACTTGTTCATTCAATGTTCACATTCTAGGTCTCCATCCAGATTTCAATTTTGTGAATTTCTTTAAGTCGAAGTCTTTCAAATTGAAAGGTTCACTTTTCAATTCTTCATCAGACAAGGATGAAAGAAATTCACCATCAACCATTTCGGTTTCACACACTTTCGCGAAATTGTTTAATTTGAAACTTTGAAGAAATTGACATAGTTCGGACACGCCCATATTTTGTATTTCATTTACATCATTTTCAGTCGTCGATCTGTCCTGAGTAACTAGAGACGAAGCCTGGTCCGTTACAGGGCTGGTTATGGTTGCCACATTAATTGGACTCCAAGCCTCTTCCGCTTCCGGAATGGCCACTCTTGCCTGTGTAGTTGGAGATGAAGCGTCCTCCGCGTCCGGAATAGTCAACTTTGCCTGAGTGTTTGGATGTGAAGCGTCATCCATGACAACAGCGTCTACCGTTGTCTGGGCAATTGGGTTTGAAACATCGTCCGGTTCAGATGTGTTTACATTCGTTTGACTGTTTAAAGACGATGCGACTTTCATTTCAGAAGACTCGGATGGTGATAAGGAATTATCTTGCATTGGTGTTGGGTAATGATCTACATGAATATGTACGTACGAACCTCCATGATCTTCCCCCGCTGATGACCTTGACCCGGATGATCTTGAAGATTGGACTGATTGTAAAGACGCAGGTCTAGAACTATTTTGACTTGATGCTGGTGAATTCTCAAAGCTTCTTAAAAACTGTCTGACAGGAGGGCATTCAGGAATTTCTATTTTGTTCATAGGCTCGTAATCTTCTCCTAAAATAACAAATAAAAGAATATAAAGTATAACCAGGCAAAATGAAGTGTGCTGATTTCGTAGAAATGAAATGGAATGGTCCTTGGTCGTAGAGCCTTCTACGAATTACAGTCTTTTAATTAATATGGTATATAAGACATGGATCTTTAAAATTAACAAATTCGACCTAATTACGAATCCAAAAACATTTGCTAGGTAATCTGAATTAGCAACATAAAATTGAATTCAAATTTTACTCCAAAGGACCGACTCTCAAACATGCAAAAGAAAGGAGGGGATCCCCAACAACACTCGGTTGCAGCACCCACAGCAAAACATCAAAATTAGCCATGCAAAAACACAGATTTGCTATACACAACAAAAGACGCAAAAGGGACTAGGAGCATAAAAAATAGCACAGAAACATAAAAAACAAAAGACCCCATATAAACCAACGAGAGTCAATTTCTTAACGATTTGTAAAGAAATAAGCAAGTAATAGCCAATTTCTAAACGACGCCAACTACAGAGATGTTCCTTGTCAATGACTCTTTCATCACCAAAACAAGGAATGAAAAAAAAAAAAAAACTCCAAGAATTTCGTCAACTTCATTGCAATAACAATACACACATTCAGATGAATTTATAAATCATTGGACATACGTTTCTCCCTAATCTCTTTATTAACATTAATGAGAATCTCTTACAGGACTACCTACGTTGTAATCATGGCCACAGCACAACACACACTCACAAAGCTGAAGCAATCAATGAACACCTCCACAAATTACCATAACAACTTCATACGTACCATCACCTTCTTCTTCTCCTTCATTATCATTCTCAATATTGCTTGCAGACGCATTTTGTTCCATACCAAAGACAGAGTATAACATTTGGCCATTGTCTAAAGTTGTCTTCTTCCGAGTATATAAGCAGCGGAAAGTATCCAAAGAATCAACACATCCCGTGCATTGTTCCACCCAGACGTTACTAGTGTCTGTTTTGGACATCGGAGACATAAACACGTTATCACATTGCAACAATTTTTCATCGAAAAACTCAATATTTGTTTTTCCTAGCTCACATGCAAATAACATTTCCTCTACTGTTTCAGATGCTACAAGGAGTTCAGACCTTTTGCGTAGCTTTTTCATAGAAGTAGACAAGGCTGTATCCGAAAAAGATATGCTTCTTGGAAAAGAGAACCTGTCTGCTATGTCCATCAAAGTATACGAGTTATGGTCAGACATGGCAACAAGATCCACTTTGGAAGAGTTGGGAAGCATTATCTCTACACCTAATTCAGCGCACCTGCATCTCAATATTTCTCCACCGTCTAAGCGTACATTCTCATACAGTTCTGTGTTATCAGTAGAATGGTCATAATGTATTTCAAACAACTCAAGGACCTGCCCCACCTCCACTCTTTGCATCTTGCACATATTGCCATCCTCTACAAAGGCAAAGAAGTCCTCCTCAACGCGTAAGTACCTTGGCACATCACCAAGAATTGAGGAAATATCGTGGAAAATTTTACCTTCACAGTGTCGGTCATTGAATTTCTCCGAGGTTTTAGAACAAAGGAAGGATATATTATCCACCCTGTCAGCGTCATGGCCATGTGTCTTATCCTCATTTATATTTTCGTACGACGTCGAATTGAGAACCATTATTTGTTTGGAAGGTGGGAACAAAGTCAAACACTGCTCCTCCCCGAATGTCCTCCATCCATGAAAATCCAAACGTCCTTTCACAATTTTAACCACCACGGGCCCTTTCAGAGTTTGCAGTATATCACTCAGTCGACTTGTCATTTTTCCTGGCGTATCATTTACAGTTGAACTCCATCCTCATTCAATCATTTCGTTTTTCTAAACCGAAAATGGTTTTCAGTTTGTTATCACGTACGTTTAAACGAGGAAGTTGTTTCTTGAACATTGCGAGATAACATAGTTTACATAGCAATCGTACTGGGTGTATATTTAAAACTATTTTTATCGAGTTCGAAACGAGTTTCGTCTTTACACATAATGGTATAATTTATAGCAATTCAATGAGTTAATGACTTGAATGGGATCAAACTACAATATTATTAAAGTGCACATACAATAATTCAATGATGTATTGAATATTTGTCAATGAGAATAAATGGAGAGCGGAGTATGGCAAATTTATATTTGAAGGGCGTAATAAAGGGGATTTTTAATTGGGACAAAACGTGGGCGTGATTATTGCCTATTAGGTGAGAGCGTCATGTCATATCCCTGGGTAGGATCTTGGAAGGGGGATCGAGGAATGTGAACATATTTTTGTATCCTTATTTCGAAACAATAACTTCATAAGACTACATCGAATTGTCACGTAGACTTTGTTTAAGCTTTTATGGTCCATGCTGCAGATGTATCTGTTCTAAAATGATGCTATTCAATTTAAAAACGTTTAATATTTTTATTACAAGATTGTCTTTTTTAGGGAATTTATCATTTATTTAGTCTTTTGTACACAGCTATGTTCTTGGATGGATTGCCACTAAAAGTTATTGACAGAATACACAATGTTAGGGGTCCAAGCTGGTCAAAAATGACCAAGACTTTAGTTTTCATATATCTTTATAAAGTTTGCCCTTATTTATCCATTAAAGCATTCTGTGTAATTGCTGTTATGTTTCTAATTGTTTTAGGATATTTACATTAAAAATTTGAATTTATGTCAAAAAAGAGTGAATAGATGAATTTTATTTATTTCCGGATTTGTTCTCATTGAACGGAAATAGACAATCCATCGATATGCTTATAAATTTAGTACAAGCGAATAAATATTTTTACAAATACGGACAAAAGAAAAAAGTAATCATATATTGTCATTTGAATGATGAATGAATTATAATTTTAGGCTTTAGAGTTCGCAAATGGAATATCAAATTAAAGCTGGTGCTTTATGATTCACAAGACCGTCGTAATATATGACAAACATTTATACATGACTGAATCAATTGGAATCTTTCCCCTTGATGACCTGATTAATCCATAATTCTTTTGAATTTTATGACCAGAAATTGCTTCATTTCATAGACTGATAATCTATTTTACAATCGGTTGTCATAAGTCACGACGAAGACGCTTATTATTGCCCGTTACACATGAAACATACGACTTTTGCTATTGGTTAACTTTAAACTCTTTCGTTCACTATCATGTCATTATAATGAATAGCATTTGTATTTTCTATCACCAGCTTTATATATTCTAAGGTTTAGAGGAGAAAAGAATCCTGTGCCAACACTATACGCTCACGGCGGATGAAGGATCTAAGGCATGAGGGGATAGATCAGTTTGACGGATCTTCAGCTTAACATCTAAAAATAATTACATACGACTTTTATAATTTTTCATCTGAATTTTGTATGTGTAAAAAGAAAATACCAAACTCAGTCAAGAGTGTTTCAACCTATACGATAAAAACTTTGGAGATATTGATTCTCATTAGTAGAACACATATAGACAAAGTCAAGGTCAATGTAAAACAACAAGAAAAAAAAAAATGAATCGATGATTTTCTGATCATAAACCAAGAGCCTTTCCTTTCAAATTCAAATCAAATGAACATAAATATTGATGCTTATTTTTATTGGCTCTTTTTGTTGTTGTATGTCCATAGTTTGCTGTCATCGTCGCAAGTCAGTGAAAGTTTGGCCAGTCATGCAAATGTTGCATTCTTTTCGTATCTTGATGCATATCGACAGAAAACAACTTGTAATTGATTCCAACGATCTATTTTTCCAGTAATCGATATTAAGGGGTGTAGTAATAATTCCTTTCTGTAAGCTCCTTTGCGATTGAATGGTTTCTTGTCTTGTCTGTTAGTCGTTTTGGTGTAAGCTCCTTTGCTATTGACTGGTTTCTTGTCTTGTCTGTAAGTCGTTTTGGTGTAAGCTCCTTTGCGATTGAATGGTTTCTTGTCTTGTCTGTTAGTAGTTTTGGTGTAAGCTCCTTCGCGATTGAATGGTTTCTTGTCTTGTCTGTTAGTCGTTTTGGTGTAAGCTCCTTCGCGATTGAATAGTTTCTTGTCTTGTCTGTTAGTCGTTTTGGTGTAAGCTACTTTGCGATTGAATGGTTTCTTGTCTTGTCTGTTAGTAGTTTTGGTGTAAGCTCCTTCGCGATTGAATGGTTTCTTGTCTTGTCTGTTAGTCGTTTTGGTGTAAGCTCCTTTGCGATTGAATGGTTTCTTGTCTTTTATGTTAGTCGTTTTGGTGTAAGCTCCTTCGCGATTGAATGGTTTCTTGTCTTGTACGTTAGTCGTTTTGGTGTAAGCTCCTTCGCGATTGATTGGTTTCTTGTCTTGTCTGTTAGTAGTTTTGGTGTAAGCTCCTTCGCGATTGAATGGTTTCTTGTCATTTATGTTAGTCGTTTTGGGGTAAGCTCCTTCGCGATTGAATGGTTTCTTGTCTTGTACGTTAGTCGTTTTGGTGTAAGCTCCTTCGCGATTGATTGGTTTCTAGTCGTGTATGTAAGTCGTTTTGGTGTAAGCTCCTTCGCGATTAAATGGTTTCTTGTCTTGTCTTTTAGTCGTTTTGGTGTAAACCCCTTCGCAATTGAAAAGTTTCTTGTCTTTTATGTTAGTCGTTTTGGTGTAAGCTCCTTCGCGATTGAATAGTTTCTTGTCTTGTATGTCGTTTTGTTGTGAATGTTCGTATTGTTATAACTTCAAATAGGATTTGATGGAGATGTTTTCCTACAGACATTCTGCGTTGCAGTTCTCCAAACTTAAAGGAAACTGAAAAAAAGTTAAGGAAGTATATGATGTCAAATAAATATTGAGGTCGGAATGCCAAGTATTTTAAATTTTCTTACATGAGTATTTTGCTTGAAATAACTGTCTGACGGATAAACGAATTATTGAATATCTGTTCAACCTATCAAAGTTCCCATTAAAATAATATAAAACTTAATAAATCACATCCTTAATTATCAAATGCAATGAAGTAGAAATAATTATATATAAATGGTAACCTAGAAATAAATAGATACCACTTAACCTTGCCCTGCCCTTTTCAAGACATTTCCTGTAGCGACATCAACACCTTTATCTAAAAGAAAAACATCAGAATGACGAATCAATCATCTTTGTACAGATTGCATAATATTTGAATGAGGAGGAGAAATCCTAGCTTCATACAAACAATTTATATGAACGTAAAATCCAGGAACAAGTGCTTATTGATAACACGGATGAAATATGTTGCTGATTTGAGATCAGATGACTAATCAGAAAATGTGAAACAGAGGAAGTGAAATGTGATGTTATCAGGACTTCTGAAACCAGCTAGCCCATACCACGTGACGTCCTATGTTTTACAAGGAAGGGTATGATACGAATATTACCTCTTGTTACACATGTATGTATGTCTGAGGTTATTGTTCTTCAATAAAGTTAAAGTTAAATATTGTTTTCCTCGTTGACGAATGAGAAACTATCAATGAAAACCCCAAAATAGGCTATAAATAAAGGCAACGCTGAAATGATGTATATTACTCATGAGATAAAGAATATCCTGACGACAATCTCAACAGCACTCACAATAGAGCACCAAATTGAGCATCGGAGGGAGGAGTAAGCATACCCTGTTTGGCTAGCTGCACCCGATGTCGATGCCACGCACGAAAATGGAAAAACAATATCTACAAAACATGCACTGACTTAGGTTATGTCTAAATAGAAAGTGCTATGGCGACAATGCTAGGGAAAAGCATTTAAAACACTTATTGTCAAACCCCTCGCGGGGAACATTTTTACGAGCATCACACGGCAATGGGCATAAGTGTGACACAAATGAGATTAAGAATATCCTGACGACAACCTCAACAACACTCACAAAAGAGCACAAAATTGAGAATCGACAGACCTCTAGCAAGCTATAGGTGGGACCAGGTGCCCGGGAGGAGAAAGCATCGCATGTTTTTCTATCTGCACCCCGCCGTCGATGTTCACGCACAAAAATGAAAAACAATATCTACAAAACATGTACTGTTTGAGGTTATGTCATATAGAAATGACAGATATGGATAATGACCATATCCCTGTTTACAGCACAAAATCGATAATTCAGAAAATCAGAAACCGAAGGCATACAAAATCAGGATAAAACAGGAACCAAAGCAAACAAACAAAAACCTCCACCATATGAACAGAAGCGAACTCCCGATATGGGAGTGAGACCAGGTGCCCAGGAAGAGTAAGCATCTCCTGCTTGCATGCAACACCCGCCGCTTCAATTCGGTAGAAATGTCACAACCGGTTACTTCCATTTTGGAAGACATTGAGTCTAATCTTTGGTTGGATGGTTCAAATGGTCTATGACAAAATATCATCCACCATTCTGGAGAGTGGGACATCATAGTGTATGACGAGTTCCTCATATCGACCGTAGAACTTACTCAGTGACGATGTTAGTCGGTCACAAACATATCCCTGACTGAGAAGCTTATCTGAAAGACGCCTAGCTCTCAGAACAAAATCCGTATATTTGGTACTTGCTCTGGCATAGCGTATCAACTGAGATATGAACACGCCATAAGCAGACGATGAAGGGATGTTGCTACTCAGAAAAGGAAAGTTTGTAATGCTGAAATTGAAGTCGTCACGTTTGTCATAGAGTGAGGTGTTCATGTGACCATCAGTGTCGTAGGACAGCATTAAATCCAAATAGGATGCTGAATTATTTGTCTCTGTAGTTTCTTTGACTTCAAGCTCCGTAGGATAGATACTGCTCAGGTAATCCGCGAATTTTGGATTATTGATGGACAACACATCGTCTATGTATCTGTAAGTGAAGTTGAAGTCAGAAGCTAAGTATCTTTTCCCTTCAGAGACCAAAGATTGAATGAATTCAGCTTCGTACGAGTAAAGGAAAATGTCGGCAAGGAGTTGGGCACAATTGGTCCCCATTGGAATTCCGACAATTTGCTGGAAGACCTTTGCTGAAAGTGTTATCGCGAAAAAGTCAGGGAAAAGCATTTAAAACATTTACTGTCAAACCCCTCGAATACATGTATTTGATTTCAGTTCCCCTCTTAAAATGAAATATACAAATCAAATACCAAAGAAAGTGTTGTGATGTCATCAAATGACGTCATTTTGAACTTACAACAGATTGCCACAAATATTTACATTAAAAATCATAATTTTGTTAATGAATTGGATGCGTTCACCCGGAACAAAGAACAAAGGAAGGGATCTGCAACAGCACCAGGTTGCAGCACCAACAGCAAAACCCCAAAACACCAAATGCATAAAACACAAAGCAGACAAGCACAGGAAGAGACGCATAAGGGACAAATGAGTTAAAGAAGATCTTGACGATAATCTCTACAGCCTTCACAATAGAGCACCAAATTGAGCATCGACGGACCCCTAGCAAGCTAGAGGTGGGACCAGGTGCCCGGGAGGAAGTTAGCATCCCCTGTTGGCTAGCCGCATCCGCCATCGATGTTCATGCACGAAAATGAAAACAATACATAAAATGCATGCACTGCCTGGGGTTATGTCTATATAGAAAGTGCTATGGCGACCACATCAGGAAAAAAATATTCAAAACACTTACTGTCAAACCCCTCGCGGGGAACTTTTTTACGAGCTCCAAGGAGCGTCAACGCACAACACATAAACATCAAACACAAAGGACTACATATAAACCAACGAGACCAATTGGCAACCGGTGCCGACTTAGGACGGCCATCTGCCATGGAAATAGCAGAAGGTGTGGTTATCCTGGATTACGTGCTTACAACCCTCCCACTTTTCCGATTACCCAGAGGTCTCGAAGAACGTACAATTGTGGTGAAAAACAACCTCCTCACTGTCAGATGATCACATACAACAATAATTTTGTCACCATAAAATGCAGGTTGTAAAATACCCAAAGTAATATTCTCTGTCGCCTGTATTGGTTCGAATTTCAGAAGAAGTTGACAATAATTTTTGTAAAATTTCCAGAAAGTCTTTACTTGTTTGTGAAAGCGAAAACCTTGTCCCAAAAGCTTCTTGGTAATTTGTAAATTTCTACTATGAAAAACATCAGTACATGCTCTAGCATACCGGATGGGCTGTGAAATGTAGATACCATAGGACGGTAATCTAGGAACATCACCGTCAAGCCAGGGGAAATTTACTATGTAAAATCCAAAATCATCTCTTTTGTCATACACACTTGTATGGATCTCTCAATTAACAATTTTGATATTTAGGTCCAAAAATGGTGTTTCTGTGTTTGAAACATTTGCCTTGTTTAGAATCAATTCTTGTGGATAAATAACATTTTTATACTTTTCAAAAAGAAAGGACGGGATCTCCAACCAGAGTCGGTTGCAGCACCCAAAGCAAAGCGCCAAAACACCAAATGTGAAAACACAGAGTAAACAAGTACAGTAAGAGATGTAAAGGAGACATACGACATAGAATCATGTAAATACAAATGATCACACAAAAAACCAACGAGACCAATGGGCAATCGACGCCGACTTAGAACGGTCACCTGCCAATCATGTAGCAAATGGCGTGGTTATCCGGATTATGTGCGCACAATCCTTCCACTTTTCCAGAGAACAAAAAGGTCTCGGAAAACGCACAATTGTAGCGTAAAAACCTCCTCACTGAAAGATGACAACACAAATAAGACAGCAAGACACAGGGGCCCAAGCAACACAGATGAATATGTAAATGGATATAAAAGGGGTGTGGGCGTACGAAAAATAGTCCGTGCTCTGCCGGCTTTTGCGAGTTCATGCATATTATCACCCGAGGAGTCCGACCGACATTCCGAGAGGGCAGGTAGTGGGGCACTCTTTTCTTTTAAGAGGTTTGAATAGGACCCGTCATCGAGTCCCATCGTCACAGTCAGTTAGAGTGCAAGTCTTAAGAATGCGTTGATACAAGGAACGTTGGTAAATTGGTTCCATTTCTCAACCAGACTTTAAGACGTTTATCATTTGAACTACTTGGTGAGTGTCACTGCTGGTGGACCAGGAGTCCCCGAGGGCACATGTAGCCAAGCTCGATCAACTTTCGGTTGATCGTCATGTCTCTTCAACGTATTTGAAATTTTCTGTTACAAAATTTCTTGAAATTTCTAAAACGTGGGTCCTGTAGCATCATATCCCATCCATTCTGCTACGTCTTTTGGTACATTTTGGACATAATAATTTTCATACTTTTTGGCCATATTACATTCTTTAGACTGAGGATCACTGACGAGGGTTTAGTACCCGAAACGTGCATGTCTGGTCCATACTGTAGATTTATCAGGTTTTAAATGATGTTATTGAATTTAAAGACGTTTATCATTCCTACGTATCAGCATAACAAGAAATTGTTCAGATTTCAATCAATAAATGGGAGAGTTGGATGGCTGTAGGGAGGAAGGAGGCCATTATAAAAAAACCTTCCATGCCGAGTGTCCGTCTGGTGATATAGGATCATTACCGACGTTGTGAAAGGCATTTGATGATTCTGATGCATTATCGATGGTTATGCTGTCTACCTTTGATCCCTCTTAGTTTGTTTACTATGTCATCATAATAACCAGATTGTGAAATGCCCAAACTGATACACTCTGTTGCCTATATAGGTCCGAACTCCAAAAAGAAGCCGACAGCAATCCCCCGTAAGACCCACAAAAAAGCCTCAAAGTTTCTTTGTAACCCGCAAACTTCCACCACGTAAACCCAAAACGTCAGCACACGCCTCAAATAACAAATGCATGTAAAAATGAAACATGATGTCATTACCGTTGTACATCGCGATTGCCCATACGTCTCGTTGGTTTATGTATTGTCTGTTATGTTTAATGTGTTGATGTCGTATTTTTTATATTGTGTGATCTTTGTCCCGTTTGTGTATCTGTGTGTGCTTGTGTATTCTGTGTTCCATTTTATTTTGGGTGTTTCGGTGTTCTGCTGTGCGTGCTGTAAGGTATACGATGTACAATAGGACATTTTTCCATGCCTGGTAAGGTACTATAAACTATATATTTTCTGAACGGTTATAATGCCCACTGCACAAAAAAATAATAATTTTGGGGTCAGAAAAAGAAAGGGGAATAACTGGTGAAGCATTTAAATTGTCTATTTTCTCTATATAAAAAATGTTAAACGTCTTCAAATTCGATAGCATAATTTAAGACCTGATAAATTTACAGAATGGACCAGACGTGCACGTTTCGGGTACTAAACCACCTATGCAAAATGACAAAATTGTACAAGAGTTTTTAAGACCCGGGAGTCTTATATATGTACTCAGGGCATCATTACCTTTCAGAAAATACATAGTTTATAATATTTTACCAGGCATAGAATTTACCATAATTTACAATGGAGATTATTAAAACGTCATGTAAAATGACTCTATTGTACAACGGATACATTAAAAATATCCCCTCCTCTCTTGTCAACAGATTTCTAGATCATATCTATTGAGACTCTGTTAGAGGTATCGGTATAAAATTATTGATACCTTTTCTTTTCCGTTTTAAACCAACTTTAGTAAACAGTAGACGCAACAGAACAGCAGTTAATGAGTTTTTTTTATATATACTATTTGGCCATATTTCATTGTTTAGATTGAGGATCCCTGACGAGGGTTAGGTACCCGAAACGTGCATGTTTGTTCAATGCTGCAAATTTGTCTGTTCTTAAATGATGCTATTGAATATGAAGACGTTTAACATTTGTACCACTTGGTGAGTGTTACTGCTGGTGGACCAGGAGTACGGAGGGAACATGTAGCCATGTTCGATCAACTTCGGTTGATCGTCTCTTCAGCGCATCCGAAAATTTCTGTGATAAAACATCTTGAAATTTCTAAATTATGAGTCCAGTAACATCATATCCCACCCATTCTGCTACGTCTTTCGATATATTTTTGGAGATAATTATTTTCACACCCTTGAGCCATATTTCATTGTTTAGATTGAGCATCACTGATGAGGGCTAAGTACATACATGTCTGGTCCATGCTGCAAATTTGTCTATTCTGTAATGATGCTACAAGACGATTAACATTACTAAACCCATCTCTGGTTTGTAATTTTATTCAAGAGGGTTATTACAAGTTGGAATACTTCAATTCCTGACATTGCTGATGTTTGGACTTTGGCAAATTTCATGGTATTTTTTCTGTATGCAAAACAAACTGAAACATCCCATAAACCTAAAAAGATGCATTACAGAAAAATTACATGTTTTAAGTTTCATTTTGATTGTACATGTTAAACGTCTTTAAATTCAATAGCATCATTTAAAACCTGATAAATTTACAGCATGGACTTGACATGCACGTTTCGGGTACTAAACCCTCGTCAGTGATCCTTAGTCTAAACAATGTAATATGGCCAAAAAGTATGAAAATTATTATGTCCAAAAATGTACCAAAAGACGTAGCAGAATTAGTGGGATATGATGCTACAGGACCCACGTTTTAGAAATTTCAACCAATTTTGTAACAGAAAATTTCAAATGCGTTGAAGAGACAGACGATCAACCGAAGTTGATCGAACTTGGCTACATGTGCCCTCGGGTACTCTTGGTCCACCAGCAGTGACACTCACCAAGTAGTTCAAATGTTAAACGTCTTTAATTCAATTTCAGTAATGCTAAATAAATTGCGTGCAAAGTCCAATATCACAGTTTCAAAACAAAGTTTTTTTTTATTTTCTATTTTCGTATACTACAGTAGCAACTATTTCTAGTTAACCTTCATGTCAAACAGATTTCATATACGAGGGAATTCTTTTGAAAAATTACTCTTCTCCTTTAAAACACGTGACAAATCTTAGAAATTGCAAAGGCCCTTTCCATTAAATAGTAATGTATCGTTCCTATTTCAAGGGACGGAAATAAATGGAGAAATGATATAGAAGTCCCAGTCATTATCCTCATGTATTCTAAAATGAAGACAAGATAAGTCGCGTTATTTCATTACGTCTTCTTCAATAATACATTTGATCAGATATGGGTAATGTCAATTAGTCCTCTACTGAAAGCAAGATCTTATTACGATTGTATGGCACAAAAATTACCACAAAAGGGGCGTGGTCAACATGATACCATATGCGTATTTCACGATGGTATTGTGCGTCCGTTAACAGAATTTGTCAAAGAAAGGCGTCTGTCAACCCATCGGTTTCCCATATCCCACACTGTGTGACGTCCTCGGTCAAATTATAAATTAAGAAGACGCAGGATCTGTGATGACTCCTTGAATCAGATCCCAAGGGACAACGCAACTCGCAAAGGTAAGTTTTTGTGTACTGTATTTTATTTTAGCAATCTCTATTTTTCTGTCAATACCATTTTCAATCTGGATCCTATGCGAAAAAGTTGCAAAACGAAAAATAAAAATCTTAAAGCATTATGATATTTTTATCTTTTGTTTTAATTATCTATTTTTTGCTAATTTTTAGCTTAGAAATTATTCTTTGCTTACTTTTTAAGAGAGTAAACAGAACGATTGAACAGACCCATGTAGACAAGATTACATGGTGTAAAACAAGACAAAATATCCCCCATTCATTTGTTTAAAATTATATGCATAAGGTAAAAAGAAAAATAAAGATGGTAACAAATCGTTGTAAATGCACTACCAACGTAATTTCATGGGATGAAACTATTGACAGGAAAGTGCTTTGATATCGTATTAAAACGCTCTTGACGTAGAAATGCATAAGATATAAAGAAACTTACCGTGACGGCTGTTCTAACCTGCAAACTGAACCCGCGTTCACCTGAATTTCAACGTCGCCTTTTTACCTAGACAAACGCGATTTCAGAATTCAAGAATGAAACAGACAACTTTTGTGCATATATTTATATAGAATAGAAGTTATAACTTCTGTTTGTTACGGGTATGCAACATTTATCGCATGAAATGCGCTACGATGCATTACATGTACGATAAATGCACTTGTTGTTCTTATTATCTTTGTAAATGTCCATCTTTTATCTATTTGTTTTAAGCTAAGATATTTGTCGCAATGTAAAACGCAATGATTTATTCATATAGCATAATTTTGAGTGGTGCTACATGTGATAATTTGTTTGGGTTTTACACTGTAAACACTCCGTCTTTTCTCGTCACGTGTGATTATAAAAAAAATTGAAGTTTTCCAACCCGTTACTTTTTTTAATAAAGTTTCAAACCAATTTTAATGCGCCAGACACGTGTTTCGCATCATATGTTTTCTGTATACAAAAGCAAAGAAAATATTTTGAGTATTTTGACTCACGCCAAAGTACATCGACGGAATAAATTGTCAATATTGAAATATATGTTCTATAGTACCAAATTTATTGTTCTAGACACGTGCTTCGGATATTTGAATCAGTTTAAATATTTAAAGCCGAAGTGTATTTTTCCTGGCGCCATCTACATTGCAGAGTTTTAATTTCCTCTTGCCAAAATGAGCGGCTCCAAAAGTCTCTGTGATTGGTTATTGTATGATACTTTTGTAATATGAGATTTAATGTACAGCATGGTTTTGTTTTTGCTATTTGCATTATTTATTAATTAGTTTCCTATGTCATTTAACAAAGAATGAATCATTTTGTGTCTTAGCCGAAACATTTCTACGTTAAAATGGCAAATCTAAATGAGAATTTATTGTAAGTATGAGGGAAAGTGTCAAACCCCCTAGTGTTAAAGCTCTGCCATTTTTTATCATATGAGATTGTTGTATTTTTCTTTTGTTTGTAAATGTTGGTAAATGTTGGTTAATGTTCTCTCTGATATAACTTCATATTTTTTACTGAACAATAAAAAAAAGCTTTGATAATTTTTTTCTGACCAGTTGGAGTGTCATCTGTCCTAATTGTAACGTCTATCAAAATATGGAAGTGTCCTAACTCTTTACCTTCTTGAACATAATTCCGAACAAATTTTAATGCACCAGACACGTTTTTCCGACAGTCCTCATCAGTGGTACTTCAAGCCGAAGTGATTTTAAAGCAAAGCCAAGTTTATTTCAGTAGCACCTTCTAGTTTGATTGTTTCTTTTTCCTTAAATTTTGTGTATCTACCAACCCTCTGCATCAAAGTGTAAATGTGAAATGCAAAAGTGAAAATGAAATCAGCCAGTTGTCCTCTTTTAATTTGAACAAGTATCAGTGTATATTGGCAACACATTCCAACTATGGAATAAGAGGTAAAACCTCATGGAACGCTATAAAAAGGGACAGTTTTGTGCCCTCTTTATAGGTAAATTTGATTAATTAGCAATGTCTCCCAGACGTTCAATATTGGAAACGTCTGGATCAGTTTTTCATTTATAGTCAAAACTTGAATTTTCTGCACGTTTTAATGAAGCATTTGAATTCAAACGAAAAAAATATTTACCGTATTCTTAAAATCTAAGCCATCCAAAGTCTGCGAACAGAAATCGTGATATGGTCTCTCTAAAAGAAGGGAGGGGAATCTCCAACTAGAACCAACACCAAAACGCCAAAACACCCGATGCGAAAACACAGGGAAGACAGAACACACCAACAGACGAAAAAGAGATAAATGACATAGAAGCATCAAACACAAAATACTACACAACCAACGAGACCAATGGGTAAACGGTGCTGACTTTTAAATCATCTTTGTTGGTCCATTTTGTTTAAGTGTTGCTCTCATCGTCTTCGTCTGTTTGTTGTCGTGTCAGATGTCCTTGGTGTCTTTTGTTGCAAATCTGTGGGTGTGTGTTCTGTTGGTTGGCAACAAGGAGACTTTCCCTTTTTCTTCATATAGAAATTTGTAATAAAAAAAAAGGCACTCAATTAGTAAAAATCTCTTTATTTCTACTCTCACCCACCTATTTCTTAATGTTTACTCGAAATAATAATGGGCGCCTGAAGCACGTGATTATAATATCCAGTCAAATTCATGGCCTACTGTTTTATGCTCTCGAAAAGACATCTTTATGTCATTAAAGCTAAAGCCATAATTGAAATTCACTTTTATGCCTAGATAAAATGTTTTCGCTTGAAAAACTTTAATTAAAAAGAAACAAGTGATTGATACCTTTTGAATGGAATACAAAACCCTACCAAAGACGTAATTAATTGATGACTTAAAAGTTTTCGGTTAATTTTGAATTTGAATTCTTTATTGAGGAACTGGCCTTAGTGTCTATTATTTCACATCGATAAAACAGAAAAAAAAAGTTTCTGAAATGAAAAATAAGATTTAATCGACAGAAATCATGACAAGACTTACAGTCTAATTAATTCTGACCATAATGTATAACATAATATTTATACTCCTTTGAGAATGAAACAAGTGATTCAAGATATTTAGGAGTGCATCATTATTTCACTATTCAAAAAAATAAAAAAAATATATCTGCAGTTTCATTCTTAATTGACAAATATAGGAGATTTACATCCTTGCACCATCCCTACCCTTTTGCCGAGGAAATTTCTTGGTGATCTTTTGTATCATTTCAAAAGAAAGGGAGATCTCCAACAAGACCCAGCTGCAGTAACATCAGCAAAACATCAAAACACCCCGAGTGAAAACACAGAGAAGATATTCACAGCAAGAAACTCAAAAGATAGAAGGAACAAGGAATAGCAAGGATCAAGCAGTTGAAAAACCTTAAAATTTTTGCAAAACTTTTTCCTCTTGAAATATGTTCAGATCAGCGTCCATGTGAATATTCTGAAGGATTTTTCCTCATAATTGGATGGTGAAGAATTTTATAGGGGTAGTAAATGGTTGAATTATTTAGAGAATTTTTCCCCGGCATTTTTAAGTTTCAGATAAATCTATAGATCTATTTAGAAGCATAATGAAATGAAACGTGTGACCAAAAAAAAAAAAAATTGAAATACGACACTCAATAAACCCAAGAGCAAGACAGAAGGACATCGGAATATAAACAATCATTTGTCCTTGTCATGTCCATTGGATGATTTTGTTCTCTTTGGTTTTGTTATTTCTGACTTTTTATTAACTTGTGGTTTTGTTCTGAGTAAAGTATGTTGTTACAATCTATCTGTGTGTGTGTTCCGCTGATGTTACTGTGGCCTTGTTTTCATCATTTCTATGACAACTTCACTTTGACGACACATACATTAATTTAGATTTCAGAAAGTAATTTTCTTTGCGTTATCATGATAACCTTTTTTATCATTGCAGATATCAATTATGAAGATGCTCATCAGATATACTATCCTGCTTCTACTCATAACAAGCCTTTTAGCAAAATGCAGCGGACAAATAAGCTTTTCGACGAGTTGGGGGAGTGGAAAACGTGCTTTCGGTATTCCAAAATCCAGCTCAGTATCATTTGAATGCAGGTCGAGTACAGATGTAAAAGTTCTGTACGATATTATGAAAGTGATTCAGGTGGGTTTGATAATAAGTTGAATCATTCTTACGATAAAGTGCTTTCATTTTTAAATGTGTTTCTTTCAGTGATGCCACCTAGAATGAAATTTCATGTAGAAGAACATTTTCTCAACGTTTCAATGATGGGATGCAATTTTTTCTCGTTTTCTCTGCTTGTTTGTTCCGATTTCCCTTATTATGTTGGTGAAATTGACCCTTCCGAACTCGGGAAAAATTTGAGAAATTCCATGACGTCACAATGCAATTTCGATGTTTGACCGAGGTTCGGAGCTTGTTTGTCCGAGGTAAACACATGGTAAAAGCATTGTGACGTCACGAAATTTTGTATTTTTTCCCGCATTCTGAAGGGTCAATTCTCGATAATATCTTAAAAGGAGTCATTATTAGAGATCCACGTGATATGTGTTCATGCAGAGCGCATGCGTCTCTTTCATATTTTTGATAGTAATATATCTTTAATTCATTTCAAGATTATAAAGATATGTGAAACGTCTTCCATTTCTAAATTTGCAGCATGGACCAGACAAAAATAGAATGGTATATACATGTATATATGTATGCCCCTTTTTATACAATTGAACATAAAATAAACAATTAAAGACAAGGAAGCTTATTGATATGTTTCTTATCAATCTATATTGCCCCCTTTTAAATCTCATATTTCTTCTTTGTAGAGGGAGGCAGCTAGACTTTCAAATTGTATGAACGAGTCAAACAACATTAAACGGAGATAGATTCTTGTTACAAGGTATAGCTAATCATATTAACTTTTGTTTTAGAATTGTTTAACATTTGAAAACATGATTGGAGAGCTATATACAGGCATTTGTTCAGTATCTGGAAACATAACATTGGTACAAAAAGTTGTAATGTAAATTGAATCAGCGGAAACGACGAAGAAGAGGCGTTAGTAATAAATTTCTTTGTCCTGAGTTTTCTCTATCCACGACAAAATGTCATACCTCGTTGTGCCTAATGCATGTTTTCTCTTTTTGTAGTTGTATAAGACGCTGTCTCTATGCAATGGGTTGGCATTTTCCTCACATCTTCGGAAATTTGGACAACAAAAAGGAAGGCATCACAATGTTTCAACGACGAGTACCTTAATCAGAAACAGCTGCAATGCAATACATGCACTGTCAATTTCAATAAATCTCATGTCCATTTCATTAACTACTCACTTTTGTTTGTGAATCGTTCTTTTTTAGTTTTATGCAGCGTTGAATAAAACTAGATATTTAGAAGTTAACCTGATTTAATGTTCTTGTGGAAAATTCACATCGTTGTATTTGAAGAGAAGCGAAATAAAACGAACAGTTAATCAGATATTTTCATGATAGCTTGATAATTATTTTTTAAACATCTCTGCGGTTTTGATTAGTGTAACAGATAAAGTTTAGGTGAGTTAATCGAAAACGATAAAAAAAATTGAAAGTGAAAATCCCTTAAAGGAGATGCAAGAACCCGGGAAGAGGAAGCATTTTCTGTTATTGAAATTATCTTCAATTTGGCAATTACAACGGAAAGATGCCATGTGCTTTGCAACCATTGCTTTTTTTTTATAAACGAATACTAGTACATATAAATATTATGGAACTTAATATGATCTATTATTCATATGAACACACTCTAATTCTTTACACTTCTTTTGTAATTGATTGAAACAGAAGATATATTTATGCTAAATGTACCTTCTCTATTGACTTAGTTATCTGACCGAATCTACAGTAGTCTTTTTCAACGGACAGATGCTTTCTTTCTGAATACAGATACCACTGATGTCTCCAATTATTCATTAATTATTGAGGAATTGTGAAAATCTAACTAAACCTTATTTTTTTCTTTGGTTAACATTTGTTTTTGAAGATCAAAAGATTACAATAACAATTTGAATGTCTGAAAACAAGAATAAAAAACAAACACAAAAAACTTATCGAAGTAAGACAAATACCATCTATGACTTGGACATCACCTCCTTATCTTTTTGAATGAGGTCATGAGAATGCAATCTGACGATTTTGAAATTTTTGTCCACAAAATGTTCTCGCAATTTATGAAAAGCGGGTCCTGTAGCATCATATCCATCCCATCCTGCTATGCCTTTCGGTATTATTTGAACATAAAGTTCACAGCCATTTTTCATTGTTTGGATTGAGGATCACTGAGGAGAGTTAAGAACCCGAAACGTGCATGTCTGGTCCATGCTGCAAATGTTTCTGTTCTTAAATGATGCTATGAATTTGAAGACGTAATAACTTAATATATGGCGGAATGTAGTGATCACTTTAAATTATCAATTCCAAGACTAAGGAAAAAAAAAACAGTAAAAATGTTGCCAAATAGACATCGTGATACACCACAGCGGATTGACAATTGACAACAACCACAAGTACAACTGAAATGCCGTTATAAAAGGTCAAAAATGTAATAAAAACATGAATGATAATTCAATATAGGAGCCATTTGTTATATGACAGAAAGGTGGGGATCTCCAACAACACTCGGTTGCAGCAACCACAGCTAAACTTCACAACACCCTATGCAAAAACTCAGAGCAGACACCCTCAGAAAGAGACACAAAAGGGACAAGGAATATCAACTCACATCCTGGAAACATCGCAACGTCACAAACAAAACAAAAACCAACAAACATAATAATGGAAGTCTTCCAACTCTTTAACTTCTTTAAGAAAACCCATTTTAATGTACCAGACACGTGTTTCGAATAGTAACTCCTCATCAGTGGTACTTTGTATGACAAATATGGATAATGACCATATCCCTGTATACAGCACAAAATGGATAATTCAGAAAATCAGAAACCGAAGGCATACAAAATCAGGATAAAACAGGAACCAAAGCAAACAAACAAAAACCTCCACCACATGGTCACCTTACAGTGAAGAGGTTATTTTACACCACTATTGAGCGTTCTTAATGTTCTTTGAGACCTCTTGGTAACCCGAACAGCGTGAGGCTTGTGCGCACATAATCCGGATAACTACATCATTTGCTACTGGCATAGAGGATGGCCGTACAAGTTCAAGTCGGCACCGGTGCCAATTGGTCTCGTTGGATTTTGTGTGGTCTTTTGTGTTCGATGTTTCTTTGTTGTTGGGGGTTTCTTTTCTTTTATGTTTATTTCGGGTGTTCCTTGTCCCTTTTGCGTTTCTTGCCGTGCGTGTCTCCCCTTTGTTTTCGCATTGGTTGTTTTCGTGTTTTGCTTTGGGTGCTGCAAACGAGTGTTGTTGGATATCCCATCCTTTTTTTAATAAAATGCCTAAGAGATTTTTAAAACGCTGCCAAATGCATTTCACGTCGCCCTCTTGTTTCATCTTTTAATCAGATTTCTCCATTACTTTGGAAAGAGTGTTTTCTCCAAATTTCCTGTAGATTAGATTCAGTAGCATAGTTAGACAAATCCTCAGTCTGATTAAGACCAGACCCCTTTTTGCTCCGTCGTTAGGGTCTGAAGTACACCTGCTAAGGGTCGCACGTGTTCTGTTCACCTTTCGTTTAGCTTATCAAATCGCGACTTAAAGGTAAGCAATATCTAATTACGAAAACAATTTTTATAATCGGGATCGGGACAAATCGAATAATGGTGGCGTCCATAACCACAGAGTGTACGCCAGCAAGAATGTATTTTACAGAGAATGTTTGTGTTTTAAGTGGTTTTCTTTTATACAACAGGACACTTCCGATGCTAGAATGTTAAATCCTTTGATTTCGTCAATAGTTTTGGATGGTATGACAAGTTTCCAAATATATGATGTCTATGACAAATATGGATATCAGAAAATCAGAAACCGGAGGCATACAAAATCAGGATAAAAAGAAACCAAAGCAAACAAACAAAAACCTCCACAACATGAAAAGAAGCAGACACCCGATATGAGAGTGCGACCAGGTGCCCAGGAAGAGTAAGCATCTCATGCTTGCATGCAACACCCGCCGCTTCAATTCGGTAGAACTATCACATCCGGTAACTTCCATTCCGGACGACATAGAATACAATCTTTGGTTGGATGGTTCAAATGGTCTATGACAGAATATCATCCACCATTCTGGAGAGTGGGACATCATAGTGTATGAAAAGTTCTCCATATCGATCGTAGAACTTCCTCAGAGACGATGTTAGTCGGTCACAAACATATCACTGACTGAGAAGCTTATCTGAAAGACGCCTAGCTCTCAGAACAAAATCCAAATTGATAAAGGGCCGAAACATAAGTGACCTATATATGTCTGTATAAAAAGACACTGGGACGTACATCAAATAGTCTGTACTCTTCCTACTGGTGGGAGCACATGTTTAAATAGTCACCCGAAAAGTCCGATAAACTGGACAAAGATTCCAGACTTTTATGCGCAGATTGGGAATTACCCGTCAATTCAATCCTCTTGGTTGGTCAGTGTGCATGTTAAAAATGTGTGAGATGGGCCAAGTTTATAAGGTTTTTGGTTACTCTTTCACCTTGGTGTCGATATCTATATTAGGCTTTGCCTTTCGGATACATTTGATACATTTGAAACAATTCTGACCATTTCCGGTTCATAATAATTTGGATTAATTTTTGTGATCAAGAGTCGTCGAGAAACTCGGGTCAGTCAAGCGGTATAAGTATCATAACAAACAAAAGCGATTTCAAATTACTGTAAAGTAAAGTGTTCGTTCATTATGCGTTTTGTAGTTATATATAGATAAAACTTCCTAGGTCTAGGACATGTAATTCTCATCAATTATAGTGCTTTTGAGAAGAAAACTATGCATGGTTCTGGATCCATTTAAATGGCTTGTGAAAGAAAATTTAATTCAATACTGACGGAATTGCATGACAGAACAAGTTTAAAACTTTATCATCCCTCTCTACAAATTTCTAGATAGTTTTAACATGTGCTTTCTTCGGCTACTACAGTGCCGAACAGACTGTTTGTCATATATCAACAACTTAAGCTTTCCATTTCAGAGTTATTTTGTCAAATTGTCACCTTTTTAAAAATGTTATTGCCATGTTTGTAACTTCAACCAACCATAAGACGGCTTTTTGTTTGTAGAGACAGTACGTGGGAGATTGTTGGGGAAAGTGGTCACGCAATTCATTCTGAATCACCATTTGTTATGATGATCCTAAATTTCATGAAATGCAAATTTACCTTTACTATTTCATCCTAAAATCTCATCCGAATAAAAGGAGGTTAATATACTAGCACAATCAAGCCATCGCTCTTTTGATCATAGATATTATTAATAACTTTGTAAAATTCAAAAAATTAACCTGAAAGGAGCTACTAATATAAATATGTCTGTGTCTGAGAAGCACTTTGGCTTAAAGTATCCGATGTGCAATAGGGCATTTTTTCATGCCCGGTAAGGTAATAATTCCCACTGCTCAGAAATAATAATTTTGGGGCCAGAAAAACAAAGGGGAATAACTGATGAAGAATTTAAATTGTCTATTTTGTCTATATGACATATGCAAAATAACAAAGTTGTACAAGAGTTTTTCCCCTTTGATTTTTAAGACCTAGGAGTCTTATATCTGTACTCAGGACATCATTACCTTTCAGAAAATGTATAGTTTATAGTACCTTACCAGACATAAAATTCACCACACTCTACAAAGGAGATGATAAAAACGCTATGTAAAATGACTCAATTGTACAACGGATACCTTAAAGTACCACTGATGAGGATTTACTACCGAAACACGTATCTGGTGAATTAAAATTGGTTTGAATTGTTGTTAAAAAGGTAACGGGTTGGATCACTTCCATTTCCTTGAGGTACTTAAAGTACACCAACATGCTAGGCCTTTTAAATCACGTATGAACGCGCAGTGAAGCTCCAGGATCCTTCCATATTAACGTTTCTTTTTGGTCTCGTTGGTTTATGTGTAGTCCTTTGTGTTTGATGTTTCTGTGTTGTGCGTTGACATTCCTTGTCCCTTATGCGTCTCTTTCTGTGCTTGTCTGCTTTGTGATTTTGCATTGGATGTATTGCTGCGGGCGCTGCAACCTGGTGTTGTTGGAGATCCCCTTCTTTATTTTGGTAAGCATGCGATTTTACCCTATGTTAATCACTGTATCTCTTATTGAATTACTGGATCACCACTATAGAATTGAAATACGTAAATGCAAAACAAGGACGTCATAATTAATCTACCGCTTCGTCACGTATTTGATCTTGTTAACACTTGCGAAAGTTTCTTTCGATAAATACTGAGAGGGAATATCAAATTTTATGGAAGGGTATTTCTATAGACATGTTCGAGGTGGGTTGTAATTGAAACCCATCCATTTTTGGATGTGTTCTTTTCCTTGAGGTAATCGTAAACGGTAAACAGTATCCTGATCTGATTTGATCTCGAAGGCGCAAAATCTGAAAGAGTGGTGTAGAAAGTATTAATTTTAAGTCCAAACACACTTTTGACCATACGTAAGACAATCACATATCTTCCACTCTCAACAGTTGTTTAATTTATTCAAGATTGCCCAGGTTGATGTAGGGTATACGCTGACATGCACTTTGGGCATCAATTAGATCAAGATTTCTATTGTTATTGTTCTTGTTATTTTTGAAAATTTGAACACCAATATAATATCTTTACAGTCTTACGTGTGCATTGATTTGTACTCATATTGTTCACTGATTAATATGTGTATTGATTTGCACGAATATTGTACACTGATTATAATGTGTATTGACCTGTGCTCCTGTTGCACACTGATTATTATATTTATCATATACTCTAATTAACGTTACCGTTTATAAGCTTTCCCATGGGCCAAAATGTGGTCACGTGCAATGCGATTAAAAGTCGTATTGAACCGGTCATATTTACGCGTTTCCGGTTTTGTGTATTAGAGGTAAATGGTAGTCGGCAGCAAACTGTGTGTTTCTGACATGACTGAGTGTGCTATTTGGCATATTTTTTTAATAAAAAAAATAATAATAAGATGAAGTGTAAAATATTTTACAAGAATACAAAATGTTTATCTGAAAGAAAAAAGTGAAAGCGAGCAGTGCTAGGGAAGAAAAACATTAAAGTTACCTTATTTCTTTTCCAGCTTCCAGGTATATGATAAAACAGTTATAGCAGAGATAATTCGGTCGATATGATGATTTATGGAGTGACAAAACCAATATCAACCTCGGCCTTCGGCCTCGGTCGATATTGGTTTCATCACTCCATAAATCATCATATCGACCTCATCACAGTGCAATAATTGTATAGTATTGACCTGTACTCCTATTGTACTCTGATAATAATGTGTATTGACCTGTACTCCTGTTGTACACTGATTAATATGTGTATTGACCTGTACTCCTATTATAAACTGATAATTATGTGTATTGATCTGTACTGCTATTGTACACTGATTATTATATGTATTGACCTGTACTCCTGTTGCACACTGATTATTATGAGTATTGACCTATACTCCTATTTCACACAGATTATTATGTGTATTCACCTATACTCCTACTTTACACTGATTATTATGTGTATTGACATGTACTCCTGTTGTACAATGATTATTATGTGTATTTACCTGTACTCCCAATGTACACTGATTATTATGTGCATCGATTTGCACTCCTATTGTACACTGATTATTATATATATTGACCTGTTCTCCTATTGTGCACTGATTATTATGTGTATTGGCCTGTACTCCTATTGTACACTGATTGTAATGTGTATCGACATGTACTCATATTGTACACTGATTATTATGTGTATTGACTTGTACTCCTGTTGCACACTAATTATTAATTGTATTTACATGTACTCCCAATGCACACTGATTATAATGTGCATTGATTTGCACTCCTATTGTACACTGATAATAATGTGTATTGACCTGTACTCCTATTGTACACTGATAATAATGTGTATTGACCTGTACTCCTGTTGCACACTGATTATCATGTGTATTGACCTGTGCTCCTATTGTACACTGATGATTATGTGTATTGACCTCTACTCCTATTGTACACTGATTATTATGTGTACTGACCTGTTCTCCTATTGTACACCGATTATTATGTATATTGACCTGTACTCCTATTGTACACTGATTATTATGTGTACTGACCTGTACTCCTATTGTACTCTGATTATTATGTGTATTGACCTGTACTCCTGTTGCACACTGATTATCATGTGTATTGACCTGTACTCCTATTGTACTCTGATAATAATGTGTATTGACCTGTACTCCTGTTAAACACTCATTATTATGTGTATTGACCTGACTCCTATTGTACTCTGATAAGTATGTGTATTGACCTGTACTCCTGTTGCATACTGATTATCATTTGTATTGACCTGTACTCCTATTGTACACTGATTGTTATGTGTATTGACCTGTACTCCTGTTGCATACTGATTATTATGTGTATTCACCTGTTCTCATATTTTACACTGATTATTATGTGTATTGACCTGTACTCATATTGTACACTGATTATTATGTGTATTGACCTGTACTCCTATTGTACACTGATTATCATGTGTATTGGCCTGTACTTCTGTTGTACACTGATTATTATGTGTATTGACATGTACTCCTGTTGTACAATGATTATTATGTGTATTTACCTGTACTCCCAATGTACACTGATTATTATGTGCATCGATTTGCACTCCTATTGTACGTACACTGATTATTATATGTATTGACCTTATCTCCTATTGTACACTGATTATTATGTGTATTGGCCTGTACTCCTGTTGTACACTGACTGTTATGTGTATCGACATGTACTCATATTGTACACTGAATATTATGTGTATTGACCTGTACTCCTGTTGCACATTAATTATTAATTGTATTTACATGTACTCCCAATGCACTCTGATTATAATGTGCATTGATTTGCACTCCTATTGTACACTGATTATTATGTGTATTGACCTGTACTCATATTGTACACTGATTATTATGTGTATTGACCTGTACTCCTATTGTACACTGATTATCATGTGTATTGGCCTGTATTTCTATTGTACACTGATTATTATGTGTATTGACCTGTACTCCTATTGTACACTGATTATTATGTGTATTGACCTGTACTTCTATTGTACACTGATTATTGTGTGTATTGACCTGTACTCCTATTGTACTCTGATAATAATGTGTATTGACCTGTACTCCTAATTGTACACTGATTATTATGTGTATTGACCTGTGCTCCTATTGTACACTGATTATTGTGTGTATTGACCTGTACTCCTAATTGTTCACTGATTATTATGTGTATTGACCTGTACTCCTAATTGTACACTGATTATCATGTGATATGTGCTCAACTGATGAAGCTTGGAAACATACAAATTATGGCTCTTGACGAAGTTATTAATTTTATAAAAAACATTGCTAAAATTTAATGTCAGTCGACTTGTTCTCTTATAATAGTTCTATCTTAGATAGCATAAAGGCTTCATTCATAAGCGAATTTTATATTCTAGCATGTTCTATTGATTATATTACAAAAAGACAACACCCGCTCGGTTGCAATGGAAAAGTTACATTTGGATGTGTTTTATCTATCAATTAAATGAATGTAAACATCTTTTATCTAAAAAATCGAGAAAAAAGTGAGAAATTCATGAATAAAATATGAACCTAATTTCCTCGTGGGCTAAATAAAGAAAACAGAGCCCAAGGGTTTTCATTCCAATCGGGATGACGAAGTAGGCAATTGCGTGATGTAAGTTGGTAAATCTTTAACATTCAAAGAGCGAAATTCCATTTACTTCTTGACTGAACGAAACGATACTTTATGGCGAATTCACCTGTTTATGAAAACATTGCACCAGTTTTTGACTAATTTAGATTTTCTAAGATTCATTTAGATAATTTGGAGTTAAGAGAACTTGTCGAAAGGATTCTAATGGCACGTTGTTGGAGTTGTTAAATGAATACAAAAATGTCAAGGTAAAGACAGAGAAAAGGTAAAATAGCATAACAAAAAGAAAAGAAGAACCACAAGGCCACGTTTCACAGACCACAGCGGAGCACACCCACATGATTCGACAAACAACGGAAATAAGACAAAATAACCTAAACAAGCAACATGGGAAAACGAAACACAATACATAAAAAATTAAATAGACCAACAAACTATTCAAGCAGCACACCGAAAACGTTGATACAACACATAGATTGGAGGAGACAAAAATTCTGATTTTTGACGGCTGTATGATGTGGTTATCCTCGTTACGTGAGCACAATCATAGCGCTTATATATAAATACGGAGGTATTTACAGACGTAAAACTGCCGTTAAAGCAAAAAGCCTCCTCACTATAAGATTAGATAAAAATAAGATGCATGTAGTTAAACCGCCCTATCAGAGACAAAAATGTGTAAATTGGTATAAAAATATTGAACATACGGAATACAGGGGTCTAGGGGTACAGTCTTGAAGAGCGCTCTTCATTGAGTCCGGTTGTAATAGTTGGTCGGTGTGTAATGGTTGGAAAGATGCTGGTGCAAAACCGCAGATTGGTCCAGCATCCCATGTATCCGCATTTTGTTCAGAAAGCGTGTGAATACTTGAAATTTCTCAAATCAAAAGGATTTTAACGGCACGTTGTGGCAAAAAAAAAAAAAAAAAAAAAAGCAAACAGCTTAAATCGGGAAATTCAAATTTTTTTGCTCTGAATCTTTATGTGAATATATTTAGCTTACTTTTACTTCAAGTCGCAACTTTTCACAATTTTATTTTAACATCGTATAAGTTTTTGACAGAAACCGGAAGTGGGCGTGAATTAGGAACCAAACTAATAAACGAGAGTAACAAATTAAATTTGTAAAACGCGAACACATATAAGCCAATAAATTTATTAAATTATTTCTAAACGCAAACATGTAGCAGAAAGGAGGTGATCGATCTTCAGAAATATTTGAAAGGAAAAAAGCAAGAAGAAAGAAGTTACACAAAGGGGACAAAGTCAGTATTTTACGTGCATATCCATAAAAATCACAACACGCACAAAATAAATAGAAAAATAAATTAATTAATTAATTAATTAAATTTATAAACAAATAAATAAATAAACAAATAAATAAATTAATAAACAAATAAATAAATAAATAAATAAATAAATAAATAAATAAATAAATAAATAAATAAATAAATTAATAAATAAATTAATTAATTAATTAATTAATTAATTAAAATCAACAGTGCCGAAACAGACTTTGAATGGCCATTTGTACCTCAACCGTACTTAAAGGAATTAATTTCCTAAATATTTTGATTTGCTTTGATAACTTATTAAGACAAATCAAGTCATAATTAATCAGATAATCAAAATAATGACGTACTAACACTTTCGACTTGACTTTTGCATCACTTAAAATTTGTTGCTCTCATATCATACGAAATCATAAAAAAAAAATGACAAAGACATTATTATCAAATATTTTATCTAGCTAATGTCACCGGCGCCTGTGTATTCTACTTTGAAAATTTAAAACTAAAAAATATTCTAAATATTTGCGTAGATTGACTAATTCTCACTGAATAGATATGGTAGACGGATCATATTAAATCCTTGAGATCATTTAGATTTTCATTCCTCCTGTTTAATTTACTGAAATCTTAAATTTCACGTGCATTTCCACGAGGAAAATATTTACCGGACCGATGGAAACTAAGCGAATAAGTTAAATAAACAATCTTACCGTCTATGTTGATTTACTTGCTTCTTTGCAATGCTTTCTTTAACTGTATTATTTTCTTACGCACACCAAACGTGACGAAGTTTGGTTTCTTTTATCCTCTATCTGTATACTGTGGTTTTGACTCCTTAAAACGGAATTTTGAGTCACGTGATATTTTGGTAAATTGCAATTAAAATATTTGTGTGATTTAAAAAATGTACTTTTATGAGGATCAACACTCTCTGTAATTTAAAGATACGCACTTTTTCAAGACCACACATCGTCGCCATGAAAAAAAAACCCCCCAAAATGCCGATGATTTATCCATTTGTACGAAAACTCAAAGTCTTTCAAAAATGATGAAAAATATTAACTAGAAAATGAATAAAATGAGTGAATGAATTAGTAAGTAAATCAAATCAAATAAATAAATAAATAAATAAATAAATTAATTAATTGATTAATAAATAATACCCCTTCCTGGGAAACCAGACTTATACATGTATTTCTTGATTATCAAGAATCCAAATCTATAAGAAGATGACGGATTATCTCTTTTTACAAAGATTAGTTATTAATTTCTTTATTTTATTTTATTACTTATAGGGTTTGTTCATGTCAGACTTCCTTCTTAAAGTAGGCGTGTAAATGGGAGGGAGTGAGGCCCTTGGTCGAACCCTTACATATTTACTCACTTACTTTGGGTAGGAGGTATGACATGAATAAAGCCTATGACGAATTTATCATGCCGATAACCATTTTGTAACGTTTTCTTTGTATTTCTAGGTGTTTGAAAATTTAGTAACCTACTTCGGCGTCAAGGTAGGACAAAACGTGACCGTAATACTGCGACGTCATTGGCTGAAATTAGTACGAGGCGTGATAATGTTATTCATAATGAAAACAGTCAAAGTGAATTCTTAACAAATGAAAGCGAGTGTATTCAACACAGGCTTATATTCGAACACGAAGATAAAAAATGTTTTAACGCACCGTCGTTCATCCGTGAAAACAAACTAAGTGTAACTGAGAGGAAAGTTCACATCAGAAAGGCAAGTAAGAATTTCATAATTACGTACCTTGTATGATGTTTTTAAAGTACAAGTGTGTAGAAAGTATTATTATTCATATTTTCTTTGGTATTACATATCCATGGGTCAAATACGAGAAACGTAATATTACTGTAGTAAGATAGCAAATATGGCTGGCGACGCAACTGGATTGTTTTTCATTGGTTGATGATTGAATTTGGCGAGTTCCTTCTCATTCTTGTTAATTGCTCACAGTATGGATCTTTTGGAAGCTTTTTTTTTTAAATAATGAAGATAAAAGGCGGATATTTTTAAGAGGCCTTCCCCTGGAAATGGCCAAAAATCCTTATTTTGGCTGTTTTTCGTACATATTCTGTTTCCAAATAAAAGATTTGACACCCCCACCCCGACGGACTAGTTACACGTGAAAAAAAATGTGGATCGGCCCATGAGATTTTCATGTAAATTCGAACAATGCGTCGAAATTCGAGTGGGAGGTTTTTTCATCTCTAAGTGCAATGACGCAGAATAATGACAACGGTTTTGGCACAAAAGAAACCACGAAGCAGATCTATCTGAAATCAAAGTCGATTTTACGGTACAACTCACAAAAATCTTAATTCTGTTTTTAAAGCAATTTAACTCTGGTCAGCGCATTGGTCAACAATTTGTCCCTTGCCTCAAATCCATTACGTCACGTCTTAATGTTGTCCTTTTACTGAATCCAATATATATATACATTAAAATTTCTTTCTTATTTCACACATCAAATAAGCTTGGTTCTGGCCAGTTACATTCTTTATTTGCGAGAAAAACAGACATCAACAGTGAGTAAGATTTTAAAATGCATACATAAATTTGTTCATACCAAGCAAAATGATAGCAATAATTCGTTTAAAAAACGTGATTATATCAAATACACCACGATGTTGTTTTCTTTAATTTTTCGATTTTTAAAATTATATGAATTAAATAGATTTAAAATTGATAAAGGAATAGAAATATGAATATGTTGTCGGTTATTCTATTTTCTTTCATAATTATCAATTCATTATTTTACACCATTAAGACAAAAATTTCCTTATCTAGAGAGTCTAGACAACAAAATTATTAAATACTTTCTATTGTTTTTCTGAGTAATTAAAATCTTTAAAAAATGTTATAAATCTTAATCAGAGAAATAATTCACATTTATTTTATTATTTAAATTTCCTGTAAAAATTTGATCCAAAGTTTTCAGTATTTTCGGAAAGCTTGTTTTGGTTTGTTTATTGTATTTTCACCATAATGTTGTATGCCATCTCCCTTTTTTCGTCTTCGTGTATTCGATTACTTTGGTGTGAAATGAAGTCGTACAAAGAATCCAAAAACTAATCAAAACAAAAAGTCATGAAAAATACCCCAAGAGATATACAGTTAAAAGACACATGATATCGGTATTCAAAATGTAATTTACCCGAGAGGATATTTTGTTTGTGATTGTTGGTTTCAAGTTTGCCCCTTGTACATTTCCAATTCGTTTTATTTCTTCAATAGATGTTTTGCTTATTGGTGTAGTGTACGCTTGTTTTGAAAATTCCCTTTCATCAACACTTGACTTGATTCTTAGAATTTATTTACTTATTATCGTATTTTGTATCGACTAATGTCAGAGCATATTGTTTCAAACCAAACTTTTTTTTTTTTTCAACTTTTCGCTATTTTTTTTTTTTTTTTTTTTTTTTTGTGGCTTCTATTTCCAGACAAACACTGAAAAATATGATTATTGCTGCATTGTCAGTCTAAATTATGTTTTTGACATTAAAAAAAAACTTTACAGATGTTCGCGTAGTATAGAATTTCTTCGTTTCATATACCAAGTCCTTTTCAAAGAAGTAAGTTCTTATGTTTTACGATATATCATTGGTCATGTAAAAACCCGATCATCTTTAAGAACAAAAGGCATAATCCCAGTGCAAGCAAAGATGACAACAGCAACATTACATGACCAGCATGGGAATCATGCATTTTACTAAGTATCTTTTAAAATATTCATCCCAACACAAGTTTTGCTGACGTTAGAATTATAGTATGTACTTGAATTTCTCTTACATGGTCATTCAAGTGTCAAGTATCATCCAGATTAGATGCATCACCAAACACATAATTGATCGAGCAAGAACTTGAATTGAGAATATGACAATTTACAAGACGACGACGCCACGGCGAAAATTGTGGAACGTATAAGGGAAAAGTAATACCATGATGTCATTTGTCGTATATCATCATCAGATTATTCTAACAAACTCTTCGAATTACCTTTTAATGCCCGTTTGTGTGGGTACTATTCTCTCATAGTGTTGCTTTTGGAAGGAATAGTGCCCGAGCGTCAGCGAGGGCACTATTTACCTTCTAAAAGCAACACTATGAGAGAATAGTACCCACACAAACGGGCATTAATGGGTTTAGTGCATCACATGACTGTAGAATCAATCAATTAATCAATTGCAATTTACTCGAGATATCAAAGAAAAGTGTTCTTTATTTCCCCCTACTTCGCTTATTGCTATTTACATTCATGCATTGTTCATGACGTCATAATACTTCCTATGGGACGTAACTCTGTTATTGTTATTATCATTAAGAAGTAAACGAAAAAGTTCCTCAATTCCACGTACATGTTCTCACAATTCCTTTTAAATTACCTGGTAAAACTATATCAATTGATAGAATAGTACCGCTAGCTTTTTCCTCGCGACGATTACACGTGACCACTGAAGCGTTTTAAGATATCACTGAGTAGCATTCTGTCATGTGATTTTCATAAAGAAAAAAATATGGTTATTTACTTCAAAATATTTGAATTAAAACGCAGAAATGGCTTTAGTTGAATTTAAAAAATCATAACATTCTGAAATATTGAATAGGGAATATTAAACTACATTCCGATTTTTCAGGAGGGGGGGGGGGGTTGTTGAGAAGCAGAACTATCTATTTTTACAATTTTAACCTACAAATACGTTCAACGCTTTTGCTGCTCAGCGCATTTTTATATCTTAAACATATTTCCAATAAGAATTACTTTTAGAAATATTTTAAACAAACGATTAGACAATAAAAAAAAGTATATACACGTATATTTCTTGTAACTTGAATTGTGTAAATTATTAAAAAATGTCAAAGTAGGAAAAAGACCGTTAGACGATGTTTTTTTTTATCTCGGAATTGCAATCAATTGTTTATACTACACTTAACTTTCCTTAATAACACTTTCATTCGCAAAATTTTACACTTTTTGGTAAGAAACAGGTACTGGGAGGTCTGGAGAAGAACCCAAATACATTTATCCATATTTACGGTGTCCCTACATGCATTAGTAAATTCAATTTATGTCAACATGTAAAATTTGCAAAACTGGTCTCTATACTAGTTCATTGTTACTCTACTGTTCATTTTCTATACCATAATCATGTCGTTAGTTTTAATTTTGTTTTGCATTGTTCACTTTGTTACTTGTATTTTGATGTATGCCAACATGTTTGGTGATATCAATAAATAATTGAATTGAAATGTACGTATGATATTGATTTCGTAGTGTTTCGTACATGTATGTTTATCGGGAAAGGGCATCCGTTTGTTACTGAAAAAAAAATGAAGAAAAAAATAAAAGAAATGTTGTCTGAAAATAGAGATAGTTGCTATGACGTTCACATAGATAAATTGGAGTTCGTGCCCCCTCCCTCCCCGATTCGGATACACAAGTCTTAACCCCCCACCCCCTCCCCGCTCCAAATTTCCTAAAATCTGTCCTTGGATAATCATCATGGTAATCAAAAGAAAGTTTCTTTTTTAATTTATCCATTAAAGAAAGAGTCTCCCTGAAAAAAAGTATTGAAAACGTAAAACAACGGGGTCTAGAAAGAGGAACCAGACTTGTCAGAATGACAACATAGCTCGCCGGTGGCAACCATATGTAAATTGCAACAACAACAATAAAAAAGGTCTTATCACAAGGAATGCACATGTGAAATATCAAAGCCCTATCACTAACCATTCAAAAAATATGGCCAAGGTTAAAGTTTTTCAAAAGTAGGTCAATCATCTCCAAGGTCAAGGTCACAAGGTCAAAAATTTTGGTTTCCATGGAAAGGTCTTGTCACAAGGAATACACATGTGAAATATCAAAGCCCTATCACTTACCATTCCAAAAATATGGCCAAGGTTAAAGTTTTTCAAAAGTAGGTCAATCATCTCCAAGGTCAAGGTCACAAGGTCAAAAATTTTGGTATCCATGGAAACGTCTTGTCACAAGGAATACACATGTGAAATATCAAAGCCCTATCACTTACCATTCCAAAAATATGACCAAGGTAAAAGTTTTTCAAAAGTAGGTCAATCTCCAAGGTCGAGGTCACAAGGTCAAAAATTTTGGTATCCATGGAAAGGTCTTGTCACAAGGAATACACATGTGAAATATCAAAGCCCTATCACTTACCATTCCAAAAATATGGCCAAGGTTAAAGTTTTTCAAAAGTAGGTCAATCTCCAAGGTCAAGGTCACAAGGTCAAAAATTTTGGTATCCATGGAAAGGTCTTGTCACAAGGAATACACATGTGAAATATCAAAGCCCTATCACTTACCATTCCAAAAATATGGCCAAGGTTAAAGTTTTTCAAAAGAAGGTCAATATCCAAGGTCAAGGTCACAAGGTCAAAAATTTTGGTATCCATGGAAAGGTCTTGTCACAAGGAATGCACATGTGAAATATGAAAGCCCAATCTGTATTGGTTTAAAAGTTATAAGCAAGGTTAAAGTTTTTGTGCACGCGCACGCAGACGCAGACGCAGACGCAGACGCCGACGCCGGGGGTATGACAATAGCTCTCCGGACATTCGTCCCGGCGAGCTAAAAAAGGAGCCATAAAAAGTTTTATTTGAAAATATGCAGTAACGACCCTAATATTGTCGATTTTTTAATAATTAAATCTCCATATACTTCTACTGTAAAAACTCAATACATTGTAGGTGGCGCCAGTGAAATGAATTAGAGCTGCGCACCCCAAATTCAAAATGACGTTTTAAATGAGAATGTATACTTTCATATGAAAAGAAAGATTTTGCATTCCAAAATTTTGTAAAATTAATTAATTTTCAGGGACACCGTCCCTTTAAATTTGACCAGTGCTAGGTAAATGTACGGTTTAAAATGCTTCAGTGGTCACGTGTAATCACCGTGAGGAAAAACTAGCGGTACTTTCTTATCGATTGATATAGTTTTACCAGGTAATTTAAAAGGAATTGTGAGAACATGTACGTGGAATTGAGGAACTTTTTCGTTTACTTCTTAATGATAATAACAATAAGCAAAAAGCAATAGTGCCCGGGTGCCGGGCACTATTCTCTCATAGTCCCCGCGTGCTTAACCAATGACATTCCTAGGATTTATCATGTGATGCACTAATGAACAATAAAGTTGTACAGAGAAGCAATGACGTGATACACTGAATACCCCTTAACGATATTGTCACTCAAGAAACCATGTTACCATTAAACTAATTTTGCACTGAATTAAATCAGCAATATTATAGGCTAGTAACAACTTAAACTGTCTTTTTAGAAATGAAAACACTGATTATTGAATGCGTGGTTTTATTGGAGATGATGGTGTACATCAGCTATGCTAGTACAAACATAAGTATAGCGAAAGATCTGCTAAACATACAGCAAAAACTGCAAGATATGGAAGGAGGTATGTTACAAAAGTTTAAATTTCTTGAATGCAATAAAAGCTTTGAACAAGATTTTTATGATGATGGGCAACTTATGGCTAGATATCAAAACGACTCGATAATCAAATGGATAAATTCTAATTGTCCATCGTCATTTAAAAGAAATGACTGTCTTACTACTGGTGTTCATGGGTGTATAATTCTGGTCGTTCACGTTTAAATTCTCGGACAATTTACACGTGCCATCCAGAATTATACACCCATGAACACCAAAATTAAGTCAGTAATTTCCTCATTTCCTACATTTATATATATGAATATTCTTTACCTTATGTTCTTCTCCCTCATCTGGTAAAATGGTGTAAAACAGGGATATCAAGTCATTGCAACTGAAGAGAAGAAGAAGAGGTGCTTGAATAATGCTTTATTATCTTCTGCTCCTATAGAAATCTCAGTCACCAATGAGACACCGTCATTCCATTCTCAGTTTGTACTACCTGAAGACGAGGAGAACATCCTAAAACAAATAAAGAGGAGCAAACTTGTTCGACGAGTACTTAAGGAGATAAAGAAAAGGTCTGTGAGGACAAGATTTTACCAGCTGGCAATTTTAGATTTTAGCAAGACACTTGTTCTTTAATATTCTTTACCAATTCAGACGAATATGCTGATTCAAAAATGACTATTTTGGACATAATAATTTTCATACTTTTTGGCCATATAACATTGTTTAGACTAAGGATCACTGACGAGGGTTTAATTAGTACCCCAAACGTGCATGTCTGGTCCATGCTGTAAATTTATCAGGTTTTAAATGATGCTATTGAATTTAAAGACCTTTAACATTTTTGCATACGTATATTCCTTTATCTTCCATTTTGATTTCTTACACTTAAAATGTTCTCTATTTAGTATCAATAAAAACATATAAAGTAGTGTTTATAAATTATGCTAAGAAAAAAGGAACTATGGTTCTCAAAATCCATTCAGACATAGTCGAAAATATTGAAGAACTCTCGATGATACTATTAGTTTAACATAAACATGCTTTTCAGAACGGGGATGGCAATCAAACAGATTCTTAACGACGTTGATTTGGTTAAGGAGCTCAAAGAGATATTTTCAAAGACAAATCAAGTTTCTCCCGAAAAATGCTCCAAGAATAGTCAATACAGAACTTACGACGGATCATGTAATAATCTGGCAAACCCCACGTGGGGAATGGCGGGACAAACACAACTCAGAATGATGCCAGCGGAGTATAATGATGGTAAGCTTCGTGAAGTTATCTTTTCGTTGCAGTCATTGTTGTCAATTTGTTGATAAAGGTTACTGTATTACTCAGTTTCTTTTGTTTTAATTAGAAAAAAAGACAAAGAACAGACCCAAACAGACAACACAAAACAAACAAAATTTAAGAATTAACAGCCGATAATTTGTATGATTGCGCACATTTTTATCTTCATTATTCTATCTATTCTTTTAAATCATTGGCTAGTTTTTATTGAATAAGAAAAAGGGGGATCTCCAATAACACTCGGTTGAAGCACCCAAAGCAGAACTTCAAAACACCCAATGCCAAAACGCAAAGTAGACACCCACAGAAAACAAAGGAGGGGATCTCCAACAACACTCGGTTGAAGCACCCACAGCAAAACCCCAAAACCCCCAATGCAAAAACACAAAGCAGACAAGCACAAAGAGACGCGTAAGGGACAGGAACGTCAACGCACAACACAGAAGCATAAAACATAAAGGTCTACACATAAACCAACGAGACTAATGGGCAGCCGGTGCCGACTTAGGACGGCCATCTACCACGGAAATAGCAGAATGTATGGTTATCCTGGATTACGTGCGCACAACCCTCCCACTTTTCCGATTACCCAGAAAGAGACGCAAAACAAAAGGGACAAGGAACACCGACGCACACCACAGAAACATGAAACATAAAAGACCACAAATAAACCAACGAGACCAATATTTGTGGTCAATTCGTAAGCCTTAACTTTAGCATTGTTTCAACTGGAAATAGTACAGTTTGTTTATTTGTTGTTTTCGTTCTCAAGTAGATTACTTTTGTTTTTGTAGGTATTTCGGAGCCAAGAATTCTAGGAAATGACGGGAATCCACTACCAAGTCCAAGAATGGTGTCCAATATAGTACACAGGGAGGGCAAGAAAAGACAAATGTCAAAGACCAGCTCTGTGATGGTCATGCAGTGGGGACAATTCCTGGACCATGACATTGTTGCGACTCCTTTAGTCCGCAGTAAGATTTCATATTAAAGTATTTTCGTCACTGGTGAAACAAAATATTTAATATGCTTATTACTTATTTTCATAATTCAATATCTAGACTGCTTCATGACCCATGTCGGTATTTTGATTTTTGAGAATGCTCATGAGTGAAGATTTCTTTTTCTATTTATTACCTGCTCGAAAATACAGAAAAAAAATGTGCAGAAAAACATTCACAATAAGAGGCATCACTGAATTATCTACGTTTGAAGTACCTGTAAAACGAAACATTTTGATTTTTGGGGCAATTGATCATGAGATGACTTCAGTCAGCAGTGTATGAACTGTTCTTCGTATGCACAATGATTTTTGTATCCTTTTACATAGTTTTTGTGTTTCCTATTGCCCTAAGTATTACAGTCTGGTGTGTAGTTGTAAGCATACAGTGAGGGTCATTCTTGCTTTTGCACAATTTGAGCGTCTCGGAAGACTATAAGATAGAAGATGACCGTCCAGCGTCTAAAGTCGACAACACTTGAACATTGGTCTTCCCCTATTCATGTACTGTAATGAGTTAAAGAAGAAATGTTTCATGTGATTGTTTGTTGGACCGTTCTCTATGTTTTGCTGTGTTTCCAATGTTGTTCGTTGAAGTTGCTCTGTCGGATTTTCTTTGTTTCATCCGGCGTGTGTGTTCCACTGAAGTCGGCGCCGATTTGTCTTGCTGGAGATCCCGTCCATATACTTAGAACGAAAACTATTAAGAGACCTCACTGGTGTCCCCTCTTCTAATTTCTGTATTTTAGTCCTTTTTCACGAAAAAGCAAGAGCCTCTAAAATTCATGTAAGGTCTAGATAAAAGCGTATTTCTATGAAATATTTTACCTATAACTAATAACATATTTATGGAGGGGTGTTTTCGAACCTCCTTAAATAAACATCAAAGAAGTACCTAACCGTTATGCAGTCTCAAAGTCGAGAAGGCAAGGCAAAATCGTGATAATTCCCATCGAAACGGTTTTATAATAGATTTTAGATAAAACGTTCAATTCATTGTTGATCAAATCAGAGTAAAAGGTGGCTTTTAAATAATTTCTGAATACATTGTTTCTTCAATGTCTTAACAATAGTTCAAAATGAAGATTCATTCATTCAGATCTTTAATGCAGGCAGGTACTTTGAATGATTCATACTTCATGTAACAATTATTTTTCTCTCTAAAAGATGACGATGGAAGCCCATTGGTATGTTGTGGTAATACGACAACAACGTTAGGTGATGACGATAGGTAAGTGATAAATGTTTCACCACTTGTTGAGTGTCAATGCTGGTGGATCAGGCGTCCCCGAGGGCACATGTGGTCAAGTCCGATCAACTTCGATTGATCGTTTCTTTAAACGCATTCGAAAATTTCTGTTCAGAAAGTTTTGAAAAGTGGGTGCTAAAGCTTAATACCCAACCCATCCTGCTCCGTCTTTCGGTAATTTTTGGACATAACTTTCACAGTCCTTTGACCATATTTCATTGCTTGAATTGAGGATCACTGACAAGGGAGTACTCGAAACTGTACATTTATGGTCCACTGCTGCACATTTATCTGTTATTAAATGATGCTATGAATTTGAAGACGTGTAGTATTCATACTTTACCGAGACTCACAAGCTTGGTCAAGTCAACAGAATTCATATAATTTTGTGTATTACCATCGTGCTGTGTAAACTAACCTTTTCACGTCCTCTCTGCTTTCCAGAACAAGCAAATGACGTCATTCCGCTCCAAAATGTAGCGTGCATCTTCAAATATTACGTCATTTGATTGTTATGATGGACAAAAGTGAACCGATATTATCGTAAAAGGGTCTATTTCATTTTCATCTCTTAATATAGTCTCGAGAAATCTTTATGATTTTACTTTGATCACTTCTCTCTCCTCAGTGATGATTGTTTTTCCATTGAGATACCTTCTGATGACCCCCATTTCCAAGGAACTTGTATGCCAATGGCGAGGTCAGCTAGTGGAGTAGGGCCTGACACCGATATAAGTATGTGTTTATCTTCCAATATTGCCTATAGAAAATTTCACAAAATATGTTAAACGTTAAAAGCACTTGTCAGGTTTAAAATAAAAGTCGTAAGAAGTAGATGGAATTAGAAATAGGTGAAAAACATGAATTTATGAAATACAAAAGACTTTAAGACTGCGTTTTATTTGAGATTGTAGATGCCTTTGAAATAAAATTAAAATTTTCCATGAATTTTAAGATCATTTTACCATGAAAGGTACATATCAGATTGTCAGCAGATGCCGAACAGTTTAATACGCGGTACAATCCGTCGCTATTCTTTAAGATAAGCTTTATTGGAGTATTCTGTTTGTTTGGCATCATTTTTTTTTCGGTAATTGTTCCATCAAAACAATCAAATACCAGCTTGAGATGGAAGGTCTTTTGTTTTATAACATTGTGATAATAGAGGACAAAGAAGATACCTTCCCCTGGCTTGACGGCACCTGGTGTTCCCAGACAACCGTCATACGGCATTTACATATCACAGCTTATCCGGTACGCTTGAGCGTGCACTAATATTTTGGATTTTCATAGTATAGATTTACATATAAACAAGAAAATTTTAGGTCAAAGTTTCCGCTTTCATAAACTAGTAAAGACATTTTGGAAATTCTTAAGACTTGTACTCTGACTGACTGTGACGACGGGACTCCATGACGGGCCCTATCCAAACCTTTTACAAATAGAGAAGACAGGGCCCCGACCACCTGTCCTCTCTGAATGTCAGCCGGACTCCTCGGGTGATACATGAGCTCGCTACAGCCGTCAGAGCACGGACTGCATTTCTTACGCCCCGACCCCTTTTTTTATATATATTTACATTTTCATCTGTGTTGCTGGGGCCAATGTGTTGTGCTGCCTTGTTTGTATGGTCATCGTACAGTAAGAAGGTTATTTTACACAACAAATGTACGTTCTTCAAGACCTTTGGGTAACCGGAAAAGTGGGAGGGTTGTGCGCACGTAATCCAGGATAGCCACACCATCTGCTACTAACATGGCTGATGGCCGTCCTAAGTCGACAACGATTGCCCATGGGTCTTGTTGGTTTATGTGTGGTCTTTTGTGTTCGATGTTTGATGTCTTGTTTGCTGTTCATTGTTTCTTGCTGTGTGTGTCTCCTCTGTGTTTTCGCTTGAGGTGTTTTGTGTTTTGCTGTTGGTGCTGCTACCGAATATTCTTTGAGATCCCCTCCTCTCTTCTCTACTTTGATCTGCGCCACGTAATAATCGAATCTTAAGCAAAATTATGACTATCATCACTATTTATGTTAGGATTGTTACACATTTACGAATTTTAGACAATTTTGGCATTAAAGATAAAACATTTTGGTGTTTGTTCTCTTGAAAGCTGTTAGACAACAACAACAGCTTACATCGATGCTTCAAGTGTATATGGATCCAGCAAGGAAGCTATGAAGAAACTGAAGGGTAAAAAAGGTAGGCTTAGTACATGTAATATAGCTTATTCACAAAAATACGAGAGAGACCAGCTATACTTTAGTTTTCTTTGTAATCATCCAATCTTCCTTATTTCTTTCGTATTTATTTTTTCTCGAGTTAAATCTTGAGGAGGAACCAATTCTATCCATGCTTTTAACGGATTTTATTTTCTATCAAAGGCTTAATGAAAACTTCGAAATTTAATCTCCTACCACGAAATGAGAACCGAACATGCCTCTTGAAAACAGATGAAAAAGATTTTTGTCAGCTTGCAGGTAAGTTAATAAATATGTTTATCTTGTCCTTTTCGAGAATTTAGAAATCCATCAAATATCTAAAACTTTTGAAATCGGTTCTAGAAATTATAAATGAATAAGTTAATACGGATATTACATTGTGACTGTCAGAAAAGGCATTCGAAATTTTCTGTTATCAAAATTTCTTGAAATTTCTAAAATGGGGTCCTGTAGCATCATATCCCAACCATCCTGCCTCATCTTTCGATACATTTTTTGACATAATAACTTTCACACTCTTTGGTCATATAACATTGTTTAGATCGAGGAGCACTGACGAGGCTTAAGTACCCAAAACGTACATGTCTGGTTCATGCTGAAAATGTATCAGTTCTTAAATGATGCTATTGAATTTGAAGACGTTTAACATTCAAAGCATATGTACAAACAAACTTGAAATTATACAACGCGTTTGTGTTTCGTTCACCTTTTTCCAAATAAATGAATATGTACATACTGAGATTTTTTGCATGATAGTAAAACACTGGCAACATGCATCTCAGATATTTTTTTTTTGATTCATTTCTGATGACAAGATTATCAAGCTGTTTTGTTTAATTCAATGAAATAGGTATAACAGACTAGCCTTTGCTCCATTTA
This sequence comes from Pinctada imbricata, assembly GCA_033119305.1. Lineage (NCBI taxonomy): Eukaryota > Metazoa > Mollusca > Bivalvia > Pterioida > Pteriidae > Pinctada > Pinctada imbricata. Next base: position 20,410,140 of record VSWD01000008.1, on the reverse strand, counting down.
AATGTAGAATCTAGAGAAACATTGATATGAATAATTAATCATTTATTTTATGTTGTGGACTATATCAAGAGTGTAGATAAAGCTATCTTACTGTATCTTACCATATTTCTTCCATGCTCATAGTGATCTAGTCTAAATATTTTGCTAAAACTGTCATGAAGACTTAACGATCGAAAGTGAAAAAAGTCTCGGAAACTCACGACTTTGGACCTTTTTTCTGAATGGTTGTTACGCTGAAATATAAATAAGAAGATTGTCTTTATAATTCCTTGATTAAAATAAATTGTGTTTCAGTCCATGTGTACAATACCTTATGCATAGATACCGATTTTTCTTCTTGTAACAGATTGTCATTCTTTTCATTCAAGGTGACGAACGGGTAAATGTAAATCCATCTTTAGGATCCCTACATACCCTTTTTGTCAGAGAACACAACAGGATAGCAAAGATGTTGGCAAAATCAAATCCTGACTGGAAGACCTACGTGGTATTTCAAGAAACAAGAAGAATTATAGGAGCTATACTGCAGCATATCACATACAATGAATACCTACCAATTATTCTTGGCGACAACATCATGCAAGCTCACGATCTTTCAGTTACACAGAACGGATATGACGTTGAAATGTATGACGAGAAAGTAAATGCCGGAATCTCAAACGTATTTTCAACTGCCGCTTTTAGATTTGGACACAGTTCTATTCCAAATACGCAAGGGTTTAAACGACGGATCCGGTAAACTTAGTGATTTGCCATTAGAAGATACCTTCCATCAGCCATTTTTCTTACAGCAAAGGAAGGGAAAGGGATTCAAAGAAAATACAAAATGGCTATGCTCGGATACTCAACCAAAGACTGACAGGTATTGCTGAATGCTTCTCAATTAGAACACAAAGTTTTCCAATCGCATGATTTTGTAGAACAAGGTCACAAATCATTGCAGAAAAAAAATATATATCAAACTTAACCTGACATCACTCGATACATAGTTGTATAGTGCAACTTATTATTTTTCAAATTGTATATGTACCGATCGCACTGGGTTTGTGGTTGTTAACCATGTAGTCTTGAACCTAAAAATAGCAAATCTTGCGCAAATATTGTACACATTTCGAATCCTGGAACATCATACTGAAGCGCTTTTATCGATTATAAAAAAGAATGTCATAAAAAATTGAATTTTTTTCAGATCGTTTGTTCCTGCCGTCCAAGACCTTCTGTTTTTGAAGAGCAATTTCTCTCTAGACCTAGTCTCACTGAATATCAACAGAGGACGAGACCATGGACTGCCATCTTACAATTCTTGGAGGAATTATTGCGGTCTCAAAGTTGCTAAAAACTTTAACCAGTTGTGCGATCATGACAAAGGCACTAGACGAAGACTGAAAAAGGCATATGAGTATGAATCACGTATATCACTGAATTATCTATACCTACCATAATTATCAAGGCAAAAAAGAAAAGAACCCGTTTCTGAATTCAAATTGAAGAATAAATTTTACCATCGGAAAAGAAAATCTTCCATATGAGTTTACGAATTTTCATGTCTAATTTGAATATCTTATGGTATAGTAGTGCTTTTGGCGAGGTTGTTTTGTGGCAAAATAGTTCGAATAGAAATAGAAAAGTTAGTGTTGTAAGATCATAATTTACCTGTCAACTTTCAACCATTTGACAAGTACTCATTTAATATAATTATTAGAATCTCTAATTCTTTTTCATTTTAAAAAATATGTACATTTGATACAAATGTATGTGTCTATGGCGATTTCTGCTTTCAGAAATGTAGATGACATAGATATTTATAGCGGTGGTATATCTGAGAAAAGTATGCCGGGTGCAGAAGTTGGTCCTTTATTTGGATGCCTGCTTGCTGAGCAGTTTAGAAAACTAAAGTTTGGAGATCGATTTTGGTATGACAGACAGAACGATCAAATAGGATTTACAGAAGGTATTTCATCTTAAGGTAGTCGACCCATTACTAAAGAATGGATAGTGAGCATTTATTTGTTCTTAAATGATGCTATTCGATTTGAAGACGTTTACATTTATACCACTTGGTGAGTGTCACTGCTGGTGGACCAAGAGTCCCAGAGGGCACATGTAGCCAAGTTCGATCAATTTCGGTTGATCGTTTCTTCAACGCAATCACAATTTCTGTTATCAAAATTTCTTGAAATTTCTAAAAAGTGGGTCCTGTAGCATCATATCCCACCCATCCTGCTACGTTTTTCGGTACCCTTTTTCGACATAGTAACTTTCATACTTTTTGGCATATTACATTGTTTAGATTTAGGATTTAGGATCACTGATGAGGGTTAAGTACCAGAAACGTGCATGTCTGGTCCACGTTGCCAATTTATTTGTTCTTAAATGATGCTATTCGATTTGAAGACGTTTACATTTATACCACTTGGTGAGTGTCACTGCTGGTGGACCAAGAGTCCCCGAGGGCACATGTAGCCAAGTTCGATCAATTTCGGTTGATCGTTTCTTCAACGCAATCACAATTTCTGTTATCAAAATTTCTTGAAATTTCTAAAAAGTGGGTCCTGTAGCATCATATCCCACCCATCCTGCTACGTTTTTCGGTACCCTTTTTCGACATAGTAACTTTCATACTTTTTGGCATATTACATTGTTTAGATTTAGGATTTAGGATCACTGATGAGGGTTAAGTACCCGAAACGTGCATGTCTGGTCTACGTTGCCTATTTATTTGTTCTTAAATGATGCTATTCGATTTGAAGACGTTTACATTTATACCACTTGGTGAGTGTCACTGCTGGTGGACCAAGAAACCCCGAGGACACATGTAGCCAAGTTCGATCAATTTCGGTTGATCGTTTCTTCAACGCAATCACAATTTCTGTTATCAAAATTTCTTGAAATTTCTAAAAAGTGGGTCCTGTAGCATCATATCCCACCCATCCTGCTACGTTTTTCGGTACCCTTTTTCGACATAGTAACTTTCATACTTTTTGGCATATTACATTGTTTAGATTTAGGATTTAGGATCACTGATGAGGGTTAAGTACCAGAAACGTGCATGTCTGGTCCACGTTGCCAATTTATTTGTTCTTAAATGATGCTATTCGATTTGAAGACGTTTACATTTATACCACTTGGTGAGTGTCACTGCTGGTGGACCAAGAGTCCACGAGGGCACATGTAGCCAAGTTCGATCAATTTCGGTTGATCGTTTCTTCAACGCAATCACAATTTCTGTTATCAAAATTTCTTGAAATTTCTAAAAAGTGGGTCCTGTAGCATCATATCCCACCCATCCTGCTACGTTTTTCGGTACCCTTTTTCGACATAGTAACTTTCATACTTTTTGGCATATTACATTGTTTAGATTTAGGATTTAGGATCACTGATGAGGGTTAAGTACCCGAAACGTGCATGTCTGGTCTACGTTGCCTATTCATTTGTTCTTAAATGATGCTATTCGATTTGAAGACGTTTACATTTATACCACTTGGTGAGTGTCACTGCTGGTGGACCAAGAAACCCCGAGGACACATGTAGCCAAGTTCGATCAATTTCGGTTGATCGTTTCTTCAACGCAATCACAATTTCTGTTATCAAAATTTCTTGAAATTTCTAAAAAGTGGGTCCTGTAGCATCATATCCCACCCATCCTGCTACGTTTTTCGGTACCCTTTTTCGACATAGTAACTTTCATACTTTTTGGATTTAGGATCACTGATGAGGGTTAAGTACCCGAAACGTGCATGTCTGGTCTACGTTGCCAATTTATTTGTTCTTAAATGATGCTATTCGATTTGAAGACGTTTACATGTACCTTGTCAATCACATTACAATTTGTTACATCGATGTAACAAAAGTTGACACCTATGTAACAAGAGTTGACGGCCGTGTGAGTAGGGGATTCACAAAAAAGTGGCATAATATTTTATGAATTTTAATTTTTCGAAAAAAAGAAAAAAAAAACTCATTGGTGTATCTATTTTTGGAAAGGTCTTTCCGCGACGGTCATTTCGAAATTTATTTGAATAAAATCGGACTAGAAACAAAAAAGATCTTTGATGGCAAAGAAAAAATGTGTGTAAATTTAATAATAAGCATTAAATTGGAGTATTGTTGACGTGTTTGGTATCAAATGAATTAGAATGAAGTCCTGCAAGTAAATACAAAAAATGAATTTACAATTTCTATTTTACAGCTGAGTTTGTCGGCACATCAAAAAGTTTACCGATCGTTGCCGAGTATCAGTATCTGTTCTCAAAATTTCTGCTGCGTCTTTCGGTACATTTTGGACAAAATAACCTTCACACTCTTTGGCTACATTGTTTAGATTGAGGATCACTGACGAGGGTAAAAGACACGAATAGTGCATGTCTGGTCCATGCTGCCAATTTATCTGTTCTTAAATGATGCTATTGAATTTGAAGACGTTTAAAATTTGTACCACTTGGTGAGTGTCACTGCTGGTGAAACAAGAGTCCCCGATGACACAAGTTCGATCAACTTCGGATGATTGTTTCTTCAACGCATTTGAAAATTTCTGTTCTCAAAATTTCTTGAAATTTTTAAATCGTGGTCCATGTAACATCATTCATGCGTCTTTCGATACAGTTGTAGACAAAATAACTTTCACACTCTTTGGTCATATTACATTGTTTAGATTGAGGATCACTGATGAGGGTTAAGTACCCGAAACGTGAATGTCTGGTCCATGCTGCAAATTTTATATGTTCTTAATAGACATTTTTCATGTTCGCGGGCTTCGGACTTCGAACACCGCACTTAAGACGTTTAACATTGGATAGTACTATGTCACAAACGTAAATCGTTAATGTTGTCCCAATTAACCTAGATTAAATTTTGTGAGAATGTGTGAATATACATATTTAAAGCTCTCCATGGTCATTTCATCTATTATGTGTTCAGATTTTACTTTTTTAATTGCACCCGATTTCTTTAAGGGCTAAGTCTGAAGTACGTCATGTTGAAAAATGTCCAATAATACGGAAGTGTTCCAACTCTACACCTTCTTGAAGAAAATTTCAAACCACTTTTAATGCACCAGACACGTGTTTAGGATATTTTAAAAATCCTCATCAGTGATGCTTCCATCCAAAGTGATTTTCATAAGCCACCAAAATTCATTTCAAATGACGGTATTCAATTTGAAGACGTTAAACATACCATTATCATATCATTAATCGTCGACAAAAACGTAATTTGGAGCGGAAGAAAGCAGTTATGGGTTTACTAACTTTACACAAAATGGCAGTATGTTTAAGCGTTGATAAAGGCTTTGATAAATGAAGACTGATTTTGTTATACCAGTACGAAAAAAGAAGAAACAATTGTAATTTCGTTTAAAGTTTGGACCTATACACGCAACAGAGTATGTAACTTTGGATATTTCATAGTCTGCATTTTATGTCGACATAATTAACAAAATTAGAAGGATCAAAAGCAGACGGCATAACCATCGAAAATGTGTCAGAATCATCAAACGCCTTTAATACCGTGGATATGATCATAGTGTAACCAGACGGATACTCCGCATGGTAGTGATGATGGTACTGGACCAATCTACAGCCTTGTACCAGCGCATTCTTAAGATTTACACTCTGACTGACTGTGACGACAGGACTCCAAGACGGGTCCTGTCCAAACCTCTCTAGAGAGGACAGGACCCCTACCACCTGTCCTCTCTGATTGTCGGTCCTCGGGTGATAACATGCATGAGCTAGCTACAGCCAGCAGAGCATGGACTGCATTTCGTACGCCCCTTTTTTACATACATCTACATATTCATCTTGTTGCTTGGGCCCTTCGTTGTGCTGTCTTGTTTGTACATGTATGGTCATCTTACAGTGAGGAGGTCATTTTACACGACAATTGTGCGTTCTTTGAGCCCTTTTGGTAACCGGACTTTGAGGGTTGTGCACACCCAATCCGGATAACCACACAGTCTGCTACTAACTAACGTAACAGATGGCCGTCTTAAGTCTGCACCAATTGCCCATGGGTATCCGTTGGTTTATGTGTGGTCTTTTGTGTTTAATGTTTGATGTCGTATTTGCTGTTCCTTGTCCCTTTTGTGTCGCTTCACGTGTGTGTCATCTCTGTGAATTAACTTGAGGTGTTTTGGTATGTTGCTGTTGGTGCTGCAACCGAGTCTTGTTAGAGATCCCATTTTCTTATGAAAATGTTTTATAGCTCACTACAGTAGGCAGAGTACGTACTGTATTTGGTACGCCACCCTTTTTTATATCATTTTACATATTCATCTGTGTTTATTTGACCCCTACGTTTTGATGTCTTTGTTTATGTGGTCATTCCTCCAATTATATTTTGGTCATCGATTTTATTTTATTTATCGACTCTACAGGAAATTTGGATCCGCGCACTCTCTTCAAAGAAATTGCACAAATTTAAATCAAGAATAATAAAACCAGAGTGCGCTACTGAGATGAATTTTGGCTGAAAATCACTTTGGCTGGAAGTATCACTGATAAGGATTTAATATCCGAAACACGTGCCTGGTGCATTTAAATTGGTTTGAAATTTTCTTCAAGAAGGTAAAGAGTTGGAACAATTCCGTATTATTGTCCACTCGGTGGTTTTCGCATCGGATGTTTTGTCTGTGGGTCTGATTGGCGATCTCCTCTTTTCTTTCATGAAAGTATAATAAGAACTTCAATTGATTGTTAACTGAAAAAAAATCCTATGCTTCGATAGCTGAACTATGTTTATGGTGCGAGCTTTAAGAACGATTCATTTTGTATTTCGTTTCCATTCTTATTTCAGGGCAACTGAATAGCATTAAGAAAATGACTCTATCAAAGATTGTCTGTGAAAACCTCGGAATAAGAAAGATTCAAAGAAATGCATTCAAAGTTGTTTCGAGGTAAGCATATTGAAAGATTATGCTCTGTTATCAATTGGTATTCTTTTTAAAGACGTATGCCTTTTCAAGCATTTTGAGTATTTTCTACGGGTTTTTTTTTTGACATTGTAAATGTCTTTCCCTCTACAATGGGGTCCTTTTGGAGATTGTATCTATTTCCGAAGTTATATCGTATAACTTATCGATGCTGTTTTGTTTTTTTTTCTGACTAGTAAATTTGATTTAGAAATTGAATAAACAATACCAAATAATTTTAGGATGAATGTATTTGATCCAATGTCATGTTTCCAAGTAATTCGTAAGTATTTCATGTAGAAGTAGAGCTTTCAAGCTTCTGGGAAAGTGAAGAACAGGAAATAGATATGTAGATATATAAATATTGGAGGTATATGATTCTGTCTCTCCTTCTTGAGAGGGAGAGAGTTCATTCCTGTGATTACTTTAGTTTTCCTCCTTCAATGTATTGTTGCATAAACGGTTCAAAGTCCCTTTATATTCGTCTTGTGTCAATGTGTTTTTCATACCATCTTTTTTGCTCTCTCTCTCTTTTTTTGCTATAAGTATACAAGTAAGAAATCTGTTGGTGGAATTGACATTGAAAAAAGAATTATTTTTGTTTGCAGAGATGGATTAGTGATATATTGTACCCTCCCCCGCATTTAAGATCGTTGACATATTGGCTTTGTTCCGTCTGTCTGTCTGTTATGTTGTTTCCGTGTGTGTCCAAACCTTTCGCATATTTGTGTTATGCAACAATGTATTGAAATAGAAAACTAAGGCAATCCAAGGATGCTGTCGTGGCACAATATTTAACAACACCCTTCATAATTATTATTATAATTTAAATATACTTTATTCTTAGTGATAACAAAGAAGTGGAATGTAATTCCTTGCCAGACTTGAAAATACAGAGATGGACATCAACTACACTGGCTACAATTGACGACAATGAGGATATTGATACCTAAAAAGGAGATGGTCATCAATGGTGTCATAATAATGTTGAACTGATATGAATGGAGTTTGAGCTATTTATTTGTTATTCATTCATTTTTCGTTAAGGGTTGTGTGTTTTAAGCCCGATTCACGTATTTATTTTTAGCGTTTACGAGCAAGAAATAACGAATGATCAGTATATGTAAATCAAATAAATCCCCTGTATATAAAGCTTACGCTGTGAACTTTTAATTTCATTACGAAAGGAATATGAAAATAAATGAAGATAAAAATTTGGAAGATATACAAAGTATGAAGCAAACGAAACAAAAGAGATGTATTTCGCTCAGTGCACAAAGCAAATAATAATCTCAGAAATGCTAGGTAGTAACATAACTAATTTTGTAAATGACATAAATTCGATTGTAACAAGTGTCATGCTTTCATGAAAATTGCACAATTCATGCACATATTTGCACGATTCAGCTTAGCTATTTAGGTGTATCAATGATGCAAATCTTTGCAACAATAATAGGTTCTATCACGATCTACGGTGTCACTCGGAAAAAGATAACATTTCCGTCACTCGTGTAAATGTTTATGTCTCACTCAGTAGAAAGTGGAAGAATCTATTTCTTCCATGAAAAAAAAAACAGAAAAAGTGAATTCAAACAACGTTTCATGCTAACAGACGCCATGATTTCTGACGACGTTATTGTGACGTCACAATAGGATTATCTTTTATCATTGGTCAATTGGAGCCTTTGAGACAACTTGTATGTCTTACATAGGCTGTCTCACAGGATACGAGAAAAACTGGAGAGGAGAAGATCAAACAACAATCAAAATCAGAATCTGAAAAGCATAATCAGTGAGCTAACATAACCTTGATTAATTGACAGGATAACTGAGGAATATGTAAGACGCTTGGCCAAAAAAGAGGGTGTACAGCTCGACCTTTCCGAGTGGATAAAATGCATCAGAGGGTTATTTTTATCTAGAATTTACTACTTGCAAGCAACTGTGAACACCAGATTCGAGTCTATCTTTAAAGACCCTGATATTATCACAGAGCTGACCTAACTCCCAAGAGTTACTCATCACGCCTGCAGGCAAAGCCTCAAACAATTACATATTTATATGCAAAAAGTACTATTTCGACAGCCTTGTTGAAGAGCTTGGTTTGAATTCGACACTTGGAAATCCTACTTATTCTTCAATAAACTTTCTGCATCGGAAATAATAGATAACCACAAATCAGCTCTCGCTTCCTTTGGCTTTGACACAAATAATTTAGATTTAGATTTACTTCTTTGATGTTTATTAACCATACTTATATTGCATACCTAAAATGCATAAAAATATGTACAAACAACGTTTAATCGCTGGTTCCTCAAAATGTTCAAACAAATCTGTATCGATCTTACTCACCAAAGTTTTAACTGAAATCAAATCTGGACTTCAAAAATATTGTTCCACATTATATTCACGAAGCGGTATTGACCAGATGTGGATTTTAAAGAATTCAAAGGAGCTTTTAGAACATCTTAAATTCACTCATTTCAATAGAGTCCATTCGATCAAAGCCTTTGACACTTTACACGACAATTCCACATTCTTAATTAAAAGAAAGACTCGCAAAAATTATAAGTAATTCCAATTGTGACCCACTCCTTGCCGACATTTATTTTTAAATTTAAACTTTAATTTTTACAACGTTTAACAAACAAGTAAAACAACTTATATCAATGTCTAACGTTGGCTCAGATGTTGGCGTGAGGGGAAGGGGGTTCAAGGAGCAGGAGGAAACCGGGGTACCCGGAGAAAACCCCCCTGCAGAGGCCTGGGTTGGGGTACACCTACCCTCCCACATAAGACCCTTCGCCGAATCTGGGATTCGAACACGGTACCTTAGAGGTGTGAAGCGAGTGCGCTACCACTGCAATATCCCCGCCTTATTTTTCTTTACTCGTACGAAGCTGAATTCATTCGACTTCCATTTCAACATTACAAACTTTCCTTTTCTGAGTAGCAACATCCCTTCATCCCCTGCTTATGGCTTGCCATGCTGTGCCAGAGCAAGTACCAAATACACAACTTTTGAGAGCTAGGCGTCTTTCAGATAAGCATCTCAGGCAGGGATACGTTTGTGACCGACATCGTCGCTGAGGAAGTTCTACGGTCGATATGGGGAACTCGTCATACACTATGATGTTCCACTCTCCAGAATGGTGGATGATATTCTGTCATAGACCATTTGAACCATCCAACCACCGTATATACTTATATCTTCCGAAATGGAAGTATCCGGATGTGACAATTCTACCGAATGCATTGCATTTATGCAAGTAGGAGAATCTTACTCTTCTTGGATACCTGGTCTCACTCCCATATTGGTAGTTCACTTCTTTTCATGTGGTGGAGGTTTTTCTTTGTTTGCTTTGGATCCTGTTTTATCCTGATTTTGAATGCCTTCATTTTATGGTTTTCTGAATTATCGATTTTGTATCGTGTATTGGGAGATGGTCATTATTCATATTTGTCACTGCAATAACCTATATAACATTGTTATATATATAGATATGTTGTATTTAATATTTTCAGTGTAAAATTTGTCTCATGTTGAAGATCTCCCCTTTCTCTGCTATCAGTATAAGAATAATCAACAAAGCATAATCAATCACAATTAATAGTTCTAAAACTTGCACTCTGACTGACTGTGACGGCGGGACTCAATGACGGGCCCTGTCCAAACCTCCTCTTTAGAGAAGACAGAGCCCCGACCACCTGTCCTTTCTAAATGTCAGTCGGACTTCTCGGGTGATAATATATATGAGCTTCCTACAGCCGGCAGAGCACGGACTGTATTACGCACGTCCTCTTTTTATAAACATTTACATATTCATCTGTGTTGCTTGGACCCCTGCGTTTTACGGTCTTGTTTGTGTGTGGTCATCTAACAGTGAGGAGGTTTTTTATACCATAATTGTACATCCTTCGAGACCTTTGGGAAATCGGAATAGTGGGAGGGTTGTGCGTACGTAATCCAGGATAACCACACCTTCTGCTATAAACATGGCAGATGGTCGTCCTAATTCGGCACCGGTTGCCCATTGGTCTCTTTGGCTTACATTGTTTGTGTGGTCTTTTATGTTTAATGTTTCTATGGTGTGAGTTGTTGAGCCTCAGACAGTGCATGTATTTTATATATTCTTTCATTTTCGTGCGTGAACATCGATGGCGGATGCGGCTAGCAACAGGGGATGCTTACTCCTCCCGGGCACCTGGTCCCACCTCTAGCTTGCTAGGGGTCCGCCGATGCTCAATTTGGTGCTCTGTTGTGAGTGCTGTTGTGATTATCGTCAGGATCTTCTTTAACTCATTTGTCCCTTTTCCGTCTCTTTCTGTGGGTGTCTGTTCCGTGTTTTTTGCATTGGATGCTTTAAGGTTTTGCAGTGGATGCTGCAACCTAGTGTTGTTGGAGATCCCCTTTTTCACATCCTAAATTTACTTGACTTGATGTCTATTTTCATCAAGTATACGTTTATGATTACAGTGTCCACAATAAATATTCCTAATGATAAACGTATTTAATTGTATCATGCATCACTAAATTTCACATCTCTATATGCCTATTTAAAGAAAGTAATTCATGTGCAAAATAATTTCCTATTATCACCTATGGTAAATGTCACACGTGATTTCCAGATGAAACATATTGCTGTAGAAAACCATTCTTGCATTTCAGCACATAGATCTGTAAATGTTTATTTGTTTGTGGATATATTTGACATTGACAAATTATTGAGGTAAGTCATTGTAGAGATATTCCTTTCACACTTGCAGAAGAATCCAAGTATTGGTAATTAAGCATGCAAAGATAACGTAAAATCAATGTATCTAAAGATTCAAATTCTAAAATCAGTCCGGCAATCTGTTTACTTGAGTAATAATTTAGTTTCTACGAACTGATAGAGAAGTAATTACTATTAATCTTTTGATATGTCATTTTGTGACACGATTGTTACATGAGGGTAAGTGTAACTTTTAAAAGAATGAGTAACTTCTGAATTGATCCGACACAAAATTTGGAGCTTTGCGCTCTCTGCGACAACTTTAAATGCTAAAAATAAAGCCTGAGTTCGCTACAAATACATTTGACTGTTTCAGAAAATCATTCGATGTTTTAAAATAAGTCAAACTGATAAGGATTTATTTACTATCCGAAACACGTGTCAGGTGCATTAAAATTGGTTTGAAATTTTCTTCAAGAAGCGAAGGAGTTGGAACACTTCCGTATTATGCTAATAAAGAAACATGCTGTGTTGTTGTTGTCGGTACCGCAACCGAGCATAGTTGGAGATCGCCTCTTTTCTTCTTTTGCCTTAATGTGCTTTTGAGGTCAAAGCAATTGAAATAAATTATCTCTTAAGTCAAATAGGACTTAGGAACCATTCCGTTGAATTATATACAACAGGCCCGTGCTATCTTAACAAAACTTTCATTCATAATAGGGAAGAATTTATATTTGGACACCAAATAAAGGATGTTGTTAGCCTGTATGGCCTTAAGATGACTAAGACTAAGTAAAATTTATTCCTCTATATCTTCTTTATCTCCCTTTGTCATCTACTTTGGACGAATTATGTACTGATGATTGTATGTTTGCCTGAAGAGGATTTTGTATTATACGCCATGATGACCACACGTACAGTAAGCTGGTTATGAACAGGCAGGTGTAAGTACTTGTGAGGTTATGCTAAATAAAGTGTGTAGAAATAATGTTACATGGTTCCCGGTCCAATGGATACTTTCACAATCAGGAATTAGAATCTCTCTTTAAAATGGTCATTAAGAAAAAATACATTACTTTTTGAAAATCAAAGGAACATGAATAATAGTGACCACTTAAAAATTGATATTGCAAATGTTCTTGTTTAAAAGATTGAAATAGATAAATAATAGATAATATCGTTAGATTATGAGCGCATGGGCATATGAAAAATGTTACTATGAAGGTCCTAAATGTACAGCGAATCTGAGGATTAAAAATTTTTCAAAGATACCGTATGATTACAATCTAGAGACAATATTTATAAAGCGTTGGACTTATTCTGCTTATTTATATGTAGCCAATTTCGATCAACTTATGTTGATCGTGTCTTCAAAGAATTCGAAAATTTCTGTTATCACAATATCTTGAAATTCCTAAAAATCCTAAAGATCCTGTAGCATCATATCCTACCCATCCTGCTACGTCTTTTGGTACATTTTTTTAAAATACTGACTTTCATGCTCTTTGGCCATATTACATTGTTTAGATTGAGGATTACTGACGAGAGTTAAGTACCCGAAACGTGTATGTCTGGTCGATGCTGCAAATTAATCTGTTCTTAAATCATGCTATTGAATTTGAAGACGTTTAACAATTATCATGATTATAGCGAATCATGTTGGTGAAGAGGTTTAGACCACACCAAGTTTTTTTCTTTGTTAAGCGTTAGCGGGTGGGTATGTTCTCAGGGTATTGCTTGTAATAAAAGATATTTTTCCATCACTTTTTGCTTTTTTTAATCAGAAAAGCAGTCTCAAGAATTTGCAATGGGTTTTTGATCTTACAATGGTTAGATAACCTAAAAAGGATAATTTGTGCAGTTTTCTTTGCATTCCTACGATGACATCATTTTCTCTTGGATATTTCTTCTATTTTCCTTCGACATTCAGGTCTCCTTGTTGTTTGTTTTTAACTGATAGGTAGATAGGTTTCCAATGCTTGACCGTATGATTAACAAAGGAAAACTGCATGGCCTTAGAATAAAGCCTAACTTGAATTACTAGGAAGATTGTGGCCGGCCGATTCCGCATTGTAAATAAATAATCTTTCTTTAAAAGATTAATAGTGACCCGTAAATAAACGATACCATTCCAACGATGTTTCTATGTTGTGAGTTGGTGTTCCTTGTCCCTTTTTCGTCTCGTTCTGTGCATGTCTGCTCTGTGTTTCTACATTCGGTGTTTTGAGGTTTTGCTGTGGATGCTGCAACCAAGTGTTGTTGGAAATTCCCTCCTTTTTTTGCACAACAGAACATACTTCATGAAATGAGAAAAGGGTACAACTGGTGCAACTACTAGTCAACATACCTACGGAGACGAGACAACGAGCCACATCAGAACAATAAAGAATTTTATAAATGATTGAATAACAGCCCCTGTGTCATGCCGTCTGTTTGTATGTTCATCTTACAGGGAGGAGGTTATTTTAAACCACAATTGTGCGTTCTTCGAGACCTCTGATTAATCGGAAAGGTCGGAGGGTTATGCGCACGTAATCCAGGATAACCACGCCTTCTGCTACTTGCGTGTCAGATGGCCGTCCTAAGTTGGCACCGGTTGCCCATTGGTCTCGCTGGTTTATGTGTCGTCTTTTATGTTAAATGTTTCTAAGGTGTGAGTTGGTGTTCCTTGTCCCATTTGCATCTCCTTCTGTGGATGTCTGCTCTGTGTTTTTGTATTGGGTGTTTTGGAGTTTTGCTGAGGGTGCTGCGACCAAGTGTTGTTGGACTTTCAGAATATTGTAGCTTGTATAACAATATTCTCCAGTTATCTTGATGCTGTCCGTGCATGTAGTTGAGTTAATTCTACATTACCGGTACCATCTTCAATTAACCCTTGCACGTACCAAACTGTTGGTCAATCACTTTGATAAAGCCGTTTTATCGACTAGATGTATTTTTAGATCGTCATTGTACAAGATTATTTAAATCCGGTTGTTCAAAAATGATCAATTTATATTTTCATAACATTGGATGATTACGTAATTAATTTTTTTTTGGTTGCGCTCATCATCATAGCACATACAAATCGTTTCGTATGATGTATCATAAACCTATCCTAAGAAAGTAAATTATGACTAACTCGTATTATTTACACTAGAGTCAATATTTACAATATTAATATTACTTTAGATTTGCAGATTCTTACGCGATCAAGAGATATACACAAATTACACAGGTAAGTTAAATTGAAATATAAGTTGTTTTCTCCATTTTCCTCCCAAATATTCAAAATTTATAATTAAGGTTGGCACAGTGTAAAGTAAAACCTATATTTCTTTCACTTTATACGGTGAAAATCACCTGGAACGTAGTCATTCGTGTTTTATTTTACGATAAACAAATACATATTTTCTTTCGATGCTCTTGAACATCAACGAAGACAAAGATCATCGTAAACGATCGAAATTATCTGCATTTAAGAGTTCTAAACAGAAATAAAAACTCAATTGCCTTGATGCATCTAAAGCTCAAAGTAGTCGAAGAAAAATCCCCCAGACTTAAGATAGGAGACGAATTTTATTCCAATGAAATAAGATGCACCTGGCCAAACGCATGTCGAAAATGTTAAGAAATTAAAGATAAACGAAACAAGAAATTAATACAAACTAAAACAAATACCAATAACAAAGTAGTTTTCCGAGAAATCCGACCGGTTGATGGAGTGAACTTTTACAGAAACTCCTTTACAAACAATAACTTGATGCAAGAAGAAGACAACATGCAGCAAGAAGGTCTCAATATGAACGGACATTTGTTTGCTAGCATGGCATTTATTTGGTATAGTTTATTTTTTTACATTTTCGCAAAGTTCCCTTGTGGTCAGCTATTGACGTTATATACAGAATTTTGTAAGCATGATATGATGATGATTTTATGTGTTTGGCCTTATGGGCATGGCGTTATTGCCTGTCACGATGGTCACAATAAAATTGTGGTTAACAGGCCGGTATCAGATATGTTAATCTATGCTTATTTGAAACTTATTGTACCTGGTTATGTCAAGCGAAAGAAATCGTACACTTTAACGTACGAAATCATATTTCAATACACTCAAGAGTTGAATATTGTACAATCAAGGAAATGTGAATGGAGGTGACCAATGTTAAAAAGATAATTCAAGAAATAGACATGTTGATAAGTTTTTGATCATATTTATTAAACCAATGATTTACAGTAGTATTTGCAATTTTCTTTTCCAGTAATGGATGCAATAGCTTACCACATCAGATGCCTTTTATTACTTCTTGTATCGATGTTGGACCTTTTTGTAGGGTTTTCTACTGGCCCTCCATTTTCCGTCTGTCTGTCCATGGTACCTCTGCATGGTGTACCTGCCCAGTCCTCAAGCTCTCCGTATTCTATAACATTCAACTCGAAGTCATACAGTCCAAATGACATTATTGAAGGTTATCATTCTTTATTTCATAGACTCTTTTCATTCCTAATTTCACTGATTGAATATTGTGCATGACTAGTAATCGTGAGATAAATTGGGTAATTTCATTTATTGTCACTACAGCAACATATCTTGTTTTGATTAGCTTGTATACAAAAGAAAGTATGGAATCTCCAACAACACTCGGTTGCAGCATCATAACCACAAAACCACAAAACACCCAATGCAAAAACACAAAGCAGACACCCACGAAATGCGATGCAAATGGTACAAGGAACGCAAAATCACATAGAAATATCAAACACAAATGACTACACATAAACCAACGAGACCAATGGGCAATCGTTTCCGATTTAGG
Organism: Pinctada imbricata; assembly: GCA_033119305.1. NCBI lineage: Eukaryota > Metazoa > Mollusca > Bivalvia > Pterioida > Pteriidae > Pinctada > Pinctada imbricata. The sequence goes on along the minus strand of VSWD01000008.1, from coordinate 20,393,722 downwards.
GCAGCCATCTGCCAAATTAGTAGCAGACGGCGTGGCTACCCGGAATACGTGCACACAAACCTCCTTTTCCGAATACCCAGAGGTCTCGAAGAACGTACGACTTTGGTGTAAAATTCAAGAAATTTCCTTGGTATCATTCGTAACATAACTTCCAATATACTTTTCGCCACTGTGGAACCAATTTAAAAGCTGCATTCTGTCGATGAAATATGACTCTATATCTTAATGTTTAAAAAAAAAGACTTTTGCAATGTTTGCCAAAATTAGCTGGATCAGCACTGATGACCTACATATATGTCCATCAACTAATTAGTCCCCTACCAGCAACGCCGAAGGGGACTCTGAGTTTCCTCTCGGTCTGTCTGTCCGTCCGTCTGTCCGTCTGTCCCTCAGTCTGTCCGAATATCAGTTTTCCGGACTTTTTTCTGCAACGGATGGAGATATTGAGATGAAATTTGATACACAGCTTGGTCTTGGATAGTTACAGAGCAAGTTTGACTTTCGTCACGCTTGACCTATTTTTCAAGGAGTTATGCCCCTTGATGACTTCGAAAATTCAGTTTTTGTCAGTTTTCCGGACTTTTTTCTGCAACGGATGGAGATATGCAGATGAAATTTGATACACAGCTTGGTCTTGGATAGTAACAGAGCAAGTTCAACTTTCGTCACGCTTGATCTATTTTTCGAGGAGTTATGCCCCTTGATGATTTGGAAAATTCAGTTTTTGTCAGTTTTCCGGACTTTCTTCTGCAACAGATGGAGATATTCTCATGGAATTTGATACACAGCTTGGTCTTGAATTGTTTCAGAGGAAGTTTGACTTTCGTCACGCTTGACCTATTTTTCAAGGAGTTATGCCCCTTGATTACTTGGAAATTCAGTTTTTGTCACTTTTCCGGACTTTTTCCTGCAACAATTAGAGATGTTCAGGTAAAATTTGATACTCAGCTTAGTCTTGGATAGTTACAGAGCAAGCTCGACTTTTGTCACGCTTGACCTATTTTTCCAGGAGTTATGCCCCTTGATGACTTGCACAATTCAGTTTTTGTCAGTTTTCCAGACTTTTTACTGCAACAAATAGAGATCTCCAGGTAAAATTTGATTCTCAGCTTAGTCTTGGATAGTTACAGAGCAAGTTCAACTTTCGTCATGCTTGACCTCTTTTTCGAATCGATAAAGCAGATAAAACCTCAGAACTGAGCTGCACAGACAGTAAGTTTAATTAAAACTCATATATGATCAATTGAAGAGTAATTCATAGGCAGAGTTGCAGCACATAAATATATGCCGCCGGTAGGGGACTTATATCGCTCAGCGATCATAACATTTTTTAAGTTAGCAATAAGCAATAGACACAAAACTACCACGCCAACAAACAGTGAGAAACAATGACAAACGCTTCCAGATAAATAAGTAATAAAACGCACACGACTTTCCTGAAACAAGAGAGAAAACACATAAAAGGATGTATCCGATGAAAGCTATATTTATAGTTAAGAAGGGAGGAGATCTCCAACAAGACCCCGTTGCAGCATCACCAGCAAAACACCAAAAACACCCGATGCAAAAATACAAAAGACGAGTACAGCACGAGACGGAAAAGAGATACACGAAATGTAAACATCAAACTCAAAAGACTACACATAAACCGATGAGACCAATGGGCAACCGGTGCCGACTTTGGACGGCCATTTGTCACGCAAGTAGCAAATGGTGTGGTTATCCTGGATTACATGCGCACAACCCTCTCACTTCTCAAATTAACCAGGGGTCTCGAAGAACGTACAATTGCGGTGTAAAACAACCTCCTCACTGTAAGATGACATCACACAAACAAGACCGCGGAACGTAGAGGCCCCAGAGACACAGATGAATATGTAAATGGATATAAAAAGAGGGCATGCGTAATACAGTCCGTGCTCTGCCGGATGTAGCGAGCTCATATATGTAATCACCCGAGGAGTCCGACTGACATTCAGAGAGGACAGGTGGTCGGGGCCCTGTCTTCTCTAAAGAGGTTTGGACAGGGTCCGTCATGGAGTCCCGTCGTCACAGTCAGTCAGAGTGCAAGTCTCAAGGATGCGCTTGTACAAGACTGTAGATTGGTCAAGTACCAAGCCTAGTGTCCGTCTGGTGACATTAGGATCATATTCGCGGTATAAAAGGCGTTTGATGATTCTGACGCATTTTCGATGGTTATGCTGCCTACCTTTTTATTTTGTTTATCATATCACCATAAAAGACAGGTTGTGTAATACCCATAGTAATGTACTTTGTTGCATGTATAGATCCGAAAAGTTGACTGTAATATTTGTAAAATTTCCAGAAAGTCTTAACTAGTTTATGAAAGCGGAAACCTTGACCTAAAAGTTTTTTTGGTAATTTGTAAATTTCTACTGTGAAAATCCAAAATATCAGTACATGCTCTAGCGTACCGGATGAGCTGTGATATGTAAATGCCGTATGACGGTTATCTTGGAACATCACCGTCAAGCCGGGGGAAATTTACTATGTTGTATCCAAAATCATCCCTTTTGTCATATACACTTGTATGAATCTTTCCGTTTACAATTTTGATATTTAGGTCCAAAAACGGTGTTTCTGTATTTGAAAGGTTTGCCTTCTTAAGTGTTAATTCTTGTGGATAAATTTCATTCTTAAATAATTCAAAAGCAGAATTGTCAATGGTTAGAATATCATACAGATACCTAGAAGTATTATTGAAACATTTCAGATCATCAAATTTTCTTTGCTTCTGAAGATTTTGGATAAATTCTTTTTCATAAGTGTATAAAAATAAATCTGCAACAAGAGGCGCACAGTTAGTACCCATAGGAATTCCCACAACCTGCTTGTATAGATCCTCACCAAATCTAACATAAATATTGTCCAACAGGAAGGACAAGGCATTACACAGGTCACTACATGTCCATGATTTGTATGATTTGTAGTCTGTCGAGGAAAAGAAACCCTTCGATTCAGATGTACAAATATAAGTTTTTCGCTCTCGATCAAAACACCATTTAATGAGATTAGATAATCGATCATTAATTTTGTCACGAGGAAGTGTGGTGTACATATTAGAGAAGTCGTATGAAGAAATCGTATTGGCTTGGAAATTTCCAGATTTCATTTTGTCAATCACATCCCCTGAATTCTTAATAGACCAAAATAAATTTACATCGTTCCTGTTAAGAACCGTTTCACAATATCTAGTTATGTGTTCTTTAATAGCAGCAAGTGCTGACAGTCAGATTTCTAGACAAAATTGTAGTGGAGCAGTTACTAGAATTAGCAATAAATCGAAATTTGTAAGTAGACTTGTGCAGTTTCGGTATGCAATATAGTGTTGGGAGATCCAATTTAGAAATAGAGATATTGAATGAAGGCAGTTCACTGTTATGCTTGCTTAAAATGTTAGATGCACTTTCATTGCTTTTGATATATGTGTTAGTAGACGAAAGTTCCGAAACCAAAGTTGATATGTAGTAACATTTTCAAATGATAATGGTGTTGTTGGCTGCTTTATCAGCTGGTGCAAAGACATATTTTTCATGTAATTTACTTAGTTTGGATTTGAAATATCTTTCTGATTTGGAACGTGGATTTTGAAAAAGATGAGGGTTTTTATGGAAGTCATCAATTCGAATATCCGTTATATCTAAAATGAGGTTTTTTCCAGACATTCAGAGCATGCGGTTCGACTCCTATTGATTTATCTTTTCGTATAATCTTTGTTGGGAACATCTTTTGTTGGGAACATCTTTTCGAATTAGGGTAACTTGACTTTGAAACATGACATGACATAAAATTTCCTTTTCTGAGTAGCAACATCCGTTCATCGCCTGCTTATGGCGTGTTCATATCTCAATTGATACGTTATGCCAGAGCAAGTACCAAATATACAGATTTCGTTCTGAAGGTTAGGCGTCTTTCAGAAAAGCTTCTCAATCAGGGATACGTATGTAACCGACAAACATCGTCACTGAGGAAGTTATACGGTCGATACACATGAAGTTATACGGGAACTCATCATACACTATAATGTCCCATTGTCCAGAATAATGGATGATATTCTCTCCTCTCCTAGACCATTTGAACAATCGAACCACAGAATATGCTTATATCTTCCTACATGAAAGTAACCGAATGTGACGGGTGTTACAGTAAGCAGGAGATGCTGACTTTTCCTTGGAACCAGAACATACTCCCATATCGGGATTTCGCTTCTTTTCTTGTGGTGGAGATTTTTGTTTGTTTGCGTTGGTTTCTGTTTTATCCTGATTTTGTATGTCTTCGGTTTATGATTTTCTGAATTATCGATTATGTACTGTGTATGGGTATTTGTCATTATCCATATTTGTCATGTTCCTCGGCAAATATATTTAAATTGGATCTAATCAGCTATATAGAAACCATTACTTATCATACAACATAGTTATAGCCCATTGATTGCAATTCTTGAATTCTGATTTCGACTTTCATATTTGATTATCATTGTATAGTGACCCTATCTAGTAGCGGAACCCCGTTCAGAGGAGTATTTATTCAGGCGCGAATGGAGGGAAGTACCACACCTATAGGTGAATTTACCGTTCCCAACAATGACGATCATTTACGAACTTTGAACTGCAATGGTAAAACTAAGGTAGCAATGTCAAAATTTATTCTCAACTGTTTTTCATCAAATTTGAAGACGTTTAATATTTATTATTTGAATATTTATTTCGAATTCATGAGATTTATTTTCATTGCAATGCGAAATGATAGTAGCATCTTCTGAAATCTTAATCATATAATATGTCCAATTTCAGAGTGCAGTATCACATCGTCTCAATAAATTAAGTTCAACCAAAACAATATACTGGAGAGCTCCATCGTCATCTACTGGTACAGTCACTTTCGTGTAAGTTACCCGATTGCCCATTGGTCTCGTTGTTTTGTGTGTAGTTATTTATATTTGGTGTTTCTCTGTGATTTGGCTTTCCTTGTACCATCGCGTCTCTTTCTGTGCGTGTCTCTTTGTGTTTTTAAAGTTGGTGTTTTGGGTGGTTTGCTGTTGGTGTTGCAACTAGGTGTTGTTGGAGATCCCCTCCATTCTTTTACATATATCAATTCTCAATTTATCTATGAAATACGTTGTCTTTTGTGCATTTTCTCTTAAATAAATAATCTGGATTAAGAGGTAGGGCTACGGTACCCCTCAAACGGCTCTACAATTTTCCTCATAATTAAATTTCCTTAGAAGTACTTAATATCGCTCATACAAATTCATGAATGTTGCCCGGATTTAATAAAAAAAAAAAGATCTTTGTACTATTGGATACGTTATGACGCCATCAAGTGACGTCATTTTGAAGAACTCAAGGGCAAACATTGCTAATATTTTGTCTTTTGTGGAAAATTTTGAAGTGCTCGAATGCGTTAACTGAAATCATACTTTTATGACTAAAGATATAATGATGATATTTTACATATCTTTTTCGTGTTAGTTAATGCATGCGGCCATTGCTACTCTTATCGAAATATGTAGATTTTGCAGGAATTTCGCAGAATGTTGGTGTTTTATAGGGATAAAAGCAGAATATATATTGTTTATAAAACATAGATTTGTTATTCAATTAATTCGTTATTCCGGCAATCGGAAAAAGTGGGATAGGTGTGCGCACGTAATCCGGATAACCCCATCGTCTGCTACTCGCGTGGCAGATGGCCGTCTTAAGTCGGCACCGGTTGCCCATTGGTCTCGTTGGTCTATGTGTGGTCTTTTGTGTTTCATGTTCCTATGGCGTCTCTTTCTGTGGGTGTCTGCTCCGTGTTTTTGCATTGGGTGTTTAAGAGTTTTGCTTTGGGTGCTGCAACCGAGTGTTGTTAGTACAATTGCTATTATCTTGTTTTATGGCCAGTTCACTTTTCAAATAAAATCTGTACAACTAATTAAGATATAAATACTAGATCTATAGCTTGCATCGATCTATTTATCAGTGAATGATATAATATTTCTTCTTTGTTTTCAGAGGGGCTTTTGTGCAAGCGAAGAACACATTTTGGGTAAATGTGCAATCTCAGGAGCTTACATTTTCCAGTAGTATTGGAGCGAACACAGCGCCAAATTATCTAATTCAAACATTTTTTAGTATATTAATAGTAACTTTTTCACGGAATGTATGTTCATTTCCTTGAAGATTTATTATTGGATTTTAGATATTCACTGGAGGAAAAAATCCTCTATCATTATGAAGTAAATATATCTTTTTTTCACTATTTTGAAAATGAGTGTTTGATGTGCGTTAAAAAACAATGGAATAATGCGGAAATGTTTCATCTCTATACCTTCTTGAAACGATTTGACGAGGGTTAAGTACCCGAAGCGTGCATGTCTGGTCCATGCTGCCAATTTGTCTGTTCTTAAATGATGCTCTTCAATTTGAAGACATTTAACACTTATACCACTTGGTGAGTGACACTGCTGGTCGACCAGGACTCCCCGAGGGCACATGTAGCCAAGTTCGATCAATTTCGGTTGATCGTTTCTTTAACGCATTCTAAAATTTCTGTTATCAAAATTTTTTGAAATTTCTAAAAAGTGGGTCCTGCAGCATCATATCCCACCCATCCTGCTACGTCTTTCGGTACGCTTTTTCGACATAGTAACTTTCTTACTTCTTTGGCATATTACACATTGTTTAGATTTGAGGATCACTGACGAGGGTTAAGTACCCGAGGCGTGCATTTCTGGTCCATGCTGCCAATTTGTCTATTCTTAAATGATGCTATTCAATTTGAAATCGTTTAACATTCAAACCAATTTTGCTATGCACCAGACACATGTTTCGGATATCAAATCCTCATCAGTGATGCATCCAGCCAAAGTGATTTTCAGACACAGCCAAAATTCATTTCAGTAGCGCCCTCTGGTTATATTTTTGACTTAAAATTTGTGCATTTACTTTGCAGAATGCGCGGCTCCAAATTTCCTAGCATGTATAGAATACGTGTATTAATTTGTGTTTTGTTACGGGAATGCAACACACAGCAAGTGCATGCATCATGCATACATTGCGCGTTAGTGCATTTCATGCGATAAATGCACTTGATGCGTGTTGCATACCCGTAACAAAATACAAATAATGACATTTATTCTTTATGAATATATGTGCCACAGTTGTCTATTTCATTCTTGTTTTCTCACATTTCTGTTATTCTAGGTAAAAAGGTGACGTAAAAAATTCAGGTCACCGCGGTTTCACTTTGCAGGTTGGACCAGCCGTCGTGGCATGTTTCTTTAGATCTTTTAAAAGTACTGTGACGTCACGAGCGTTTTCATGCATTGGTGGAGTGGTGCTAAGATGTTAAAACATCCGATCTCTGTGTATGCGTACATTTTACCTTAACCTCTGACTTAAGGAAATAATAGAGAATCACTCTCTACAAATAACCAATGAAACTATACATAGATATTTAAACACTGTTTAGGTTGCTTTGTTCCTTGCTAAAATAAGTTACGATATTTTCCTATAAAACCCACTATTTTATCCTCGTTTATTTATTTTACCATGACTTTATTTATTTTACCATGACTTTATTTATTTTACCATGACTTTTTATTTTCGTTCATGAACATCGACGGCGGGTGCGGATAGCCAACAGGGGATGCTTACTCCTCCCGGGCACCTGGTCCCACCTCAAGCTTGCTAGGGGTCCGTCTATGCACAATTTGGTGCTCTGTTGTGAGTGCTGTTGAGATTATCGTCAAGATCTTCTTTAACTCATTTGTGTCACACTTATGCCCTTTGACGTGTGGAGCTCGTAAAAATGTTCCCCGAGAGGGGTTTGACAGTAAGTGTTTTGAATATTTTCCCTGACATGGTCGCCATAGCACTTTCTATATACTAGTAGATATAACCTCAGACAGTGCAATGCATGTATTTTATATATTGTTTTTATTTTCGTTCATGAACATCGACGGCGGGTGTGGCTAGCCAACAGGGGATGCTTACTCCTCCCGGGCACATGGTCCCACCTCTAGCTAGCTTGTGGCCCGTCGATGCACAATTTGGTGCTCTATTGTGAGTGTTGTTGAGATTATCGTCAGGATCTTCTTTAACCCATTTCTGACCTTGAAACCCATAAGAGTTCATGTTCACAAAATGAAAGTCCTAGAGACAATAGATATAATTGTATATTGTCCAAAAGGTTTCGATAATATAAGTGGATGTGTGCTTATGTTTGGAAATTTAAAATATGACATTACCCGTTAGTCTCTTTTATCCCATTTTGCTAGAATAAAGATTGAATTTGAAGACGTTTAACATTGTGAAGTTTTTGATATAGTGATCTATTTTAAAAGAAATAACAACTAGGTAGACATGGTTTATTGTCCAGTAATTCCCCGGGTCGCATGAACCAATAAATTATCACCGAGCCCTGAGGCGGCAAAATAAATATTTATAATATCATCATTGAAAGTAACTTTAACGTTCGTTATGAAACATGTTTCACAATATGAAATGTACATGTGTGTAGGGCTGCGTTGATGTAAAAGGGCTGTGTTGTTGTCTTATTTTCTTTTCTCGTGGTTAATATATTTTCAAGAATGTGCTAGCATTTTAATTGTGATTTTTGGAATCTGATTTCAGGGTTTTGTGTTTGACGTTCATTCACTGATAGAAATAAAGCTGTGAAATATATACTGATGTTTACATTTATTTCCACATGTTTTGGTCATTTGAATTGGTCGATCGCAACCATTGTTATTTCCGAAAAAGGGAAGGAGGTCATGGTAAAATGAAGTCAAACTTCATCGGTTTGTCGGTGCTTCTTTCTATGCACAAGTTTTCTATATAATTGTTTAGCGGATAAAGTGAAAAAAAAATGGTCTAAAACAAGGGAGGGAATCTCTAACCGGACCCTGTTGCAGCACCAAAGGTAAAGTCTCAGTTAAGCATGAAAGATTTAGGTGTTGACTATTACAACAGGAATAGTTCAGTTATTTGACACTACGGAAATAATTAAATTATTTGAATTCAACATTTGATTGTGTTTCAACATTGATTAATAAATCGTCTACTATACGCACCAATCATTTGATAATTAGGTCAACAAAAAGTTGACAACAATTCAAGTCGTTCTATTTCATTTGTTTTAAAAGATATTATGATAAGGACATGAATACACTAATCGAAAGAAAGAGAGGAAATTCGGTCTGTGATTCCTAAATAATCCTAATATAATCTGCAAAACCTGAAACTCTCGGTAATCGGAAAAGTTTGCAGGCTGTGCGCACGTAATTCAGGATAACCACACTGCTGCTCCTGACGTGGCAGATGTTCGTCCTACGTCGGCATTAATCGGAAAAGTTTGCGGGCTGTGCGCACGTAATTCAGGATAACCACACTGCTGCTACTGACGTGGCAGATGTTCGTCCTACGTCGGCACCGATTGCCCATTGGTCTCGTTGGTTTCTGTGTAGTCATTTCTGTCTCATTCTGTGCGTGTCTGCTTTGTGTTTTTGCAGTAGGTGTTTTGGGGTTTTGCTGTTCGTGCCTCTACCGGGTGTTTTTGGAGAGCCCATCCTTTCTTGTTCTTCGAGCTCAATCTAGACTACTCTAACTTTATTACACGGAAGACCCACAGCAAAACTATTCAGATAGAGGTTTATATTCATGACCAAAACAATTACACACAATGAAATTATGAATGACTAAATTGGGCTCATGGTATCATGTTAAGTGTATTTACTTCCTTTTGCATTTTTAAATATATTATATACAATATTGTGGCCTCTGTAATGTCTTGCCCCTCCTCTGGGACAACATTTGTGTTTGATTGAGCATGAGGGTGAACATCTCTATAAGTAGGTTGTATGAATTCTTATGGGTTCTAACTATGCACCTCTTCTTGTAGAAAATTATTTTCATACACCCATGAAAAAGAACTTATCCAACGTCTTCAAAGGCGAAGTATAGGTCTGAGTTTCGAAAGAAGATGAAAGCTGGTTTTTATGCAAATCATCCAGTTAACTATCAAATAACAATGATTTCGTTTCGAAGGCAAGGAAAATAAAAGAAAAAATAGGTTACCAAGGGTACACCTGTGAGAGAGTGACTTTGTCACTGAGAATTTTTTTGGACGATACAAAGAAAATATCCAACGTTATAACATCTCATTGTCCTTAATGTCAGAAGTTATTTTAAGCTAGAACCATCAAAACCTAATTTTACAATTTACCGAATATGACTTGTTTCTGCACGGCCTAAGTGATGAGTGTTGCAAGCATACAGGAGATGCTTATCCTTCCCGTGTACCTGATCTCATCCCCATCGGGGATTTACTTTTGCTTCTTTGCAGAATGTTTCAGTTGATTGTATTATTTGAATCTTGTAGAATCGCAGAAGGCGCTGAGAAAGTCAAATTGTACGGTGCCATCCATTTTAGGTTTGTCTGAAATTTCTCATTAGTTTTAAAATATTTAAATAAATGTTTTGAATGATTATTGTATTATTCTAGTATTCGCTGTGTTGCAGTTTTTTAATGGCAGATTCAAAAAGAAAATATCATATTTTGTAGGCTTTTCGATAAATGGAATTACATTTATCAATTGAAGTGTATACAATGTATTTCTTTCTTGATCTAATCTATATAGTATGGCGCTTGGCCAGTGAATGAAATTTCAGGTAACAAAGAAGACAGAAATTGGGATGGGCTTTGGGATTCCTTTGTGGTCCAATCTACTTGCTTGGATACTATACTTGCATTAGATATGTTACATGTCTGGTCCATGTTGCAACTTTTTCTGTTTATAAATGATACTATTGAATTTTAAGACGTTTAACATGATTCATGTGATATATATCAAAATAATTTTTACGGCGCGTTTCTGTGAAGCTGTGTTATTGTCTACGTATGTTAATCCTATTTTTTGCATGGGAAAGTTTTGTTTTGTATCTTTTTACAAAAATCCGTAAGCCTCTCGATTGTGGTTTATGGAATCGGCGTTTGTGTTTGACTTGCTGACTGCAGGTGGACCAGGAGTCCCCGAGGGCCAAGTTCGATCAACTTCGGTAAATCGTTTCTTTAACGCATTCGAAATTTTCTGTTATCAAAATTTCTGGAAATTACTCAAAAGTGGGTCCTGTAGCATTATATCCCACCCATCCTGCTAGGTCTTTCGTTTCGTTTTTGGACATGATAACTTTCACACTTTTTGGTCATATCACATTGTTTAGATTGAGGATCATTGACGTGGGTAAAGTACCCGAAACGTGCATGTTTGGTCCATGCTGCAAATTTATCTTTTTTTTTTTTTTTTTCTTTTTTTTTTTTTTTTTTTTTAGGTGCTCAGATATTAGAGGCTCTACATCGCTTGTATGCCAAATGAGCTAACAAGCTGACAGTTTTCAATAACAATATATATCTGCTGATTGAATATAAATGTAGATTCAACTATAATTTAATGTTAGGTATGAGTAATGTTAAAAGATTAGTATCTGTGTGTATACAGTGGTGGATTGTTACGTGCATTGCATATAAGATATCTTTAAATTTTTATGCGTTATATATCTTATCTGAGCCTATGTATCATCACAACACCATTTTCTCTTTTATTTCAAATTATTAACCTTGATATTAATATTAACATCATAAACATCATTTGTGTAGTTGACAACGGCACCTGAAAAAAAAACGAAAGAAAAACGAAAGTACAAAAATATACATAGCATACACATGTACATCTATATAAGTTAGTGTTTGTGCATGTTTGATCGAAAGAGGAAAACTATGATTTAATGGAGATGTTCTATGAACCTTCTCATGAATGTATTAAACTTAAATTTCTGTAGTAACTAAAAATGATGTTGATGTCAACTTTATCTTTCCTCATATTGCTAATATGGAACCATTTATATATTGAAAATCCTATTGTTGATAAAATTATGTTAAGATCATGATATTCCTCTTTATCTATTTTGTAACCAAATACAATATATCTAAGAGTATTAAAATTTTTGTGATATCCTAATTTTATTAGTATATTAGTTATTAGATTCCATAAACTATCTAGACAAGAACAACCTATGAAATAATGATCGTAATCATCTACAACCTTACAAACAAAACATCTACTATTATCTATGATTTTCCATCTCGTTAACAATACTTGGCTTGGTAAAATGTTATGAAAGAGCTTCCATCTAAATATTTTTTCGTCTGCTTCAACTAATTCATTAAAAACAAAGGAAAACATATGTTTACCTAGAACAAAAATATCAGCATTCAGTTTATTTTTCCATACATCAAAACAATAACTAATAGTTTCCTTATGAAATGTAAAGAACTTGTATATCATTTTGTTATCAGTTTCATTTAGTTTCAGAATTCTTTTTGTATTCGGTTCTTCAATTTTTAAATCGACATTTATTCTGATAGTTTCATGACACTCTCTCAATATATTTATCCATTTAGAAGGAAACACTTGTTTTAAAGTATATACTTCTGAGATCCAGTTTCTTTTATCTTTAAGGTTTTCATGTATCATATTTTCATCAATATTTCCATTTTCATCTATAATATCATTAATATATATGAAGCTGGAATCAATCCAGTTTTGGTATAGTAGACATTTACCATTCTTCCTAATATTCTTATTTCCCCAGATAATTTGTTTTCTTATTTCGGACCCTGTAAGAAAATTGGACTTAAACTTTTTTAGCTTTGTCCAAGACTCAATAATCATTCTATAAAACTCTGGAATACTCTCAAAATTAGTCAAACTTGATGTATCATCATTGTTCATTTTAAATATCAGAAAATTTTGTCCAAATTTTTCAAAATACATTGAGGGTATAATTTTCCACCTAGCATTACTTTTCTCTGTTAATCTTTTCACCCTGCTATTCTTAACATGTGTATGTGAGACTCTATATCTCTTACTTTTAAGCCACCTTTTTCAAAACTATTAATCATGACTGACCTTTTGACATTTTCGGGTTTATTCTGCCATAAAAATTCAAATATCATCTTTTCTAGTTCTTTAATTTTTGGCTTATCTAAACTTAGAACGGAAGCAATGTATGTGATTTTTGATATAATAAAACAATTTAAAACAACAATTCTTCCAATAAAGGTGATTTTTCTCTTTTTCCAATTTTTTAATAACTTATCTATAGAAGTTATCTTTTCCTCCCAGTTAAGATTACTACACACTTTTTTATTTGTACCGAACATAATACCTAGTGATTTTACTCTATTTACCCATTTGATTCCTTCAAAAAACGAATCTTTACCTTTATTTTTTCCTAAATAGATACCTTCGGTCTTTTGCAAATTCAATTCCAATCCCGAGTATTTTCCAAACTCATCCACAATAGAAAGGGCTCTTTTAACGTCTAGCAGTCTTAAAAAGAGGGTTGTATCGTCAGCCAGCTGGCTAATTTTAATATTTTTGCCTTTCACTTTTACACCATGTATTCGAATGTCAGACCTTATTCTGCAAGCCAAGAGTTCCACAGATATTACAAAGATCAGGCATGATAGGGGACACCCCTGTCTGATTCCTCTTGATATTTTATATGTCTCAGTCATCCATTTGTTATTTTTTACACATCCTGTAATGTTTTTGTATAACGTTTGTACCCACCCTATGAAAGAATCTCCAAATCCAAATTTTCGTAAAGCCCCAATCATGAAATTCCATTCCACCGTATCAAACGCTTTTTTGAAATCAAGGAACAAAATACATGAATCAATGTTGAATTTTTCTGAAAAATCAATAATATCTTGTATTTGACGAATATTATAGCCGATAAATCTTTTTTTAATGTATCCGTTTTGGTCAGAATCAATTATTTTATCCATTATTCCTTTTAACCTTAATGCCAGAGAGTAAGCTGCTATCTTGTAATCAGTATTTAATAAAGTAATAGGCCTCCAATTACTAAGATTTAACGAGTCACCCTTTTTGAAAGTCAATGAAACAACTCCAAATTTCTGCATATCACTCATTTCACCTTTACTGTAAGCATAATTCAGCGATTTTACGACTGTATCTTGAATAATGGGCCAAAACTTTTTGTAGAATTCAGCTGATAAACCATCGGCACCCGGACTTTTATTCAATTTCATCATATTAACAGATAATTTACATTCTTGTAACGTAAGTTCTCCATCACAGGAATTGCTTTCCTCTAATGTTAATTTCCTTTCTATAATACTTTCGTCGATATAATTTTGAATTTCCTTGTTGTCTATCTGTTTAGATTTATATAACGTTGAATAAAAACATTTAATTTCTCTTAATATTTCTTCATCGTTTGATAATTCTCTTCCCTCTTTGTTTTTTTAAGTGAATGATTGCTTTGTTCGTCTGTCTCTGCTTTTCTAGAGCTAAAAAGTACTTAGAATTTCGCTCTCCCTCTTCCACCCATCTGATTCTCGATCTAACCTGTGCACCTTTTGCCTTTGCTTCGTACAAAGCTGCAAATTTATCTATTCTTAAATGATGCTTTCGAATTTGAAGATGCTTAACATTTCATTCACTGAATGATAACTAATTAAGACTTTCTGGAAATTTTGCAAAAAAAAAACTGCCTTTAGCTTCTTTCGAAGCAACAGAGTATAACACTTTGAGAAATGTAATACGTCAGGATCATCAATCGCTTTTTACAAGTATACCGTAGATATGGACCTACTGTCACTAGACGGACACTATTGAATAACCTGCAGCCGTGTACTAGCACCATTTAAGAATTGTTTTCTGCCTGACTGTGAGGACGAGACTCCATGACGAGCCCTTTCCAAACCTCGTTGTTGTTCGAAATCCTCGGGTAATAACATGCATAAGCTCACTCAAGACAGAGCATGGATTATGTTTTATATATATATATATCCTTTAACATATTCACGTGTGTCCTACTAGGGGCCTCTGTGTTTTGTTGTCTTGTATGTGTGGTCATCTATCAGTATTATACAAAACAATTTGAGGTTCTTCGATACCTCCGAGCGACCGGAAAAGTCGGAGGGATGTGTGCGCGTAATCAAAGTGAACACCCCATTTGCTACCAACATGACAAATAGCCATCCTAAGACGGCACCGATTGTCCATCAGTCTTGTTGGGGGTCTTTTTTGTTTATATGTCTTTCGTGTATGGAGTTTTAATGTCGTTTTTGGTGTCCCTTGTCCCTTTTGTGTCTCTTGATGTGTTTTTTCTGTGACCGAGTCTTGTTGGAGATTCCCTCTAGCTTACTTCCCAAAATTCGTGTTTGCCTTTCGATGACTTTATTGTAACTCATGCTGCAAATTCAATTTTGAAAATTGCCTAAAATCAATTATGAAAAATTATGAAAAATACTTCCCAAGAAATACAGCTGTGGTAACCTGCCATTTCGGCCCCATTTTCAAAGTTGTTTATATATCCATAATATTCTAGTTTATAAAGGTCAAATGTATGGTGAATCCAAATCAGGAAAGTCTTTTTTTGATTTCACAGTCCTATACTGATTAAAACGTCGCTCAAAATGTCTAAAAACGTTGAAAGCATTGAAAATATCAATAAATGAGCGATATTTAGATACAAAACTATGAAATCAAGTAGCACTCCAGACCTTGCCCATGAATATTTTTGTATCAATCGATGTATTTTTGAACGGCCCTTTAATTTGTGGGCGAGGCCTGGAGCGTAGATCAATTTTGAAGATTTGTAAGTAAAATACGATGATTTTCTTTAGTTTTTCAAAATTCAGGGTAAATTACTTCAAAATATGACGTCATACATCACGCACTTGACGTAACGAGGGCTCAAAATTATGACGCGGTATTTTCTCAAACATGCAACATTGCAATAAGTGATAATTTGGAATAATTCGTTTATCAAAAGCATTTTTCGTCGAAATTATAGGGCCAATATGAGGGGTTAGCGCACCTAGTCCTTTAAGAATTTCTTCGAGAATATGATAAGATTTTCACTATTATGTTTTTAATTTTAGTCATTTTTTAAGTCAGATTGCTAGAGGTTTCAAAACTTATAGGCCATGATTTTTTTATAGTAGATAGAATGAATGGTTATGTATTAGAATTAATCGTCTGAACTTTTCGTCTGAAAAGCTTCTATTTTAGAATCATATAATTGACCATTCCGATTGCGGTAAAAAATGTGAAATTTCGTGACGTCACAATGCTTTTA
Source organism: Pinctada imbricata (assembly GCA_033119305.1). Lineage (NCBI taxonomy): Eukaryota > Metazoa > Mollusca > Bivalvia > Pterioida > Pteriidae > Pinctada > Pinctada imbricata. Next base: position 20,377,541 of record VSWD01000008.1, on the reverse strand, counting down.
CCTCGTACAAACAAGCTTCGAACCTCGGTCAGACATCAAAATTGCAGGGTGACGTCATGGAATTTCTCAAATTTTGGAAGGGTCAATTGTCCCAATAGAGATCTTTCGTTTAAGAACGTACGTAACGAAACGAACCTAATGGCACGTATCGATACCTAAAGAGAAATAAGATGAGGAACAGTCATTATTTTTTCATCGACATACATTTTGTAAGATAGTATAAAATAAAAGAAAACTGCTTTTAATCCCTACATTATACATTGTTTATCAAGTAAGTCGTGTAAAATTTAGTCAATATTCAACTTACTACTATTTAGAAAGTATGGCAATGAAAATTACTCATATTAATGCAGAGTCGAGTCCGTTTGAAAAAAATCGTTTTATTCAAGAAGCCAGAGTACTTTTCAAGTGGAAGCACCTTTTAGATAGGGGGTTTTGGAGCTGCTATGAGGCCCCAAATATGTCCACGACGAGGCCCTAATTGGAATTCAGGGAATGAGACACCCGAAACTAATGAATTGCACACATTTCCAGGGCAGTTTTCTGCATTAGAAATTACCCTTTGTGCACATTTTTTTTTAAATCATGGTCTTCATTTTTGCATGACTATCTGGAAGCACCTGCGTACGCCTTGCTACGCACCCGAAAGTATAAACGACATCAAAATATTCAACTTCGATTACGCATGTCCGCACCTCTTTGTTGTGGGCAAGGTTAATGGGTTCTTTTCATGTGTGAGAGTAGAGTAGAAGTTACTTGTTGCTTTGAAGAGCGAAATTCAGTTCCTAGACACAAACAAGAATACCATGAATATTGTCAGCTCGAAAAAAGCCCTTTAAAAAGGAGTTGTTTTATGAGAAAACTATTGCTTTCAATTGATTAAACTTTTTTGAACACTTGTATATAAATTAATCATCGCTAAAAGACTTTTTTAAAGAGGCCAGGATTGAACGTTAAAATATTAATAAATCCCAAAGCATTCGTACAAATGTAAAGCAAAATCATAATTCAGATAATCATGAATCATGAACAAAGAGCCTACAAAACCAGTTACAAATAGATAAATAAAGAGTAAGAAATGACAGATGTCAACTCCAAAAGATGGCATCTCCTGACCGAACGCTTTTTACACTTTCATGTAAAATTGGTAGTATTAAAGAAATTAATCCCGGTTTTCCAAATTTTACAATAATCATACAGTGCAAATATCTACTATGGGAATTTCCTGACTTCAATTTATTGATAATGAATACAGAAATGAATACAGTTTCAGGTTACTCCCTTACTTCCATACCGAAGACAAGTTTTCATGGAGCTGTTGCGATAGGTGTTACATATATACTCTGTCCCGGAATGTTGTTCATTCCGGGGTTCGCGGCTGTTCCAATGGAAATTCTAATAATTTTGCCTTGCCTTCTCGACTTTGAGACTGAATAACTGATGGGTACTTCTTGATATTTATTCCTATACAAAAGCAGTCCATAGCCCCCCCCCCCCCCCCCCCCCCCCCCTCCTCCTCCCCAGGCATCAGTAGACGTGCAGATGTGTCCTTTGAAACATTTATTATAGATGATTTGAATTCGTAATGTTAAACGCTTAAATGTTAAACAAACTGAATAGCATCATTAAGAACATATAAATTGGCAGACATGCACGTTTCGGGTACCTTCGTCAGTGATCCTCAAATCTAAACAATGTAATATGCCAAAAAAGTATGAAAGTTAATATGTTGAAAAAGCGCACCGAAAGACGTAGCAGGATGGGTGGGATATGATGCTACAGGACCCATAACTTAAAAGGATACATAATTTTACTTTGTCTCTAACCATTAAAATAACAGGTCAACGCTGAATAAAGCTGTTGTTTCATTTTTCATAAATGTTTTGTGTTCCGATAGTTGAAGGGAAACTTCACGCAACACAATTTTAATGTGAAACATTTGGTGAATATAATATGTCAGTAAACTCAATTCATTCAATCAATTGACATTTCTAAGGGATTCGACATAACGGACACAGGTTGGCATATTCCTCTTCTTTCCTCTATAAATAACAAAGTGAAAGTAGAGAGGGGGTGGTTTTCATTGAGGGTAATTTGTGTCGAACTCCTGTGCGACATTCCTAGTATGTAAGGAAAAATTAACATTTCCTTTGATGCCTCAGTTCCATCCAATGAGTACTCCCTATTTTAAGTTTCGATACGTATAGGTACGTTCGTTTAAGTTAAAAGCTAAGGTTTGCGTTCTTAAACGAAAGATCTCTATTAAGAGTGTGGAAAAGATAACTAGCTTAAGGTTGCATTGCATCACACGTCTAAATTACGTGCTAAAAGTAACGAAAATCTGTTGGACTTGGTCGTACATGTAAGTGGTAATTTTTTTTACTTAGCCCTGCTTTGTACAGGTAAGACAGTGGGTGGCTGCTCCTCTTCTGAAGTTCGCACGTTCGTGCTGAGCCGCTATACACACGCTATTCCCCGTGATACTAACGAGTACCTGTCCAATGACCGTGTTCTGCCTGTGACAGACTGCTAAACTTTCGCGTCTTACCACGTCCTCTCTAAAATTTTATCACTGCCTGAACTTTATTGAATTATTATGTATGTCTCAAGAGCGTTGTACGTCTTAACCACGTGTGCCGTTCGTGGTTTTCTGCGGAAAAAAATTGAGTAGTTGAATATGTACAACGACGTTCAGATAGCCACTTCTATAAATCGACTTTAGCTCGCCTTAAACTCGACATCAAGATGAAAAAAAAAACATCATCTGCTCCATGGAATACCTTTTTATGACAGGTAATACGTAGTTTGGTCGGGTCTTTTATACCCAGCAGATCAACCAACAGTCAAAGCAGATACACAGATAGACGAAAAATGAATCGTAGCAAAGCCAATATAGAGAAACGAAATGCGCACGTAGCGCGGACTTTGTACTATACAAAGGAAATAGAGGTAAAGCCGGTCATAGCAAAGGTACTAAAGATATACTGCAATATTTTACATATTTTTTTTGTGGATAATTCATATTTTACTGGTTCGAAAGATATTGTTCGACCTGAGACGGCTTCCTTGCACTTGTTTTTGTGCATATCAACCGGAAGTAGAGTATAATTTTAATATCACCAATACCTTAAATGTAAAAAAAAATGGTAAACATTATAAATTTAAAGTAATACGAGTCAAATACTTTAGAAAGGTATATGGCGCGGAATGTGTGTCAAAATGATCACATTTCTGCATAGGCAAAATTATTTTTGCCTAAGCAAAATTCCATTTTTGCCTAGGCAAAAATAATTCTGAGGGCAAAAATCGAATTATGCCTAGGCAAAAATAATTTTGCATAGGCACAAATCGAATTTTGCCAAAGCAGAATTATTTTTGCTTAGGCAAAATTCGCAAGCGTTCATCTATATCAACCAATGAAAATGCCTCTTGCAAAGCGAATTAATAGAGTGCACGCGCTCGCCCAGTGTGTGCGATGCAGCAATGTAAACATGGATAGCCAGCTCCATTTTTCTGAACCATTCATAATTTTATAAGAATAAAACGTGCATGGATAGATCTATAATATAGTTTTTTTTATCTTGGGGGTGGGGTTGAGACCAAATCGTCGACCATGGGGAGGGGCAGCCAAATTAGACGTAAAAACGGGGAAATATAACTCTTGGCAAATCCTTGGGGTCCTGACCCCTTCAACCCCTCCTTCTCTCTCTAGGTACGTGGGGGGTGGGGGTGAGATCAAGCCATCGGCCGTTGGGGGGGGGAGCCATATTAGACGTAAAAACGGGAAACATTTTTAACATCACACGAGTCAAATTCATGGGGTCCTGACCCCTTTAACACCCTTCGGGGAGAGGGGGGGCAGCCAAATTAAACGTAAAAACGGGGAACACATCACACTAGGCAAATTCCTTTGGGTCCTTCTAGATTCGATGGGGGGGTGAGACCAAGACGTTGGCTGGGGGGGGGGGGGGGGGGGCTGCCAAATTAGACGTAAAACAGGGAAAACACAACTCTTGGCAAATTCCTGGCGGTCTTGACCCCATGCTCGACGTGATATCAAATAGTAGTCAATTTCGATCAAGGATTGGAGGGGGTATAGGCCATGAGCGACTAGTCATTAAAGGATCTACAATTTTTGTCAGAAAAGCAGGTTATAAGGTGAAATATGTGCGCGAATCCGTTTAGAGTTTCACCCCTGCAGTGCATCACTGCAAGTGTGTAACATGCATGGTGATTGGTTAATATGGAATTGATATATGCCTAAGCAAAAATACATCCGTTCTAATTCTGCTTGGGCAAAATTAATTTTGCTTAGGCAAAATTAATATTGCCTTTGCAAAATTCGAATTTAGCCTAGGCAGAAATATTTTTACCTAAGCAAAAATCGAATTCTGTCTAGGCAAAAATAGTTTTGCCTCGGCAAAAATCGAATTCTGCCCAAGCAAAACTCGAATTCTGCCTTGGCAAAAATAATTTTGCCTAGGCAAAAATGTGATAATTTTGACACACATTCCGCGCCATAAAGGTAGAATAATAGGCGGTTTTATATTTTCTGAAAGTAACTCAATACTAATTGCCTTATAGGTCCTGAAGCAGTGGTAAGAATAGCTCATTGACATAATATGCACTTTTGACTTTCTAGTGTATCGCATCGCTACCGAGAGAATATAACACATAACACATGACTAAGTATTTTGCTATTTGCAACAATAGTGTAGATTTCAAATACAATTTCAGGGGATATTATAACTGCATAAAGTCATTCTTGCATTAAACTTACATATTTGTATATTTCCGTGTGGTTGTGGACACATTTAGGTAATGTACGTATTTCAGAGGTTTTCTTTTCTTATCCAAAACTTGCAAAATCAAAGCTTTTCATTAAAATAACCCATAATTGACATTTTTTGGAACGTTGTACAAAAACGATACCTTTTATAGTTTTTTTTATGGAACAAGTATTAGCGGACATGCAGCCATACACGATGCATAATTATATAATTATTTGATTTCTACAAACAAATATGGTACCTCTAAACGTCATACTTCGGTTAAAAATTAATTCATTTGGAAAATGACTTGGATATAAAATGACGTGATCACTCGATAATCGAATTCCTTTGAAAAACACAACTAAGATATGAATATTGCAGAAAGGCCTACTTGTTCGACACCGTTTCATCGCTGGTTCCTCAAAATGTTCTACCAAATCTGTATCGATCTTACTCACCAAAGTTTTATCTGAAATCAAAATATGACCGGATGTATCAATTCTACCGAAAAGAAGCGACGGATGTTGCATGCAAGCAGGAGATGACAAATATGGATATTGACCATATCCCTGTATACAGCACAAAATCGATAATTCAGAAAATCAGAAACTGAAGGCATACAAAATCAGGATAGAACAGGAACCAAAGCAAACAAACAAAAACCTCCACCACATGAAAAGAAGCGCACTCCCGATGTGGGAGTGAGACCAGGTGCCCAGGAAGAGTAAGCATCTCCTGCTTGCATGCAACACCCGCCGCTTCAATTCGGTAGAACTGTCACATCCGGTTACTTCCATTTCGGAAGACATATAGTACAATCTTTGGTTGGATGGTTCAAATGGTCTATGACAGATTATCATCCACCATTCTGGAGAGTGGGACATCATAGTGTATGACGAGTTCCCCATATCGACCGTAGAACTTCCTCAGTGACGATGTTAGTCGGTCACAAACATATCCCTGACTGAGAAGCTTATCTGAAAGACGCCTAGCTCTCAGAACAAAATCCGTATATTTGGTACTTGCTCTGGCATAGCGTATCAACTTAGATATGAACACGCCATAAGCAGGCGATGAAGGGATGATGCTACTCAGAAAAGGAAAGTTTTTAATGCTGAAATTGAAGTCGTCACGTTTGTCATAGAGTGAGGTGTTCAAGTGACCATCAGTGTCGTAGGACAACATTATGTCCAAATAGGATGCTGAATTATTTGTCTCTGTGGTTTCTTTGACTTCAAGCTCCGAAGGATAGATACTGCTCAGGTAATCCACGAATTTTGGATTATTGATGGACAACACGTCGTCTATGTATCTGTAAGTGAAGTTAAAGTCAGAAGCTAAGTATGTTTTCCCTTCAGAGACTAAAGATTGAATGAATTCAGCTTCGCACGAGTAAAGGAAATGCTGGAGATGCTGACTCTTTCTGGGCACCTGGTCTCACTCCCATTTCGGGAGTTCGCTTCTTTTCATGTGATGGAGGTTTTTGTTTGTTTGCTTTAGGCCATTTCTTGTTTTTTTTTCTGTTTTGCGTCCTTTTGAAATGGAGAAACCTACCAGCCAGCCAGGAAGAAAAGCAAACAAGCATTTAAAACAAAGTTGCAATTTTATATTACGTGACTGTGTGAAATATGACAGAAACCTGTTTCATTTGATCATCTTGACATATTGTAGTCAGCAAAAGAATTATTGACAATGCGTCATTGCAGTACTTTAACATTTTTACATGAAATACAAAAATTATACAATTCTTCTTTAATTTTTGTAGAAAACACATTTAGTTTACAAAAGATCTTAGTATCTAAATTTTGTTTTGTTCTATAACTATGGGCTCAAAACCTACCAGCTCGAGGACGCAAAACAGAAAATAACAAAGAATTGGCCTTAAGTCCTGTTTTATCCTGATTTTGTATGCCTTCGGTTTATGATTGTCTGAGTTATCGATCACTGACGAGGGTTAAATACCCGAAACGTGCATGTCTGGTCCATGTTGTAAATTTATCTTCTCTAAAATGGTGCTAATGAATTTGAAGACGTAAAACATTAGTGCTGTATATAGGGATATGGTCATTATCCATATTTGTCACTTTAAGAGGAAAGTTCATTCATTAAGATAATTTACAATATATTTCAATGATGTTAAAATTGTAATGAAAAGATGTAATGTACCAGAAAACAAAAGCAAAATTTTTATAAACAATAGTTGACTGAAATTTTGTAAGTTGCAACGTCATATATTTCAGATAGAAATCCTTATCATGTGGTTCCAGATGTTGATGTTCTTGATGTTGGACCTGTCTGCTGGATATTCTAGCGGTCCTCCGTTATCTGTATGTCAGTCTATGACGCCATCCCATGATGTATCCGCTCAGTCATCCAGCGCACCCTATTCTATAACATTGAACTCGTCTTTGTACTGCTCAAATGATGTCATTGAAGGTTGTACAATCATAATTATATTGTTATTCATATTTGGATTATATATCTTATTAGAAGCATGAGATTAAGTCAAAGCTCATGATTACCAGTCTCCGAGGACATCGATCTTGATTGCGATTGAATGGCTGCCATCATCACCAAGAAATACTTACCTGATATGTACATCAAAATGTACATCGAGACAATCACCGAATTTAACAAGTTTTCATGGAGCAGTTGCGACGGGTGTTCCATCCAATCAAGTGATGCTGAATCTCCCCGGACACCTGGTCTCACTTCGAAAATCTACTCACTCCGAGGTTCGCCATTGTTTCTATGGAATTTCTTATGATTTTGCCTTGACTTCTCTAATTTCACTGAATAACTGATAAGTACTTTTTTGGTATTTATTGCAAGAGCTACCCCGTTGACTAGAAATACTATGTCTGGTCCATGCTGAAATTTAATCTGTTCTGGGATGATGCTATTGAATTGGAAGACGGTTAACATACTTATGATATCTCTGTAATAAAATTTGGTAAATTATTCTTCTCCTAGATAAAAGTAAGCAACACTGAGATCAATATCTATATGTTAATTATTTTGAATAAAATGTAATTCAAGTTTTATCATATGCGTCCGTTTTTAAAAGAACACGCCGTTCACATTATGTAATGCGTCCTTTGTAAAGGTTCGTAGTTCATGTTGTAAAATGGTTATGAGAAACAAGCCAAGTAACAAACAAACGAGGCTAGCTGTTGGTATGTCACGGTATGTATTTAACCTTGTATCGCAGAACAACTGGATTGTCTATATCTTTGTGGAAAGAAGATAATTTATAACAAAAAAGGGAATGTGATGTAATGAAAGAATGTCTTAACTATAAGTTGCATGCAAAATAAGGTGAATATTAGCTTTTTAACGCACAAATACGATCGGCGTTCTACTTTCACTTTCATCTACATGAATCACGTCGATCGTTTTTCAGCTTTACAAAAAAAATTATTTCTCTGATTTTGGATACAACTCATAGCAATGGAATCCTATCACTGCATCACATTCCCCTTTTTGTAATAAAAAACCTGTATTTCACGAAATGTTAGAGAACCGAAATGTTCTGCGTAACGAGATTTCCTACCGTGTTTGTCGGAAATCAAAGAGAATTTCGTAATCACGTTAATGCGTTTCAGCTCAATCCAGTGATGATTATACGTCTCAACAAGCGTTTTCGCTTTACCGGAAGAGTTTTTATTGATAGCATTACAGAAGATTCTGTAAAACGACAAGAGCGGGATGTGGATAATGAAGCTTAAACGCTGATGGGCATAGATCAAGTCAAGTAATTGTCAAATTGTTTTGAAACAAGCGTAAAATTCAGGGAGTAGGCCTATAAACATGACGTTTCTAAAGAAAATTGATGACGTCAAAATACTTTGACGTCAGATAACTGCACAAATGGGAATACCACTGACAAGGCTTAAGTACCCGAAATGTGCATGTCTGGTCCATGCTGCGAATTTACCTGCTCTTTAATTATGCTGTTGAATTAGTGAGTGCTATTGAGATTATCGTCAGGATCTTCTTTACTTAATTGAAGACGTTTAAAATCGAGAAAGCTGAAATATTTCCGACGCTTAAATATGCCTCACTGCGGTCGCGGGGTCTGAATACAAAGAAAGGACACTTCCGTTTTCTCTAAGGGCGAAGTATCACCTTTAAAAGTAGGTAAAAAGAGAACGAGAAAGGTGTACACGTACTACATGTCCAATGAGAGCCGTTGCGAATCGCAGAAAGAGCGTCGTCGGAATTTGCTTTTCCGAAGATAGAACATAACAAACACTACATTATTCAAATGGGAACCATTAACTGCACAGGTTTGATCTCCTTTGACTGTTTTTTGGATTTGAACCTGTCGAGAGAACTCTTTAGATGCTGAATGCAACCATAACTTCAGTTTGAAAGTGATGTGTAATGATATGTTTCTTTAGATAAAAAAAACATTGTAAGTGACATCCAACAAGAGTTTCGTTGAAAAAGGGTCCTGAACAAAATGGATATAGGAATCAGATAAGCAAATACAAATAGTTTGCAAGATACTCGGGTTGACAATTTCAGGCACAGGTTACTTGTATAACTAACTTTATTTTCGCGGATCTTTACTTTAAAGTAGAAAGGATACAAAACGAACAAATTGCCCGTCTCTGTTGCCAGGGTGTAGCTTTCTTAGCATGTCAAATTCGATGCACCAGACATGAATTTTTCGTATCAAAACTCTCCAGCAGATGTACTTACGACCTTATAAGATGACGACTTTCTTTCCGTGTATGCAGTAAGCACATATTGAACACTGAAAGATATTCATTATGTTGCAGTTACCCTATCTAGTGCAGGATCCCAGTTTAAAGGTGTGTTCATACAGGCGCGGAATGAGGAAAGTGTAATATCAGTTGGTGAATTTACAGTTCCTGACAATGATGACCATTTACGAACCATGGATTGCAATAGTAACGCTAGGGTAATGATGCCAATTGTTCATACATGATCAAAACCTTTAGTATTTGTAATTGTAACGTGATAGAGCTTGTTGTAGCTCGATGAAGGGGTATGAAGCCGAACGTATATAACCTGACAAAGTTGGTCTCTGGGGGATACAGTTCATGTGGCTTTTGTTCTACTTGTTCCACTTCCTTCTTCTCAAGGAAGCTCTTTCCCCGCGTCAGCTCTTTCTAGGGTATCTTTGTTTTTCCTGTCTGTCACAGTATATTTCAGTTGCTACCTCTGCTGGTGGTATCTTTTCAACCGAACATTGACATAAGTTCACCAGTATGTACTGACTGAAAAGAAGTACCCTCGGGCACTATGGTCCAAAACCAGGCAACATTATCCACCAAATCACCAATGATTGACCCATAGGGAAAGTCACAACGCTCTGTTTTCCTCTTTTCAGAGTGCAGTATCACATCGCCTTAGTAAACTTAGTTCAACTAAAACAATATACTGGAGAGCTCCGGCATCATCTACAGGCAACATTACCTTTGTGTAAGTTTAATCTTCCTATTCTCAAATTCCAGAAAGATTAAGCTCATCTAAAGGGGGTAACTGTATAAGTACATCACCTGCGTGCTGTCTACTCGTCGTCCATCATAAACTTTCACATAATTATTGTAAACCGTCTTTTTTCGCGAGCGTTTTAATTTCGCGATATTTGCAAGATCCTGAGATTCGCGAATTTAAAACGCCGTGAATATGTCCTAACACATATGTAATAAGTTACGTACGTACGTTGTCGCGAAAATAAAACGCCGTGTAAACGCCTCACTTGAGTTCGCGAACTTAAGGAGGTCCAGGACAGCCAGACTTAAATTTGATCCTATAATTTAATTTTCCTAAAAATTATAAATGATAATAATTGAAACATACTTTTTCTACATGCAAAGTTTCATCAATTTTTTACCGTTAGTTTTGAAGCTACAAACGTACATTTTTACCCATTGAAAGATCCAAAGTGGGCCGTAAATGTGACGTTAAAATTAACACACTTTAGGTAATAAAAAATAGTTACAAATCTTCAATATTAACAAGTTCTGTATTTTTCATCTAGATATGATGTGGGCAATCGGATATGTATAGAATAATACATGACCACTAGGAGTTTTAAAAGAAATTGTCGAAAGGAGATACATTTATGTCTATTTTCAAAACGTATAGGAGTTGCTAATTATTAATAATAAAGTTCGTTTATCTGAAACCCTATCATCTAATTTCCGTAAAAACTTGATATTATCTTCTTCATATGTCAAGTGAAACACCGTTAAATTGCTATTGAAATTTGACCGTCAGTTTTTAAGTTATAGTGATTTTCTTACCCCCTCCCCCTTATTTCTACGTTACCTAATCCTGACGTTCTTGCGAAAAACGCGCCAATGTCGCCGTTTCTATTGTGACGTCATAATTGACGCAGAGCTTTCCGATGGGGTTCTTTCGGATACTGTTCTGGATCCCCTTAAGACGCCGCTAATAAAAGACGGTTTACAGTATACAATAAACAAGAACGAATCGCGTCCCAGTTACTTTTGGCTCATAGTAAATAAATCTTGGCATTCAGTAAAATCTACATACCAAAACAAATAAATGAACAGGAATCAAAGTAAATTGGTATCATGAGAAAGGTAAGTATTTCATGTAAGTCGTAATTACAAAGCAAAGCTGGTAAGAATTTTAATAATTACGGATTGTTTTCTAGATATGTAGATTTAACGCCGACAAAAAAGCTATACAGTAGATTTTCCGGTGGGGAATGGGTAACCTATTAGAGGGTTTTTGTACATGCTTAGAAATGTTTTATTAAGCAGAGCTGTGTCCTTTATCAATAGATTAAATTGTTTGACAGTATTGTCGATACTAGACAGCTTAATTATAAAAATTTTGCGTTTATGTCCTTAAAGTATTTCATCTTACTTTTTCTGACATTTGATTTCAGTGGGACTTTTGTACAAGTGAAAAGCACATATTGGATTCAAGTCCAATCTCAGCAGCTTACACTCATTGATTTTGATTGTAATGGGACTAAAACGACTACAATATCTCCTACCAACGAAACCGGAACGACTTCATCTTCAGCACCGAATACAACCTCTCCTAGCAGTGGCTCTGGAAGAACAAGAAATCAGACATTTCCGTCATTTTTAATTTTCCTTGCTACTGTTTCACGGAATATATATACATGTCCTTGAACATTGAAGTTAAGTCACTAACACATTTTTTCTATTACTGTAAACGTGTGTTTATTTTCGCTGGGGAAAATTTTTACGGAATGACCGTGTAGAACACGGAATATAAGGTCTATAGTGAGTGCTGTTCAGATTATCGTCAGAATCTTCTTTAACTCATTTAACATGTTTAATGACAAATATGGATATTGACCATATCCCTGTATACAGCACAAAATCGATAATTAAGAAAATCAGAAACCGAAGGCATACAAAATCAGGATAGAACAGGAACCAAGCAAGCAAACAAAAACCTCCACCACATGAAAAGAAGCGAACTCCCGATATGGGAGTGAGATCAGGTGCCCAGGAAGAGTAAGCATCTCCTGCTTGCATGCAACACCCGCCACTTCAATTCGGTAGAACTGTCACATCCGGTTACTTCCATTTCGGAAGACATAGAGTATAATCTTTGGTTGGATGGTTCAAATGATCTATGGCAGAATATCTTCCACAATTCTGGATAATGGGACATCATAGTGTGTGACGAGTTCCCCATATCGACCGTAGAACTTCCTCAGTGACGATCTTAGCCGGTCACAAACATATATCCCTGACTGAGAAGCTTATCTGAAAGACGCCTAGCTCTTTCATACTTTTTGTAATGTTTTGTAATGTAATCTTTTGTACTGTTTGTAATGTTCATGCTGGGTTATTTTCGCGATAATAATGATATAATGGCAAAATGCGCAAAAATTACCCCCATGCGAAAATGTCCACGTTTACAGTATTATTCACTTTTTTCATGCAGTTTTACATTTGCTTAAAATTTATTGATTTATATGTATAGATAAGAAGAAGCAAAGCGTAACATCTCCATGTTTACATTTTGACCTTGAAAAATAGAAGGATTCAAAACAGTGAAAATTAAGTTTACATGGGTCACAAACAAGATTAATACCGTCAATGAAAGTGAGGTATGTACATGTACTTAGTTTCTGCACGTGTTTCAGGGAGAATGTAAACAAAGCATGATGTAAGATGTAGATACTACTTTTGCATCCGTAATCTCTTCCCCACTGGCCATCACATTCAAATTTTACGATAAAAAGTTATCGCTTCAGGACTTTACCATGCTTTTCTTACGATTATAATACACTGCATGTCAATAATGCTTTGATTGTACTTAATACTCACTATTTATGGATGCATTATCCTCGAACTTTTGAGCAAAAAATAATACGTACATTTCATGTTATTTTCATTTTGTGCCTTTCGAGGTGAACGTGACCAGAAAAATCGAAATACGCAGACCGCTTTCGACTGGTGGCTATTTATACCCCAGCCTCGGTCTTGTAACCAAGTTCGATCAATTTCGGTTGGTCGTTTCTTCAAACGCATTCGAAAATTTCTGTTAATTAACTTCTCTCAAATTTCTTAAACCTGGGTCCTGTAGCATCATATCCCACCCATTCTACTATGTCTTTCAGTATAATTTGGACATAATTTTCACAGATTTTGGCCATATTTCATTGTTTTGAATGAAGATCACTGATGACGGTTAAATACCTGAAACGTGCATGGTGTCTGGTCCATGCTGTTTAATTATATGCTTAAAAGGATGCTAATGAATTTGAGGACGTTTAACAATTCAAATTCAAAACTGTTCATCTTCTCTCCATGTCAAAAATTGGTGCAAGGTTTGTTGAATATACAAATCTTAGCTTATCCTTTGCATGCTCAGAAGATTCTTGATGCACAAAAACGCACATTGATATATAAATAGACATACTTCGGTCATGCCTTCTAAATTTCTAGACTTTCTTTCAAGGGAACATGGAAGCACTCGGGTATAAAATCCGAATTAATAAATTAAATTTATTAGTTTGAGGCTAAAGGTTTAGTGTTTCTTATTGGTGCAAGTTACCGGGACTTTAATCTTTGACTTAAGTTATCGTAGGATTCTTGCTCTAACTATGTTGATTAGTTGCGTTTATCTGTTCCCAAAAAGAATATCAGTATATATTCATGCATGTTAGTCGGATTTTATTCTTCAGTTAGTGTACATAAGAAATATAATAACATGTACAATACTTATGAATTATTAAAAGTCAATGCCTATGGATTTCAATGTTTGTCATGATTTGTTTTCAATTTGAAAAGTACGCGCATAAAAGTTGCTGTAAATTTAATTGGTATTTCCATAGCGGCGTACATTATTCCTAGGAAGTTGCATATTACACTATTAAGGTGTATAAGGGTTTCAGTTTTTTTCACTAAAAATATTTCAATAGCATTCTTTAATAAATCCAAAATGGACGTGCATTGAGTTGAACCAGATCTATCAAGTTAGGAAAAAACTCCCATGCATCATTTTTCATTTTACAGTATTTCAATCTGAACATAACCCCATACTCCAAGAAAATTGGCACTGTGATTTCTAAGATCACTAGTCTCTTAAACCTGTAGGAAATGACACATACATGTATACTTTGTCTATACATGTATATGTCAAATCAAGATTTTTGTGTTTATGTGATATTTCTAATGTTTCTTCTTTCTAACCCTGTCACCTGAAAGAAGCTTTGTTTTGGCACTAATGTCATAAATACTATTTTGCTATTTCGGAATCTTGTCATTTCATTCAAAAAAAAGCCATCGAAAAGCTGTTCAAGAAATTGAACAACGCCGAAGGGGACTCTTAGTTTCTTGAACATAGATTTTATTTGGATATGCTACTGAATCGACCCTACAGGAAATTTGGAGCCGCGCACTCTCTGCAAATTACACTAATTTAATTTCAAAAATTATAACCATAAGGCGCTACTGAAATGAATTTTGGCTGTGTCTAAAAATAACTTTGGATGAAGCATCACTGCCGAGGATTTAACATCCGAAACACGTGTCTGGTGCATAATAAATTGTTCTAAGATTTCCTTCGGGAAGGAATAGAGTTGGAACACTTCCGTATTATTAGTTTGTTTTCGTTGCCCCAATCTGTTTGTTGGCATGATACTTTAACGCACTGCTCCTTTTCTAGTTTAATGCCTCGAGATCAATGTCCTTTTAACAGCGCCACCTATAATGCAATCCGCACTTGCACTCACTTATTTAGTATTTAGCCGTCCTTCGTGTTTCTATGGAGCTGTGTCATTGTACCATTGTCCATGTTTCACAGTTCCTTTTGGACAAGGGATGTTTTGTCATGAGGTAGTAGAAATTACATGGGTACTATCTGAGCTTAGGTTTAGGTTAACCGTTTCCAATGTAATCTGTAATCTCTTCCTGTTTTATCCTGATTTTGCATGCCATCGGTTTATGATTTTCTGAATTATCGAATTTGCACTGTGTATTGGTACATAGTCATTTTCCATATTTGTCAATTTTCAACTCGCCTTTAGTTATAGTCTGCTTCTCTGAAATATGAAATGACTGAATAAAGAGGACATTTCATGTATACGGCGACTGAAAGACAATTTTACTGCCGAAAATGGAGTTGTCTTCCTGTCTTATCATAATGTTCTCTTTGTTGACACGGAATTCCCAATTTAAATTATATCGAGTGTTTCATTTTTGAACAGCTTATGCACTCAGTATGACATAGTATAAAGATTCAACACATTTTTTTTTTTCAAATCAGTGAATGAAAGTCAAACCCAATACCCAAAATTAGGTTCCAAACTTCAAAAGGCTTATTAATTTTTGAAAAAAATATAAAACAGAACTTTCTCACGAAATAAAATATGGCAAATAGACAAAGACAGCTTCATAGAAACACAAAGGAAAACTCAATCTACTGAACAATCTCCAGAGTCCAGTGTTAGTACGGAGTGTATTTGAGATGGCGCTTTAAAAGCGGTACCGTGCTAATTAGAACAAACATATTTAAATATACGGAAGGGTTCGAACTCTATACCTTCTTGAAGAAAATTTCAAACCAATTTATAATGCACCAGACACGTGTCCATTTTTAAGAAAATATATATGACTGTTTTAAGCCTTGATTTTATATGCAAAGACATCACATCATTTGGCAATTTTTTCCATTGTGATGCCAAATCTGATTTGCCATGCCTTTTATTATGATGTCACAATGAACATTTCGCCAAAGTTTGTGATGTCTGTCCGCCTTATGAATCTATTGGAAAATCATATCACAAGTAATGCATAAAGCCAGTGTTTTTCATATGCCGCCATAATTCATTTCACTCGCACCCTCTTGTTTTATTTTTAGAATTTAAAGGAGCTGTTAAGATAAGGCGTAAAATCAGCCCTGAAAAGTGGAATTTTGAAAACTGAAATTTCAAGAACCTTTTTTGGTAAAATGTATACCTATACGGCATCCCATCAGAATATGAAGTTATTTTTTATCTGTTTTGCATAATATTGCTAATTTTTGGGTCAAAACTTATCCTTTTCTCATAGAAATCAATAGAAAACGGAAAAGTTTTATTGAACATTGTTCCCCCCGGATATACAGAAAGCCACTTTTACTGGAGATGTGTATCCGTGATACAAACTTTTTGGCAAAGTGGGGTTCTGTATCTCCGGGGGGAACACTACCCCAGAGACGAAAAACTAAAAATGGAAAGGGGGGTGCATTTTATAAGAATCGATCTTTTTGACCATTAAATATAACACATTTGACTATTTTTCCTCATTAATCCATCAAATATTGTGTACTCAATATGATTGAATGAAAGATACAAGAATTAGAAACGAAATAAGCAAGAGTGATGTTCATTTCTCCGTCAATGTGTATTTCGCGCTAAAAGGCGTACATTGTAGCCATTGAATGAAGAATAAGACCGTATTTTAAGTTCCGGATTTCATTATTTACCGATTAAAGGAGGTAGATCGTTCGAAATCTATTGCTGATACACAATGTAGACATATTTGATGTCTTTTAGCTTATATTTATCCATTTTAGATAAAATATTCAGAAATTTATATGTTTTTTTGTCGATATTATCGGATTTTCTATCCGAGCACCCCTACCTCTTTCGACCTTAATTTTACAACCTTAAGAGTTCCTTAACATGATGTAAAACATGTAAAAGGTCTGCAAATACATTCTATTTCAATAATTATTCATGTTTTTCTGTATACGATTCGCCATGCGGAAGAAATAAGTCACGAGATTCAGGGCTAAATACGGCCCTTATCTTAACAGCTCCTTTGTGTGTTTATTTTACAGAGACTGCGCAGCTCCCAATTTTCTGTAGGCTGATTCAGTAGCATGTCCATATAAAATCTATATTAAAAATAGTATTGGGGGGATGGTGCTAAGATGTTAACCTCCTTTAATTACGACAATATTTTTGGATGAAATGACAAGTTTCCGAAATAGCCAAATTTATGATGACAAATTGTTAAAGTGCCAAAACAAAGCTTCTTTCAGGCGATAGAGCTGGAAAGAAGAAATTAATACACTTGACAAACATCCATGTCAAGGGAAACGAGTTTAACTGTTCCACACTGCAACAGGAAACAAGTGTTTACATTAATAATACGGAAGGGTACCAACTCTATACCTTCTTGAAGAAAATTTCAATCCAATTTATAATGCACCAGACTCGTGTTTCGGATATTAAACGTTACATATATGATGCAAGTTAAAGTATCTAAGCAAGTAGTACCAAAAAGGCAGCCCAGAAACTGTTTCTTTCTACATATCAAATGTATTTATTATCCAAAAAATTAGGGATAGTTTCGCTCATTTGACGCAATTTGACAACCTAAAGCAAGAACATGACCAAAAATGCTTGAAAGCAGTGCCAACCTGAATTAATTTTATGAAGAATTAGATGTGCACTATAATTGAAAAAACAAATGCAGTTTTATTACAAGTATTAGCTTTTACAAAAAGCTTGCCGGCAGTTAGCTGACATTAAATGTTGTAAAATTCTAGTAGGGAAAAAATCGAATAAACGATTTTTATTCTTGTTAGACCAATCGCGCATTTCCGGGCTTTTCCGATTTTATTTCCGGTTCAAGCTACGGAAATTTCCGAGGATCTGTGATTTGTTGTAGGACGTATCGGTACAAAGACTTTTCGATGCATCTTTCGGAAGAAAATGCACTGATACGATATGACTTTCATTTGTCAAGTCATCTAGACTCTTCAGCCGACCTGATGGATGCATCTTACGCACAGATTCAGAATAACCTTGATTAATATTTGCATATTTTGTAGTTGTCCACCAATCATATTGCCAAGAGTTATTTTATCCGTGCAAGTATGTCACGATTGATTACAGTATACCGGCAGTCATGACTGCCGGTAATCAGGTTTCTCCCTCTTGTCAATGAAGAGCTAAAGGTTTCGTCCTGTCCATAAGGTTCATTTTCAATACGAGACTGTGACCTTAATCTTTGACTTCCAAAATTTAAAAATTGAGTCTTCCTCTTTTCAAGATGAAAGTTAAATGTAAATACTGCATGTATACTGCATCAGGGACTAATGATTGAGTCTGTATACCAAATACAATGTTACTTGGATGGACAGACAGAGAGATGAACTGACTGAACATTCATCTTAAGGAGGACAAGGGCAATAATGGTGAGAAAAAAGGTGTAAAAAGATCATATGTCTGACTTTATTTCAATTATACATGTACATGTAAATTGTATAATAATAATACTCATGAATGATTTTAAATCAATGCTGATAGGGTTCAATTAATCGATGCATATGTATTTACTAAACATTTGTCATAAAACCTACTTTTAACAAAATAAAAGTATTTAGTGAGCAGCATAGAACATTTTTGTACATAAAGCTGTAAAAAAAACTTGGTTTTCTTTCAAAAATGCATTTAATTTCGACTTTTGTCAATTATGCTTTTTTGTAAATCAGTATGTTACATGTAGTTGGGGGATTGATTATTAAGACTTTGTGACTGCCAATATTGTGTAAGCTGTATCTACTAACACTGAAATCTCAAAATAAATGTGTGCAATGGTCAGCTACATAGCTGACAAGGTTGTATATTATAAGGTTGATTAAAAGTGACAAAATTATGTTGCCATAGAAATTAGGAATGTGAAATAACAAATACATATGTAATGAATGTGGTGATACATCAAATGGGAACAATTATTTAAAAGGTTTAAACAAAGTAAATGAGTTTCAATGCATATTTATGAAGTATTCTGTACAGTGTGAAAATATCTGGAACATCTCTAGTACTCAGTAAAATGGACATACTGTGACCAAAACCAAAAATATTGCACAAAAATATTGTCTTCAAACCAAAAACTAATAATATATATTTAAATAAATGTTAGTATCGTATATTTTATCGCAAAAAAAGAATACATTCAAGTAAAGTGTGAGAACAATACTAATAAAAGTTGAAGGAGAAACGATTCTCTAGGAAATATTTCAAAAGCTTCAAGTTAAGTTTTATCACATGAAGGAGACTTTAGCAGATCTGAAGACAGTAGAAAATCAGTACACATTCAGTTCAACTTTAAGAAAGAGACTGATTAAACCTTGTGTGTACATGTACTATAAATACAAATGTCAAATGTTAATTCTATTTACAGTCTTCAAAATCTCTCAAAAATCTGTTAAAGCACAATAAAAATATGGCAGAACATTTATGGCATATTTTGCTGAAATTTGAAGGAAGAAAGAATTGTGCAATTTAATTAATTATCAGTACAGCATTAGGCAAAGACTGTTTAAATAAATCATTAAAGTCTATAAAATTGCTTACATCTGAGAAAGCTCCACCTATCCAAGAATGTTAATGGTACATCTATGAATGATACAAGATGTCCTTGTCCTTGAACTACTACTCACAGGTCCCATAACGTGCTTGCCTAATCAGATACGCTACAGCGATTCTGCACGACAGTCATTGCCTAATGTAGTATTGATTGTTAACCATATTGTATAATACTTTCATCATTCAAAGTGGAGTAGGAATTGCCATAACTGCACTATCACAAAGGAATCAGTGTATAACAACAATGTAGGTGCATCAAGTATCCACTGGTTAAACGGCTGATAATTCTCCTTTACATCTATCACAGCAGTTCAAGGTCAGGTTGTCGAACCGTGCGCTGGGATGATATCTCTCGACCATTGCAGATCTGGTATAACTGTCTATCTTGGCAAATTCTTCAGAGTCGGAGTTTCTTGATAGAAGCTGAAAAGTAGAAGTAATAAGTGTAAAGGGCTTGAAATAAGTTTATTATAATGTTGATATAAACTGATACTCTTTTACACATATGGTCATGGTCACGGTTTACAAGACCTATATGGCTTTGTTAATTTATGATAAGGATTTAGTATACATGTAGCATGAAATCGCTAAGTTTAAAGCAAATAAGTATACAAATGTATTTAATGAAGCTTTCTGTAAATTAATTTTCACAAAATTCTACAAGAGTTATGACATGAATTATTGGAATTAATGGAAACAGTAATAATTTAGCATTCATGTATATCACAACAAATAACTTAATACTATGACATGAAATGGACTGAATTCTATAATGCCTTTTGTACATAGATTTATAAAAGAAAATTCATACAATTGTTTGATTACAAAATTCCGACATCACACCTGATTTTAACCTTATGGCGCTATAATCAATGGTCCATCAAATGCTTTGATGGGACACTAATTATGACATCATGGTGTATGTCTGCGAACCAGTGTTATGTCAGACATTCCGCAGCCTCTATACAGACTTACTTCCTGAGCTTGAGATTCTGCCAGGGTGAGGTTGTCCTGCATACTGGGCTCCATATTAACCACCAGCTGGGAGGCTGCATTGTAAGGCAGGAGACGGTATTTAATGTTCTCTGTAAGTCTGTGATTTGCTCTGGCTAGGTCAATGGTGTTGGTACTTCCGGTGCTTACTGTAGAGTGACTGTTCAGAGGATCAAATGCTGAACGGATCTGCTGAAGGCATCTAGGGTAAAAAATCAAAGATTATTGTTTTATTTTGTCAAAGAATAAGGTAATGAAAAGTTACTGACAATCGCAAATGTTAATCTGTATACATTTAATAACTGAAATAGCTTTCACTTTGCAAAGTTACACAAACTAGCATTCATTTTTTGATAGCACTAACTTAAATGTGAATTCTGTGAAATAAATTATAGATTCTGCTTTTACGTTTATGGTCAAATACTGATTTACCCTACAAACTGTTTTTTTTTTTTTTGCTAAGTATTGGCAGAGAACCAGAAAAATTGATGGTTGAATGGTAAAATAAGAATTTACAGACCACAAACAAATCACAGAATCAAGTTATTTCAATCTAATGCAATCTCTATTTTCAAGAATAAAGGACACAATACAAAGTTAGCAGTTAATGGAAAAAGCAAAGTATGCTCTAGTTTTTCGGCCAGAGATGAGGAGCAAACAACCACTGAAATTTGATGTCTTTTTGAGGATGCATTATTAACCCTTAATACTGTGTAATCCCCTGTGAAGTATATACTACATTATAACATTTGTATAATATACAGTTTGATAATACTACGGACAAATTATTAACTTATTGTACCCGATTCTTCATCATATAAATATGTTAACACTTTAATAAGATCAAATAGATCAGTAGATCAAAACTACCACCGCTGGTCCCCAACTACCCTTGACAATTTACAGTCATGTCACTGATATATGAAGCGGCGCACATCACAAATTTGACGTCAGTCACATGCCAACCTTGTTTTGGTTTGAAAAATTGCATATTTCACAAGCTCAGCCCACTTACCCCTAAAGAAGCTCAGCAAACGGCTATCGCATGGAGGGTCACTACAAGAATGATATTTTTGTTACGTAATCAACTTTATACATCAGATAAAGATAACTTTGATTTTAAGGGAAGCACAAACCTGTGAGTTTCATACAAGTTCCTGCGCACCTCATGTCTCTCGTTCAGCATTTGCTGCAGTACATTCTGTGATTCTTGGAACTTCATAGCGAAAAACGCTTTGGCACCAGCCAGTTCATCTATCATTACTCTGTGAAAATAGGACATAAAACACAATGATATGTACGCAGAATATTTATTGTATTGTTTTCAAAACGATAAACGTAATTTTCATCCATCATCACAATTACATTGTCAATTCTTGAATTTTTTGTCTATTTTGAATTCTAGACACAGAATAGTACAAATGTATCACCAATTTTTTTATCATAATTTAATTATAATTCAAAATAATAACTAATTTTTTCTTGGAAGAATAATTACTGATATATCCAATGAGATATACATTTGTAATATAAACATGATAAATCTTAGAGACAAATTTAATTCGAGTTGGATATTTTGATTTACAATATATGATTCTTGAGTGAAAATGTGTGACCCAGAATTGCCACTATGTAATCTAGCATATACAAACACTATAACCACTACCTACTGGCCAGCAACAGACACTATAATCATTAGTTGTATTACGTGCTGGCCAGGAACTTACTTCTCCATGTATCTGCCTGTATTGAGATCTTTTTAAGGTGTTCGTAGTTTACAAATGTGTGACCCAGAATTTCCGAATTGACAGTACATAGTAAACTTGAACTAGCAGGCACAGACACTATAACCATTAGTAGCATTACCTGCTGGCCAGGAATTTACTTCTCCACATGTCTGCCTGTATAGAGATCTTATCCAGGTGCTCATAATCCTCTGACAATTTCTTGGAAAAGTCTCCCAGTTCCTTCGCTAACTGTGCCTTGTCCCTGATAACGATAAAAACACATAATGAACATCAGTCTAATTTAACAAACTTTTCAGGTTGTTCATTTGGCATTTTTTTAAAATAATTTGTTTAGAATTTTTTCCTTTAGATTTCTTTTAAGAAAATTCCATCTGTTTTGAATGTTTACCAAGATCATCAGAAGGGAAGCAAGTTATTTTGAAGTCAGTTAACATGATTAACTCTTTTTGCCTTTCTTATTCATAATAATTAGAAATCCAAACCAATTAATGTAAATTTTGATAAATACTATTGTCTACTGAATTTACAAAAAAAAATTTACTTTTCTTATCAAAATTGTTATATTCCCCCTTTTTATAGTTTTTTTTTTGTACAGACCTGGCAAGATGTTCCATAGTAAAGTGCAGATCATCTCCTACAGAAGCTACCAACAGTCTCTTCAGCTCTGTATTCACCTGTAATACACCATGTTATAAAGTCATCAGAATCACAGATATTTGAATCATTACAATAAAATGAAACTCGTTGAATTATGAAAACACAAATGTTAGCTTACATGTACCAATTCAAAACTTTGCAAGGTTACGATATGTCCATAGTCATGCATATAGAATACAGAATTTGGGTAACTAATTGTACATCTTTGAAATGGAACAGATAAGAGCTGCTAGTGCAATGAGATAATGTACATGTATACCATATGACAATAAGTTATCTTTCAAAGTAAATTGTGCTTTTTCTTGAAAATTACAATTTAAATATGGCAAATAATTAAAATACCTGTAGCTGAACATCTAGCTGTTTCTTTAGACTGGAAACTTGTGACTCCAATTGTCTCTTCAACTCCTCATTTTCCTTTTGGAGTCGTTCTACCTCTTTCCTATCCTGGCTCCTTTTCCTCTCTGGATTTTTCTCTGAAGGACTAGGGAATGCAAGGCTCTCTAATGCCTCTTGAAGAGTCAGTGCATTTTCATCCCCATCTTGTATTTCACCATACCTTACAGAATCAACACCCACATACTGATATCCGTTAGAGTTTGATCTCCGAACTGATTTTTCAGTGGTTACGACATTCCCTTGTTGTTCCGTTTTAGTATTTCCCCTCACAGAGGGCGATACATTAGCGACAGGTTGGGAGTATTTCTGTTCAACAGAATTCATCACATTTTTCTTCACTTTTTGTTCCTTTACTTGAAAGCTGTACTTGGGTAGAGGCTGTCGAAGCAGGATTGTCCCCCTTTCCTCCGAAGCCGACCTTTTTGACCTTTTCACAGACTGTCCGTTTGAAGTTGTCTCTATCTTCACAATAGGCTTATTTGGCAAGATCTGCTGTTTCCCTAGCGTTTCTACTGTTGCCATGGCAACAAATTAAACCTGATAAATGAAGAAGAACAGTATCAGCAAGTTATTAGGTAAAGATTAATGTTGTATTTTCATATCCGGCTCCTTCTAGTGTCACACTCAGTCAATGCTGACTCCGACTTCTATAGGACAATGAATATTTTCCATTATCGATTATTTCCGCAATAAAATGTCAAATATTTTGTCATAACACGCAAAATTAGATAGGATCAGTAATACAATCCAAGCTGTTCTCTCAGATATTATATGGTCCGATAAACAGTACAACCCTTTACATTGCTTTTTACAACAAGCTTAAAGGTAGTGGGATTCTAATCTATGACAGTCTGAAAAGGCGATATTTGAAAATAAAACAAACTGATACAAAATATAACTTATTAAGTAATGTGCTCTTCCTTATTCTACCAGTAGGAGGGTAGTCAGGTACAGCCAGCCTACGAATCAGTTCACAAAATTAGTTAATAACTATGTATTCCTCTATAGAGAGTCAAGTGCCCCTCCCCTCCCCCCGTTCCCCTTTCTAGATCCGAATCTAGATTTAAGTTCAAAGAACCTTAAAGTATACTAAGAACCTTAAAGTATACGAATCGATTCTACGAAATCAAACCTTAAAGTATATACGAATCGATTCTACGAAATCAATAGTCGCCAGAGTAGATCCAGTGTATATATGTTACGAGTATGTCACATCGATGTAATGGTAATAAAGTTTTTCTGACTGACTGACAGACAGACAGACGGACCGGTTTTAATTTCCCCGCGCTTTCGCGAAAGCGGGGGACAAAAATTTATCAAAATTCGTAAGAAGTACAAAATCGAAAATGAAAATGAATGAATACCATAGACAGATAAAGTGCTTCCTCACACCCTCCTAGTAATATCCAACCAGACTGTTCATAAAGGAGCCTACAGGATAACAATCCTTCATCAGAGAATAATTTAGAGATGTGTATCTTTATACATGTCTCAGGTAACGTTACCGTGTGACCGGATTCCGCCCGAGGGGTTTAGGTGTAATGATGACATACAAACAATAAAATCCCATTTATTCTTGTCTTAAACCATATCAAATCGCTTTCTGTGACAGTTGACTCCTCTTCAATCTCGATTTTTGTAACATTCATTGCGCCACGATGAGAGAGGAATTAACCCTCCCCCTCCCCCTTCCCCTTTTCAGAAAACGGTAGTCATGAAAATAACCTTTGGCATATGCATAGATAGGGGAGGGGGGGTTATTATGACGAAAAAGCAGCGGCACATACATGTATGGACTATTTTGGATTCTTTTATCACCCACCTCCTTCAATTCGTTACTTATTTAATATGATGATATACATCTCCAAAACTACAAAGCTGAATATTAGTATAATATACATTCTCTATTCCTTTGTTCTTGACATCGACCTTTTAGTCATCATCATAATATCAAATGACAAAGTAAGTTGAATCGATGTGTACGTGTTTTTTTTTTTTTTTTTTTTTTTTTTTTTTTTAGTTTTTTTTTTTTTTTTTTTAATTGGTTTTTTTTTTCTTCTTTTTTTTTTCTTTTTTTTTTCATTTACACTGATGCAAATTATATGCTTCTATTAACTTACAGTGACTGCGAAATGGTCATGGCGCACCGTTTCCTAGGAACCCGACCCAAACCAAGTCCCATACGTAAGATACAAAACCGTCCTTTACTATACGTAGCACTCAACGCATTCTTATCTCAATTTTATCATTATTATTATGTAGCGAATTTTTGTTATCGTAACATTTTAACCTTATAAAATACATCACTTAATTTCGAATATTTTATGTTTTCTTAATCATTTTTATTAGTATCATTTAGCACTTGTATAACACTTATTTTTACTCCTCCAATAAGGCCTACTTATTCATGTAACTTTTCTCCTCCTCCGATTTTTCCCCGCTTAAAAATGTAAATGTTTGTCTTGTTGCCAGGCTACTGGAGGAGGAAATTTTGTCTCATATAAATACCGCGACCTAACTTTTCTTGAGTCTAAATTATTTTTCCAAGCTTTCAGGACGTACAAAATGTGATTTTTTAACTTTACCAATTCCGACTTTTATTGCGATTATTTTTGTGACTTTGTGCCGGCATATTTATAATTCATTGTAAATATTCGTCATCATCATGTTTTTCCGTTAATAAACTATGAACTTGTTACTTGTGATTTCAACTTGGAATTTATCCTGTGCTACAGTGGTTATCAGTGTGTTCGTCTGTCGTTAGTCAGAGACTGTGTCCGTCTGTCACTGTCATGAAAATTAAAATACAAATGGTGGCAGCGACTGTGTGATTATCCGGATATAAACTAAATATGTTACTGTGCGTAACAATGGTGCTCGACCGTTCGTCCGTCCACGCTACAATTATTTTTTGTACTCCCCTTTCGCAATATTTTGGGGGTTCCGACTCGTCTGTCCATCCGTCAATCTGCCCGTCAGTCACAAAAAGTTGAACGTCATGACCATAGCTTTTGAATGGTTTGAAATATGGTTTTTCGTTCGTATTGCAAATGTATTCCTAGTTACAAGACCTTTCTTTTGATGCCAATTCTTTTTCATCTTGTGAATTTGACCTTTTGACAAAGTCCCAAAGGCGGAGAAGAATAATTCTAAATTTTGCTTGTTATATGACCAATCGAAGCAAAAGTGTCATGTCCTATCAGTCATTTTGTTTCTATGTAATTTTTCCTTCCTGGCATCATACGCAATCATAGATGTAATCAAATGAGTTAAAGAAGATCCTGACGATAATATCAACAGCACTCACAATAGAGCACCAAATTGAGCATCGACGGACCCCTAGCAAGCTAGAGGTGGGACCAGGTGCCCGGGAGGAGTAAGCATCCCCTGTTGGCTAGCCGCACCCGCCGTCGATGATCATGCACGAAGTATATTCTATATCAAACTCAACTATTAACAACACTGTCACAAAAGGGGTGCAAATGACCACGACACTATGAGATTTACATCTATGCACATCAAACTTTTAAAAGTACTATTTAATTATGTCTCCCCAAACGGGATGATGGACCACTTTCACATTTTAGTATGTCATTGCTCATGACTCAAAGGTTTCAAATCACCCTGACCCAAGGTCATGCGACCAAGGTCAAAGTATATTGTTGTTCATGACTCGAAGGTTTCGAAGCGAATCTCTTTTTAAAATGATTGATTTTCCAATTTTTGATGCTTCAAGAGTATGACAGTAATTGATGCAAATCTCATTTCGTATATGATCAAGTTTTATTTGAAGCATCAAAAATTGGAAAATCAATTTTCAATTTTCCTGACGTTTGAGCCCCAAATATAGGATTTATAGTACAACTTTCTCAAATATAAGAGTTTCATGGGTTCCTACATTTTCTATAGGAAATATAGGGATTATAAGACATGTTAACGAAAGATGTCGGACGACCCCTTTCAATAAATCATGTTTCATTTAAAGAAATTTCGTCTTGGCTTTACTGCTGAATGTTATGGTTAAGAAGTTATGGCTCTGAAATATATCATGTAAAATTTAACAAAAGGGTGAAAGCGATTGGAACATGTAAATTGTGAAAACTTTCATCATGTTCAAGAAGTACAATTCAAATGTATTCAATTGAAAATTGTATGTTCCTTTCAGCATTGCATATTTCTGATTAAATTTGAACAAAGTCTTGAACCATAATTGATAATTCAAAACCAACAAGCGGCCACATTGCTCACCTGTGAGCCCATGTGCACCAATAGCATAGTGGCATTACCATGATTACACCTCAAGCATTCTGATGTTTGACTTTATTTGTACTTTTCTTCCAATATTAAACAACACTCTTTTTACAATTCTGTCTACCTTAGAATCTTAATCAACACAAGGAAACAGGGATATACATACATGTAATGATGTATCACTTCATCTACATCACTTATGATATCACTTTCATATCTATATCAACTTTCATTACCAAATTTACTGAAATATCTTCAATAATTGCACATCAAACTTTTTATCATTTGAAAAAAAAATCAAATAAAAAAGAAGTTTCACACAATCATTTATATGCAGTAATAAACATCGAAGAAGTACCCATCATATATTCTGTCTCAAAGTCGAGAAGGCAATGCAAAATCATTAGCATTTCCATTGGAACAGTTGCGAACTCCGACATAAACAATATTTATTGAGTTCTTCAAAGGGATGACACTCAATGAGCATTTTAGTGCACCCCCTAAAAGGAGTGTAATTCTGCCGTTGGTTGGGGGGCTTATGTGTCTCTTTGACCCCAAGAGCTATGCTGGCAAGAGAATTTCGATTCTATGTTGATAAATCCGAAGTAACATCTTTTCTGAAGAACGAACTATAGAAAATTAAGGAAAACTCCCTCAAATATAGTTCTAACAGGAAGGTTTAAAGGCTACCCTTTCCCACCGATAACATCTAATCTGAAACGATCATTGCTTAATAAATAAAGCCTACGCTCACGCAGCAAGATACGCCCGTTGGGATTTTTTTCACAACACCAAAATATCTAAGTCCCATAACTCCATAAGGACAAATTGGATGAACCTAGCTTAAAATCGAAAGGCGGCTTCCTCTTCAAAGTCTGATCAAAATGTACAAATATCATGAAAATGTTGACACATATTCAAGTTATTGCGTTCCATGCACCTATATTTTGCCCATAGCTTAACATGTATGTGCATATAACCCCCCCCCCCCCCCCCCATTACACATAATTTCTGGATTATGTGACAAAAAATTCAAGAACCCGTTATATATGTGAAAGAACATCCTTTCTACTTGAAGTATACAAAATTTCAAAACATTTCAACCAGAAATAGATTTTTAAATAATTTTTAACTATTTTAGTATATTTTCACTGTATTTTAAAATATCTAAGTCCCATAACTCTGTAACGACATATCGAATGAACCTGAAAATCGAAAGGCGGCTTCCTCTCCACAGTCCAATCAAAATGTATGAATATCATGAAAATCCGTTGACGCATATTCAAGTTATTGCGTTCCATGCGCCTATATTTTGCCCATAGCTTAACATGTATGTGCATATAACCCCCCCCCCCCTTCCTATTACACACAATATCTCGCTTATGCGACCAAAAAATTAAAAACCCGTTACATATGTCAAAGAGCATCCTTTCTACCTTAAGTATACAAAATTTCAAATCATTTCGACCAGAAATAGATTTTTAAATAATTTTTAACTATTTTAGTATATTTTCACTGTATTTTAAATATCTAAGTCCCATAACTCTATAACGACATATCGAATGAACCTGAAAATCGAAAGGCGGCTTCCTCTCCACAGTCCAATCTTAATGTATGAATATCATGAAAATCCGTTGACGCATATTCAAGTAATTGCGTTCCATGCGCCTATATTTTGCCCTTAGCTTAACATGTATGTGCATATAACCCACCCCTCCCCCCTTCCTATTACACACAATATCTCGGTTATGCGACCAAAAAATTAAAAACCCGTTACATATGTCAAAGAACATCCTTCCTACATGAAGTATACAAAATTTCAAAACATTTCGACCAGAAATAGATTTTTAAATAATTTTTAAATATTTTAGTATATTTTCACTGTATTTTAAAAATCTAAGTCCCATAACTCTGTAACGACATATCGAATAAACCTGAAAATCGAAAGGCGGCTTCCTCTCCACAGTCCAATCTTAATGTATGAATATCATGAAAATCCGTTGACGCATATTCAAGTTATTGCGTTCCATGCGCCTATATTTTGCCCTTAGCTTAAAATGTATGTGCATATAACCCACCCCCCCTTCCCATTACACACAATATCTCGGTTATGTGACCAAAAAATTAAAAACCCGTTACATATGTCAAAGAACATCCTTTCTACTTGAAGTATACCAAATTTCAAAACATTTCAACCAGAAATAGATTTTTAAATAATTTTTAAATATTTTAGTATATTTTCACTGTATTTTAAAAATCTAAGTCCCAACACTCTGTAACGACAAATCGGATGAACCTGAAAATCGAAAGGCGGCTTCCTCTCCACAGACTGATCACTATGTATAAATTTCATAAAAATCCGTTGACGCGTATTCAAGTTATTGCGTTCCATAGGCGGACGGACAGACGGACAGACGGACGGACGGACAGACGGACAGACGGACAGACGGACGGACTTCGCCATACCATAATACGTCCCGTCAAATGACGGGCGTATAACAACCAAAAACTATTCATCAAGTCACACTATTCTAAAAATGTTGACACTGAATGACTAATGTTGATTTCTTGTGAAACTTAATTTTATCCACTTTTGTTAATTCAAATACCCCCTACACCTTATTGATCGGTTACTGCTTTGACACAGTAGAGTGTTAGACTGAAGATCAGAAGGTTGCGAGTTCGAGCTCAGGTGGGGGCGGTCTCGTGTTTTCTACATTAGGCCATCCTAAATAAATCCTCCCCATGTTTTCTACTGAAGCAAATTCAAACTATTTTCAATATAATTTTTACCGTATCTCTAAATCGGAGGTAACAACTTCTCCACCAGAATGCCCCTTGGTCAAATGACCAGGGGTATACAAATCAGTAGTGTTGCTACTGGTGTCAGAACAGTTTCCAGACAGTAACAGTTTCCGAACAGTCGCCCTTTTCAAGTATTTTGAAGGAAATTATTTTCCAAATTTTGTGACAATTTTGTAGATTTTTAAATGCAGAATTCAAATCACGAATCATATAAACAAAATTTTTTTTAACTAAGTTGCTTTATCACACCAACCTTTTACCCCTTTCCGCCCTGTTTAATGTCGCGCACCGGGGGAGGTTGCCGAGAACCATACTATTTTAATCTACGTGATTTGAGACATTTCGGTTCTATTTTCAAAATTATTTTTACACAGTTATCTGTAGAAAAGATTGAAGAAAACAATATCCAATAAAGCCTACGCTCACGCAGCAAGATACGCCCGTTGGGATTTTTTTCACAACACCAAAATATCTAAGTCCCATAACTCCATAAGGACAAATCGGATGAACCTGAAAATCGAGAGGCGGCTTCCTCTTTAAAGTCTGATCACAATGTACAAATATCATAAAAATCTGTTGACGCATATTCAAGTTATTGCGCTCCATGCACCTATATTTTGCCTTTAGCTTAACATGTATGTGCATATAACCCCCCCCCCCCCCCTTTACACATAATTTCTGGATAATGTGACAAAAAATTTAAGAACCCGTTATAAATGTGAAAGAACATCCTTTCTACTTGAAGTATACAAAATTTCTAAACATTTTGACCAGAAATAGATTTTCAAAGAAGTTTTAACTATTTTAGTACATATATTTTTACCATGTATCTAAAATATCTAAGTCCCATAACTCCGCAATGACAAATCGGATGAACCTGAAAATCGAAAGGCGGCTTCTTCTTCAAAGTCTGACCACAATGTAGAAATATCATTTAAATTCGTTGATGCATATTCAAGTTTTGCGTTCCATGCGCCTATATTTTGCCCTTAGCTTAACATGTATGTGCACATAATTCCCCCCCCCCCCCCTCCCATTACAAATATCTCGGTTATGCGACCAAAAAATTAAAAACTTGTTACATATGTTGAAAAACATCCTTTCTACCTTAAGTATACAAAATTTCAAAACATTTCGATCAGAAACAGATTTTTAAATAATTTTTTACTATTTTAGTAAATTTTCACTGTATTTTAAAATATCTAAGTCCCATAACTCTGTAACGACAAATCGAATGAACCTGAAAATCAAAAGGCGGCTTCCTCTCTACAGTCCAATCATAATGTATGAATATCATGAAAATCTGTTGACGCATATTCAAGTTATTGCGTTCCATGCGCCTATATTTTGCCCTTAGCATAACATGTATGTGCATATAAACCACCCCCCTTCCAATTACACACAATATCTCGGTTATGCGACAAAAAAATAAAAAAAACCCGTTACATATGTCAAAGAACATCCTTTCTACTTGAAGTATACAAAATTTCAAAACATTTCGACCAGAAATAGATTTTTAAATAATTTTTAACTATTTTAGTATATTTTCACTGTATTTTAAAAATCTAAGTCCCATAACTCTGTAACGACAAATCGGATGAACCTGAAAATCGAAAGGCGGCTTCCTCTCCACAGTCCAATCATAATGTATGAATTTCGTGAAAATCCATTGACGCATATTCAAGTTATTGTGTTCCATAGGCGGACGGACAGACAGACAGACAGACGGACGGACAGACGGACGGACTTCGCCATACCATAATACGACCCGTCAAATGACGGGCGTATAAAAATCATCCAGTTTTAGCTGAAATTGATCGAGATTGACAGATTTTAAATCAGGTGTCTTGAAACTGTTCCAGTGATTTGCGAAAAATGGTCAAAATGTAGGGTAAAAAAATCAGTCTAGAAACCATATTTCTTGAGAGATTTCTGTATCTGTATCTGTATATATACATCGAAGTGACCAATACTGGCTTTTCTATGACGGTGAGAGAGCGCGTGTCGGACTCATTGACACAGGCTGTCCAGGGCAGTCTTGAAGGCCTCGACAGACTTACAGACAATCCGAAAGTCACCAAACATACCAGACAAATCGGGTAAAATTTGCTCAGTCTGGTAAAATATTTCAATTTTTTCTTAATAAACATGTTTGAATTTCTACAAAAATTTAAAAATGTCTGGTAAGCTTTAGAAACTTTCGCGATGTCTGGACTTAGCGCAAACTATATTGTCCTCCAGTTGGTTCCACTTGATGACTGTGTCCACAAAGAATGATAGGTATTGGTTTGATTTCGTAGATGTTGTTTCGAGACACTTGCTGTTATTTTTGACTCGAGATGAAAGAGTATTTGTATTTTCACAATTATCGAATGTTTTTAATTTGATTTGGCGTCTAAGCATAGCTATTTAAATGAAATTGTGAGTTGGTAGCCCTGGCACCAACCCCTCAACCACCTTATAGAGCATAATGA
Source organism: Pinctada imbricata (assembly GCA_033119305.1). Taxonomy (NCBI): domain Eukaryota; kingdom Metazoa; phylum Mollusca; class Bivalvia; order Pterioida; family Pteriidae; genus Pinctada; species Pinctada imbricata. Next base: position 20,344,582 of record VSWD01000008.1, on the reverse strand, counting down.
GTCGCAAGCTGGATTTGATATTTTCTTTCAACATGAGTAATTAGTAATGGAGTATCTGTAAGAAGGGATAGCATTATTTGAGAGAAATTTGAACGTTTTCCATTGATGGACGGAGGACTTATCCCCGGAAAACCTTAAAAATCGTCCGGCAACTGTTCCGACACCCGCAGAGATAGGCAGATAGATACATATACTGGTCGGGTAAATATTATCGCCGGGCACATATTATCGCCACTTCATTTATATCTCTGCATATTGTTGATGTAGGAATTTAATTTTTTTCACCTTACCGGTAATTACATCTCTGAAATATGAAACAGTATACAAAATTTCAAATAATTCCATAACCTGCAAATACTGAATTTTATGATAGAAAGTCGGTATTTGAATGTATATCCCCCGCCTCTCTCAGTCTTCGTGAAAATCACTAGCCCGACCGCCCTGGCTACCAAATATTTCCTCGGGCTACCAAAATTTGATGCTGAACTAGCCCGACTGGCTAGTGACTTTTTAAATGAAATGCAGTGTTCTCGTTAATTAAGGGCCGAACGCCTGTGATTTCTCGTCTTATACTTAGGGTAAAATCACCGCCTACTTTCCGTAAAAAGTACACGGTACGTCTCAACTTTTATCGATGGTTAAGTATGAAATGTTTATTTTATTGAACATGTTTAAAATGAAATATTATAACGTTTTCCAGTAAAATCTGTTCATTAAAATATTGTCCTAAGATACAAGATAAATATTTCCGTAACCACAGTGCATTGTTTTCTGCGTGGCGTGACAGGTTATTTTACGGTACCGACTAATATGAGAGTATAACATGTTCAATTAAATATCTAACAATTTCAAAAATCTCACTGAAATGAAAAAAATTCTTAAGAAAATTTCATAACTATTGGCCAAGCGCCGCAAGCAACGGCTGGCCTTTTAGCATGTATGATTCAAATAAGTTCTTATATTTTTCTTTCTCGGTCCATTTTCTGCAGGCAAAAAACGTATGTGAAATTATATTTATACAAACAATATCATGCATTCATTGTAAAATTGAGTATTGATAATGTCCTAGCTGACATCCACCAGAGAAATGATCGGGTAAAGGCCCGGTCACACTGCGCTTTACGACTTGATCATGGCCAAAACACGTCCAAAAAAGGTCTCCCGTGAAGCAGACGTTGTTGTCCGCTTTTAAGACGCGCTACAGACGATTTGTAGACGTGGTAAAAATGTAGGACGCGGAAAAAAATCTGAACGGCGTTGGACGCGGATAGAAGTTTTGAACTGCTCAAAATTTTATTCCGCGGACAACCACGGACGGTGTACGTGGTAAAGACGTGCAACACACGCGAAATACACGTGATAATCCGTGTTTCGGCAGTGATTAAAACTTGGGGAAGATGCCAAAGCTTAAGCGGTCTGTCACGGCCAGAGTAGGTCATTGGACGGGTGTTCCGCATTGGTATCACGGGTAATAGTGGGTATACAGCTTCTTATCACGAACACTTTTAGTCTTAGACGTATTTGGACGTTGTAAGCCGTGCTTAGGAAGTGCTTTAGCAGTGGAACAGCCGTCGGCGGCCATACCCCGTACAAAGCACAACCATGGCAAAAAGTACCACGTACGACCACGTCCAGCAGATTTTTGAACGTTATTTGGACGTGAAGTGCAGTGTGACCGGGGCTTAACACAGGTGGTTTAACTTAGTTCGATTTTTATGTATACTCTATAATTATATGTGTGGATTTTTGTCTATTCAACGGACCTAGCTGAGGAAACGATGGTTCTTTATAGCGTTTTGATTTTTCTTCAATGGCTAGTGAAAATTTTAGGTGGCTAGTAGATTTTGGCACTCAACTAGCCCGACTGGCTAGTGGTCAAAAAAAGTTTTCATGAAGACTGCTCTCTGGGGAAAGGGTAGGTCTCTTCATCTTCCTATATCTCTTTAATTTTTGAATTTTTTTGTACGAATTTTTCACAGATGAAAAGGAGAAAGTTCAAAGATTCAAATAATGTGAACTTTGTCAAAAAAGTTTATGATTTTCAGTAAGAACAGGTAGAGGTGGCAATAATATGTACCCTCCCTTCTTTCAAACTGAGTGCAACCCTTAAAATTGGAAGGAATGTGTATCAAGGGTTCCTCATCCTTCTGTGCAAGTATAATCAAATTTCATGAAGAAATAAAGATTTGATAGCAAAAAATGTTGAAAAAAGTGGTGATAATATGTGCCCGACCAGTAGTGATGAACCAATTGTCGGCGACAATCGATTGTCGATCGCTAAAACTCTTTCGATTCCGATTATCGATTTCATTTTCTTACAATCAATTGTCGCTGAAAGAAAGGTATTTTGTGTAAAGGTATTCATTTCCCTCTTTTCACATGTCACATAAAACGCTGCTAGTTTTCTTGCATGTAAACAGGCAGCCACTTTGAAATTTAATGCTTTATATTTTGTTTTCAGCAAAGTTTTCTTAATTTTATGCAGAAAAATACAATTTTTCTATCTTTTATGTTCCATTTTTCATGGACTTTTGTTTTCCGATTTAAATCGATAATCGATCGGTTTACTCTTTCCGATAATTTTCCGATAATCGATTCTTAAAAGTCTTCCGATGTACAACACTACCGACCAGTACATGTAGATAAGGAAGTCAGAGGAAATTCGAAAAATAAGTCCTTTGATAGACAATTGCCCATTGATGTGTTAATCTTACTGAATTTTATTTTATAACAACTCAAAATTGTTACCTCCTTTGCCTTGATAAATTACATTATGTTTTGTTTTTCTTGTCGTTCTTCCGTTTTCCGACCCAAAAAGAAGGATAACTCAAAATAGGTTCTTGGAATCATTATGGAAAGAAAGACAACTCCTGGGTAGCACATTGATTATATCGTAAAGTTAGATGTTCAAGTTTTATAGTCCAATATACTGTGGTTGAAATGGGATCATATTCAATCATTGCATTTGAGATTTCAAATATTTGAAAGCTTTATGTCTATATATATTCAAAGAAATGCAAAGGCTAAGCATCCAGAAAAACGGCGCTGTGAACGACGTTGAGCTAATGAATTCATCACATCTTTCAATTTTTCTTCTGATCATATTCTCTGAAGATTTTGGACTTAACAAATTGTTCTTAAATTATATGACAAGAATCAAAACGATATTCTCTTTAAAATGGTATAATCATACTGAAGAATGATTTTTTAAAGCTTTATTGAGATTTTTTTTCTATAATATAGAGGAAAAAAACTTTATATAGGCAGAGACGTTTATAAATATTTCCTTTGATATAGGAATACAGAATTTTTTCCCAATGGTATGGGAACGTCGATTTTATACCGGCATTTCTTAGACTTTAAGGACTGCTTCCATAGAATTTGATGACGTCATAATCAGTCTACGTCAGATACCGTCTCAAATGGGAAGTAACCCTGGTTTTCGAAAATAGCGAATGAAGTTTTCAAGACCATAGTACGTGCACCTTCAATTTTTGAAAGGAGGTATTAAAGAAAGATATGGAATTTATAGAATTTTTCATTAAATTTTGCGACTGAGAATTGAAAAATATATTTCATGTCATGTGCCGAAACACCGTGAAACTAGGCGAATGATATCCTCTGGGACTAAGCAATCCACCAACATAGATGTAAACCTAGTGATTGAAATTGTCAATATTCAAATATATTATCTACTATAAAATGTCAGTGTACCATTTGTGCATTTCAACAAGTTAACATCGACGGCGGTTGCGGCTAGCCAACAGGGGATGCTTACTCCTCCCGGGCACCTGGTCCCACCTCTAGCTTGCTAGGGGTACGTCGATGCTCAACTTGGTGCTATATTGTGAGTGCTGTTGAGATTATCGTCAGGATCTTCTTTAACTCATTAAGCTTATATACATGGTAATGCTTATATGTCAATTTGTCTTTTATTTTTTGGGACCCTGTTACCGCATAACTTTTATTGTGCTGAAATAATATTACATGTACAGAATGGGCGTTTCACAATTGCGCATATCCTTTTATTAATATCCGAAAAGTATATGACAGAAATATACCACCATACTTTAAAAAGGAAGAATAATTCTAGATACGCATGTTTATATTTAGATCCTCAAAACGAAACAACTGATCCGTGCATCTGCCACCGACCACCACATGAATCATCCGGGTAGCGAAGGTAAAGTAATTACACATTTTTCATTTATGCCCCTTGAAAATAAAAATATGATCTTCGTAAAATTTTCGTATCGAAAGTTAGTAAGTCTAAGCATGTTTTTTTTAAACGGTTGGACGAGTAATACTATATAGCATTTTAAATCCTTGTGTATCAGACTGCCTATTCGGAAAGGTTTTCTCATTAGGTGCATTAAGTTATTACGATAGCACATGTATTTCAATAATGACAATTTCAACCACCAGGAAGGTATCTCTGCTGGTGAACTGTATTGTTTCGCCATGCTTCTGCATTGAAATATATGTAAACTGAACATTTCCTGATGTTCGATAAATCATTCTAAAACGAAGCGGTATCTCTGTGATAGCATAGCTCTTACATTAGCTGGCTCTTTTGCACATTTTCTTTTTAATTTTTGGTCATATTGAGAATTTCGCTCTTCATATATTTGGATTTCCCCTCTCTCGGCCTCGAGCAACACTGATGATAAATTATTTGTTGAAATAAATCATTCTAAAACGAAGCGGTATCTCTGTGATAGCATAGCTCTTACCTTAGCTGGCTCTTTTGCACATATTTTCTTTTTTAATTTTTGGTCATATTGAGAATTTCGCTCTTCATATGTTTGGATTTCCCCTCTCTCGGCCTCGAGCAACACTGATGATAGATTATTTGTTGAAATGAGCACACGGTGCACAACACACAAGTTTAAATGCTTATATGGTGGGAAGAGAGGGTTGTTTTCACAGTAAATCATACTTTATTTTACAATATTGTCAACCAACCTATTCCACTGCAGATCATATATGGTATACTTTAATTGTTTTTACATTTCATGACCTATTTTTTATGTATTATCTTAGCAACTGTATATTATATTTCAGCATAAAACACTATTACTTTTAAATCGTACTCACCTGAAGGAGATACAATATGTATGACACCGATTCAGATGAGATGCAGGTGGCCAGCACAAAGGATCAAGACATCCTGATGTCTAGTAAAGAGTACTGGAACGGTAATAATTACATACGCCCTGCTTATCCTTTCCAAAGATGGACTTTGATTGATACAACAGAAGAAGAAGGAAAGAAGAATGTACAAGATCGACAAAACAAAAGCCATGTATATACAGATTGTGAAGTATTATACGAAAGAACACCCTCTAGTCCAAGCAGTGCTCCTGTAATAGACTCAGAAGAAATTGATAATGATTTCAGCTCCAGATCTTCTGACATTCTTTCCTGTCCTAATAATTTCAGACAGTTTTTATTGCAACAGATATATGAAGGGGATGCACGTTATCCAATTTGTGGTGAGGGAAATGAAGTACTTACCTTCGTTGAAGGTAACGTTCTCAAGTTGCGTGACTTCCTACATACCAATTTTAGAATGTTTAGAGGGTGCAGAATCCTTAAAACCGGCAGTGTGTACGAAAGAACAAAGATAGAAAAACCGAACGAATTTGATTTTATGATCGAAGTGCCTGCACTGATTGAGGACAAACCATTAGAGATTACTCTATTTCCACATGAGGATGAATTTGCAGCTGGATTAGCGCATTGCGAGGTAGTTAATCCCTCTTTCTTTGAGGACGTTTGCAATCACCCCCTCTCTAAGTATGATCCATTACAAGATGGCTACGACAGACTATCGGACCTCACATTTGGAATAAGTTTTACCAATATTCCAATCGTAAAAATTCTTCTCATTCAAATTTCTAGGATAATACGAAATAAGCTCGACCAACTAATCCCAGAAGAATCGAAATATAAAGGTATCTACTTGCAACCTGCGGTAGAAAAAGCGATGACCTTCACCTTATTGTGGCAAGGCAAGGAATTTCCATGGTTACCAATCAGTATAGATTTCGTTTTAGGAATTCCTCTTCATGCGTCTCATGACCTTGACATACCAGCAGATAAACCAATGCATGCTGTTTTTCATAATCATTCAAGTAGAATATCATTTTCAGTTCTAGAAATAGCATGTTTGAGACAAAATTTGCTGGACGACGGGAGGAACAAATACATGAGGTTAATGAAGCTATTTGTTGGAAGATACATATCAAAGCTTTGGGAAATTCACATGGAAAAGTTGCAAGTACTCTCATATCAGGCTTTGGTCCCAACCTATTGGTTGAAAAACATAATCTTCTATATGTATAGAAGGTATGTAAACGACGAAGAATCATTTTCTGATTCAAAATTACCATACAGGGTAGTTGAAACACTAGAGGTGCTTCTCGAATGTTGCAGAAGGAGAGCATTGTATAGTTTCTTTGTCCCCAACTACAATTTAATGAATACAGATGGCGACAAAAAAGGAGAGAAAGAGGAAAACCTTGATGACACAGTAGCCGATATTGAAAAATTGACACAGGCCATTAAATCGATGGCAGAAAATCCTAAGGCAATGGAGACTTTACAAGAAGATTGTGAGAAAAAATTCAAAGCACCCCCTGAGCTAGAACATGAGGCTGTCTTTGAGCATTTCATCCGAGAGTTAGGTCGATATGCTGCACATGGATATACCAACGATGGACTGAAGAGATTACAGGCTTGTTGTGTTTACATAAATGATTTCTTTAAGTGTGAATACGAGATAAGTGGAGACGGAAAGGACATCGTTTTCACAGTCAAAGGAAAACGCATTGACATTGTCGAAGAAATGCTTAAATTACATTATAAAGAGGCTAAACTTAAAGAAAATAACACAGAATAGTAGAATACTAGTATTCTTCTTTATGGATTACTTGAGCTACTAGTAAGTTTGAGCGTTGGAACAACTTTACATCTTCGGACACTTCTGTGTATCCGAATAAATGGATGGATAAGCATGTAATCTGGATAGAACCACCATCTGCTATTGATATTGTCTAAAGACTTTGGTCACCTCTCCTGTTACTGCTTTGTTCATTTGTGAGTTGGTCCTTGGTTGTGTTTAATGCTGTTGACTTCGAAAAGCAAAGTAGACAATCTTAACTCAATAATTACCCAATACATGTATGTCTGATTCATGCTGCAAACTTATCTGTCGCCTGAAAAAAGAGCTTTTTTTGGTCCTTTATCAATTTGACATCATATTCTTTCTTTGCTATTTCGGAAACTTGTCATTTCATCGAAAAATATCATCTTTTAAATGATGCTATTGAATTTAAAGACGTTTAACATTTGGACTACTTGGTGAGTGTCACCGCTGGTGGACCAAGAGTCCCCGAGGACACATGTAGCCAAGTTCGATCAACTTTGGTTGATCATCTGTCTCTTCAACGCATTTGAAATTTTCTGTTACAAAATTTTTTGAAATTTCTAAAACGTGGGTCCTGTAGCATCATATCCCACCCATTCCGCTACGTATTTTGGTACATTTTTTGACATAATAATTTTCATACTTTTTGGCCATATTACATTGTTTAGACTGAGGATCACTGACGAGGGTTTAGTAGCCGAAACGTGCATGTCTGGTCCATGCTGTTAATTTATCAGGTTTTAAATGATGCTATTGAATTTAAAGACGTTTAACAATCGAAATCATAGGAGACTAACATCTTAGCACCAAATGCTATTTTGAACATAGCTTTGATTCGGATATACTGAAATTTGGAGCCACGCACTCTCTGTAAAGTAAGTGCAGAAATTTAAATAAACCAGAGGGCGCTAGTGAAATGAATTTGGGTGGCGTATGAAAAGCATCTTGGCTGGAAGCATCACTAATGAGAATCTAATATTCGAAACACGTGTCTGGTGCTTGAAAATTGGTTTGAAATTTTCTTAGAGAAGGTATATAGTTGGAACACTTCCGTATTATTAATGTAGGCTTCAAACTGTCCCGATTATGTTATCCGATGGGCACACGAATGTGAAATTTTCAATTTCGTGCGAAGTTACTTCCGAATATGGTTGAGATCCGCTCAGCAACCGATGTTTTTATGTTTTTACGATGCTAAAAGATGATTACACGATGCTAAAAGATGACTGCACGATTGTATCCGAACCGCTCCCGATGACAATACAACGGGACGAATTTTATCTCAAAACATATCCGAAGGTCATACGAAGGCTTACGATGTATTAACGAAGACTATTAGATTGCTTCAAGACGTCGTATTTAGAATGCAATGCATCGGATTGTAACCAGGAATGCATCACGTTTTGGATGTTTAAACATTCTTGTTTAATCAGTACCACAGTACCAATTGTTTCCTCCTCCGCCTTTTATTATTTCTGTCTCAGAAAAATACAAAAAATACCCAAAAGTTAGCAACTCAAATATATGTTATCGAATATCTGAATCGCACTGTCTATGTAGCATGGTTAGCCAAGATATATGAATGTTGATTCTTATCATGCTCGACCATCTTTGAAAGTTTGATTTTACAAGGCATATCATTACAGTTTGTGACTACCAGACGGACAAATAGACAACGGGTTCAGCTATCAGTGATCTTTGCGTAGCAGTTGACATGTATTATTGTCAACCAAAAATCGTCTTATATCACGAATTTCATTTATAAACATTATTGGTGGAAACAAGTGGAAGACGTGATGATTCAATGTAAGAAAGATGAAAATGGATATATGTCACAACAAGATACTAGTATTACCAGTAATTATATAAAATACACATGTACATGCTCTCTTAGATGCATTTAAAGAAGCAATGCTTCTGCCCTCTTTTTCATTATAGTAACATTATCAAGGCACGCCATTTTGCTTTATTGATTGATTGTGAACTTGCAAATTTGAAGAAGACAGGAAAGTTTTTATTTTGATAAATTTAGATTACATGTAACTTACTTTAAAATGGCTTTGAATATTATGTCTTTGAAATGTTCTTTTTAATATTTGTGTCTGTCATCTTTTGTATCGGGATCCCATCTTAACGTCATCGTACTAAAGTACGATGACCTTACGATGTCATTTCGATGGAATTGCGAGGTTGTCACGAAGTCGTATAGCCTTCCTAACTCCATCGGGAGGTTCTTGACACGTTCGTAATGCCTTCGTATGGCAAAATTTAACCGATGGTCCCGATGGTAATTCGAAGGAGAAACGAAGATGTTACGAATACGCAAGATGCCTTCTAGATGGTCTTACGAAGGACACTTGTCAAGATGATTACAGATACAGATACAGAATCTTTATTTTGTGTCGAATATTTTAACTACAAACATAAGCTCAGAAGAGCTTGTATTTCGACAAACAAAGATATAAAACTGTACAAAGTAACAACAGACTAAAAGCATGCACACAAACACAAAGCAGACATATAGAAAATATCACAAATAATTAAAAAAAAAAAAAAAAAAAAAAAAAAAAAAGCCATAAAGCTCTAACTAAAAGGCATGCACCAACAAGCAAACTAAAATAGACTACATCTAAAGCATGCAGCAACATAAATGAAAACAAGCTAAAAGAAAATGCATAGAATGCAAGCAAAAAGCAAAATAAAGCAGACTGGCGCAAGCATGATATCACATCGAGCACAATGTCTAAGCAGCATAGCACTAAGATATCACAGATAGCAACTTATTAAAACACAGAAAAACAAACTATAATTGAACTAAAATACTCATTTGCAAGCTGAACAATTACACGAACCTGTTTCGAAGATGGTCCTTCGGGAGTGCCATCGGGAATTTTTTGGCATGCCAAAGATTTTGACAGCACTCCCGAAGTTGTTCCCGAAGTTTGACAAATCAATCCGGCGGTCATACGATGGTTCAAGATGGCCTTACGAATAGCCCGATGATATTACGATCACACCCGAATTTGAACAAATCCTTTATCGTGTGGCCATCGGCTGCTTAAATCGGGACAGTGTGACGCCAGCATTATCGAGTTGCCATCGGCTGCTTAAATCGGGGCATTGTGACGCCTGCATTAGAATACCATTAAGTCTTAACAAATAACCCTATTCATTGTAACTTCACGTCATATATGGACAATGCAATTCTGAGCACCATATCAATACGAGGGTTGTCCGTAAAGTTCGTGGACTGCTCTGATAAAAGCTAGCAAACAATGGTAAACTTAATGAAAGTATCATCTTTATTAAATTCAAGTTTCAATAATATGCAAAATTTCAACACAAACAAAGCACAAATAGTTATATTTCTATACAATATAAAAAGAACACTTCCTCATACCCGGAGCACTAGCATGAGAATCCTTGACGTTATCCATTATAAACTGTTTCGACAGTTCTACTTTCCTCGCTAAATTTAGATTTCTAAAATTTTTGGGGAACCCATCCAGTACAGACATGACTCGTTGTAAGATCATGGGATATAACCTTATGCACTCATTTTCTTTAATTTCAAAGTTAACTGCAATTTCCCGAATTGTTAGTCGCCGATCACTATGAATCACGTCATGTTCTTAATCTAAAAACACTTCTTTCATTTATAGAAAGTCTTCCCTAGCGCATACCGTCCAGTAAACTGTCCTTAACGTCCAAAATACTCTTTGCCACTTGAAGACTTGCGAACAAATAGTTTTATCATTTTTTCCGACTGTTTAAGGAATCTATGAGTCTCTGTCGGTGTTTTCCTGAAGCCTTTACAAAATTTTATCACTTCTCTCTGCTCCGCCTCTCGAGAAAACGTCATGTTTTTTTCACAATGACACTCGCGTCTTATTACATTCTGATCCGGTTTTCTCTGTCATCTTGAAACTTGATGTTTGATGTCATAACTATTGTCAATATCACAATATGAAAATTAGTTTTATCCGCGGAATTTTACAAAGTGCAAATGAAATGAATAAAATGATAAACAACATATTTCGGTTAAAAATTTACCCTGCTCCGGGTCACTATCCTATGTCTAATTACGAAGTCATAGTTGTAATAATAAAATCAAAATCTGATAAGTGTTTACATTTCGTAATTCGCAAATAGTATATGATAATAAATGTACTAAAAATAAATATCTTTGACGCTAATTTTCCTTGATTTAAGACTTGTGCACGAACTTTACGGACAGCCCTCGTATATACCGATATACTTTAATAATTTTTCTATCATTAATTTTTCATTTGTGCATGTGTAATAAGTCTTCAAAGTGATCACATCATTTATGAAAACAGGTCAAATTTACAGAATGGACCAAACATGCACGCTTCGGGTATAGAACCCTAGCCAGTGATCATAAAGCCAACACAATGAATATCCAAATCTCTATTGGCTAAACGCGCATCACGTAATACTAGCATTCTGTAAAAAAAAAGTCTGGATTAAATTTACTATAAATAGTAACAAATAGATGAAAGATCCTTGATATAGCACGGATGTATACTTTTATATATACATGTATGACGTCATAATGGTGAATGTTTGCCATACAAAGCCATGACGTGCTGATTTTAAAAACTGGAAAAATAATGAAACAATTGAAGTTCTTTGATTCGGTCTTTGAAATTAAAGAATTGACCTCGGGCCTCGTCCTCGGCCAATATGATTTTTCAGGTCTTTAATTCCAGACCTCACCAAAGTAATTATTGTATGATATTGCTCAATATTTTTTATACATCTAGATATATGTATTTGTAATTTTGTATGACTTAAAAAATGTGAATCGCCTCTGAGGAATCAGTCTTCTCATTTCTTATTTCTTTCTTCTTCTCTTACATCTTTGATATGACGATTGATTTGTGGGAATTTTTTTTTTCATTTCTTAAGAAATATCTGGCGAACTCAATAAACCTCTAACTGACAGCTATAACAAACGATAGTAGTTGTCAAAAGACATGCCCGATTCTCATTTTGTCTCCAGCCAGAAGTCCATTAATAATTGAGAGAAAGTCAATTATATGCACATCGTCTTCTCAGTTCAACCATCGCTGATTGTCCTTTAGAGAGTTCCTCAAAGAATACATTACAATAGATGTTTCTTATCAGAAACCCTTTCTGGCACTTTATTCGAAACAACGAGGCAGTTGGCATATTTGTACATTGAGCACGTCTCTGGAGCCGTTTTGTGTCGAATAATCGCTCCAGACATTGCTTCAATCATTTTCAGTTGCACTATGTACATCCAGATAAAACAAGTAGAGGAATGAAGGAATATTCATTGTATCAACGAAATAAAAAAATTCTTGGACGGTAGCATATCCAAATAAAATCTATGTTCAAAATAGTATTGAAGGGATTGTGCTAAGATGACAAATATGGATAATGACCATATCCCTGTATACAACACAAACTCGATAATTCAGAAAATCAGAAACTGAAGGCATACAAAATCAGGAATAAACAGGAACCAAAGCCAACAAACAAAAACCTCCAACATATGAAAAAGAAGCGAACTCCCGATATGGGAGTGAGACCAGGTGCCCAGGAAGAGTAAGTATCTTCTGCTTGAATGCAACACCCATCGCTTCAGTTCGGTAGAACTGTCACATCCGGTTACTTCCAATCGGAAGACATAGAGTCCAATCTTTGGTTGTATGGCTTAAATGGTCTATGACAGAATATCATCCATCATTCTGGTGAGTTCGACATCAGAGTGTATGACGAGTTCCCCATATCGACCATAGAACTTCCTCAGTGACGATGTTAGTCGGTCACAAACATATCCCTGACCGAGAGGCCTATCTGAAAGACGCCTAGCTCGCAGAACAAAATCCGTATATTTGGTACTTGCTCTGGCATAGCGTATCAACTGAGATATGAACACGCCTTAAGCATGCGATGAAGGGATGTTGCTACTCAGAAAAGGAAAGTTTGTAATGCTGAAATTGAAGTCGTCATGTACGTCATAGAGTGAGGTGTTCATGTGACCATCAGTGTCGTGGGACAACATTATGTCCCAATAGGATGCTGAATTATTTGTCTCTGTAGTTTCTTTGACTTCAAGCTCCGAAGAATAGATACTGCTGAGGTAATCCGCGAATTTTGGATTATTGATGGACAACACATCGTCTTTGTATCTGTAAGTGAAGTTGAAGTCAGAAGCTAAGTATCTTCTCCCTTCAGAGGCCAAAGATTTTCAATCTTTGGCCTCTTAAGGGAATAGAAAATTTTCTTGGACGGTTTATAACACAGATCATGATTCATTTTCAATTATAACTTCCGAATTCAAGTTTGTTTCTTTATCTATGAAACTTTTATGACAGAGTATTAGATACAATATATCATCATATATGGACTGTGATATTGTAGACATTTCTAGTTTAAGATTACCATCGTTCACAAACGATCGGATGTATTAGTACTTTAGCAATGGATGCGCATTACGACGGAGAATACAGATAATATTGGATACTCAGGGAAAAAACAATCCAATCAATTCATTCAGAATTTCAAAACGGCTAACAATTTCTTCTAGAGTTACAATAAGTTCATTACCAAGATTTTGTATCAAGTCAAAGATGGTGAGTGTCACTGCTGGTGGACCAAGTTCAATCAACTTCGGTTGATCGTTTCTTCAACCTCATTCAAAAATTTCTGTTCACAAAATTTCTCAAAATTTCTGAAAGGTGGGTCCTGTGGCATCATATCCCATACATCCTGTTACATCTGTCGGTATTTTGTGGACATAATTTTCACAGTCTTTGGCAACATTTCATTGTTTGAATTGAGGATCACTGACGTGGGTTAATTACTCAAAACATGTATGTCTGGTTTCTACTGCAAGCTTATCTGTTCTTAAATAATGCAATGAATTTGAAGACGTAACATGATGTTTGTATTTCTGTCGAACAAAGTACAATTTCAATAATGATAAATCAAGAATTCTAATATGATTTGAGATTTTTTCCCTATATATACTACAGAATTCTCCAACAGCTGTTGGTGTAAAATCTCCAACAAACTTCCAGTCCACTTAGCTCTGTCCATTGTCGTTTGCAGAACAATATTGGAATAGAAATAGCAACTATCTAGCCGTGATTTATTATCCAGTAATTCCCCTCGTCGCACGAACCAATAAAATAAATTACATTTTGGCTGTTTCATGCGAAACGGGGGAATTACTGGACAATAAACCACGGCTAACTAGTTGTTATTTCTGAAGCATAAAGCTCGAATAGCAAAATATTCCATGATATATTTCTTATTTATCACATGATATACCCGTTATGCAGTTACATAAAGCTATTTCATTTACGAAATGACTGTAATCATTTTTCTGTCTATCGATGTTTAGACAAAAACTGATGCATGAATTCTTTTGCTTGGGCATCGGGGCTTGTCTATACATCGATAGACAGAAAAAAATTATTACAGTCATTTCTTACAATTTAATCAAATATCTATTTAATTATCTAGTTGATTTTGCAATAGACGATTTTCATATTAACGCAGTAGACTTGAATTTTACACAGACCATGACCCGACATGACAACATTTGACGTAACTTTTAACTATGACGTCGTAACAGATCTATGACGTCATAATGAAAAATTACGTCAAAAGTTGTCATGTCGGGATTTGGAGTGTCTAAAATGCAAGTCCAGTGGTAATATGAAAATGGTCTATTGACGTCATTTTGGCATTGTTGATTTTCAAGTTCAAAACTGGTGACATAACATTTGATCAGGCCTAACGAAGCGGCGTTCGACGTTAGTGACGTCATAAAAGGCGACATTGTCTATACAGCTATAGATAACTTTCGATCTGTACGTTTGTAAAGACTCTTTCACATTATCTGCGGTATGAATTTGAAGGCCAGTTCCGGGGGACAAACAATAGATTGCGCATGCACCAGTGACGTAATTCGATTGTTTCAAGACGTTTTCCGCGGAACAAACGAACATTACTCCGCGCTAAACGTCCTAGAACAATCAAATGACGTCACCGGTACATGCACAATCTATTCTTTGTCCCCCGGAACTGGCCTTCAAATTTAGTACCGCAGATAATGTGAAAGGGTCTATGTAGGCGTTTTTCAGACATTACGGAAATAATTAGATTATAAATAAATGTTATGATAGCACGTTACGTATCACTTTGGGCGAATTGTCATTGAATGATGCGCTCAAGATTGTTTATGACGTCACAAAAGGAACGGCAACGTTGGCGCGTAATTTGCAAGAAATGAAGTGAAAATTATAGAATTTTGACGATATTTTGATGAATTACGTTGTACTTCATGTGATAAAAAAATCTCAAACAAAGGAGGGTATTTCAAACAACACCAGGCTGCAGCACCCACAGCAAAACCCCAAAATACCCAATACAAAAACACAGACTAGACAAGCACAGGAAGAGACGCAAAAGGGACAAGGAATGTCAACGCAAACATCAAACACAAATGACTACACATAAACCAACGAGACCAATGCGCAACCGGTGCCGACTTAGGACTGCCATCTGACACGGAAATGGCAGAGGGTATGGTTATCCTGGATTACGTGCTCACAACCCTCCCACTTTTCCGATTACCAGGATGTGGTGTAAAACAACCTCCTCACTGTCAGATGACCACACACAAACAAGACCGCAAAAACGCAAGGGCCCAACCAACACAGATGAATATTTAAGATGATGTTTCTCTTTCATCATATTTCAAATGACGTTTCTATTTCATACGGTATTTATAAAAGTCGTTGTGTGATTATAATCCCCTCGCCAAAGCGCGGGGATGTAAAAATCGCACAACACATTCCATAAATACTGTATGAAAAAGAAAATCATTTGAGATCCTATATTTATCAATGTTGAAATATGTTCTATTTTAATAGTTTTAGTGCACCATCTGTGCACATCAACAAGTATTATATCTCGTCAGTGATGCTACTCGGGGTCAAAATATATTTCAATTTTTAAACGTCTTCAAATTCAATAGCATCATTTAAGAACAGTTAAATTTGCAACATGGACCAGACATGCACGTTTCGGGTGCTTAATCCTCGTCAGTGATCCACAGTCTAAAATATGACCAAAAATGTGAAATATATTATGTCCAAAAACGTACCGAAAGACGTAGCAGAATGGGTTGGATATGATGCTACAGGACCCACGTTTAAGAAATTTCAAGAAATATTGATAAATAAAATTATCACATGATTCGCCCGTTATGCAGTTTCTTAAAGCCATTTCATAAATATATGATATGATAACACGTTACATATCACTCTGCTTGAATGCGATTGGTCAAGTTTGGAACCTAATCACATAAAACTTGACAAATGTGACCTTTCAAATATCGGTCAGCTGTTAAATTCAGACCCGGAGTCAATATCAATGATTAAAATTGTTGTTGTTGAATTAATTTTTGCATTAAAATACTATTCAAAATTGAAACACTTTTCTCTTATGCACAGAATATCTATACGATGAGGACACTACTTCTCATGGCGTAGCAGACGACTTCTGGATCACGGCGTGATTCGCCTCAGTAGTTCTCGGAAACGTTGATTTCACGTTAGAAATACACATTTTTAGGCAATATCATGCAATAAAAAGAATCTCAAATGAATTTTCATTTCATACGATGTATTATGAAACTCGTTGTGCGTTTTATATCCCCTCGCCAAGGCTCGGAGATATAAAACTCACAACTCGTTTCATAATACATCGTATGAAATGAAATCATTTGAGATCCTATATATATACTATGGAGCTGTGTCATTGTCTCAGTCTGTTTGTCCTATTTTTCTTTTCTCGTGAGAAAGTTCTGTTTTATCTTTTTTTGAAGAATTTGTAAGCCTTTTGATAGTGATTTTGGGAATCTGATAACGGCTTTTGTGTGTGATGGTTCGGGTATCGTGCCCGGTTAGCTCAGTCGGTAAGAGCGTGTAAGCAGAAAGTCTCGGGTTCGATTCTAGGACCGGCCACATTTTCTATTCCTGTCACATGTGTTTGACTTTCATTCACTGATTACAAGTGCAATAGCAATGCTGATATTGGTGCAAATTATAACGAAATATACAGTACGTACGCCTCCTTTTGAGTAGAAGTACCTTTATTGTCAATGTATTTCGTATATTCTGCGTAAATTATTGTTTAATTACATTTCGTATGTTCTGTGTAAATTATTTCTTACATTACTGTTCGAATTTTGTTCCCTTAAAGTGAAATTACTTCATTCGTAGTGGTAAACGGTTCCATGTGAAATGACGCATAGTCGGCGAATGTATTCGGCCTTTTTTTTTTAACTCGAACAGATCTTTTCTAACCCAATTTGATTTCCTTGGAAATCTTGCTTCCAAATGTTGTATCATCTTTACAGGCTGTGCTACACTTTAACAAACTAATAAGCTCTTTTTTCTCTAAGGTTGCAATTTCAGTTCAAATTGATGCAAAGTGTCTTTAGCGAAGTTCAAATATGATGGATAAACCCTGTTTTGAAATAAGCAGGCTTCAATTTCCTCTCCTCACATTCGGCAAGAAGAAAGGGTTATCCCAACTTACGGAGGAAATTCCCAATTTGATTGTTTTTCTGCCTAGCTAAAATAACACGCTATCTTTTATTAACTAGGGGATTTTGTGTCTAAGAGTAAAGCAACATTACAGGAATACGCGCCATTCAGAATCATAACAAGCATGCTGTTTTGGGAATTGTACAGCCATTTACCAAGTTTAACTGTAATGATCAATAAAGTTGTGAAAATTGATGTCAAACTCAAATTTATAAACCCCAGATGCCATGTAATTCATGAATGTTATACAACCTCCATGGAAGATTATCAATAGAAGTTGTTCTACAATTGAATGAGAGTACCGGCATATAGTGGTTTGGAAATTTGATGTCAGGATATAGTAAATGTTAAAAAATTTCAAAGTATATCCCTAGATGAGGTACAAATTTTATCAAGAAATTAATACCCATACCCTTTAATAAAGGACCAAAATCTTGTGGTTTGTTACGTATGTCATGGAAATTCTCAAATGAATAGTTGCGACGCCGGCCGAACAAATTCAAAATGGTTAACTGAATACAAATGAACTACCAAATTTTGTAGCAGTAAAGACAT
This sequence comes from Pinctada imbricata, assembly GCA_033119305.1. Taxonomy (NCBI): domain Eukaryota; kingdom Metazoa; phylum Mollusca; class Bivalvia; order Pterioida; family Pteriidae; genus Pinctada; species Pinctada imbricata. The sequence continues at coordinate 20,326,480 of VSWD01000008.1, read as the reverse complement.
GGTATCAAATTTGGGAAAATAGAACTCCCAAAATGTATAATTCTTGTTGCCTCGAACCAATTTAGAGTTTGTAGTCTTTGATGAGATACAACTCTACAAACGATCAAAACAGAATGTTACACGTCTTCAAGTTCATACCATCATTTAAGATCAGATGAATCTGCAGCATGGACCAGACATGCGCGTTTTGGGTACTTTCAGTGACGCTCAATCAAAACAACGAAATTTGGCCAAAGACTTTGAAGTTATGCCCAAAAAATACCCACCTTTCAGAAATTTGATAAAATTTGTGAACATGCAGTAATTTTCGAATGCGTTTGAAGAAACGATCAACCAAAGTTGATCAGACTTGGCTACATGTGCCTTCGGGGACTCCTGGTCCACCAGCATTGACACTCACCAAGTGGTACAAAGTTGGGATAATAGAACTGGGATAAAGAAGGTGGGCACAGCAAACACTGAAGAAATGTGACTATTAATTCATAACCATAGCAACAAACAATAGACATTCAACTACGGCACCAATAAAGAGTATACGACAATGGAAAACAAATTATAACAACAAACAATGCAAACATTTTACAGCGAAACGAGAAAAACCACACATAAAAAGATTGAAACAAATAATGTATCCACTGCCTACTCTGGATGGTCATCATAGCAAATTGTCTGATTAACAAAGCAACTAGTCGGACGCAATGGAACGCAGGACAAAACTCGAACTAAGATGACCAACAAATATATAAAGGAAGGACATGACATCATTTACCTTTTCATGACGTCATAGTGCTTGCTGAGAGACGTTAGTAAAATACTCTTTTCAACAAAAGCAATAGTGGCCAGGTTCCGGACACTATTGTCTCATCGTTCTCGCGTGCTTAACCAATGACAGTCATAGGACTTTTTATGTGATGTACTAATTTTCTGAATCAATATGAACATCAAAGAAGTACCTATCAGTTATTCAGTCTCAAAGTAGAGAAGGCAAGACGAAATCATTATACTTCCTATTGGAATGGTTGCGAACCTCGAAATGAATAACATTCCGAAGTGAGACCAGGTGTCCGGAGAAAGTTAGCGTCTCCTGATTGCATGCAACACCCGTCACAACAGCTCCATGAAAGATATTTGTATCATTCGTGTCATAATGCTTTGTTTGCTTGTTGGTCATCTAAATGTGTTATCTATAGCACCTGGACACTAGCTTTTGCTTTTTGCAAAAGAGAGTTACGTCCTTCGGCAAGCACTATACGTCATTCAGGGACAATTTTGGGCTGCGAAATTGAGAGAACCTCTCATAATATTTTCACAATTCTCTCACCGAAGGAAACGGCGAATAATACCTGGTAACGAACAGTGCATAAAGGTAGACAAATTTGTGGGCGAAGTGGAAGAAAGGACTTCTCTTTGGAAACCGAAGTATATTGCAATATTGATTCTGAATAGAGTCATGTGATGCAATAAGCCTATTTTTTTTAATTCAAAATGCCCGTTTCTCTCATAGTGTTGCTTTTGGAAGGAACAGTGCACTGGATGGCGCTCGGGTACTATTCCTTACAAAAGCAAACCTATGAGAGAAATATTGCTCACACAAACGGGCATCAATTTGTAAATAGAAGATCCCCAACGCACTGATAAGACGAGAAAATGGGTAAAGACAGTACGTAAAGCTGCTATGTTAACGAACAGACGGAAACAGATCTAGAATTGCATGTTTCTAATCATTAGTTCTTTTAAAAACTCTGTTGATTTTTTAAATCATTTTTTTATTGGATATAATAATATTCTGAGTAAGCGGTTTCCATATTGGAATTCTTAATTAATTTTTTCTTTTTCTATTGTTTCCCTATAAATCTCTGTGTCCGACCATCAAACAAAGTCTTTTGTAATGCCCTATGACAAATTCGAAATATTGAAAATATTTAAATTTGCGTAAAGTCATGAAATAATCATTGAGCAAATTTAGATATTTTCAATATTTCGAATTTGTCACAGGACAGTAATAATTGGCAATAACTGGTACTAAAACTAGACCAATTTTCAGACATGATTAATTCAAAATCACATTATTCACCGTGACCATTTTCCCTACCGTTGCTGTTACGATGGAGTTTCTTAATGATGTATCAATATATATATATATATGCACTATAAGTATGAAAATATGGATCACACCTACTATGAATATACGTGCAATTGCATTAAGTTCCTACGGTGGTCCTTGAACTTTAATTCAAAACTTTTAAAACATGTTTAAAGTTCTTATCAATATTTAGATCGACGCTTATTCAAACTATTTTATCGTGGTGTGTAGGACAGACAATTTAGTTTTAAACATGACCCGGATGTTTTACCTTTGATAATACAAGTAAAGCGCATACTTAAAAGGAAAGTTTTACGATCCTTGGGAAAAGTGAAATTTCGGTGATTCATATGCAGATTTTTATCGGAATGTAAAGGAAAAGAAAAGTCTTATCCTGTGGAAAAATGCAGAAGGCCCTTACTAGTTACCAGGAGTAAGTAAAATTTCATGTCGCATCAAAAGCTTCATTTAATCATATGTAAAGGTGTGATACTGAAATTGACATTTTACTGCTATATTTAGAACCAGACTGTAAACATTGCACCTTCCGAACGACGAGAGACCGTGTCGCGGTTATATGTATAAGCACTTGCTGCAGTATTGCAATTAAATTGAAAGCTTTAAAATCAATCGAACTAACAGAGGTTTTTTTTTTTTTTTCGTAAAATACAAACATGAGGGGAAAAATTACTTGACAACGGTCGGGTGATTATCAACGATGAGAGCGTTAATGAAATTGAATTCTGATGCGAGAGTGAAAGTGAATCCCAGAACGATTCGGCGTTGCAGATGTGCAGTTAGTAAAATATATGCATGGAAAGTTCTCCCCGTAAATGTCATTAGCCGTTGTAGATTTTTCTCAAGAGCGTGGAACGCTGTCGCAGGGGCTTGGGGACGCCGTTCCAAAGTTCATAAATATACTAAAAGATAAATGGCATCGAAAAATTACGGGACGGAAAATGATATTTTAGAGGTACCTCAAGTTGTGATCATTACACCAGGCAAGCACAGGTAAGTGTAATCGGATTATCTCTTCTAATACTTTAACTTTTCCGACTACCTTTCTATTGGCGATCAATCATTTCTGCCAGATTGTATTTACTTTAACTTTATTACGTAGACATAAAAAAAAACGAGGCTTAATTTTTGGCGACTATGAGGATAGTATGACGTAAATGTCTTTTTTATTTAAGATACCTTTTTAATTTTACAATTAGTTTATCATTGATTTTTCTTTTAATATTAATTATTATTGGCAGTTATTTTTCCCCCCAATTTATCATGTCAATTTTACCTTTGAAAAAAGTATATTATTTTCTAAAACTACCATTTGATTCTGCATAAAATTGTGGAACTTTGATTTTTTTAAATCTTCTCAATAACTGAAGTTCATCAATGATTTCTTTTTTAATATCATTGGCAAAATTTTACCTTTTTTCTGATTTTAATATCACGTCAATATTATTACAATGTCTTTGAAAAAAGTATATCATTTTCCAAACCTACGATTTAAACTGCATCAAATTGTGGAACTTTGATCTTTTTTAAATCTTTTGAATAACTGACAAACAAATTTACTTTATCTACATGGCATACGAATGTCTCATTATTGATTTACACTATCTATTCATTCCTTTTTCCAATTATCCCTCTAAATTGGCAATGGTAACCAGAACTTACGAGACAATCTCATCGTTCGTTCTTCCGTTCGTTCGTCTTTCGAAAGTAATTTTTCCACTTTTTTGAATAATTGGTTGGTTGTTTTATCAAATCATATAGCTTTCTAGATTTTGAGTCAATGCCTAGAGTTAAAGTAAACTACCTTGAAAGAATGGATCATACAACCCCCCCCCCCCCCGAAACTTCCCTATTCGTCGTATCAGCGACTAAATAAGGCTTACATTACATTTCGCACAGTCAGATAATTCCTGGAAGTTCTGTTTTCCTTATTTCAATCCGGGGACCATAATACTGCAGTATTTATATATATAATAGTGCTTGTTTATTTGATGATCGTTGTGTTTCAGTGGCGCCATCTACAATAAATTCTAATTTTAGCCTATACGTTGTAGTCATTGATCGGTCTTCTTTCTTTTTACGTGTTGTCCTTCATGATGTAATGGTGTCAACTTGCAACAATGTCACAGGCGGCACAGGCTTGCAATATATATACTTGTCAAAATTTCTAACTTACCATTCTACAGGTATGGCTTTTTGTTAAAGTGGAATTCAAATTATTTAAGAGATAATTGGATTTGATATACAACATTTTACTCTTTACTTTAAAATCAAGAAAAATGAAATTTCTTTCAACGGAAACAGACTGTGATGAAATTTGAATTTTGAAAACTTTTCATGAATTTCGCGTATTTTATCGAAAAATTACAATCAAACCACTTTTAAAGAATTGTTTGTTCCAAGTTTAATCAGAAAAACATAAATTAATCGGAAAGCATTTGTTACAAAAGCGATAATAAGCAAATAAAACTTAACGAATTTTCCATAAATGGATGCGTGCCCAAAACTCTTGTGTGTTTTGCGTAAAATGAGCTTCCATTAACCAAACATCTTTTTCTAGGCTTACTTTTCAAGAAAAATGGCTTAGCACGGGAAAAAATTAAATATCGCATTCGCAGAAAATGTTTCAACACAAAAATCCTTACCCGGTATATCAATGATACCGGAAGTGTTATTGACTCGTAACAAATCGGAAAATTTGTAAGCATATCACGAGGAAATAATAGTTTCAATCGCCGATATTTCAAAATCCGAAAAACGAATCGTACAATAACCGTAAGAACTTTTCTTTGTAGCCTTTTTCACTCAAGAGACAAAGTTTTCTTACAAACCGGAAGCGGATGATTCTTTGCTAAAATGTTGTATAATTTGAAGATACACATCGCAGGATGATCATTTATTCATTTACATGTAAAAAAAAACTTTTGCTGTTATTATAAACATAGATTTTAGATAATTCATTTCTACCAATCGTGATATTGAAGTAAATGGGAAAATGTAAGTTAGAAATTTTGACTAGTATATGTAGATTTCAAAGTGAAGGAATGCGGAACTGAAATCGGACGCATGGGAGATTGGTAATGGTGAGTTATTCCACTTGTAGATCGTACATGTCAAGTATTAGCTTTTCAAAAGCTTGCCTGACCTTAACAAAATAACAGCGACACTCCTCATCCCGTAGTCTTGACTTGATGGACCCTTTGGGAGATAAAACAAACCGGAACACGTTGAAATGAACTATAACTCAGTATAGTATACATTCCTGATAACTCCGTAGTAATGTACAGAAGTCCCCCCCACCCACCAATAAAAAACAAAAACACGTGTATCTGATGTAAACAAAATGAGGGCTTTTGATTTGTCAAGTGGTCCGCAATTGTGTGCAATAAATATGTACTACATCTACCATCAGACACAATACTTTCTCATGTTTGCAACTTGCCATGATTTTGTGCATGTACTTCCACGTTTTCGAGCTGAAAATTAAAATGAATTAGTGACCGCGTGTAATATAAACGAAACAAAAATTTTCCAGGAATCGTCCCTTGTACGACCGCACCGGGACTCGAACCCCGGTCGTCTGCGTGAGCGTTTAACTCTTTGACCACTCAGCCACCTAGAGATATTTCGTCATCAAAAAAAAATTCTTCGCGTACTTTTATTAGCGTATATGTTAAAGGAGCGATAACTCTTTCAAAGAGAATGCTGTTTTTGTCTGATCTTGTGAATGTTTGTAAACGGCGCTTTCATCATTATTACATGCAAAAGCCGCATTGACGTCTTGTTTTGTTTCATGCATTTCAAATCTAGGTGTGCCTGACCTCACGAGGTCAGGCAATTATTGTTCGCGTTGTCTCCGTCTGTGTTGACCTTTTTTTATCAATTTTCCTTTCGTCCCATGAGTGTGTGTTTCGCTGTGATAACTGTATTGTCATATTGTTAGGAACCTTCACCTAGTAGTATTACTTTCATGATAAAAAAAAATCTCTATGAAATCGACATAAATAGATTTTACTGTATGTAAGTTATACATGTAAGGAAGAAGAAAATTCGCGAAATATATGTAATCTTATACATTGAACGTATGAACTTTCATGGCACACGAGAAAATCCAGGTTTGTTTTGCAATACGTATTGTCTGCCAAACAAGAAAAAATCCTGACATTAATCTGTATTTATCAATCAATTATTATAAAGACTTTAAGATATTACTTTCATTTGTCTCTTTTTCTCAGTCATAAAATCTGAAAAACGAAAAAAAAAGCCATCATTAAATTGATATTGGCACACTTTAGACCTTTGATTAGATCTAAACAAGGGTGTCTCAAATATACTTGAATAGCGATTATCAAATATCGTTTTATGACTTTTTTACATAAAATTGAGCAAATTTATGTCATATGCATAGATAGCATGTGAACTGCACACTTCGAAACAGATTGAGATATACAAAATATACGCCATGTCGTAGATGTTTTACGTTAAAAATGCTCAAGGTATCTCTAGGCAATGACACCATCTGTGTGGCGGATCGCCTGCCAAAGAGAATTATATTTTTCAACTATAGTGTACATCCAGTTTCTTCATCGAATTTATTCAGGTGGCGCTGCTTATAATCACCTTTGGTAATTTGTTCTCATACAGGGGTCTGTGAGTGACACCCCCCCCCCCCCGGTTCTTTATTTTTTAAAATTATTCGAAAAGAGAAATTTAGATAAGCTTTAAGTTTGTTTCCTAGATAATATAACTTGGATATAACTTGTTGAAATGCGCATATGGTGCACTACGATTTCAATATTGACAATTACATCATATCTGTAACACGATTCATGGGATATTTCAGTACGTTTAAACATGTTAAAATATACTAATAATTATCACAGCACAGCTTTTAAAGCGTAACCTACGATACACTCCGTACTTGTACTGGACTGTGGAGGTTGTTCATCGGCTTGTTTCTACATGAAGCTATGTTTTTGTCCTATTTTTCTTCTGTCGTGGGAAAGTTATGTTGTTGGTTTTTTTTCCAAGAATTTTACTCACTTTGCTTGTGAATTTTGGAATCCGATTTCGGGTTCATTCACGGACTCAAACTCTGTACAGGTTCTTTATTTCAGTTTTATTTACAATGTTCTTATTATTTTAATCCTTTATATAAAACATTATTGCTTTCAATAATTTGTTACTTCAGAACATTCCAAACTTGAAATAACTTTGTAATGAAGGAATGGCCTGACTTCCTTCCTGATATCCGAAATGAAATACAAGTTCCTCTTCGTCGTCTTCATCACTTATAAAGTAACAATTTGCTTCCCCTATTCTACATATTTCAAATTCATTGAATACTTAATAAGAAACTAAGTGCTGTTTCACAAAATGGAGACATTACACTTATTGTCAAGGGACAAAAAAGTAAGGAAATATCGATATCTTGAATAGGACAAAATTAGTTCACGATAATCAACACAAAAAATCCCTCATCACTTTGAGTAAACATCATTTTGCTGTATTTATCAAACGAAGAAGGATCCGTTGTTTACGATAACCAATCTATTGACAATATTCTATAATCAATGTTTTCTTTTCCAAATATTATATATATTATGCTTTACCGAATAACAAATACTCCCAAACACAAATGGGAAAAATAAATGTAAGTATTCGGAGAGCGTGTCCGAAGAGCGTGTTCGATTTAGAAGAAATTAATCGCCCTGTTATTGTAATGACATCAAAATGATAAATAGACGTGATCAGATTTCTGAGAAATATCAAATGATTTTGATAGCCACTTCTTGTAAGGCACGGTCCATTTGATATTCTGGGGGGGGCTTGGGTTTTTTGGCGGAGCAAGATTATTTTTTTCGCCCCGGACTGGGGCAAAGTTATTTTTTTCTTGCAAAGTTGGAGCAAGGAATTTTTTTTCATAACAATTGATGTGAATATTAAGAATGTTTGTGTTTTTTTCAATAGAAATTCTTTATTTTTACTTAAATTACTCCAAACATTATTTTTATGTTAAACTTGTAATCACTTCTAAACTGAGAGAGATGAAAGATTTTTACGATTTGCAATATATAATTTTTAGTAAACAAAATGTATATAAGGTCATGTAACATGTAAGAGGGCCTGCATGATGCAAGTTTTTATATGTAGAAATGAAAACTAGTGAAAAACTTATTTAAATTCTCCTTCCAAGCTTGTATATAAAATTAGACACTATGGTGATACATGTTTCTATTAATAGTAATAATTTATATGAATAATGTATTGAAGCATTTTAATTGTTTTCAGTCACATGCATTTTTTTGATATTTTCAAATAATTTATGAACTTTCCATTACAGAAGGAAACTATGGTGAGCGAAGCGAGCCAAAATTATTTTTATAGAAAGTAAAAACTGTGGCGAGCGAAGCGAGCCGAAAATTTTTCAGGAATTTTAATCGAATTTTCAGGTTATTCTTCAAATTCAGATTACTTGTAAGAGCAAGATTATTTTTTTCTGTCCCACCATAAGCAAATTTATTTTTTTCATCAAAATTCAGAGCAAAATTATTTTTTTCGAAAAAAACCCAAGCCCCCCCCAGAATATCAAATGGACCTTGCCTATTATGAATAGGGTATCGATGTGGTAATTTTTCTCGCCCTTCTAATAATTCAAGATGTAGGCCTAATAGCTTAAGAAAGTATGCTCACATGGGCAAATCTAATGGTAAAGTGTCTTTTGTGTAAAAAGCAAAGTGGTCATGTTTGTGGAAATGGCAGATCAAATATCATTCATTAGAAATAGTATTATATGTTCTAAGGCAACAAGTGTATTTAAAAAAAATTTTTTAAATAATATTCAAGTAAATGTTATAGAAACGTGATTTTGTATGGTTCCAGAAATATCATTCAAACATTTTTGGAAACATTTCATTTTGTTCAGCACTTTTAAATGTTGTTAAAACGTTTTAAAACATTTCTATACTAATACACAGTGTTTTGAAATGTTCTTGGAACGTTTTGCCAGAAATGTTTCAACAGAACCTGTTTGAAACCATTAGAAAATGTTTCGAAAAATGTTTTGTATTACCTGGGAAGTTAGCGTGTTATTAACACACGTCCTATGACGAGCACAAGAGACTCAGATGAGCGATATATGTCTTCTTAAGCCTCTTTTTTAAAGTACAATGTAATTAGTAGGAGTAAACTGGGAAGAGATGCGTATGATGTACGGTTAGATACGGAGTTCTTTTTAGGAAAAAATCGAATACACTAGGAAGCGAAAGAACAAAGTTGAAAAGAACCAAAGCTGCAAGGAAACGAAAAACGAAAATCCTCGATCATTAAAGATTCAGATTGGCAAGTGCATCTCTTGAAATTACAAATGTAGCATTGAAGCGAATGGATTAAACCTTTGTTGTGGTTCTTTTCTCTTGTCTGTAGTATTTGCCCATGGAAAACACACTTGAGAGGTTCACATTACTTAAGATGAATTCATAAATCATTAGGCTAAATATTGAAAAGAAATTAACAACACCTACTCTTTCCTATATTTAACTCAGATTAAGAAGCCTCTATAAATCTTTTATAATTTCAAGCCCTCGTTATAAAGAAAGGTCAATTATATAAATTAACCCATTTTTCAATATAGCTGCTAGAGACGTAATTCTAGTAACCAGAGTTACTAGGAGTTCACCAGATCTCTGTAAGTGGAATGTTTATCTGAACAATTATTCAGTTGCCTAATTGTAACATGAATTCGGTTTTCAGTCGTAAAATGTCGTCATTGTCTTCCTTCCTTTATCGGTTGTCCTTTTTGTTTCATTGTTGTTTTGTCTAATTTGTTAGTCGTGTTGTCCTTGTTGTTTCACTGTTGTTTTGTCTGATTTGTTGGTCGTGTTGTCCTTGTTTCACTGTTGTTTGGTCTGGTTTCTTGGTCGTGTTGTCGTTTTTGTTTCACTGTTGTTTTGTCTGGTTTGTTGGTCATCTTGTCCTTGTTGTTTCCCTGTTGTTTTCCCTGTTGTTTTTGCATGGTTTGTTGGTCGTGTTTTCCTTTTTGTTTCATTGTTTTGTCTAATTTGTTGGTCGTGTTGTCCTTTAGTTTCACTGTTGTTTTTTCTGGTTTGTTGGTCGTGTTGTCCTTATTGTTTCACTGCTGTTTTGCCTGGTTTGTTGGTCGATTTTTCCTTTTTGTATTGATTATTTGCCTGGTTTGTTGGTCGTGTTGTCCTTGTTGTTTCACTGCTGTTTTGCCTGGTTTGTTGGACGTGTTTTCCTTGTTTCTCTGTTGATTTGCGTGGTTTGTTGGTCGTGTCGTCCTTGTTGTTTCCCTGTTGTTTTGCCTGGTTTCTTGGTCGTGTTTTCTTTTTTGTTTGGTTTGTTTGCCTGGTTTGTTGGTCTTGTTGTCCTTTTTGTTTCCCCGTTGTTTTCCTGATTTGTTGGTCATGTTGTCCTTTTTGTTTCACTGTTGTTTTGCCTGGTTTGTTGGTCGTGTTGTTCATTTTGTTTCACCATTGATTCATGTTGTCCTTTTCGTTTCTCTGTTGTCTTGCCTTGTTTGTTGGTCGTGTTGTCTTTGTTGTTTCTCTCTTGTTTTGCCTGGTTTGCTGGTCGTGTTGTCCTTGTTGTTTCACCGTTGTTTCACTGTTGTTTTGCCTGGTATGTTGGTCATGTTGTCCTGGTTGTTTCACTGTTGTTTTGCCTCCTTTGTGGTCGTGTTGTCCTTGTTGTTTTGACTGGTATGTTGGTCATGTTGTCCTGGTTGTTTCACTGTTGTTTTGCCTCCTTTGTTGGTCGTGTTGTCCTTGTTGTTTTGCCTGGGTTTGTTGGTCGTATTGTCCTTTTTGTTTCACTGTTGTTTTGCTTTTTTTGTTGGACGTGTTAACCTTGTTGTTTTGTCTGGTTTGTTTGTCGTGTTGTCCTTGTTGTTTCACTGTTGTTTTGCCTGGTTTGTTGGTCGTGTTGTCCTTGTTGTTTCACGGTTGTTTTGCCTGGTTTGTTGGTCGTATTGTCATTCTTGTTTCATGTTTGTTTTCCTGGTTTGTTGGTCGTATTGTCCTTATTGTTTCACTGCTGTTTTGCCTGGTTTGTATGTCTTGTTGTTGTCCTTTTTGTTTCACTGTTGTTTTGCCTGGTTTGTTGGTCGTGTTGTAATTCTTGTTTCATGTTTGTTTTGCCTGGTTTGTATGTCTTGCTGTTGTCCTTTTTGTTTCACTGTTGTTTTGCCTGGTTTGCTGGTCGTGTTGTCCTTGTTGTTTCACTATTGTTTTGGCTGGTTTGTTGGTCGTGTTGTCCTTATTGTTTCACTGTTGTTTTGGCCTGGTTTGTTGGTCATGTTTTCCTTTTTGTTTCACTGTTGTTTTGCCTGGTTTGTTGGTCGTGTTGTCATTCTTGTTTCATGTTTGTTTTGCCTGGTTTGTTTGTTTTGTTGTTGTCCTCTTTGTTTCACTGTTGTTTTGCCTGGTTTGTTGGTCGTGTTGTCCTTATTGTTTCACTATTGTTTTATTCTGGTTTGTTGGTCATGTGTTTTGGTTGTTTGACTGTTGTTTTGCTTGATTTGTTGGTCTTGTTGTCCTTTTTGTTTCACTATTGTTTTAGCCTGGTTTTTGTTTTCGTGTTTTTCTGGTTTTTATGTCTGGTTTGTTGGTCGTATTGTTCTGTTTTTTCACTGTTGTTTTGGCCTGGTTTGTTGGTCGTGTTGTTCTTTTTGTTTCTCTGTTGTTTTGCCTAGTTTGTTGGTCGTGTTGTCTGTATTGTTTCCCTGTTGTTTTGCCTGGTTTGTTGGTCGTGTTGTCCTTGCTGTTTCACTGTTGTTTTGCCTGGTTTGCTCGTCGTGTTGTCCTTTTTGTTTCATTTGCCTGGTGTGTTGGTCGTGTTGTCATTCTTGTTTCATGTTTGTTTTGCCTGGTTTGTTGGTCTTGTTGTCTTTGTTGTTTCACTGTTGTTTTGCCCGGTTTGTTGGTCATGTTTTCCTTTTTGTTTCACTTTTGGTTTGCCTGGTTTGTTTGTCGTCTTTTCCTGATTTCATTGTTATTTTAGCATGGTTTGTTGGTCGTGTTGTCCGTTTTGTTTCACTTTTGTTTTAGCAAGGTTTGTTGGTGGTGTTGTCCGTTTTGTTTCACTGTTGTTTTAACTTTGTTTTTAGCTCACCTGAGCCAAAGGCTCAAGTGAGCTATTGTCATAGTGTGGCGTCCGGCGTCCGTCGTCCGTCGTCCGTCGTCCGTCCGTCGTAAACTTTTAACATTTTCAACTTCTTCTCAAGAACGGCTGAAGGGATTTTGATGAAACTTGGTATGCATGAAGTACTAAAGGTCCTCTACCAAGTTTGTTCATTTCGGCTCGATCCCTTCAGGGGTGGATCCAGGGCGGGGTCAAATAGGCCCCGGAGGGTACCCCTCTTCAAAAATCTTCTTCTCCAGTTCCACTGAATGGATTGAAAAACTAATTGTATCTATGTAATTTAGAAGGATGTATGATTCAAGTTTGTTCATTTCGTTAAAATCCGACAACTAATTTTTGACGCGTTTTTGACGTCTTTTCGGACTAAGTCAGAAATGCACATTTTTGCACTTTTTCTTTAAATAACTCAATAAGTGTTTGATTTTACACACTCATTTACTACATATTTATCATATTTAACTTACTTAATGCTTTGATATGTATTTTATGCTTAAATTTTATTTTTTTGATTTTTTATGAATTTTTTTCTTATGTAAAAAGGAAGGGGGGGGTGATTTTCATACATTTTCTGCTTCTTTTCTATAACCACTCTTCAGATTGTCATGACAATTTGTAGGTATGAGGTACTCATGCATGGTACCCTACAAGTGAAAGAATTTTGTCCAGATATCCACTTTTGGATTTTTAAGGAATATTTTTTAAGATTGTACATAGGTATAATGTATGTTTTCTTACCAAAAAAGAAAAGAATTTCTCAAATCGCACCGGGTTATACACATTGATACTACTTTTGAATGAAGAAATTTTATTTGAATCACAAAAAAAAATGCCGTAAAGATTAAAAGTACACAACTTTTTTAATATTTTTTCAAAGCCATGCACCTGGTTCCGGACCGGAATTATTCGAATTTTATTATCTGAGGACCCATTTTCACACGTATTCTTCCACACATGTAGATGCCTCACACACTTTAAAACTATATTCAAAATTTTATTTCATCTATCTAGTAAACAATCACGGGAAGACAATTCAAGATAAACATTGTGTGTATTTTCCACCAATTGTTGAAAATAATAAGAAAATAATCAGAACTATTTGACAGGACAATGACCTAGATATGCATTAATTCATCTTCGTCCCCAAGGCGCATCGTATTCCGCTAGGCGCTTCATTGCAATACAAACCGCATATATTTCAGGAGATACAGTGCAAACGGAATAGATTTTTATACTTGGAACACTTTCATAATCTGTATCTGTATGGGTACGTTGAATTACCAATACTGGCTTGTGATCAACGGAATGAGAGAGCGCATAAACTTACTTAATCGCGCTTCAGGCTGAATCTAAAGCCTTCCACAGTCCTTGACAGCACTTGATGGTTATCCAGTTCGTTCCACTCTGTGACTGTACGTATGAAGAATGAGTTCTTCCTGATGACGGAATTACATGTAGGTGTGTTAAAGCAGCGAGTATGGTTTGAGCTATGAACAACGTTCATAATGGTTATCATTCATGTACTTGGAACACTTGCATATACTTGTTATCATGTATAAAGTTTGCTCGAATTTCCTCTGTCTTAGACTCTCTTAGATGAAGTAATATACGGACTGATTTCTTGAAGAAACGTCTAATGAGTAATCTCTTCCTCTGGGTTTTGAGAATGCATAGGACATTTAATATCTGAAATTCTTGAAAATAATTCCGTTCAGAGTTCCTGAAATCTTCCAATGAAATGTTGGACCACAGAAGCTGCTGTTTTAATAGAGAAAATAAATTATTATTCACAACCTTAAGCCACTGTGTTCGTCATCTTGTATGTATAATATTTCTAAGAGGAACACAGAGGCCTGAGGTTGTGAATAATAAAACATTTTCTCTCATAAAATGACAGGATCCTGTGTTAAGACATTTGGGAATTTTTATCTGTTCAAATAATAGATACATAATGAGTTTTTATCAGACCAAATAACTTCTTGTCGGCAAATCCAATGCAACCGATACATTTCATGAACTCTCTCTGCTAACAACTTGTCCGTGTAACAGACCTATGATGAGGTAAAACAATTAGTTAACAGTAAATAACGATGTCGTAGGTCTGCTAGTTGGACAAGCTTAACAATTTCATGGGCCTTTTAATTTGTTTCAAACTGCGAAACCTTAGAGAAACCACTTGAGTTGTTGAACAGCGTATGCTGAAATGCGACGCTCCTTCTCGCCTGTTGAAATATGCATAGGCAAGAAGCGTCGCATTTCAGCATATTTACTTAAAATTATTTGTTCAAGTGGCTTCACTGGGTCATGAGATTTGATACAACATACACTGCTTTTTAGCTCTACTGGTCTCAGACCAGTCGAGCTTATGCGATACCCCGTCGTCCGTCGTCCGTTCGTCTGTCCGTCTGTCCGTCTGTCCGTCCGTCCGTCCGTAAACAATTCTTGTGCTCGCAACTCCTCTGAAACCATAGGAGTTAGAAAGTTAATTCTTTTTGCATCCTACTTGGTATGTGGTCTAGTTGTGCACCTGACATTTGGTTTGAGCCCCTGACCCCCAGGGTCTTAGAAAATGGGCGTGGTTATGAAAATCTATGTAATCTTGTGCTCGCAACTCCTCTGACATTATAAATGATGGAGACTTAATTCTTTTTGCAATATGATGGGTCTGTGGTCTAGTTGTGCACCTGATATTTTGTTTGAGCCCCTGACCCCCAGGGTCTTAGAAAATGGGTGTGGTCATTTTCACCTATATAACTCTATGTAATCTTGTGCTCGCAACTCCTCTGACACTATTAATGATGGAGACTTAATTCTTTTTGCAATATGATGGGTCTGTGGTCTAGTTGTGCACCTAATATTTTGTTTGAGCCCCTGACCCCCAGGGTCTTAGAAAATGGGTGTGGTCATTTTTACCTATATAACTCTATGTAATCTTGTGCTCGCAACTCCTCTGACACTATAAATGAGGGAGACTTAATTCTTTTTGCAATATGATGGGTCTATGGTGTAGTTGTGCACCTGATATTTTGTTTGAGCCCCTGACCCCCAGGGTCTTAGAAAATGGGTGTGGTCATTTTCACCTATATAACTGTATGTAATCTTGTGCTCGCAACTCCTCTAACACTATAAATGATGGAGACATAATTCCTTTTGCAATATGATGGGTCTGTGGTCTAGTTGTGCACCTGATATTTTGTTTGAGCCCCTGACCCCCAGGGTCTTAGAAAATGGGTGTGGTCATTTTCACCTATATAACTCTATGTAATCTTGTGCTCGCAACTCCTCTGACACTATAAATGACGGAGACTTAATTCTTTTTGCAATATGATGGGTCTGTGGTGTAGTTGTGCACCTGATATTTTGTTTGAGCCCCTTACCCCCAGGGTCTTAGAAAATGGGTGTGGTCATTTTCACCTATATAACTCTATGTAATCTTGTGCTCGCAACTCCTCTAACACTATAAATGATTGAGACTTAATTCTTTTTGCAATATGATGGGTCTATGGTCTAGTTGTGCACCTGATATTTTGTTTGAGCCCCTGACCCCCAGGGTCTTAAAAAATGGGTGTGGTCATTTTCACCTATATAACTCTATGTAATCTTGTGCTCGCAACTCCTCTGACACTATAAATGATGGAGACATTTCCTTTTGCAATATGATGGGTCTGTGGTCTAGTTGTGCACCTAATATTTTGTTTGAGCCCCTGACCCCCAGGGTCTTAGAAAATGGGTGTGGTCATTTTCACCTATATACATGTAACTCTATGTAATCTTGTGCTCGCAACTCAACAGACACTATAATTGATGGAGACTTAATTCTTTTTGCAATATGATGGGTCTGTGGTCTAGTTGTGCACCTGATATTTTGTTTGAACCCTGACCCCCAGGGTCTTAGAAAATGGGTGTGGTCATTTTTACCTATATAACTCTATGTAATCTTGTGCTTGCAACTCCTCTTACACTATAAATGATGGAGACTTAAATCTTTTTGCAATATGATGGGTCTGTGGTCTAGTTGTGCACCTGATATTTTGTTTGAGCCCCTGACCCCCAGGGTCTTTGGAAATGGGTGTGGTCATTTTCACCTATATAACTCTATGTAATCTTATGCTCGCAACTCCTCTGACACTATAGATGATGGAGACTTATTTTTTTTGCAATGTGATGGGTCTGTGGTCTAGTTGTGCACCTGATATTTTGTTTGAGCCCCTGACCCCCAGGGTCTTAGAAAATGGGTGTGGTCATTTTTACCTATATAACTCTATGTAATCTTGTGCTCGCAACTCCTCTAACACTATAAATGATGGAGACATAATTCCTTTTGCAATATGATGGGTCTGTGGTCTAGTTGTGCACCTGATATTTTGTTTGAGCCCCTGACCCCCAGGGTCTTAGAAAATGGGTGTGGTCATTTTCACCTATATAACTCTATGTAATCTTGTGCTCGCAACTCCTCTGACACTATAAATGACGGAGACTTAATTCTTTTTGCAATATGATGGGTCTGTGGTGTAGTTGTGCACCTGATATTTTGTTTGAGCCCCTGACCCCCAGGGTCTTAGAAAATTGGTGTGGTCATTTTCACCTATATAACTCTAAGTAATCTTGTGCTCGCAACTCCTCTAACACTGTAAATGATTGAGACTTAATTCTTTTTGCAATATGATGGGTCTATGGTCTAGTTGTGCACCTGATATTTTGTTTGAGCCCCTGACCCCCAGGGTCTTAAAAATGGGTGTGGTCATTTTCACCTATATAACTCTATGTAATCTTGTGCTCGCAACTCCTCTGACACTATAAATGATGGAGACATTTCCTTTTGCAATATGATGGGTCTGTGGTCTAGTTGTGCACCTAATATTTTGTTTGAGCCCCTGACCCCCAGGGTCTAAGAAAATGGGTGTGGTCATTTTCACCTATATACATGTAACTCTATGTAATCTTGTGCTCGCAACTCAACAGACACTATAATTGATGGAGACTTAATTCTTTTTGCAATATGATGGGTCTGTGGTCTAGTTGTGCACCTGATATTTTGTTTGAACCCTGACCCCCAGGGTCTTAGAAAATGGGTGTGGTCATTTTTACCTATATAACTCTATGTAATCTTGTGCTTGCAACTCCTCTTACACTATAAATGATGGAGACTTAAATCTTTTTGCAATATGATGGGTCTGTGGTCTAGTTGTGCACCTGATATTTTGTTTGAGCCCCTGACCCCCAGGGTCTTTGGAAATGGGTGTGGTCATTTTCACCTATATAACTCTATGTAATCTTATGCTCGCAACTCCTCTGACACTATAGATGATGGAGACTTATTTTTTTTGCAATGTGATGGGTCTGTGGTCTAGTTGTGCACCTGATATTTTGTTTGAGCCCCTGACCCCCAGGGTCTTAGAAAATGGGTGTGGTCATTTTCACCTATATAACTCTATGTAATCTTGTGCTTGAAACTCGTCTGACATTATAAATGATGGAGACTTTAATTCTTTTTGCAATATGATGGGTCTGTGGTCTAGTTTGCACCTGATATTTTGTTTGAGCCCCTGACCTCCAGGGTCTTAGATAATGTGTGTGGTCATTTTCACCTATATAATTCTATGTAATCTTGTGCTCGCAACTCCTCTGACACTATAAATAATGGAGACTTAATTCTTTTTGCAATATGATATGTCTGTGGTTTAGTTGTGATTCTAATATTTTATTTGAGCTCCTGACCCCCAGGGTCTTAGAAAATGGGTGTGGTCATTTTCTCCTATATTACTCTTTGAATCTTATTTTTGTGTCATTGAGCTAGCAGCCCCTGGCCACTAGGATATTGAAAAATGGTCATGGCATTCTTTTTTGAAATATCATATCTGGAATATTATGAATTCCATGAGTGATATTCTAGTTGCAGTTTAATGGATATGTTGTTTTGCTGTGCAATGCTCCTTATAATTTGTTAAAGCGCCTGCTTCCTTATAATGGTCTTTGGTTTAAAAGAAAGGAAATTGATCTTTTAAAACAAAACAACCAGGAGAGCTACAGTCTCGTCAGAGACTTCTGGTTTGGAAAACAAACTGGCACAATTTCTGCACAACTCACTTGAATTGATGAATATTGGATCAAAACGATTTTAACTGTACGTTTCATGTATTTGAGATGAAATCAATACTATTCAAAAGCATAATTCATAGATTTCAGTGAATAAAGGCAAAACCGAAAAATCTTTGTTTTTTATGCCCCTGGAATAAAAGATTCGGGAGCATAAAGTTTTTGGCCTGTCCGTCTGTCTGTTTGTCTGTCTGTTTTCCAAAAAACTTTAACATTGGGCATAACTTTTGAATGGAAGCTGGTGATAGAGGTTTCATATTTCACATGTGTATTTACCAAAATTTTTGACCTCATGACCATAACCTTGACCTTTCACGTACTTCTCAAAAACTTTAATATTGGGCATAACTATTGAATGGTTATAGTGATAGGGCTTTCATATTGTACATGTGTATTCCTTGTGACAAGATCTTTCCATTGATACCAATATTACGCTGACCCTGACCTCTCACATACTTAACAGAAAATGGTGTTTATACTAACAAAGATGCCGCCGGGGGCATTCTCGTTTCACAAACACAGGCTTTATAATTTCTGGCATGCTAGCTATCAATAATGAAAGGTTTTGTGTTCAATTTTAAATAAACTTAATTTGTGAAATCATTTCATTGTTTTATTCTTTTTCTGCTGCACATTTATGTGGAATTTTACAATATGATTTTATTTTTGATGTTGCATAATTGAACTATACTAGCTGGGCATATGACGTTGGACCACTTTATCCGTTTTTTTTTTCAAATCAGTAAAAAAGTTATTGTTTTGAAATGTGACTATTTTTTCCTTTTTTGTACCTTTAAAGGTTGTCTGAAAAAAAAAAAACACTTCTCTGCATCCGGCAAAAATCTTTTTAGAAAGGTTGTGGGCTAAAATCCTGGTACTGGCACTATCAGTATTCAATGTCAGTATGTCAGTTAGAGCGTGCATGGGTATCAGGTGAGCGTTGTGCCCCCTGGGGCTCTTGTTTAAGTGTTGTCCTTGTTGTTTTACTGTTGTTTTGCCTGTTTTTTTTTTGGTCGTGTTGTCCTTGTTGTTTCACTGTTGATTTGCCTGGGGGTTTTTTTTTTGTCGTGATGTCCTTGTTGTTTCACTGTTGTTTTGCCTGGTTTGTTGGTCGTGTTGTCTTTTTTGTTTCACTGTTGTTTTGTCTGGTTTGTTCGTTGTATCGGTGTGATTGGTATCGTGGATGTGATAAATTCCTTTTCTCGCCTCATTCGTACGTGCTTCGTTATTGTAACAGTAACGTCGACTTGTTCACATTTACTTTCAGATTCGAGGCTATAAAGCTCACCCAAAACACTGAAAATGTAAAAGTAAATGTGATGGATTTGCCAAATCAATAAATACGTGAAACCATGAAATGAATAAAATAAAAGTAATATTAAGATCATATTACACACAAAAAATTCATTGAAAATGTAAATAAAGTTCAAACAAAGTATAATCTAACAAATACATGTAATGTTGTAAAGGAGTGCTGAAAACAATATCTTTACAAAGCAATCATTTGATTCTTATGAAGGAAATTTGCAAAAAAAGTCTAGCACAAATTTTGATGAAAATATATTTCAGACGAAGGGCTGTCCAAAAAAACAAAATTCCAAATCATGCTCACACTGTAGTTTATCCTGCCCGGAGGACCGAAAATACAATTTTCTCTGAAAAATGCAGAAAAAAATTCCGTCTGGCAAAAGTATCCACCCCACCCGACCCTTAAAATCAAAAGACGATTCCCTTCTTGAAATATTCAATGACAGAGTACAAAAAAATACATGTAGTATTTTTGACAAGAACCAATATCAAGTCTTCCCACGCCTTCTTTTTTGTTGCAGAATAGAGTTGGTGACACAGTTGCCCGCGATTGAGGGTTTATTTTTTATCAAATACTTACCTTCCAACGCTAGTGTCGGAGATAATTCTGTATTTGGCCATAACATAATTCTTAATATCTGGGAACCGTCACTTAAAAAGTCCTGCCTTTTTCTTTTTAAATTACAATTTAAAGAAATTGGTAAACACCCTTACACAGACCCTTCAATTATTCAATTAATTACGCCTCTGAATAGAATCTACACAAAATATGGAGCGGCTCTTTTTGACAGCAAAAGGTATTAGAAATTATATTGAAAATAGTACAAGGATGAGCCACGAAATATATTGGGCTTATATATCTGGTGCACCGAATTTAGTGTTAAGAAGGCAG
Source organism: Pinctada imbricata (assembly GCA_033119305.1). NCBI lineage: Eukaryota > Metazoa > Mollusca > Bivalvia > Pterioida > Pteriidae > Pinctada > Pinctada imbricata. The sequence goes on along the minus strand of VSWD01000008.1, from coordinate 20,305,925 downwards.
TAGGTGGCAGTAGATAGCAGTAGAGTTGAAATATTTTTTCTTCAGTCAAATGCCTTGAATAAATAATTTTTAATTTTCTTATTTTCAATATGTTTATCCTTTTTGTCTATTCATTCCTCTTTATCATTTTTAATTCATGAGACGACTTAGCAATCTGCATTTTAGATGCTCGTGAAAAACGATCTTGTTTTATTCATTCGATCTTGTTAATGGACACGAAGTGTACATAGTTGCATGGCTCGTGTTTCATTGTCGATTACGTAATTATTTTACGACTCTAATGTAACATAATCGGACTCAGAGTAGAATGAATAATGAATATTTTATTAGCCTCCCGGGATTCAAAATTACAATATACTGCTTCTTTCCAGTGAGAAAGTAATTTACATCATACCCATAAGTTACAAATCAACAGCATGTACCAGCCTATACTGTTAACAAAAAGATTAACTCTAGTGGAAAAATTATACATTGGTCAGCAGGGAGGATTCTCTATTTGGATTCAAGTCCTGTTGTTTGATAAATCATTCAGTCTAGAATGAATCTATATTTCTCATTCACACTCCTCGAATTCTCTACGCTTGATAGTTTGAAATTTGTCAATCACACAAGTATCAGTTTTAGGCAATTTTTTAATCAGATCTGATCATACTGGTAGAAATAAAACATCAGGTGAGTACAGACATGTCCTGTCTGACCCAAATTTCTGCTCTCTATTCAAAATTCAACCAGTGAAGCACTTTGCGACGTACAGTCGTACGGCGTCTGCGATCACGCACGCATTTCTTCCATGTTTCTGGCGTTGTTTTTCCGTTGTTTTAAAAGGAAAATACAAATATTATACAGTATAAAACAGAGATGTCCAGTTGGATTTATTTTATAACAAGAGTATGTAAATAAATGTTATAATAAATTTTGGTTTTGTGCAATACATTTGATCATGGTAAAAATTTGCATCTGTGTGTTTTGCACACACCATTTTGAGAGTTGCCCCGTTCCACTTTTGTCTGTGGCTTTGAATTTTTTATGTTTGTTGAAGAATTCCGATTATCGAAATTTATTGTTATTTTAGTTTTTGTAATTGCTTTCATACATATTTTAACTGCTGTAGTAATTAGCATGCAAGTGTAAACGTCGAAGAAATTTTGACATGTATAAAGTTTCAAGAAATTATAGTACACGTGTATGAGGAAAATCATTGGTCTTTTTGTTGCTTGGAAAACAGCTAGTTGTTAAACTGTATTCTTTGATAAGAATTGTTTTCATCATACTTTATTTGGCAATAACCCTCACTGCCAAGTTAGATTGGAATATAAATTTATTTTTTCCTTCTAAATATGAATGTTTGATAAACAGAGACTAATGAAAGTCTGTTTCTAGGATTAACTATTGTATTTATGGAATTTTAGATTAATATTTAAATACATTAGAGATTAAGGAACATTCTGTGAAAAATCCAAAGTAAACAAAACGAGCGAAAGAAAGAAAATATCTCGATCATTTAAAAGTGTGCCAACATACCGTCAAAACGACCTGTATTAGTAAGATATTCATAAATGATACACAAAATTTGTCATTTTACCTTAAAAAGAGGTGTCCTAGCACCATCCCTTCAATACTATTTGGTCATAGATTTTATTTATTTATGCAACTGAATCAGCCCTACTGGACATTTGGAGCCGCGCATTCTTCACCAAAAAAAATCCCCAAAATCAAAACAAACTATAGGGCGCTCCTGAAAGGCACATTGACTTGTAGTACAATTGACGAGGATTACGTGTCTGGTGTATTAGAATTGGTTTCATATCCCACCCATCCTGCTAAGACTTTCGGTACTTTTTTGGACATCATAATTTTCACTCTCTTTGGCCATATTACATTGTTTAGATTAAGGATCACTGACGAGGGTTTATTACCCGAAACGTGCATGTCTGGTCCATGCTGCAAATTCATCTGTTCTTAAATGATGCTATTGAATTTGAAGACGTTTAACATTTGAGATGTTGTTGAAGATATACTTCTGTCTTTCGATGAGCGAGATATGTGATCGGCTTTTACAACTTTTTTAACGAGTAATTTTCCTTCCACAAAAAAGGAGCAACTATTTGAATTTTAAGGGAACGACGCAGGAAATTTTTTTTTCAAAAGAGAAAATACTGGCTCCAGATTATGACATTGAATAATATTAATCCGGCCCATGGCCCTCAAATAATTTCCTCTTCTGAAAAAATTGTAGAAAATATTCTAACTTGCAAATTTCCTACCTCTCTAAAAATCAAGTGGTTGGGCCATTTACAGATGAGACAAAATTTGTAAATTACAAAGTCATGTGCTGTCTTTCTCTATCCTTTTATATTACAGTATGCAAAAGAAATTAAAATATCCCAATAATACGGAAGTGTGCCATCTCTTTACCTTCTTGAAGAAAATTTCAAACCTATTTTCATGCGCCAGACACATGTTTCGGATAGTAAATACTCATCAGAGCTACCAACTCCACCCAATTACATAGGAAAAGTATATGAATTAAAAGATTCAACATGAAAATGGACATATACATGTATATTATATTCTTACGAATAAGTGCGAAATGTTGGGATTAGTAATTAAAGATTGTCTACGAGTTGTTGTTTTTTTAATCTACACCTTACAATATGATTATGTTAGAACACTACACAGGGTAGACACGGGCATGATTTAAACAAGCTAACGATCAAACGAGACCAAGAATAACTCGAATTTTGAAGAAAACCGGATTGTCACAAATTACATTAACATTTATAACTGATAAATATCTTTGGCGAATATTTATTTAGTAGTAAGCTGCTTACTCGACATCAGAAATCTTGACGGATGTATCTGGAATCACCAAGGAGCTTAATGCAGGATACAGAGAGTTTTCATTGTGGAGTCTGTAAGAATGTCGGGCATTAAGTAGGATATACGGAAGGCCTGTTACATCATTTGTTAAGCGTCTGATACCTTGTACGGTAGCTTCTGGGAAGTAACTAATTAGAAAATGATGTAAAAGCTCGATAGAGACACTAAAACTGAGAAGCTAGTAATACCCCTGTAAGATATGGGCCTTTGACATCCAATGATATCAGTTGTGCCTTTTTATGGACGATTCGTTTTTGTGGGGAAGACAGAGTGATATTCACGTCTTTGATATAAAACAATAATGGAGAAGGCATTCTGTAACCGGGTGATTTGTTCTGCAAGTATAATATATAGAATACATAACTTTAAGCAAGCGATGCGACATTAAACAGAGATAAAGAGAGACATAGCAATTGATAACGGTAAATCAATTTAAAGAAAAAAGTTCGATACTTCGTTCTCAAAGAGCTTGTCCTTTGACCGAATTGCCAATATGCATTCTTCGAGCATCAAACATATTTGATTTAAGAAATGAATCTTATATTTTTTCTGTTGATGCAGGTATCACCCGAAAAAATGAACAGAAAACTGCATCAATGCGCGCACGATGCAGTTTTCCCTCAATTTTTGGTGTTGATACCTCGATCAACCAAAAAAATATTACAATGATTCCTTAAATCAACAAAATTTCTCAGCCAATCAGAATCTTCGTTTCTTGACAATGGAAATTAAATGATTAAATATTCAATCCCCATCAATAGCATTTGAAAGACTACTTTTAGGCATATATAATATTTGTGACTCTAGAGTATATGCATTCTATTCGGAGATGCAAGGTGTCTCTAAGGTGTAAATAGAAAAGCTTATGAAAAAAATCTTAGCTAGTATACTGCATTTGAGAAAAGCCAAAAGGAACGTAACCTATATAACAAGAACTTCCATTTAAATATGTGAGTACGCGTGAATGTTCCATAAAAATTAAATCAGATACTCCTTGTCGGGATGAAACTGTCCATGAACACGTCCAAACTTCACATTCGACTGCCCATGAACACGTCCAAAATTCACATTCGACTGCCCATGAACACGTCCAAACTTCACATTCGACTGTCCATGAACACGTCCAAACTTCACATTCGACTGCCCATGAACACGTCCAAACTTCACATTCGACTGCCCATGAACACGTCCAAACTTCACATTCGACTGCCCATGAACACGTCCAAACTTCACATTCGACTGCCCATGAACACGTCCAAACTTCACATTCGACTGTCCATGAACACGTCCAAACTTCACATTCGAGGGCGGATTAAGAGAGGATGAGGACCAGGACCTCCTGGAGTTTGCCAAAAGGCAGATTTTTTTTCAGTTTTGCTCAGTTCTTTTCAAACGTAAAGGCTGGAACTCCCTTCCCCCGATGGTATAGGACCCATCCAACCCCCCCCCCCCATCCCCGCCGGATTTTTTTCGAGATCCGCCAATGACATTGTCATGTAGTACTCTTACCGATTCTGTAAATGATATGACAACATGGATATTTTGTGGCTGAACTCAATTATCAGATCAATCAGAAAGCTCCCTAACGTATCATAAACCTGGAATAGAAAGCCTATTAATTATCCATCAATTATCCATAAATCCTAACAATACCGGGAAATGATCAACAAAACCCTGTGAAGTCATGGATATGTCCGAGTGAAATTGATGAGAAGGAATAACATTGCAAAAGCACTAGAAATAATGTTTTTTGATTAATAATTCAAATATACTATTTATTTTGAGAATGAAGCTTTCGTTATACCGTTCATGACTTTTGAAGTAGGATATTTCCTAATAAATTGTCACTGCACGTGGAAGATGATTTGCGCTGACTATGCTTGCAGATAGAATCCAGCAGAAAAAAAACTATCTGATACAATGACGGATGTTGCTGGCTTTGACTTTTTTCTCGACGGCTGAGTGACGGAAGAAGCTCAATTTAACTTTTTCTTGACGACTGAGTGACGGATGTTGCTGGCTTGGACTTTTTTTCTTGACGGCTGAGTGACGGATGTTGCTGGCTTGGACTTTTGTCTTGACGGCTGAGTGACGGATGTTGCTGGCTTTGACTTTTGTCTTGACGGCTGAGTGACGGATGTTGCTGTCTTGGACTTTTATCTTGACGGCTTAGTGACGTATGTTGCTGGCTTGGACTTTTTCTTGACGGCTAAGTGACGGATGGTGCTGGTTTTGACTTTTTTTGACGGCTGAGTGACGGATATTGATGGCTTTGACTTTTTTCTTGACTGCTGAGAGACGGATGTTGCTGGCTTTGACTTTTTTTACGGCTGAGTGACGGATGTTGCTGCTTTTGATTTTTTTCTTGACGGCTAAATGACGGATGTTGCTGGCTTTGACTTTTTTCTTGACGGCTGAGTGACGGAAATAGCTCATTTTAACTTTTTCTTGACGACTGAGTGACGGATATTGATGGCTTTGACTTTTTTCTTGACGGCTGAGACACGGATGTTGCTGGCTTTGACTTTTTTACGGCTGAGTGACGGATGTTGCTGCTTTTGATTTTTTTCTTGACAGCTAAATGACGGATGTTGCTGGCTTTGACTTTTTTCTTGACGGCTGAGTGACGGAAGTAGCTCATTTTAACTTTTTCTTGACGACTGAGTGACGGATGTTGCTGGCTTGTACTTTTGTCTTGACGGCTGAGTGACGTATGTTGCTAGCTTGGACCTTTTCTTGACGGCTGAGTGACGGATGTTGCTGGCTTGGACTTTTGTCTTGACGGCTTAGTGACGTATGTTGCTGGCTTGGACTTTTTCTTGACGGCTAAGTGACGGATGTTGCTGGTTTTGACTTTTTTTGACGACTGAGTGACGGATATTGAAGGCTTTGATTTTTTCTTGACGGCTGAGAGACGGATGTTGCTGCTTTTGATTTTTTCTTGACGGCTAAATGACGGATGTTGCTGGCTTTGACTTTTTTCTTGAAGGCTGAGTGACGGAAGTAGCTCATTTTAACTTTTTCTTGACAACTGAGTGACGGATGTTGCTGGTTTTGACTTTTTTTGACGGCTGAGTGACGGATATTGATGGCTTTGCCTTTTTTCTTGACGGCTGAGACACGGATGTTGCTGGCTTTGACTTTTTTACGGCTGAGTGACGGATGTTGCTGCTTTTGATTTTTTATTGACGGCTAAATGACGGTTGTTGCTGGCTTTGACTTTTTTCTTGACGGCTGAGTGACGGGTGTTGCTGGCTTTGACTTTTTTGACGGCTGAGTGACGGTTATTGATGGCTTGGACTTTTTTCTTGACGGCTGAGTGGCGGATGTTGCTGGCTTGGACTTTTTCTTGACGGCTGATAGACGGATGTTGCTGGCTTTTACTTTTTTTTTATGGCTGAGTGACGGATGTTGCTGGCTTGGCCTTTTTCTTGACGGCTGAGTGACGGATGTTGCTGGCTTTGACTTTTCTTGACGGCTAAGTGACGTATGTTGCTGGCTTTGACTTTTTTGACGGCTGAGTGACGGATATTGATGGCTTGGACTTTTTTCTTGACGGCTGAGTGGCGGATGTTGCTGGCTTGGACTTTTTCTTGACGGCTGATAGACGGATGTTGCTGGCTTTTACTTTTTTTTTTACGGCTGAGTGACGGATGTTGCTGGCTTGGCCTTTTTCTTGACGGCTGAGTGACGGATGTTGCTGGCTTTGACTTTTCTTGACAGCTGAGTGACGGATGTTGCTGGCTTTGACTTTTTTCTTGACGGCTGAGTGACGGATGTTGCTGGCATTGGACTTTTTTCTTGACGGCTGAGTGACGGATGTTGCTGGCTTGGACTTTTTTCTTGATGGTTAGGTGACGGATGTTGCTGGCTTGGACTTTTTTCTTGATGGTTAGGTGGCGGATGTTGCTGGCTTGGACTTTTTTCTTGATGGTTAGGTGACGGATGTTGCTGGCTTGGACTTTTTCTTGACGGTTAGGTGACGGATGTTGCTGGCTTGGACTTTTTCTTGACGGTTAGGTGACGGATGTTGCTGGCTTGGACTTTTTTCTTGACGGCTGAGTGACGTATGTTGTTACCAAGCAGAAGATGCTTGCTCTCCCCTGTTTTCACTTTTTTCCTTTGCAGAAAGTTTACATGTATGTGCCCTGTTTTAATGTTGTATGCTCATTCATTATGATTTTTGAATTCGATTTCGGGGGTTCTGTGTTTCACTTTCACTTCTTTTTAAGGCAAATGATACAAACGAGAATAATTTGCCTGGTGTTCCATAGAATTATGACGGAAACGTTATCTATTGTCGCCAAACCTGATGACTTACTGAAAGAAAAAAAACCCACAATATTTGGTTATTCCTATACATCCTTTTAATTAAGGATTGCATGCCTTATAAACCTACATGAAATCTGATCCTGCGGAAATTAAGTTTCATTAACAGGATATTGGTAAATACATTAAAATTGAAACGCAACTCCACAGGCTTAAGGGCTATACTATACTGTAATAAGCCATACACAGATATGACTCAATTTTTCGGTCGAATGAAGTCTTTGTTGTGAATTGGAAAAGTCAGTTGGTTGACTGGAATTAATGGGCTCTTCTGATTCTTATATCATTATTTTGCTGTTTCATGGACTTACAAAGACCCACTCGATATACGGAACTGAAAAGTAAAAAGTCGGAAAGAAAATGTGTTGAGAGTCTGCTGTAAATATAAGATACTTGAATAAGTTTTTAAAGATTCTTGAATAACTTTATATAGATAAAGTAGTTTTGAAGCCAATATGTCGATAACAGACATGTGTGTTGACACGAACTTATATTCCTCTTACGTCTAGGTTGTCGGCGGTGCCCGTTGTTCCAGGTTGACCTCTATGTATTCGGATAAGCAGAGGGGTTATGCGCACATACTCCGGATAACTAAACAATATTTGCTATTAATACCGTAAAATTCTGCTCACGATACACAGTGATTTCCCTTGTCTATATTTGTGTTACATGTGTGATCAATTGTGTCTTCACTTGGTATCTTTATTTGTCCTCTTAGATTGTATGTTCTGTTTGTTTCTCCTGTTTGTATGTCTATGGCGTTTCGTCGGTTTGTATGTTCTCCCCGTTTGTTTCCCCACTTGTATGTCTATAGCGTTGCGTCGGTTTGTATGTTCTCCCCGTTTGTTTCCCCCGTTTGTATGTTTATTGTGTTGAGAAGGTTTGTTTTCCCTCTTTGTTTTCCCTGTTTGTATGTCTATTGTATTGAGTAGGTTTGGATATTCTCTCCGTTTGTTTCCCAACTTGTATGTCTATGGCGTTGCGTCGGTTTGTATGTTCTCTCCGTTTGTTTCCCCACTTGTTTGTCTATGGCGTTGCGTCGATTAGTATGTTTTTTTTACGTTTGTATCCCCGTTTGTATGTCTATGGCGTTGCTTCGATTAGTATGTTTTTTACGTTTGTATCCCCGTTTGTATGTCTATGGCGTTGCGTCGATTAGTATGTTTTTTTCCCGTTTGTATCCCCGTTTGTATGTCTGAGGCGTTGCGTCGGTTTGTATATTCTCTCCGTTTGTTCCCCAAACTTGTATGTATATTGTGTTGAGTAGGCTTGGATGTTTTCCGTCTTTGTTTTCCGTTTGTATGTCTATAGCGTTGCGTCGGTTTGTATGTTTGTTTCCCCCGTTGGTATGTCTATTGTGTTGAGTAGGTTTTGATGTTCTCCCCGTTTGTTTTCCCCACTTCGCTGTTTCAGAGTTTGTTTATTGTTGTTTCAATTTCATAATTCTATTTTGTGTCCTTCTGTAGTGATTGTGTCGTCTTCTCATTGAAGATCTTGTATAACAGTCTGCATTTCATCTAAGGGATCTTTACTTTGGGTAGGACCTTTTTTTTGGTGTGGACAACGTTAACAGAAGAAAGATAATATCATAGCACCATCATTTTGGAATTATTTGGAATACATGTATAGGATGGCATGGTTCTGTCCATAGCTTATTCTTTTGTATTCATTTTATGCCATGTTTAAAATATATCTCTTCAAATATCATCTCTATCGGCTTGAGAATTACTGATGATTATTGTTTGCTGAAATGCGCATATAGTGCACTTAACTATTACGTTAGAACATATTTTTCAATAATCTTTCGTTTATAATTTCTCAGGAGAGTTTTGGTGCAATATTGATATTTTAATGTTTCACTATGCTAGCGAAATGAAAGTGGTTTGCATAAGACTTTTAATAAATGCAGTATTAATATTTAATCGGAAATTTAGAAATAAAAAAAAAGAAAATCTATATAGTCGTGCTAAAAATTCATAATGCATGAGAGTATCTCGTTACGACCGAGTTCAAAGAGCCTGCGAATCACATATCTGCAGCCCTCGTTACAATGACATGTCATATGAGGTCTGTAATCGGAAATGATAATGGCATTGTGCATTCGATTTTCTTTGTTTAAATGGCAAAACAGTATACCAAAGATAGTTATCAATGCATTACAAACCAATCTAGCCTTTACAATGAAGGTAAATGATTGTTTGAGATGCATTTTGTATCATTATTATCGTGGAGGAAATATGTTATATAAATGACAGAGGCCGTTTGATGGGCATTTGAAGCTTTGATCCTTGATTCACCGTTTATCCTACCAAAGCGTTAAAGACATCAGTCGCTTTGATGAACAATATCATCTAAATCTGCGAGACGGATGTCGAATTAATTCCTCTATGTACCTCATGTTAACATTGCCATGGGTTACCCTTTCTAAATTTCAATCAGTTCAAAGATACGAGGCAGAATCTTTCTTCTAAGTGAGTACAATAAATGCAGTAAGATATATATCACCATACAGAATTTCGAATCATGAAAAGATCCCTCGTGGAAGAATAGCGGAAAGATACCAACAGAACAATACGATTCAAGTCGCACAACGTTTGTATCCAGATCCAGTGTGTAACACATGATTAGCTTGTGCACTTTGTTTATCCAGAAGATATCTTTCTGGTAGACAGCAGAACACTTGTTTACCTTCATTTCTAGCTATCTTGATACACTTAGCTAAATCATTGTTTCATGAAGTTGAAGTGGAGTAATTTCAACACTGTGTGGCAAGAAAATCCCTAGTTAGTGCAGCTGCGATTCATGTTTCGGATATTTGATTCTGACCACAGATAGTTTAAGATGCATAAAAAGAATGATTACGGCTTTAAAATTTCTGATTTTCGATGTAAAAATATTTATCATAGATTGTACTACCGATCTTACCTTTCGACCTCTATCTTTGCATTTCCATTAAGAGTCGTCTTCGCTTGTCTATTGTCCTCTTTGATGATGGGAAAAGGAGGGAATCTCCAACAGGACTCGGTGGTAGCACACACAGCAAAACACAGAAACAACCAACTACGAAAACACAGAGTTTACAAACACAAAGAGATACACCAAAGGGGCAAGGAGGACCAACACAGAGTGGACAGATACAACAACAGACACCAAAGGGACAAGGAAGACCAAACACAGAGTGGACAAACACAACAATATATAGTCACCAAAGGGACAAGGAAGACTAAACACAGAGTGGACAAACACAACAAGAGACACCAAAGGGACAAGGAAGACCAAACACAGAGTGGACAAACACAACAATAGTCACCAAAGGGACAAGGAAGACTAAACACAGAGTGGACAAACACAACAAGAGACACCAAAGGGACAAGGAAGACCAAACACAGAGTGGACAAACACAACAAGAGACACCAAAGGGACAAGGAAGACTAAACACAGAGTGGACAAACACAACAAGAGACACCAAAGGGACAAGGAAGACCAAACACAGAGTGGACAAACACAACAAGAGACACCAAAGGGACAAGGAAGACTAAACACAGAGTGGACAAACACAACAAGAGACACCAAAGTGACAAGGAAGACCAAACACAGAGTGGACAAACACAACAATAGTCACCAAAGGGACAAGGAAGACTAAACACAGAGTGGACAAACACAACAAGAGACACCAAAGGGACAAGGAAGACCAAACACAGAGTGGACAAACACAACAATGGTCACCAAAGGGACAAGGAAGACCAAACACAGAGTGGACAAACACAACAATAGTCACCAAAGGGACAAGGAAGACTAAACACAGAGTGGACAAACACAACAAGAGACATCAAAGGGACAAGGAAGACCAAACACAGAGTGGACAAACACAACAAGAGACACCAAAGTGACAAGGAAGACCAAACACAGAGTGGACAAACACAACAATAGTCACCAAAGGGACAAGGAAGACTAAACACAGAGTGGACAAACACAACAAGAGACACCAAAGGGACAAGGAAGACCAAACACAGAGTGGACGAACACAGCAATAGGCACCAAAGGGACAAGGAAGACTAAACACAGAGTGGACAAGCACAACATTAGACACCCAAGGGACATGGAAGACCAAACACAGAGTGGACAAACACAACAAGAGACACCAAAGGGACAAGGAAGACTAAACACAGAGTGGACAAACACAACAAGAGACACCAAAGGGACAAGGAAGACCAAACACAGAGTGGACAAACACAACAAGAGACACCAAAGGGACAAGGAAGACTAAACACAGAGTGGACAAACACAACAAGAGACACCAAAGTGACAAGGAAGACCAAACACAGAGTGGACAAACACAACAATAGTCACCAAAGGGACAAGGAAGACTAAACACAGAGTGGACAAACACAACAAGAGACACCAAAGGGACAAGGAAGACCAAACACAGAGTGGACAAACACAGCAATAGGCACCAAAGGGACAAGGAAGACTAAACACAGAGTGGACAAGCACAACATTAGACACCCAAGGGACATGGAAGACCAAACACAGAGTGGACAAGTACAACATTAGACACCAAAGGGACAAGGAGGACCAAACACAGAGTGGACAAACACAACATAAGACACCAAAGGGACAAGGAGGACCAAACACAGGATGGACAAACACAACAATAGACATCAAAGGGAAAATGAAGACCATACGCAGAGTGGACAAACACAACAAGAAACACCAAAGGGGCAAGGAAGACCAAACACAACATTAGACACCAAAGGTACAAGGAAGACCAAACACAGAGTGGACAAACACAACATTAGACACCAAAGGAACAAGAAGACCAAACACAGAGTGGACAAACACAACATTTAACACCAAAGGGACAAGGAATACCAAACACAGAGTGGACAAACACAACAACAGACACCAAAGGGACAAGAAAACCAGACACAGAGTGGACAAACACATCAATAGCCACCAAAGGGACAAGGAGTACCAAACACAGAGTGGACAAACACAACAATAGACATCAAAGGGACAAGGACGACCAAACACAAAGTGGATAAGCGCAACAAGAAACACCCAAGGGACAAGGAAGACCAAACAAAACATTAGACACCAAAGGGACAAGGAAGACAAAACACAGGGTGTACAAACACAACAATTGTCACCAAAGGGACAAGGAAGACCAAACACAGAGTGGACAAACACAACAATAGACATCAAAGGGACAAGGAACACAAAACACAGAGCGGTCAAACACAACAAGAGCAACAAGAGACATCAAAGGGACAAGGAAGACCACACACAGAGTGGACAAACACAACAACAGACACCAAAGGGAAAAGGAAGACCAAACACAGAGTGGACAAGTACAACAAGAGACACCAAAGGGACAAGGAAGGCCAAACATAGAGTGGACAAACACAACAAGAGACACCAAAGGGACAAGGAAGACCAAACACAGAGTGGACAAACACAACAATAGTCACCAAAGAAACAAAGAAGACCAAACACAGAGTCGACTAACACAACAATAGTCACCAAAGGGACAAGGAAGACCAAACACATAGTGGACAAACACAACAATAGACATCAAAGGGACAAGGAAGACTAAACACAGAGTGGACAAACACAACAATGGTCACCAAAGGGACAAGGAAGACTAAACATAGAGTGGACAAACACAACAATAGTCACCAAAGGGACAAGGAAGACCAAACACAGAGTGGACAAACACAACAATAGACATCAAAGGGACAAGGAAGACCAAACACAGAGTGAACAAACACAACAATAGTCACCGAAGGGACAAGGAAGACCAAACACAGAGTGGACAAACACAACAATAGTCACCAAAGGGACAAGGAAGACCAAACATAGAGTGGACAAACACAACAATAGTCACCAAAGGGACAAGGAAGACCAAACACAGAGTGGACAAACACAACGATAGACACCAAAGGGACATGGAAGACCAAACACAGAGTGGGCAAGTACAACAAGAGACACCAAAGGGACAAGGAAGACCAAACACAGAGTGGACAAACACAACAATGGTCACCAAAGGGACAAGGAAGACTAAACACAGATGGACAAGCACAACATTAAACACCAACGGGACAAGGAAGACCAAACACAGAGTAGACAAGCACAACATTAAACACCAACGGGACAAGGAAGACCAAACACAGGGTGTACAAACACAACAATAGACATCAAAGGGACAAGGAAGACCAAACACAGAGTGGACAAACACAACAATAGTCACCAAAGGGACAAGGAAGACCAAACACAGAGTAGACAAGCACAACATTAAACACCAACGGGACAAGGAAGACCAAACACAGAGTGGACAAACACAACAATAGACATCAAAGGGACAAGGAAGACCAAACACAGAGTGAACAAACACAACAAGAGACACCAAAGGGACAAGGAAGACCAAACACAGAGTGTACAAACACAACAATAGACATCAAAGGGACAAGGAAGACCAAACACAGAGATGACAAACACAACAAGAGACACCAAAGGGACAACGAAGGCCAAACACAGAGTGGACAAACACAACAATAGACATCAAAGGGACAAGGAAGACCAAACACAGAGATGACAAACACAACAATAGACATCAAAGGGACAAGGAAGACCAAACACAGAGTGGACAAACACAACAATAGTCACCAAAGGGACAAGGAGGACCAAACACAGAGTGGACAAACACAACAATAGACATCAAAGGGACAAGGAGGACCAAACACAGAGTGGACAAACACAACAATAGACACCAAAGGGACAAAGAAGACCAAACACAGAGTGGACAAACACAACAATAGACACCAAAGGGACAAGGAACAACAAACACAAAAGACGACATCAAAACCCTTAACATACACGACTGAATTCACATGAAATGACAAATATAGACAATGACCATACCCCAATACATAGTACAAAATGTACAATTCAGAAAATCACAAACCGAAGGCATACAAAACCTGGACAAAACATGAACCGAAACAAAGAAAAACCTCCACCGCATGAAAAGAAGCTAACTCCCGATATGGGAGTGAGACCAGGTGCCCAGGAAGAGTCAGCATCTCCTGCTTGCATGCAACATCCGTCACTTCAATTCGGTAGAACTGTCACATCCGGTTACTTCCATTTCGGAAGATACAAGTATATTCGGTGTTTGGCTGGTTCAAATGGACTAGGACAGAATATCGTCCACCATTCCGTGACATGTGACAAACAAAATCTGTTGTCACATCATGTGGTTTTTTGTTTTTTTTTTTCGTTTTATCTTTTAACTTTTCGCGTGATTTGACGACCTGTCGAACTCGATTGTTACGATCTGGGAATAGAACAACTTTTACCCCTTCTTGATCCTCATAAGTTCGATAAATATTTTACATGATATTCTCTATAGCATCAATTTACATTCGTTTTCTTACTATTAAATGGACGTGAAAGCCAATATAGATTAATTTGTAGAAGATAATGAAATAAAAGCTGCAATTGGGATTAACTTATGTTTCTTTATTGATTCCTTTGATACCTTTTTCAAGTTTACTGAAAAAAAAAAATCAATCTCTGCCATCCAATTTGAACATTGATAAAAAAAAACAGATTACATATTGTGTAAAAAAAAATATGCACGTTGTTGAACTGATTCTATGAGATTTTCTTGTAAACATGGACGAGATGTTTCATAGAGCTCGGATAGTCCTTTGTGGTTTTTCATATTGTTCCCATGGGAATAAATTCCTCTTTGTTGATAGGTTACTCAAGTAATTTTAGGGCGCCCGTGGTAAATTCATTTGATTCACCTGCAATTTCAGCCGCCGTAGCTATGTTATAACATCTAGTATATGGTCTTACGTCATATTATCTGCTGTCGTCTTAATTTCAAAGCGGCATGCAACACGCCTGCGTTTTTAATATAATCAGAAGCTTGGGATGTAAAGATACAGCTACAAAAGTATCCAACATATATATTGACGTCTTCATTTACTGGTAATTCGGTAGAAACTTAAGGACACTTAATTGGATAGCAGCAGCTGAGCCTTCCGGAAACAGATAAACGCAACGTATTTTAGGAAACCATGGATTCAGACGGTGACATTTCGGACGAAGAGTAAGCTTCCTGTCATTGTTCTTACTTCTAATTACATTAAGATGTGTGTCAACCAGATGTTAAGTGCATGCAATATCTTGGCAATTTATTTTTTCTATTTTCAGGGGTAATGGAATCACAGAGTCTAATGAACTGTTGACATCAAGCAATGCCAATGAGGACATTAGGGTAAGTGATGCATGTTCACTCGGAGTTATCTTGCTCCAAAGTATCTTTCTCCTTATTTAAGGAGTCCAGTAATGACAAGGAAGCAAGCATAATCTAACCATAACTTTCACTGAACTATTTAATGATGCTCTTCATGTCCATGTTGTACATTGAGCTGTCTTCATCTTTCTTTTATATGTTATCCCCGATGTTAATTGGCTACCTCATTGGATGTCAGCATGTTTTACAGTGCGACCCTTTTGCACTTTGTCTCATCGCTATGGTCATGTCTTCTTATATTCGTTCTCATAAGGTTTCGTAGAAGGGCAATCCATATTTTTGCGTTTGCTTATTTTGTATATTGGGGCCGTATCTTAAACTTTATGCTTAAAGTAAATGTCTTAAAGCCTCATTCATAATTAGAAGGTGATTATCTCAAATTCATATATGACTTGAGATTTTCTCCCTGTGTGTTCTATAGAGTTCGCAAAGTGCAAAATCTCCAGCAAACTCACAGTCTGCTAGACTCCGCCAATTCACGCGCCTGGTGTATAATCTCCAACCAACTCCCAGTCTGCTAGACTCCGCCCATTCACGCGCCTGGTGTAAAATCTCCAACAAACTCCAAGTCTGCTAGATTCCGTCCATTCACGCGCCTGGTGTATTATCTCCAATAAACTCCCAGTCTGCTAGACTCCGCCCATTCACACGCCTGGTGTATACTCTCCATCAAACTTCTCGGAAAAGATCTTCAAAATAACGACATGATCACAGCGGAAAACACACATTCATGAGACAAGAAAAAGGGGAAAACAGTACGGAAAATCTACCAAAGGAACAAACAGACGGAGACAACGATACCAAAACGACCAATAATCAAGACAAAAGACATCAAATACAACGCATGAAGAGAAAGGAGACAAAAGACTATATTTATGAAAATGTGATGTATTAGATTATCCGACTTACAACAAAATTTATCTTCAAATGAACAGATTTAACAAAGATATGCTGTCAGCATATGGCAAAGAAAATACCAATTCCAAAAATTTACTTGACAGTATAAAATGAATCTAAAGGCGTCATATATTTCTTTTGAAAAGATATAATGCAACCGTGCATCAAATATCCAGAAGAAGAAGAAAAAAGATCAAAATTGTACCATCTAAGAAAGAAATGGATCTAAAAAAAAAGGAGGGGATCTCCAACTACACCAGGTTGCAGCACCCACAGCAAAACCCCAAAACACCCAATGCAAAAACACACAGCAGACAAGCACAGAAAGAGACGCATAAGGGACAAGGAACGTCAATGACAAAATGGTGTGGATATGTGGATCGCATCATAATCGCATAATCCGATCGAAGCTCAAAGCAATATAATGCTCTATATATAGACTTCTCTCGTGCAATTCTACAAGACGTGTATGATGAGAAACTTTCAGTTAAAGCTCTAAACAATGGAATAAGGGGCACCTTGCATTCATAATTCAGTTTATTGATGAATCATTTAAACAAACTGAATACTCTGTTTCCATTGAAAGTATAGGAATAGATACATTTTTCATTATTAGCTAATGAACATTCCTGTTATACCACATCACCTCAAAGAAATTGAAGGATTCGTAAATCAAGACCAAAAAACTAATAAACTGATGCCTTGAATGTATAATAATAGATTTTCTGTTTGAAGAAACGCGTTTGTCTTCCGCGTAGACCCACTTAATTGGGATTCCTCTAAAGTATTTTCTTGATTAGCCAGACTAATTATCAATATTGTCATGTTAATACCTGGATTGCAAAAAAATACATTCATATTGACTGTATTATGACCGAGGAAGTAAAATCCAATAAGGCGAGATATATAACACCAATTTCTTCCCAATCTCAGACAACCTGACATTAAGAGCAAAAGAGCCGACGAAATGATGGTGCCTGCCAACAGGACATCCAAAGATTTAACTCTTCTAAATCAGTATTGACATTCAAATTACTCCGCCCCAAACGGTCATCCATTCTGAGAAGACCAAAGCTATGGGTATCATCTGAAATTGATTCTTCTGAGTTTTCATAGCGGGAGGTGTTCGTATTCCCACTAAGGTGTCTGTTGTATAACTAAATTCCGAATTGCCTCTAAGGGAAAACGACTGGTTTCTGTATGCTCAAATTACAAGTGATTGAAAAGTTTCTTGTTCGGTTTGTCTGACTTTTAGGATATGGAATTTGGCTGGAGCTCAATACCAGCAATTTCTAAGGTGAGGAAATGAATCAAGAAATAATTTCTTAGGGATCAAATTGGTGTGATTAATGTAAATGGACCTATCGATGGTGAACATACCAGCACATTACTTTCTTTTGGGATTGTGTTTTCAATAAGGTAACGCAAGTGAATGTCTACTGAAAAGTATCGATGTTATCTTTAAACAGCATAGAACAGAGTTCACCGAGGTTTTAATGTTTTTCGGTCTGAGATCAGAGTGTTCGAAAGGCTTATCATAGAACACTTGGGGAATAAGCAGTGCATTCAAGTTCATTTATTCAGATTCTTTTATATTGGATCTTTCTGTTTTTGCATCATTTTCTGCCCTGGTAAATAATGACGTAATTAAAATGTATTTTCACATAATAAAAAAAATCAATTGACAGGATTCAAGGAAGAATTTTGAATGGAATGAAATTTTAGGGAATGAAAGTTGTATATCTAATATTCATAACAGTTTTATTAACGGTGTGTTTTAAACATGTTAATTCCCTGCAATAGCCTACTGCAGAACGATATTTTTTTTTGTCCTTTTGCTTTAAAACATAGTTGGCTCATTATCATAATATTTACATTACTAGTAGATTCCCCATGTTAAACGCCCATTAGGCAACTAGAATTATATTCCAATAACTTGGGTTGCTCACGTGCAAGTTTTGCATGTAGGGAGAATTTACCAACGTTCAAATACATTTGACACTAAAACAGGCAAAATATGCGAAGTGCATGAAAATAAAAATGACCGATATTTAGAATAAATGTAAATATAAGTAATGACTGTCTTACTTTTGGTGTTCATGGATGTATAATTCTGGTTGGACACGTGCAAATTTTCCGAGAATCTCTTCGCGATTCACGGAATTTGCACGTGTCCAACCAGAATTATACACCCATGAACACCAAAAGTAAGACAGTCATTTCTTAATTATCATTATTCCCGGGTGACCTGATTTTATATCTTCAATAAATGCCAAAGAGAGAAAAGTTGTATATACTGAAAATTTTATCACTTTGGATAAACTACTGACTATTATTGTTCTTGTACCTCAGAGGGTAGGTTTCATTGATTCATGACTCGTTGTACTTAGCATCAAAGAATGAATATATCCCCAAGATGGTACTTTAGTTTTCCTTTTATTACAATGCCTGTATGCAGATCACTTGAACATATCCCATTCCACGTGTAAATTAATGTAATAAAACTCGTAAATTCAGGCATCTTTTCCACTATGAAAAGGATGTATTTGTTAAGGCTCCCTGCAAAATGGAATCGATTATGTAATATGAAAATCTTATTGTCTGTAAGTTTTGATAACATCTAGTTATATTTTTAATACTTGATTACAATCCATAAACATGCGTAGCTCCAGGCGAATCAGAGAATCGTTTGAAGCCGGTTAACAAAGCCAAAATTCAAACTAGACCATGATGCAGTGACCACAGCGTAGGCTCACAAAATTGTAACAGACAATAGAGACCAAACAACCACACCAACATACTAGCATATACCATAAAAACACAGATACAACGAAAGACACTGTCGACCTCGTAAAAGAGATAAAATTAAGAGTCATGTAAGAAAAAGGACAAAGCAAATGGTCTGACCTAACACCACCTTTGGTATTTCGATGTTTACTTAATATGGTTTGTCAATGGTTCTTCGAGACCACAAGTGGGATGATTGTTGGCATGTATTCCGGATAAGGACGCCATTTGCTACTGACGTGGCAGATGAAGGTCATAAGTAGGTACCGATTGGCTATTGGCCTCGTTGTTTCAAGTGAAATCTTTCGTGTTTAAGTGTATTGGTGTCGTCTGTTTGGTTTTGCTTATCCCTGTGGGGTCCCTTGTGATTTCCACTGTGTATTGTCGCATTTTAGTGTTTGGGTGTTTTATTGGTGCTGCACAAATTCCTATTCGATATTCCCTCCTTTTTCCTTAGCAGCCCCCCCCCCCTTCCGACAAAACGATTGGACCAGCGCCTGTTACATGGAATAACAGATGGATTTTGCAACCGTTCACGATGATTTATTGGGGTTTTGCTGTATAATTGAATTGATTGTGTCATAAGGCTGATCATCTGGAATGATATCTATAGATCTCAATCTCAGTTTACATCTATCCTGCTTTGCTCAGAATACGATCAGAAAAAATTAACTTCCATACAATGTGATGATGAAGTAATTAGAATTGATTTTTTAGCCTTTCATTATTATTTGCACTCGCTCCGACAGCGATAGTGAAGTTTTAGCGTGTTTGAATGCTTAACAACAGTGGGTAAACTATACCCCTCTCATTGAAAGCCAGCGTCACGTAAGGCCTCGAGTTAATTGCGGAAAGAATTATAGCCCTTTTTTAACAGATTTTATGGAATTTCTTGATCAATCCGTTTCCTTTTTCTTTATAATATTCTATAATAATGGCACCATGATTCCATTGTGGGAATCTGAAACTGACAAACCAATCAGGATATCGCTGGTCTTTGATGGAAGTACTTGATGCGATTGAAAAAATAACATTACTTCTGGGTCTCTCGAGATGGCGTCGGAGAAAAACGTTCTGAGAGAAAAAAGAAAGGTACAGTTATTTATTTGTAAATACCATACAGATGTTTAGATTAGTCTTCGTCTTTAGCGTTGTCATAGGGTTTAATTTCACCGACTGACTTTTTTTCCATTGCATGTATCTAAGAGAGCAAGTCTGTGAAAAAGGAAAACAGAAAAGGATTCTAATTGTGTAGAGCTGCAACGATTCGTCGCGGTGCACCGAGAATCGCGATTCTTAGCTCTGACTCGAATCGCGAGTCGTTGTGGTCAGAAACGATTCGAGTCGAATAGTCTAAATAATGCAGAAAAACGTTCTAATTTCAACTTTAAAGATTCACTAATCGCAGGATTCCCAATAAGAATGATTTAAGGTGCTGATTTAGAATAATAAGTGAACCTTTCAAGTGATTTTTACCAAGCAATTCGTACAGAAAATACACGATCAGAGGAAATTCGAACTGGCGACTTTTGCCGCATTTCGACGAGTGCTACCCCAAATTGAAATGCCTCTTTTAAATTATTTCACTAGTATGCACTTCTTTGTATGATCTGGTTAATTATCATGTATTTTTTGTGTACAGCATTGATTTAATATCCCCAGAACTTCTGTGGAAGGGGGGGGGGGGTGTCTTTGAATAATATTTCCACGTAATACATAAACATATACAAATGATGTATATCATACAGTACCTTCACTTGAACATTATTTTTTTCATTGAGATGAGATTTTCAATTTATTTTTCAAAGAAATGGAAAAAATAAAATATCCAGGGAAAATTATAGCGTAAATAACTCGAACCGAAAAGAATCGAATCGAGACATAAAAATCGAAATCGAACCGAATCGAGAAGTTCCCGACTCGTTGCAGCTCTATAATTGTGACAAAACTCTGATATGCTTTAAACTGGTCTGGGGGATTGACAACATCACAAGTGTAACATGCACAGCTGCCCTCAGACAAATCAAATTTGATTTAGCTGCTATTTTAAGAGTATCTTACTCATTAATTAACTTAATACATTAAATTTACTTGATAATTCTATTTGATTTGATATCTAACTTAAGTTAATCTCAATTCAAAGTAAAGTTTCCTATAATTTCTTTAATTTTTTTTTTTTTTTTTTTTTTTTTTTTTTTTTTTTTTTTTTTGTATATGCTCTAGTAGCTTTTTCAGCTTTCGTTACAAAAGCTTCAACGAAATTTCGAATCTTAATATGGTAAACAATGTACATGTATCAAATGTATTGTTTAAGAATCTCTTCCTCAACCTAAACAGCAAAATCTCTCTTTGAATTAAACTATGGATACCTCTGCCATTTAACAGTTGTGTTTTTCTGTGATCAAGTCATTCAAAATAAATATTGATTTTGTCTGAGATTGTGTTTTGGATTGGGAAATGATGAAACATTCCTATTAGTTTAGCACTTGTACTCCATTTCAACAAAATGAATTTTCCATTCTGCAATGCTTTGACGATTCGGATTTCAGCAAAAAGCATTTAGATTATGTTTCCCATCTGAACATTACGTCTGGTAACAAGCTGTATGACATGGAATTTTCACACTTTCTATTTCCCAAATTGAGTTCTATCGATGCATGTTTCAGATATACTGACATTGAAAAAAGCCATCTACTCAAGTAATAAAATGCTGTTCCATTTTCGTATTTGATATTTGCAGTATGGATTCAGACTATCAGGAAATAAATATTTGGAGTGTAGAGGTCTGGAAAAGATAGTAATAATGATTTATAAGGGTTCCTTTCCCGAAATATACTCCAGATCCTGTTTACCAAAGGGAAATTCGATCGTTTCTGTAACTTCTCACACAAGACTGATGAGACTTTATGCAAAATCAATTGTCTCCTAAAGAGAGACAAGTTTCTTTACATTGGAATTAATTATTAACACACCAGATGCTCTTTACCTGACTAAGAAGGCATGGCACAACGGAAAAGCAGAAGTCATTTTCACACGTGGTTTCTTTTGTCGTCTGCGTGGGTTATAGATTAAAGCTAGATTCGAATGTAATTTCTCTCGGTTTTTGTAAGTTATTCGGTACCGATTCTTTTCTGTTGCAGATGAAGGAATTCAGCCGAATTGACTCGGAGGAGGAGATTCTAGGAGACTATGGGGACTGTACTTCCCGGACACAGTGTATCCGGGATAGATCCTCCTTGGAGAAATTTCTGTTCCTGTTCTCTGTGGTATTGTTTATCATCGTAATAGCGCTTTCTGTCGTCATAGGAAATCAGAGAACCTCTACAGGTACATTTGTAGTGAAAATAGCTTTTTATTTCATTTAAAATTAAACAGAATTCCCCTTATTTTGAAACATTTCTATGGTAAAATTCAAGAAAATGGAAGTGGTTTTCAAATAAATGTTGAAAAGAAGTAGGGAATATTATCCGCTCACTGTGACGTCATTGTAAGCTGTATCGCAATTTTTTCCTATTTCAAATTTTGCTGTGTTAAGTAATTTCTTTGTAATTCGCAGTATTAAGAAAAAATACTCAACACCTTGTTATAATCTATCAATGAAATATATTTGAAAAAAAAATTAGGAGAAACACCTTATTTATATATAATTTCGAATTTTCAGACAAATTAGGTGAGTTTCTTTATAACGGGTGTAAATCGTATTCACAAAATTTAAATGTATATTTAACAATTCTTAAGTTTGTTCTGAACTACATTAATAATAGACTATTCAATAGACGAAGAACTAGATTATAAGTTTTCTCTTATCCATTATTTTACATACTTATCAATAGTACAATATAAAGTATTATATAGTCTTTTAGTTTCCTCGTAGAAAACTACTCTCTATCTTGTATGATGATATAAATAGAATTTTATTTGATTGCACTAACCCTATTAACGTAAATTTTTATATTTCAACTAGTCACAATTTCATATTTTCGATAGTACGCTTTTCGCACTTTTAATTTTGATATCCACTTGTACAATTTCTATCAATTAGCTGTTTTCACACTTTTATAAGTTTAAACAAAAATTATTAAATAAATAAAGATTGATTTTGACGACAAAATAAAAAAAAAATGTTTTAAAAACAATTTCCCATAAAAAAAGTCATCCTCTCGAGACAAGTGCAAGTAAAATCTTACTAAGATATTACGTACTCTTGTCTCGAGAAGATGGTAAAAATAAGTTAAAGGGTATTCATGATAATTCTGATTGATACATTTATCAAGTATCAAGGGAAAAGGTGATTATTATATGGGGCGATGGCATTAGATAACGCTGGAAATAAAGAATTCATAGAATGATAAATCAGTATCATTTCATTTAGATAAGAAAGCGACGTGTGACTTCCAAAGCGTGCGTGGAGGCTGCTAATAACATCCTGCTGTCAATGGATCCCAGTGCCAATCCATGTGATAATTTCTACCAATATGCCTGTGGGGGTTGGGAAATGGACACGCCCATACCCCCAGGGTACCCGCTATGGGACCGCTTTCAGGAGCTTTCATATAAAAATCTCTTTCATCTTAAGAAAATACTAGGTAATTAATCTATTTGTTAATCTATCTCTTGTCGAGAGTTGTTATCAATCTTCCTTTATCGAAGCATCAAACTTATCATTTCGTCATAAAGATCATGTAAGTCTCAAGATATAAAAGAAATTATCAAATGATTGATAATTAGTTTGCAGTTCATCTTTTTAACTATTCATCCTGCAGGATCTTCTGCACTTCAAATAAATAAACAAATAAATAGAATTACAGTAAAGCACGAATACTACGAACACGCATATTGCGAGTTAATGTTTCAACTTTCAAGAAGATACAGTTATATTTGATAAATACTTGACTCATTATTTATGATTCAGATAGCCAGTCAGTAAAATATTCTTCTGGATTAAAAGCACAAAGATTTTATACGAGCTGTATGAAGGAGAGTCGTGAGGATCGGGGCTCTACGATGCGAAAATTCTACGATTTGATTACGAATGTGTCACGTGAGGGCAGATTCGATCTGACGCTTGAAAATGTT
Organism: Pinctada imbricata; assembly: GCA_033119305.1. NCBI lineage: Eukaryota > Metazoa > Mollusca > Bivalvia > Pterioida > Pteriidae > Pinctada > Pinctada imbricata. Next base: position 20,281,630 of record VSWD01000008.1, on the reverse strand, counting down.
CATCTTCTAAATGTTTGGCCAATATTTTCTATATCTGTGGGGCCGGATGAACGAAATACGAATAAGAATATAATTAAGGTAAATAGATGGTATAATATTTTATGATTATGATAATAAAATTATTACGCCTTACAGTTTTTACGCTTTTGAAATTTCCAATTTCTCGCGTTTTTCTTCTGTCTATTTTGTCTACTTCTTCGTCGTACGCTCCTTCTTCCTTCTCTAACTTCTTCGGAGCGGGCCGATCGCATATTGTCGGGCCTTTCCGTCGCACTCTCGGAAATGTTTTACCTCAGGAAAGACCCGAGAATCTGCTATTGTGGAGCGTTGTTCTAGTAAAGGAATAAAGCGCTAAATATATATCCGATTCGATGTTTTTGCACAATTTTCAAGGTTGACTATGGGGATTACCAGTATCCCTTTGATGGTGCTAGTAAGGATAATACTTCATCTAACATTAACCAAACGACGCCCCGTTCAACTCGTCCTGTATACCTGACGTGGAAAGAACACGAGGTACTGCAGTTTTAGAAGTTTACTTTTCAAAAAAAAGCTATAGAATATACAGCAAATTCCAAATAAGAAGTTGAATTGTAAAATATTGGATCTAAACTTAAGTTGAATAAACTCGACGGATAAAGAGTCAAAACACAAATCAGGACATAGACTACAAAATTACCTTCAGAACACACTAAAATGAAAATGTTACTTTAGTACAAAGGTTTTGAAAAGGGAACATTGGTTATCTTACATATACAATTCAGAATCGAAATTTTGTTTATAGGTAGAGAAGAGATACATCAAAGAGACAATTCACATTTTGAAAGTATTTTGGAATAAAACGGACGAAGACGCTGCAAGCATGGCGGACCAACTGATGGTGCTTGAAAAGAAATTTGCAACCGTAAGATTTTTTATGATGATTTAATCATCTCTCTAGGTCATGTGTTCGAGATAAGTACATAATGACATTTCATTGAAATTCTTATTCACTGCATCATCATAATTAACTTTCCTGTAATTTTCAGGCAAGAGAAAGTCAAATTCATGTTCATAATCGATCAATGGTGTATAATGCATTATCCATAGATGTCTTACAAAGGAAATGTGCGATAGTAAGTAAATGTTAAACGTCTTCAAATTGAATAGCATCATTTAAGAACAGATTAATTTGCAACATGGACCAGACATCAGGGATCCTCAATCTAATGAATGTAATATGGCCAAAGAGTATGAAAGTTATTATGTCCAAAAATGTACCTAAAGACATAACAGGATGGACGGAATGTGATGCTACAGGACCCACGTTACTGAAATTTCAGGAAATTTTGAGGACAAATTTTCGAATGCGTAGAAGAAACGATCAACCGAAGTGAATCGAACTTGGCTACATGTGCCCTCGGGGACTCCTGGTTCACCAGCAGTGACACTCACCAAGTGGTGCAAATGTCAGTTTTCATGTTTAAAAAAATGGCAAAAAATATGTGTTGAATAAGACGTCGACTTAGACTTTTTGAAGAGGGGAATATAGTTAAACTTTTTTAAGTGATGAGTTATTTCTAGTGCATTAGTATATGATTCTATGATCTATGAAATTTTACAAATATTTTACAAATATTTTGGAAAAAGTGTTCTTATGATATATTGTTGATACCTTTTTTCTTTCAGATTAATTGGATGCTATATTTAGACGTTGTTCTAAGCCAATCAAAAGTCAAGTTATCTGTGGACCAAGAGATTGTTGTTTTACATGAAGATGGATTGCTCAAAATATGCAAAATTGTACACGAGTACAAAGACAGGAATGAGACAGAGTTATTAGATGTATATTTGAGTGTATATCTTGCCCGCGCTTTAATGCCTTATTTCGATGCCAGTACGTTTGACGGGGATTTAGATCCAACAAAAGGTAGATATTCATATGTTATGTGTGTGTGGGGGGGGGGGGGGCTTTATTTGAAAGTAGTAAAATCGGATCGCTACTCATTTTATGAAATTCAATTTAGTCTGCAGAAATCAATTTATCCTTTTACTTTTTTCTGTTTTTAAAAATAATTATATCCGCATTTTTTTAACGTATATAACCCCTCCTGGCTCTGTTATCAGTGCACAGAAGCTTTACAGAGGCACAACTATTGTATAAGCAAAACACATCCTCAAACATTGTAGAGTGAGATTTTTACTTAACAGGAATTTGAATGGTCTTAATAATCGTACTTCATTTAAAATACTGAAGACCAAATTTGATAAGGGATTCAGTTCGGTAAACGACGGAAAGTTGCAGAATAAACCTTCCTTCCGAAAATAAACCATTCCTGTTCAAAAAGTGACTTCTCTATTTCGTTTTCTCTTATTACAATGCATTTTTTAATGCAGAGATAGAGACGGAGGGAGAACACTGGAGGAGGTGTGTATTCTATACAAACAGAGCCTTCGGATTTGTCACTGGAGCAATGTACGTCAATGGAACATCTAAAGAAAACACAATCAAAAAGGTAAAATTTTCTACTTGGGCTGCACATGTCATCTTTATAGGGTGATAATATGCATGAGCTCGCTACAGCCGACAGAGCACGGACTGTATCCCGTAGGTCCTCTATTTTCATATCCTATTACATATTCATCCGTGTGTTGCTCAGGCCTCTGCGTCATGTATGGCCATTTTACTGTGAGTTTAGTTTACACCACTATTGTGCGTTCTTCGAGTTTTCTTTGTAACCAGAAAAGCGGGAGGGTTATGCGTACGTAATTCGGATAACCACACCATTTGCTACTGGCTTAGCAGATGGCCGTCCTGCTGCAACCGAGTGTTGTTGGAGATCGATCCCATCCTTTTTTTATATCTGCACTTATATCATGTTGAAGTGTGGAGACGGTAATACAAGTCCCTGCGACCCGATGTTTAAAGAATTTAAATTCCATTTTGTTTTCTAACTTGACTAAATTTGTATTGTCTTCTACGCAAGAACCTTAATTCACCTTTCTTCAATCATTTCATTATGACATTTCAAGGTCGCCTCTTATCAAATTAACTCAAATTAATATAGGGTTCTCAACCATTGGCAAGGGCAATGGAAAAAGATGCACTTTTCAATTACGATTCCTCAATAACTTCTAGCGTGAATGGCAGTCTTTAAAAAAAAGCCAAAGTATAGAATCCCATCCAAGATAGATTTCATCAAGTGTGGCATAACCTTAGAGATGGTGTAAATCGGAAAGAGTCGAATAGCATGCTCTTAATGACTGGATAACTTCATTTTAACTTCCACAATATTTTTTTTTTTTTTTGAAAATCGACGTTCCAAATCTGAAAGATATATCAAATCCAAGTTACGAAATTTACATGAAATATATTTCTTCGCACCTGCAGATAAAGCAACCAACAACATCATATCAATCATATGAAAATGTTACTATATATCAGCTTTATTTTCGGAACTTGCGTCTACAAATACTTACATCAAAAGCAAAGAAAGTGTCCCCTTACATTTTGAACAAACACAACAGTGAACTTTCTTCATTAAACATCTCTATTTCTAAATTGGATCTCCCTACAATATATTGCATACCAAAACTGCACCCGTCTCCTTACAAATTTCGATCCATTGCTAACTCTAGCAACTGCTCCACTTTAATTCTATCTAGAAATTTGACGTCGGCAGTCACGGCGATAAAGGAATGCGTGTCAAGATTTATGTTAGATTTGGTGAGATTCTCTATAATCGGGTTGTAGGGATCCCTATGGGTACTTACTGTGCGCAGATTTATTTTCATACACTTTTGAATAAGAATTTATTCAAAACCTTCGAAAGTAAAGAAAACATGATAATTTGAAATGTTTCAGTGGTACTTCTAGGTACCTGGATGATTTTCTCAATATCGACAAGACGACAACCCTGTTTTGAAAAATATAAGAATGTTATTTATCCATAAAAAAATGACATTTAACAGGGAAAACGTTACAAACACAGAAACACTATTTTTGGACCTAAATATCCAAATTGTAAATGGAGAGATTCATATGAGTGTGTATGACAAAAGAGATTATTTTGGATTCAACATAGTAATTTTCCACTGGTTTGACTGTGATGCTCCTAGATTACCGTCACACGGTATCTACATTTCACAGCTCATCCGGTATGCTAGAGCATGTACAAATGTTTTGGATTTTCATAATACAAATCTACAAATTACCAAGAAACATTTCGGTCAAGGCTTAATTTCGCTTTCACAAGCAAAGTAAGACTTTCTGGAATTTTCATGAAAATTATTGTAGACTTCTTTTGAAATTCGGGCCAATACGAGCAACATAGTATATTACTATGTGTATTTTACAACCTGTCTTTTATGGTGACATTATTAACGAAATAAGAAAGAACAAATGCAGACAGAATTACAATTGAAATTGCGTCAGAATAATCTAACACCTTTTATACCGTGGATATGATCGGTACCTGACCAATCTAGTCTTGTCTCAGCGCATTCTGAAGAATTGCACTCCTACTGACAGTGTCGACGGGACTCCATGAAGGGCCCTGCCCAAACTTCTTAAGAGAAGACAGAACCCAGACCACTTGTCCCTTCTGATTGTCGGTCGGTCTCCTCGGGTGATAACATGCATAAGCTCACTACAGCCGGCAGATTACGGAATATATTTCGTACGCCCTCTATTTTTATATCCATTTACATATCCATCTGTGTGTTGCTCGGGCCCCTGCGTCATACTGTCTTGTTTGTATGGTAACATGACACCGCTATTGTGCGTTCGAGACCTCATAGTAACAGGAAAAGTGGAATGGTTGTGCACACGAAATCCGGATAACTGCACCATTTGCAACTGGCGTAGCAGATGGCCGTCCTAAGTCGACACCGGTTGTCAGTTAGTCTCGTTTGTTTATTTGTTACCTTTCGTGTTTGATGTTTTGAACAGTGTTGTTTTTTATGTTCCTGTGCATGTCTACTCTGTGTTCTTGCATGGGATGTTTTGGTGTTTGCTGTGGGTGCTGCAAAATAGTGTTGTTGGAGATCCCTTCCTTTCCTTTATCATAGTTTTCTCCGCAAAGTGTTTAAAATCAAATAAATTCTATTTTAGTAGACAACCATTTTTTTTTTCATCTTTTTATCTTTTGAATATAGGAAATACATTTTAATTTTGATTACAAAGTTTACATGTAGTCCATTGACATGACAGCACACGTATCCTGACTGAATTATCTTGAAAAGTTAATCAATCTGATTTGTGAATTGCATTAATTTTGCCAAAGGTAAACTTAATATTCATTTATAGATCATCGATGGATATGATGAATGAGATAAAGATTGATAGATAAATAAATCAATAAATCTAATCAATATCTCTTTTAAAGGTGATATGTAATCAGACTCACCAAATTAATGCCAGTAACGTGTTTTGTAATCACTAGAATCATTATCGGTCCAATGCCCATCTCGAGATTGAATTAAAATATGTAAATAAAGAATCGAAGGGATGTCAGTTATCATTATCATAGATTTCTAATGATATGACAGAAGACTATAGATTTTTGTATTTACGACTGAAAACATATATTTTGTCGAATTTATTAAGAGAATTTTATTTCATGTATATTTTCAGATAAAAAATCTTGTTAGCGAAGTAAAAGAAACATTCAAAGATTATCTACTTCAAAAGCACTGGTTGGATTCAAATACAAGAAAAAGAGCAGAGGAAAAGGTATGTAAAGTATTGTTCTTTTGTTAAAAACAAAAAAGATTTAGCATGAAACTGCATTGCAAAATTCATCAGATGTGTAATTCGAATTCTGCATTTGATGTAAATGACAAATATGGATAATGACCATATCCCTGTATACAGCACAAAATCGACGATAATTCAAAAAATCAGAATCCGAAGGCATACAGAATCAGGATAAAACAGGAACCAAAGCAAACAAACAAAAACCCCCACCATATGAAAAGAAAAAAGAACTCCCGACATCGGAGTGAGACGAGATACCCAGGAAGAGTAAGCATCTCCTGCTTGCATGCAACACCCGCCGCTTCAATTCGGTAGAACTGTCACATCCGGTTACTTCCATTTCGGAAGACAAAGAGTACAATCTTTGGTTGGATGGTTCAAATGGTATATGACAGAATATCCTTCACCATTCTGGAGATTGGGACATCATAATGTATGACGAGTTCCCCATATCGACCATAGAACTTCCTCAGGGACGATGTTAGTCGGTCACAAACATCCCTGACTGAGAAGCTTATTTAAAAGACGCCTAGCTCTCAGAACAAAATCCGCATATTTGGTAATTGCTCTTGCATAGCGTATCAACTGTGATATGAACACGCAATAAGCAGGCGCTGATGGGATGTTGCTACTCAGAAAAGGAAAGTTTGTAATGCTGAAATTGAAGTCGTCACGTTTGTCGTAGAGTGAGGTGTTCATGTGCAAATTAGTGACGTAGGACACAACATTATGTCCAAATAGGATGCTGAATTATTTGTCTCTGTAGTTTCTTTGACTTCAAGCTCAGAAGGATAGATACTGCTGAGGTAATCCGCGAATTTTGGGTTTTGGATATTGATGGACAACACATCGTCTATGTATTTGTTAGTGAAGTCGAATTCAGAAGCTAAGTATCTTTTCCCTTCAGAGACCAAAGATTGAATGAATTCAGCTTCGTACGAGTAAAGGAAAATGTCGACAAGGAGTGGGGCACAATTGGTCCCCATTGGAATTCCGACAATTTACCGGAAGACCTTTCCTCCAAACACCACAAAAATGTTGTCGATCAGGAAGTTTAACATCTGAATAATATCTGTTTCAGTGTACTTATTTTCAGAATCGGACTATCCTTTTACAAAGTAGGTTTCGTCATAGTTAACAACAATAAATCTGTATTTGCGATTGGCGTTCTTACTTGTAAACGCATTACTTACATGTATAATTGTTGCGAGTCTTTCTTTCAATTTAGAATGTGGGATTGTAGTGTAAAGTGTCGAAAAACCAAAGGCTTTGATCGAATGGACTCTACTAAAATGAGTGGATTTCAGATGTTCTAAAAGTTCCTTAGAATTCTTTAAAATCCACATCTGGTTGATACCACTGCGAGAATACCGTTTTACTGTCGAACAATATTTTTGAAGCCCAGATTTGATTTCAGATAAAACTTTGGTGAGTAAGATCGATACAGATTTGGTAGAACATTTTGAGGAACCAGCGATGAAACGTTGTTTGTACGGATTCTTATTCATTTTAGGTATGCAGTATAAGTATGGTAAATCTAAATCTAAATTGTTAGTGTCGAAGCTTAAGGAAGCAAGAGCTGATTTTTGGTCATCTATTATTTCAGAGGCAGAAAGGATTATTGGGGTGTAAGTGGGATTTCCAGGTGTCGAATTTAAACCCAACTCTTTAACTAGACTGTCGAAATAGCACTTTTTTTGCAAGTAAATGTGAAAATATTTGAGGCTTTGTCTGCTGGTGTGATGACATAATGCTCTTGGAGGTAGGCAAGCTCTGTGATAACATCAGGGTCTTTAAAGATAGACTCGAATCTGGAGTTCACAGTTGATTTCCATCGGTAAATTCTAGATAAAAGTAACCCTCTGATTGATTTTATCCATTCGGAAAGGGTATCGAGCTGTATATCCTCTTTCTTTGCCCAACGTCTTGCATATTCCTCACAAGAGTCCATGATAATTTTGACATTTGGTTCCATGTAAAGGACATACTTTCTCTGTTTTTGGGGCCCCTTTTTTTAAACATATAACTCAACTTGATGTTCTTGACTATACTAAGGTCACCAGTAATAATGTGTCCACAAGGAGAGTAGTTGAAATCCGATGAAGAACATTCGCAATGAAGTGGATGTAAAGATGGATTACTTAAATTAAAGCTGGTGCACTGTGATAAATTACAACACTCAATGTCCACAAATTGTCCTCTCTTGGAAGCAAACAGCGTAAAAAAATTTACGCAAACAGCGCTTTTTTACGCATTTTACGCAAACAGCGTGAAATGAACGAGATATGACATCATACCAGAACACTGTTTTTATAATAGGGACATTATATACATAGAGAGTGAAAATAACAGTGTACCTTAAGTTACGCACTCTCTCATTGTGGGTAGAATGCTGAAGTAAAAATTGTTGAACTATATGTATTTGTATAAACCATTTTTCAACTAGATTTTAAAAGTTCTACACTTTGTTAAGCTATTCAATGGGTAATGAGAGGTAATTTGGGCACCCATTTATGGAATCTTGAGACCTAAAATCACAGCATAGTCATTATCATTTTAGATATTGAACAAAAATAGTTTATTTTAAGACTTACGGGCCCTCGCAGATTACATGAAACTCTATGGGAAAAAGTTAATTTTTCCTAAAATTTTCAACAGAACGATGGGGCATCAAATATCGATTGGTCAAAAATTTCTTTAAAAAAATACATTTCATCAAATTTCATCTCGTGCTTGCAAGAAACGCCTGTTATATTTGTTATAAATAAAAGGTTAAAACCCATGATTATATTTGACAAAGTAATTTTATTATCAAATGCAGGTTGATGAAATGCTTGAGAAGATAAGTTATCCAGATGATATCCTGAAATCTCATTTCCTTGACGATTTATACAACGATGTAAGTTTCATAGCAACTCTTTTCAACAGATCTTTCTTTGTTTCATATGTCTTTGTTCTATACTCGGAGTGGGATAAAATATAGAAATAAAGAAAAAAATATTTACACATTCGCTGTAGAATTTATTTTTCATAAGCGGGCCACCGTCAAAAATGAATACTGACGATTTCATTGTGTCTTTCAAGTTTGAAGTCGGAGATGATTGGTTCACGAATATAAATAACATGAACAAATTCAAGATGAAAAAGATGACAGAAGTCCTTGGGAATCCGGTTGACCGGAAAAGGTAAATTGTAAAGAGTGCATACGCCAAAGTCTTCTTTCGTTTTTTCATCAGTCTGAGCATTTGAAAAAAGTTGTAAGACCTGCAGACTGTTCGATACGTTGAAATACAATTTGCAGGAAAATTCTTCACTCAAAAAAAATGCAGCCGTTGACAACAAAAGCAAACGATTCAGAAGTGCATATTTTCCAATACGTAATTGAATTTTAAGCTTTTCATTACCTGATCGCGATAGAAAACGTGACATTGTTGAGTTTAAACTAGTCACGCCTTACTTTGTCTCTAGGTGGATCCGTCCCCCGGTGACTGTGGAGTCGGACTACTCCCCCGTGAGGAATGACATCATGTTCCCTATAGCCATGTTTCATCTACCATTCTACACAGAGGGCGGTCCACAGTATGTTCAACTCAATAATTTTACATTGTAATGTAAATAAGATGTTAAGGTGTTTTGTATTTTGTGTTATTTTTAATTCTTTCTATCTTCATTTATTTGGTTAAATATTCAATGTTGCATATTTGAATTTTGAAAATCAATGTTTCCGAAAACGCACAATTTTGCTTAAGAACATTTTGATTATTCTTCAGAGCTTTGAATTTTGGGGCCATGGGAACGATAATTGGTCATGAGATTACCCACGCTTTTGATATTACAGGTACATAACACTTTTTCCACAAGGTTTTAGAACAAGAAATTATTATCGAATTTTTTAGTTCAGAGAAACAATAAAATGGATTCCTAATTCCAAAATATAGTACAAACACTTACTCGATCATTTCCTTTTTTTCTGCAGCTTTGAAACAATTTTCTTCATTTTGTGGGGGAAAAAATTGACGTCATTGTCAGTATTGAAATATATGTTCTATATTACCAATTTTATTGCACCAGTCACTTGTTTCTGATATTGAATCCTTGTCAGTAGTACTTAATGTCAAACAGTTTGAATAAGGCTAAATTGAATTTTCCTGGCACCGTCTACAATATAGACTTTTAATTTCCTCTTGCCAAAAATAAGCGGCTCCAAATTTTGTGTAGGTTGTATTCAGGAGCGTTTATTTTGTAAGGTTTGGCATGTTTCATACGCCCTTTCAAAATCCTAATTTTTTTTTAATGCTGATTGGATTTTGTGATTGACTTACAATCATTCTTGGTGTGCTACTGAAAAAAATACAAAGTAAATAAAATTGCAAAGCAGAAAAATATGGCTGATCGTATAAAGTAATGTTATGAATAGGTTATATTGTATTTTAAAGGACGACAGTATGACGGGAAGGGTCAGCTGAAGGAATGGTGGGGGAAATTTTCTGCTAGAGACTTTGAGAAAACAACTCGATGTATGAAAGATCAGTACGACAAATACTCTTTAGACGGTTTTCAGGTGAGCCAAAAAGCTCATCAAGGAATCAAAAGATGCATTAAATGGATACCATAATATTATCAAGTTGTGTCGCATGAACAAAGAAAGGAAGATTAGTTTATCTGTTCTTAAATGATGCTATTTAATTTGAAGACGTTTAACATTAGAAATGTACTCTATGAAATAAGAAAAATCGTTTTTAATTTTCGAGGATTTTTTAAATCTACGTAATGAAGCATATGTGAATTAGTCAAAATAGAGAAGACAATCAAGAATTGTTCAATTATACTTTTCTTCAGATAAATGGTGATAAAACATTAGATGAAAATATAGCCGATAACGGGGGTCTTCGAGCATCATACATCGTAAGTACTTCGTAAATATTTCAAAGTCTGATACTAGAATCCACCTCAAAATATAATACACTAACGTTGTTCGAATCCCACCGCTGCCACCAAATTATAATGTGAAGCAATGGGAGACTTTTATCTAAGGATCTGAAGCCAAGCTTATTTGACCGCTTTCCTGATAAAGCTAGCCTATCGGTAGGCAGTTCAAGTGACTTGTAAAAATGTAATCCTAAGCTCACAAAACATACGACAACAGTATTCCATAGAAAATGAATTAGCAATGATAAATGTTTGTTCGTTATTAAATTTCAGGCGTACCAATTATGGGAACGCAAACATGGAGAGTCACTTCCTCTTCCAGGGATCAAGCTTACAAATAAGCAACTTTTTTTCGTCAGCTATGCACAGGTAGAGCTACTCCCAATGACTTAAAATTCAAAGGGGAAGTACTTAAGTTTGCTGCTTGATACCTTAACTATCTTTAAAGACTAAAGGGCGAGAATTTGGAGATGTTTATTGATTAAAGTGTCACAATGCTCCTTACTTAGGGACAAAACATGCGTCAATGGAATTCTTATGTCTTTTGTGAATAATACTGAATTTTCTTTATTAATTAAAAAAGTCTAATAAGGTTTTAAGAGAGATTGAGTATATATTTTTTATGTTTTTCATGATTCTCTGCAGATGTTTTGTTCCAAGTGGAAGAGAAATGGATTAAAAAGTCATATTATAGACGATAAACACAGTCCTGGTCCAATAAGGTGACGCCTTTTCCTTTTATGTTTTGTTGTTGTGTCCGTTTTTACCATTTTTGGACCTAAATATCAAAATTGTCAATGGAGAAATTAATACAAGTGTATATGACAAACGAGATGATTTTGGATTCAACATAGTAAATTTTCCCTGGCTTGACGGTGATGTCCCTAGATTACCGTCATACGGTATCTACATTTCACAGCTCATCCGGTATGCTAGAGCATGTACTGATGTTTTGGATTTTCATAATAGAAATCTACAAATTACAAAGAAACTTTTAGGTCAAGGTTTTCGCTTTCATAAACTAGTAAAGACTTTCTGGAAATTTTACAAAAATTATGATCAACTTCTTTTGAAATTCGGACCAATACAAGCAACGGAGTATATTACTTTGGGTATTTCACAACCTGCATTTTATGGTGACATAATTAACAAAATAAGAAGGATCAAAGGTAGACAGCATATGTATCGAAAATGCGTCAGAGTCATCAAACGCCTTTTATACCGTGGATATGATCCTAATGTTACCAGACGGACACTAAGCTTGGTACTTGACCAATATACAGTCTTGTACAAGCGCATTCTTAAGACTTGCACTCTGACTGACTGTGACGACGGGACATCATGACGGGCCCTGTCCAAACCTCTTTAGAGAAGACAGGGCCCCGACCACCTGTCCTCTCTGAATGTCAGTCGGACTCCTCGGGTGATAACATATATGAGCTCGCTACAGCCGGCAGAGCACGGACTGTATTACGCACGTCCTCTTTTTATATCCATTTACATATTCATCTGTGTTGCTTGGACCCCTGTGTTTTACGGTCTTGTTTGTGTGTGGTCGCCTAACAGTGAGGAGGTTGTTTTACACCATAATTGTGCGTTCTTCGAGACCTCTGGGAAATCGGAATAGTGGGAGGGTTGTGCGCACGTAATCCAGGATAACCACACCGTCTGCTATTTACGTGGCAGATGGCCGTCCTAAGTCGGCACCGGTTGCCCATTGGTCTCGTTGGTTTATGTGTAGTCTTTTGTGTTTCATGTTTCTATGTTGTGAGTTGGTGTTCCTTGTCCCTTTTGCGTCTCTTTCTGTGGGTATCTGTTCTGTGTTTTTTGAATGGGTGTTTTGGGATTTTGCTGTGGGTGCAGCAACCTAGTGTTGTTGGAGATCCCCTCCTTTCTTTTTAATTTCATATAATTGCTATGAGTATCTCTGATCAAATTTGAATAATCGAGTGATATATGTACGAGATATTTATGTTTGTCCTAGGGGAGGTCTTTGCTTAAAGAGTGGGAACATGGTCTTTCTTTTTTCAAAAAGTATTTGACAATGTAAAATGCATCAATCTTGGACAGTTACAGAGATCACTTTTATCCTTCTATACTCTAAAGCGCAAGTACAAGTACAAGGATTTTAATCCCTTTTTGAATAGAATTTCTAGAAATATCTATTTACACAATATGATAAGCAATGTTATATTATGGGCAACATTTTTATCTTATCTTGATTATATTTTCAGGGTCAGAGGAGTGATTTCCAACTCTAATGCCTTTGCAGATTTATTCTCGTGTCCTTTTATCAGCGAATATAATCCACAGACGAAATGTGAAGTCTGGTAGCTCAAATGAACACGCTTTTGCTAAACAAAATTGCTACAAGTATCTAGTCACATGACTAAATATTTATCACGTGACTTTATATGCTAGGTCATGTGACTTAAAATGAAATCCTACCATGTCTTTCGTGCCTTACGACATATCATTCTTACAGCACATTCCACTGTTGTCTTCCATATAAGCTAGGGTATTGTACAATGTATTTTATTTTACGTCCCGGTCGTTAAGTCAAATGAGTGAGGGGGTGTTATGATTCAGAGGGGCAAGGATAATGGACGCCGACAAGATACATTTAAGGGATTAATTGTGAAACAATATTAGTCTCTTAATTCATTATAAAAAAGAGTTGGTTACTGTACCCTTTTCTTATGTAGTCGACTATTTGTCATGTGACACTTCTCTTTGAAATTCACCTTAAAGTAATCAGGTGTGCCTATGAAGTAAAACCATTGAATTACCTCATGTCGATTACAGTAAATTTTCTGTTGCCACTGTGTTCTCTCTTATTGTGGAAAACACGATTTTTTTTATTGTAGCCTAATGCACAATGCATTTTTACCTGAGCATTAATTCTTTGTCCTATCTGTCGGTCGGTACATAAATCTTTGATTGTCCTTTGCATGGTATATTCGTTGGAAGGCGAATCTCAAAAGGGTATATCTAGTTGTAATCCCAGTAACAGACTTATTCAATATTGGGATACTTTTTTATTCAAATAGTCCAGTGATTACAATTATCTTCACTTCCCATCTTTGCTCAGGTGATTTTGGTCCTTACCTTCTTGGATTACATACTGAATGTATAAATGTAGGTTGGCATTGACATAATGTTTAACATACAGTTTTGTTCCCAATTATTATGTAATGAATTATAATCCTATAAGGTGCAAACTTTTAAATAGATTATTACGATGTGTTGTTTTGCTTCAAAGGGTGATCTTGCTTTATATGCATTATTTGGTTTTTTTAAAGGAGTAAATGGCTTAAATGTGTTCATTGTGTATATGCAAAATGTTTTCTGTGATTTATTTGTATTCAGATTTCTAAGTTTGTGGGTGAATTATGTATGTTAGTCAAAATTAGCGTGCCAAATGATTAATTATACTTAAATCAAGCTTAAATTTATCTTTACTTGCCGTTATTGATTCTAAATGGACATTATTCATGTTCGCGGACTTCGCACTTCGGACATCGCACTTCGTAGGGACTTTGTAACAAAAGTAAAATGTTGATGTTATCTCTTTGAGGCTAGAATACTTTGTGTGAAGAATTCATACATTCCATGAGTTAATATGTATATTCAAAGCTCTCCAGTGTCATTTTGACCCTTTTGAATTCCGATTTTACTTTTCTAATCACTCCTTATTTTTTTGACATGGCCCCTTAAAATGCGAAGTCCGTATTACGAAGTCCGAAGTACGTCAACTTGAAAAATATCCAATAAATACCATACATGAAGATTAAGATGCCATAATTCCTTTGCCCCTGGTTACTATGCACTTATATTCAACTACCTATTTTTCATTAATTTTTAATGAAGTTTTTTTACTATTATTATGAGCTCACTGTATTTATGCTCTCAGAGAAATTGAGAATTTTTCTGTGCTACGACTGTCAAAATTCCTCGTTCATCTTGATGATAAAGTAATGTTCATTCAGGATGTAGAGCTGTAGTCTTTTTTACTTCTTGTATAAGGATTATTTATTTCATTTTCGTATGTTTTGTTATACTTGTTGAATATTTTTAATATATATTTATTTTAATTTATTTAATATTTAATATTTTTTTTTAGTTTGAATATAATAATCTATATAATTAAGGGATACAATGTATCATTTCTTGGTTTAATTTAATTTTTGATAACAAATTATAATAATTATAAATCATTCAATTTTCTCTGTCTTATTCATACTCTCTTTGCGGATTTCGTTCTCTTGTAACAGGTTGCCCATGTAGGCTTTAACGATGTAGATCTGTAGATTTCTCATTGAAGTAACGAATTGAATTAACGCATATTAGATGTAGATTATAAGCCATTGAAGAATTATTGTACGTACGATTGATACAAATGAGCATTTCTTACCTTATTGAATCTATGCTTTGTTAAACTTTTTGAATAAAATGTTTTAAACAGAACCAAAGACGTCTCATGAATTTGTGATAATTTATGGTTGTAGATTATTTGCAAAAGGGAATAACAATACCGGGACTCCGACAACACAAAATAAAGCATGTGAAAGAGTCTACCGTATAGCTATGATCGTCTTGCATATTACGCGAAATCAACCCTAATGCATCCTCACAATGGCAGAAACATTTATATCACGAATTTTTCCCCCAAGCGTAACGTCTTGATTTTATAATCCCGAAATTTTCCCCCATCGAAAATAATGTTAATTGGATAATTATCTGCATGTACTCCAGATAATCACACTCTTTGTTATCAAGGTAGAAAATGGAGTAGTACACAAAAACAGTAACTTCTGTTCACACAACAAGTGGCAACCGTAAAAATATTATAATATCTGTGTATTAAAGTAAATCTGAGAGTTATGTGCATGTTATCCGGTAACCATACTCTTTTGGTTTTCACGATAGAAAAGTACCGTTTCTACAACAAGTTACATCCGTCAAAATATATACATGCATGTGCATCTAAAATATATATTAGAGAGTTACAAGCATGTAATCCGGATAACAATGCCCTATGATATCAGATATAAAATGCAGTAATTGGACAATCGACAGAAACCTCTATTTAGAAGTTGTGTAAATACGTAAAATTATTTGCGTTTCCATGGAAAAAGAATAGATGTAGTGAGCACGTAATCTGGATAACAATGTTTTGGTATCGGGATAGAAAATGTGAGATACGAAAAAAGACAGTTACTTCTGTTTAGCAGCGTACAAGAAGTAAAAATCCATCATAATGTAACAATTTCTACAGATTTTCAGAACCAAGCCCTCTATTTGTATGTAAGACTTTGCCCTTTCATTTTGAGTGTCATTTTGTTCAGTCATCAACAAGAACTGGTTAAAATGCAAAATTTGGTAAAATATTCAGAATTATCGGGTTGGGTATTTTTAAGTTTTTGTTTTTGTTTTTTGTGTGTGTGTGTGTGTGTGTGTGAGGGTGTGTGTGTGTGTGTGTGTGCAAATGCTCGGTAGTTTCGTGGAGGGTAGATTTTAAACAAATGACAGAATGCCTACAGGGTCAGATTCGTGGAATTCTTAACCAATTGATTATGTTTTCTTAGCAAATGTTAAACAATGTCTTATTGATGTTTTTAAGCAAGAAATGACAAACTATTTAGAAACTTCTCCGAAATGCTTTTTATATAGAAATTTAACAGATAACCACATTTTGCAATTCTATCTACTTAAATCTTTACCTGAAAACTTAATTTTTGCATTGTCCAGATTTCGTTTGTCTTCTCATGATTTATGTTTAGAAAAGGGTAGATATGTTAATATACCAAGACAGGATAGAAAATGTTCTAAATGTAACTTAGGTGATATAGAGGACGAATATCATTTTGTGTTTATATGCCCCTTTTATTCAGATTTAAGAAGAAAATATATTGATAGTTTTTATTGGAACAGACCATCGATGTTTAAATTGGTACAATTATTGTCTATTAAGAATAAGAAAAAGTTAAGTAAGCTAGCAAACTATTTATGTTGTGCATTTAGTCGCAGAAATATGTAATAATTTATTATTCTATATCCAATCTTGTTAATTACAGTATCATTAATGTCCTGCCTCCAATATATCTCTACCTCTCTTGAATGGTGAAATGTAAGAATTCACTAGATAATCGATATGTAATTGCATTATCTATTGTATATATGTTTATGCTGATGAGCCTTTAGGCTTAAAGCTAATAAACCATTAAACCATCTAATAGATATGTTCTACTGAAGTGGTGGGATTTGACTAGAAGGCATGGGAAATACCATTATGATTCGAAAGTTTTTGAGCAGATATTTGTGTATCAGTGTGTGCATCAGAATAACTTTGTTCTTTGTTGTCAAAGTCACAAGCGATCATCATAACTTAAGTTTACATGTATGTGTGTTTTATATCTAAAAAGTGCATTTGTGTGCCTTGCTTGATTTGTTTTTCCTTGTCTTTTGACATAAAAAATGGTCCATCATGCAGGATCTTGAATAGTTATTCGACATTCCATTCTATATCATTCCATGTTTGTCTAGAATATATAAAGCATTGAACCACTTTATTAAATTGAAAAGAAATGAAAAGGAACTTCGTTTAATCTAAATCAAAGTTTATTGAAAATATATAAGACATTGCACTGCTTTATTAGCAGTTTGAAAGAAAACATGACAAGGAATATTATTTCAATTTATATCATTCAAAGTTTATTGAAAGTACTTAAGGTATTGCACGATTTAATTAACAAAATTTATAATTTTAAGGATGAAAAGGACAAGGCAAGTTTCGTCCACAACATTTGTATTAACTTTAGGAGTACGTCGACGAAAGGGATCTGGGCTGACACCTCCGATATACAGTAATCAGCTTCACAACTCTCAAGTCGACTACACAATTGTTTTACGTGTATCATGATCCACTTCTTCAGTGTCTTGTCAGCACCCCCGTTGGAATTCCCTTATTGAATCCATGTATTCTAATATGATCCTACAAGGAAGCAAAACACATGTAGAAAAAGTACTGTTAACAGTGAACTTTAAAAGTCGTTGGGAGTTTTTAAACATTTTTTTTATACATCTCAGAGAACAATTATAAAGATAAAACTGTAGAACGCTACGGAGTTTCAAATCTTTGTATAAAGAACCAATTCAGTCGAATGTTATGCACGATTTGGATATTTCATGGACTGAAATTCTTTATAAAAATCTTTTATCAGCAATTCATTTTCTTTACACATTATATAATTTCAAAAGATCATTTCAGACATATCGATTTTATATTCAGATTTGGGCTTTATATACTTACATAAGGGATGGGGAATGTGTATTCTGACTGACCATTGGTCATAATTGCTTTGACCAGTCCTCTTGCATCGAAGTTTGCAAACTTCTGTGACAATTCCCTTAACCTGCAGAATAAGTCAATAACCAAAATGATATAATATTTCTTTATTTTTAAATCATTGTTATTGCTATTTTCCTATGCTTGTCGCTGACTTGTATCAAATTATTATAGCTGAAAACTCTTAAATTCATATACGTGTCACTACATTCAGAAACTCGATAGAATGAATTTAGATCATGTTTTGTTTTGTTTTTTTTTTTTTATTAGAAGTAAATCCTCTCACCTCTCTTCTGGAAGAAAGGCTTGACAAAGTTCCTTAAGTGATGAAATGGCAGTCTTTAGTCTATCGACAAGCTCTACCTTTATAGTATTCTCTATACTGTCTCTGAGCTGTTCAAATTAGAAAATGATTTTTTTAACAAGTGAACATTTTTTTTCTAGAATAGATATATCAATCGTACGTCAAACTATAGTCTTCAATCACGACTCTATCTTCCCTTTGCTCTCCTTTTAGATAGTTTTTGTTCAATCAGCACGCTAAAGGAGGGAAAATGTGAGGAGACTTTATACACACCAAGATAAGTATACAATTTAGAAAATATAGCTTAAATACCTATGATTCATGAAAGCAGAATGTGTATTTCAAGTTTATGCTAAATTCTGTCGACGTCATTAATGGTGATCATAACGATCGTGGTTTCTTTTTGATAAAATAGAAAGAAAAGACAGCATTCTCTGTACCTTGATCATCTGCAATCTAATCGCTTTCTCTTCACTGCTGAACATCCATAAAGAATGCATGTTGTCTTTGTGTTTTTCTCTCTTTGCCATCGTTTTGTTTTTCATGCTCTCTATGGTCCTCTGTCTTGTCTGCTCTTGTCGTGCGGTAGGCGTCACTTGTGACGAAGTAGCAGACGACATCATTGATGTCAGCATTATATTGTGGTCTGAAGCTTTCTTGAGACTAATCCAGCATTTCTATTGAAAGAAGACATATTACATTTTTGTATATGAGTAACAAATTTTGTGATGTTAACCAAAATTAGTCGATATGAGTCAGACGGTAGAACTTTAAAATATTATAACAACCCCCCTTTAAATGTTTATAATAGCCTACTGTATAAGCAGAGATATTTTCGACAGTAATAGTAAAGCGTAAAAATAAGTTTTCGCAAAAGGTTAACCTGCAAGATTTGTCTTAAAGGATATGTCCAGTTGCTTTTTGAAGACGATTCACCATACCTCACTCGCTTTTTATTTTAAAATAATTGATGAAATTCATGTCAATACATCAATAATCGTATCTACAAAGATTTATAAAAAATATGCAATATCTCATATTCAACTCTTATCTTTTTTCATGTTCCGTTAAACTCGCTAAATTTGACTTTCGCGATTTCTGTTCATACGGTTTTAAGTTGAGTTTCTTTAATAGAAAATTGTCAGTCAAGAAAAGTTAGAAAATAATTTTGAAGCTGTGAATGTGTTCTTATGAATTCTAATCACTTGTTACGTTCAGCTGATGTTGGCTATAGAACATTGCATAGTTTTTTTTTCAACAGATACGACACTTGACACTTTTAAAATCACCATCCTATATATTACCCTGTGTGCCTTTCTGAAAGAGCGGATAACGTCCTGGTGTTGTGTCACTAAATCCATTAACTCTCTCGTGTCTTTAACCAACTCCTTTGAGAACTCCATGTTCAAACTGAAAAAAAAACCTTGATATAGTCGAAATTTAATTTGGGTTTGCAAATATATGATGAAAGACATAAAACCTAAAGCGTTCTTCTTAAAATATTTTTGATATAAAATTATCTTGTCCCCCTGAACTTTTGTTGTTGTAGTTGTTGTTGTTGTTGTTGTTGTTGTTGTTGTTGTTGTTGTTGTTGTTAATGTTGTTGTTGTTGTTGTTGTTGTTGTTGTTGTTGTTGTTGTTGTTGTTGTTGTTGTTGTATATTTTTGTTGTTGTTGTTGATGTTGTTGTTGTTGTTGTTGTTGTTGTTGTTGTATGTTTTCTTTTTTTGTGGATGTTGTCGAAATCATCGTCTTTGTCATGCTTGTTCGCAGGAGGTTCCAGGAGGTTCGTAACCGTTCCGATGGGAATTCTCACGACTTTGCCTTGCCTTCTCGACTTTGAGAGAGAATAACTTCTTTGATGTTTATTGTCCTCCATTCTGGCCATCCACTGTTGTTTATTCTTTTGTAATTTGTCTGTCTGTGTGTCTATTTGTTTGTTGTTAGTTTGTTTATTTGTTTGTTTATATAACGTTGTTGAAAGCCACACTATAGCTTAGTTGACCATACTTACGTTTCTATGGTACGTAGATATCTGTTTCTTTGGTGGCGAAGAATTGAGGAAAACCATCTACTCTGGGGTTTAAGTCCATTTACGGTAACAACCGCTGTCAGTTCATCGTTTATCTCCCTTACTATGGAGGATAAGGTGGTCAGATTTGTAGGAACTGAAATTAAGGATACAAATACTTTTTAAAACATTTGTGTCTTATTTTGCTTTTGCTTAGTTTGTTTTTTCTATATGTTTGTTTTTTTCTATATGTTTGTTTGCTTTTGCATATATTTTTTTCATTTGAAAATGCCCATTGTATTTTATATACATGACCTCATCAAGACACACAAACACCTACCCAAGTAACCACAACAGACAAAATACAAAGCAAAATGTCCATTTAACGGTGTAAAATGCAATTAGGCAGTGATAATGACGACAAACACAAACACAAACACGATAGAATATAAAAAAAATAAAATTATAAATAACTTACTGTTGTGTCTGTCGTCATGTCTTGATAATTTGCCCATTGCTTCGTTCAGGACTTTTAATGTCTTTTTCGGGTCCTGTGGTGAGCATCTTAAGCGCAGCACTTCAGAAATGGTCGCTGGACGATCAATGCTGCAATAAAACAAAGTGGAAAATACTTTTGTGTACATTTAGACTTGTGCTATTTTCCATTTGAAAAAGAAAATCCACATGATACCACAGAAAAATTGACAAGTTATCTAAGATGAATAAGAATACTTGTATTTCATTGGTTGCAATCGAATGACATGCTCATTTATTCATATATTGATCAGATTTTAAACGTGTATTTATTTATTTATTTATTTATTTATTTATTTATTTATTTATTTATTTATTTATTTATTTATTTATTTATTTATTTATAAAGTCGGTAAACTCCGTATTTATTTATTTATTTATTTATTTATCTTTTTAAATAAAAACACTTGGTTTCTTTTTGCCGTACGTTTCGGCCATTTTAGGCCTTCCTCAGCGGACTTTATTTGTTTTGGTACAATATGTTTCATTTATTTATTTATTTATTTATTTATTTATTTATTTATTTATTTATTTATTTATTTATTTATTTATTTATTTATTTATTAATCTATTTATTTCATTTTATTTATTTATTTTGGTAATAAATATGGTATTCATAAGTTTGCAACGTTCTGAAAAAGCATATATAGAGAATATAAAATTGTAAATCTGCTCTTTTCAATAATTGAGTACTAACGTACGCATAAATCTTAAACAACAAAAGAGATTACATGGGGAAGATATGAGCTACATGGACTAATTCAATATAAAAATTGTGAATGCCTTGCATAACGCGTTCCAACCCCCCCCCCCCCCACACACACACACACACTTTAATATGGGAATAATAGACGCACATATATCTCAATGGACTTTGCTGTGCAACCTCAGTACATAAAGTATTTTTATGAAATTAATTTTAAAAACTGAATCAGACACGAGAGAAAATATAAAGTGAATTATTTTATTTGATTATTTCCATTTTTTTCTAAAGGCGCTATTTTGGAAGACTTTTCAATAATTCTAATTGCAAAGTATATTTTCTAAAATATTAGCTTACCAATCTTTAGTCGCACGTCGCAAAGATGTTAAATCTGGTATAAATAATTCTTCCATCTTATCTGGATGTCAATAATAATACTTTGTCGAGAAAATTCTTCTTCGAAAAAGCGAGCGTAACACTTCGTTATCACAAAACGTTGTGAAGGAAGAAGGCGCGAAGACTTCTATGACGTCACAAATCGGCGTAATGTGTAAAAGCAAACGTTACGAACTGAACACGGATTTGCATTTCCGACTTTTGATATTCCAAAATACATGAACTTGAAATTTTTACCTGATTATACAAACAAAAGTGTTTCTCACATGAAACATAACTCTTCTTGCTCTTTTTTTTTTTCAATGTACTTACTAAATCGACCCTTTTGCAGAAAAGAGAAGAAAAAACAATGTCAGTCATAAATAATACGAATAAAATAATGTAATTTTAAAATGGGTAAAAGGAATAAAACTATTGACGAGAGAAGATATACTAGAAATGGTTTCTGAATTTTGAAAGAAAATACAGTAGACTAGAAATGTTTCTTAATACTGAATGATGCGACAATATCTTGCGTTGACTTTTTTTACATGAAATCGAATAGAAGCACTTCGCCTTTTAATTTGCCAATTCGTTTTGAAAATCATGACGCATTGATGTCGAAAATACACGATGTCATCTTCGAATTCACATATTTAAAGATTTAATTAATCGTGGTCTAAAATTGCAAGCATATTCATACACGACGACCTTCGTAATGTTGTATAAATGTCTTTAAAAGTAGTTCCGGCGCTTAAATTTGAAACATTTTTCCCCATTAGTAATTTTAAAAATATTTTGTTTTACGTCCGCGGGCGGATAACTTTTAGGTGATTTTCTCAGAAAAACACACACACACACACAAACATACATTTTTTCGGGTAAAAATGTCAGTAAATGGTGTTGGAATACCATAAAATTCCTACACAATCAGGAGATAATAGTGATTTTTCCTATAAAGGAAGAATTATCCATATCACATGAAGAAAAACATTTTTCTTTTTTGTTCTAGTCTTCCATCCCAAATATCTTCAAATTCGTCATGTGTTTTGTGTGTTTCGTGCCTGGTGTGAGGGCACCTTTAAGAAAAAGTTCCGTACAACCAGCACAATTCTTAATTACTCTGGCCTTAGATATAGGATAAGAGGTGATTTAATATACTTCATATGTTTAGATTCCTCGTAATCTTCATACTTTTTTGTAACATATGTCCTCCTACAAATTGCATGTTTGTTTTACGTTTTATTACACTAAGACAATAAATATTCATATCCTTGTTTTTGCTCTATAAAGAAATGTATGTTATATAATCGATTTAAAATGTTCCTCACGCAATTAAATCACCCAAAAATAAATCATATTTCCCTATCACTATGCAGACGTCAGAATATCGATCACGTGGCATTTGGTTCATAATACATGCATTTTCTAATTTTAACTACATAATTATATCTACAATGGATACTTATTTACACCGCTTTCTATTCATTCATTCTATTTCTATACATTGATCAGAATGGCAGTGGAACTTATTTCTCCTGATTTTATACACATATCAAGGAGATGCCGTTCTTCTATGGACGAGAGAGAAAAACAGATAGTAAGTGCTGTGTTTTCATCACCTTCATACAATGATGTTGACTTGCAATCGACCGCACGGTATCTTTGGGAGCAAGGACTTTTGGACCAAAGACATCTTGAGGAATTAACCGTATCTTTCCGTCGAAGATCATATAGGATACTATATGAGAGACTTGCGCCCTCTAGTGCAGATAGGTCAAATCGAGTAAACTCGGAGATATTTTTAGAATCTCAAAGAAGTACGGGATGCGCAAGGCAACATGAGGGCCTCTTAGAGTCCCAATGTCAGTCGCTTTGGACAATTGAATATATTAGTAAATTTGTTGAGGTCGTATGCGACAACCTTCGGTTAGAGGAGCTAATTCAAGCACTATATTTCACAGGACATGCAAACATTGCACAAGATCTGTTTCGAAAATCGCTCTTGGGTCAGAACCAGGGTTGTGTGATCGTTGTGAAAAGACTGGATACAAGGAATAAACAAAGTATAGAAGTCTACTTTCGGTTTCTGAAAAGAGTGGTTCACAACGGAAAATTGGAGGAACCATTTAAATGGCTCCGAAAACTTGCGAGGGAACTGAAGGTAAGAATGGAGAGAGAAAGGGATCCGCAAAAACGGCAATATTACGCCGATAAGTACGTGGCCCATCTCGGAGCAGAGATTGATGCTATGGCAATTACATTTGACAAAACCCTCCCTGATGCCGAAATTTTTAGAGATTTGAAATGTTTGTCGGACGAATCGTCCAAGCCTTTGATTTCAGACATTGTTTATTTCGGGCGCCGTGCAAATGCTCTAGCAATAGCTGGGAAATTTGACGAGGGAGAAACCATGGTGACAGGCGCACATTGTTGTGCCAATTTTGCAGGCCCATGCCTAGAAATTGCAAACATGATCTACATTGATGTTTACTTTAAGCTCTGGCAATTCGAACACTCGCCAAGTCAGCAAATTCAGAGAGAGCTTATTTTTGCAGGTAACAAAGGACTTTGGGCTCTTTCTGAAGAAGATGAAGATACCAGAAACTTGTGGACAAGGATGTTTTTGTTACGAATGATTTTTTGCCTCCTCGGCATCGGAAATAAGGCAAACATTATAAATTCATATTCAGTTCCGACTGAAAATATATTGGAAGCCGGAAAATTGCTTGATGCAATCAAGTTGGAAGGAATCGAAACAAGAAGAGAAATGTTTTACTGGGTCGCAAAAGCACGGTATTACCAACTAGAGAATGAAATTAAGGAGTGCTATGAAAGCATTGAAAAAGCAGAAAATCTCGCAGTGAAAGGACATTTCAAAGAACTCTTCAATATTCAAAGTTTTGCATCGGTCATCAAATCGATGTGTCGGATAGAAATCACTCTACCAAAAGAGCCAGAAACTGATTTAGCACTACGATCAGCTGCTGAACTTTCAAACGTCAATGAATCATCGAGAAAATATAACGACATTAAAATTGAAAATAAATCTGGACATATGGATGAAAAAGTTCATGAAATTCCTTTAGAACACGAAGATAAAGATGGTACGGAAACAGAGAGTGATTTTGAAAATACGGTTTGCAAGTTATCAGAGATAACAACAGGGGATATAATGTCCGATATTGATGAGACTGACGTCAAGATTTTGGAGGATTCCCCTCACCACAGCTTAACCTATTCAGCCATCTTGGATGATTATGCGTCACGTGACACAGAAGATGATTATCAAACATTTGCTTTTAGTATTGAGATAACGAAGGACGATGAAAAATCTGAGCAAAGTGAAAACATAAAGTTGGATTCTTGCGAGAAACTGGATTTAAATAGTTTGCAGAAAGATTAAGTTTTATCGTATATCTGATTTCTGGAAGTTTTAACCCAGTCTGACAGTCACCTATATAGTTTTTCGTAAGTTCTTCATGGATATTTTGTGGAATGAGAATAGATTTTCAACAATTGAGTCCATTCAAATAGAACAATGGCATAAAAATACGGTGTAGGACAATAATATGAGCGACTCAATCATGTATAAGAATGACGCGAAGCTCAAGTTTATGCCTTTTGAAACGCATTTTTGTCTTTAAAAGTAATGGGGTGAGACTAAATAGGCTTCTAATGTTTAGCTTTTATGGTAAAAAAAACTATGCTGAAAATAAAGATTTGAAGAAATTGAAATAAGAATGCACGACAAAAAGCTGCGAAACATAGAGTTCACTTGCATTTATAAAGACTTTAAGGTAGAGCATCCCTCAGTTCTCAGATGCTCATATTTCATAAATAACAACTTTTACAATATGATATCCAAACAAAATATAATTCGTGGTTTCATGATTATACCGTGACCTAAAGCCGTTGTAACTTTAACATTGGACCCTATGGGAAAAGTAATTAAAATCCCTTTTAAGAGGTGATAAAATGTAACTATAGAAGTTTCTTTTCCTAAAACCATATTAGTTTGATAATCTGAACAATATTCTTAAGAGAAAAAAATAGGGTACGTATCCAGGAAAAAATTACTAGCAATTCTGACATAAGGGATACTCTACCTTAAAGTTTGTGTCCTTCCATACGGGTCGCCGTTTAATCCCTTCCCCTTTCCAAAACGTACTATATGGTTTCCAGATAAAAAAAAACAGTGTTCTGAGTGAGAGGTACAGTAAGAAAGGCACCAGCGTTGGTCTTTAATGAAGTCAACCATCAAGAACCTTGTAAACAAGGTCTTGGGTCCCAATCTGTTCAAGAAGATGAATGCCAACGGATCGCTTGTCCTCCGCAACCCGCTGCACGGAATTTTACAAATCTTTAATCGTAGGAAATAAGGACTCGCCGTATCTACCAAGTTTGTAGTTTAAAACAAGCTAGCTATTGATAGATCTGATTATCTAAAACTTTCGACTGATTGCTGGGCCCCGATTGCTTTAGCTCCATCGAATTTCATCAAAGAAAGGCAATACCAAGTTTTCATGACACTGCTTCATCAAATGTCATGTTACTCAGTTGTCATGTTCTTTTTAATTCTCAAGGCATGGACGGAGTATTTTGTTTCTAGTAGTTGTGATTGCGAAAAAAGCATTAAAAGAATCTCATATAATTTCTTTTCTTTTATTGTAAAATAGACTTGATCTTTGCGTAAATATAAGCCAAAATATACAAAACCAAGACTGAAATGAAAAACAAAATTATATCTAATAAGGAAACGCTTATCCAGGCTTGAAATTGTAAAAATACCACTTCGATTGGAATACGTAAGTTACAATACATTCAATGATCAATGATACTGATAGTACAAATTGTAGATTCACCTTGGTTATTGCACTTCGCCCTTTAAAATAAACATTATAGGCAACAAAAAGGAAGTCTAAACTTATACATGCGGAAGCGGAAATCATATAACATTCAAGCAAGCACTTTCTCCAACATTCGCGAATTCATACTTAGTATCATTAGGTTAACAATTTGAAAGTATTTCCTTCTTGTCTGCACCATGTACTGAGCTTTTACTATAGAAAAACATAGTACGCAATCAAAAGGACTGTCACAAATTGAGTACGATATACCCCATGCTACGAGACGTCCATTCTTGTGATCTTGAAAAGGCAACTTTGAGGTATTTCATTTAATACGGTGCCGTCCTGTATCCTAGAAGCTGCAGAACTATGTCCGACGTCGATAATCGTCACGTTTTGCTACCAAACTTCACATTTTGTAACCGGGTTATAATTGCAAACAAACGGACAAGAAAACAAATCTGCGAATACATTGAAGTTTGATATAACTCCTCGAACCCTGCAAAAAGAAAAGAATGAATTCAAAAAGATGATGCTCGCTTTCACAATATCAAACTTAAACGAAACCAACAATCTCAGGACTACGCATGCGTAAAATTTCATTTTCCTCTTTTTTTTTCTACATTTTGAAATTATGAAAATGGCTGTATCTGGATTTGATATCTACCTTATTGGCTCCACACCATGGTCGTCTTCTATTAATTGATATTTTAAGCCTTTTGGATTCCATTTTGAACAGTACATCTAAAAAATACAGTTGAAACTAACCGAATGGCATACAAAATCATGAACAGGAACCAAAGCAAAATTCCACCATATGAACAAAAGCGAACTCCCAATATGGGAGTGAGACCAGGTGCCCAGGTAGAGTCAGCATCCCCAGCTTGCATGCAACACACGTTGCTTCGATTCGGAAGACATGTCACATCCGGCTACTTCCACCAAGGAAAGTATGTTTTGTGATTGGATGGTTCCAATGGTCTAAGACAGAATATATTATATCGTTTACCATTCTGAACAATACGTTATCATGTTTTAAATCAGATATTCAGAGGCAGCTTATTGATAGATAATCGACTTCAATTTGTTTTCAATGCAATAATTGGTTGATTTATATTCAAACTAAATTCTCCATTGAGAAGTACAGGATTCATGGATGGATTGCAGATCATTCGATTATCGTTGATATGAAATATATGATAATTAAGGAGGGAAACAATTTTTTTCCTTGCATGGAAAAATATCGCCAAAAATGATGGAAAAACCTCTTTATCACGCGCAATGAAACATTTTTTCCCTTTTCTTGTGGTGTACCTCCATGCAACGACAAACAAATGAGAGCAGATTACCTGAGCAAATCCCAAGAAGAATAATTGTTTGTTTGAAAATTTGAGTCCCGGTAACGGTGGCGATTCTTCGTGCTTTCGCTCCCATAGCTGGTATGCCTGTGAAATAGAAGATAACTTAAAGTATCTTGTATTCATATAGTTCATATTCTTTGATTATTTATACATTGAAACATGCTTCAGAGAAAGGTGCAAAGCAAATACTGATATTTATTAAACATTTTTTAAATAAATCACTTACAATGTATGCAGCCCTCAAACCTCCGTTGTCGGCGATATTTTCGGCAAGAGTGAAGTCCCCATTGATCTGAAAATATTTTAAGTCACAATCAATACAGGACGAGATACATTTAACCTCTTTTCAAAGACAATATGCCATTTTGATCTAGAAATTTACAAATCAACATGTCATGGTAAATAAAATACCAATATAACCCTAGGTTTACACTATGTTCCCGGCGACCACGGCAGTCACGGCGGCCAAAAACGTGGCACATCGTATGATTTTTGGCAGTTTTTATCTTGGTATTCAAGTTCTGTTAGGTCTCGTTACATTTCCGCACGGTCTATCAAGGTATCCGTGACGAGCCGCGGCTCCTTAATCCCGGAGACCTGACGGCGCACTACGTTTCAACCTACGGCTTGTTACGGACGTTTGTACATGTACGTTTCCTCACGACCTATCACGTTCTGATAAGGTCTGTCACGGTTTGTTACGATCCATTCAAGTTGGCCACGTCTACCAAGTTCTGTCAAGTCCCACTACGATTAACCGTGACCGCCGGGAAAAGGAGACACAAAAAGCTTCATGAAAGGGTTTGGTTTGTTATACTTTTTGTGTGACCGTGCCAGGCCGTAGTAGAACTTGAAATAAACCGTAACAATCCGGGACGTACCGTGCCTGAACGTGACGAAACGGCAACACATTCCTTAGCTCGCCGTGAGAAATCGTGGTACACCTTGATAAAACGTACATCTGCCCTAAAGCAGCCGCAGCTAAACGGGACATAAACGTGGCAGACCGTAACTCAACTTCACTACTCACTAGGATCGTAAGTTGCCGAGTCATACTTTTTCTTCCCGTACGGACACTGTCCCAAGTTTTGTGTAACGTTCTGTCACGTTGCGTTGCGTTCGATCCGTTTTGCTACGGTTTCTAAAGTAGGTCATCTGCACCGTGGGCTGCCGTGACAAATGTTTTGACAGTTTAAACATTTGCCCCGTCAGCCCCGGCAACCACGGTTTGTTACGTTTGTCGATTCCGTTCCCCTACGTTGTCTCACGGTCACCACGTTTCGTCCACGGTGGCTTGAAACGTGGCCTCCGTGGCCGCCGGGAACATAGTGTAAACGGGGGGTAATTAAGGCAAGAGAAAATACAAGTGCAGATTTAGATGGGGGGGTGTCAGGACCACTCTCCCCCTGCAATTTGCAAAATTTTACATTTTTTTTTTCAAAAGCATAGGCTAAATTCTCTGACAGCAGAGACCCCCTCCCAAAGATCCGCCAATAAAGCATTCCTATACTAACCTGATAGCCGTTGTAACTGTACTGATCGTACTGTTTCTGCATACAGTTTATTTTCCTTTCAAACATACCGAGAGCCTCATCTCCCCATAGATCCTTCAGGTCATACGCACGGCCTACAATGTGAAGAAATTGTGGTATCTAGTGAAGCTTAGAAAACACAAGTATTACCTTTCCAAAAAACTTGGTCGATATCAACATTTATTTAGTCTCGCAATAATTTCCGAAATACTTCCTTTCAGGAAGTATCTTGCTGTTATGGTAACTGCTTCAAAGTATGCAAATTAAGATACTGCCGTTTTGCACCTCAAAATATAGTGCTGTGTCTAGTTCAGGAATTTGCTGTCTACCAGACATACAAAATGCAAGAAAAAGAATATTCTCCATCTTGAAAACAGTTTCAATTTCATATAGAATAAATGCACCACACAATATCAACTATAATTCTTGTTTTCACAGCACAATGGTGGCGTAGTAATATGACAATGTTGGGAAAGATAACTCAAAAATTGCATTTAAGTTATAGAGTTGTCTTTCTTATATCAACACTGAGGTTAGATAAACATATTTTGTGCTGTATATATAGAGATATTATAAGCTTCATATAAAAAAATAATCATCATTGCATTACGATAAAATTATTCAACATTTTAAGTTCTGCTCACAATAAATTTTGCGTAGACCTAAAAGTATCTCTCTGGACCTTCAGTCCTTTGATTTTTCATACGTTGCCACACGCTGTCCAGAACGCTGTAGTGTGACAGGGCCGTAACCGACCCCAGCGGTCGACAGCGTGTTCCATACGTCGCCACACGCTGTCTAGAACGCTGTACTGTTACTGATCACAAAAGACAAGACAAGTGCCACACAAAAAGAATTCAAATGTCATATTGTAATACTAAGTACACATTACACATGCCATCGCTTTTAAAGACTAAATGAGCACTAGGATTTGACTCTGGGTATTACACTAGATAATGCATGAATGCAATGAAGTAAAGGTTCAGCAAATTCGGAAGCCGTTTACATTGTCATTTCGATAATTTCTTTAACTGGAGAAAAATGCAAGATTAAAAATCTTTTTAGAGTAAGCAATGGTCTTTATCGATTTCATGGGGAAGTAAAATTCATACAAAATGTATGCTGATGGCAATGTAATTGGGCAAAATATAAAAGCGTAAAACAGCATACTTACCAGAAATATCAAATACTTGGGTTATTTCATGACCTACTATCGCACCAAGAGCACCAAAATTAAAGGCTCTGTGAACAGATAATACAAATACAAAGTATTGGTGAATAACTCAAATTGAAGACAAAGAGTATACATGAATGATCATTTCACGGAAAAATCAGCCAACAAAATTGCTTGATGACGATGTGATATTTTTATTTGTTTTGCATTATTTCATAAATGATAAGATTCTTTTAAACACAATGACTTACTGAGGGCCATCAGGGGCGTAGAAAGGAAGGTGAAACAGCGATATGGGGAACATGACGTCATTCCTAAAAGGAGAGTACTCCCTTTCCCCGAACACTCTGTACTTTACCCATCTTCGAAAAAAAAAAAAGAAAATTAAGCGTGATAATTATGAAAAATTGATAATAATGAAGCACGTTAAACAGCAGTCATAAATCTATCAAAGCACTGTTCACACTCAGATTTTGAATATTATTTATAGATAAAAATTAGCCTATAAATAAATTTACCTGTCTTTGTCCACAGGTTTACCTATCAAATCGGACATCTTCTTCAGTATAAACTTTTTTGTATGTTGAACATTTGTAAACCAATCGTCTCCCACAACAAACTTAAAAATAATTGATAATGAAATCAACATTCAATATGATTTCAAGAAATATCGATACCATGAAAATACACAACATATGATCGAAAGAAAATGGCTGGGCGGATTGAATGTTACAAACCTGTCCATAATAATAGTCCAACGTCCGAGGTTGAAGTACTCTGTCAGGATAGCTTAATTGGTCTAACATTGCCTGCATCTGTTAATTAATTAAATAAAAAACCTTCACAGTCATTTATTAAACCTCTTTTTAAGTCTTCAAAAAATAAGAATGTCCGGGAATTTATTACTGAATTATAAGAAATCTGAAAATTTACAAGGAATATCAATCTACAAAAAACATACCTTCTTCTTAGCCCTGTTTTGAGAACTTTCTTTCAGCCAGTGTTTATTCAGGATAAAATCATGAAATGCGCCCTTCACAACGTCTACAATTGCTTTGATCTAAAATTTAAATTTTTTTCCAAGTATTTATTTCTAGGTTCAGTCAGGATTTATTTCGAAAGAATAAGGATATTAGAGACAAAAGTTTGAACTGTATTTTGCTATCAATAGTCGTTGAATGACAATATTTTGAAGCGTTTTCACTTGGGGAGGGGGTGTCTTTCTTCAATGTTTTTCATCCTACCTTTTCAAAAGATTCTTTGTTTTCTTCTTGAGTGATGTACTTTGCCCCGACAACCAATCCAAATGCTTTATTTGTATAGAATACACAACGACGCCAATGTCCATTTTCACCTTTAAAAAAGTTTGAAAAAATAATAATCCATATCATCCTTTATTCCTTCGTATAAATACATCTTTAGAGTCATGGAAGCAGGCATCCCAGCAAACACGTTCTGAGATACTCGGTAATTTTGAATGTAAATATACATTTGTAGATGGCGCAACAATTCTACCATTAGCCAAACCCAACTGATGACACGTTTTGTGACATAAATTAAATAAATTGTAGTCAAATCATCTTTTGATAACCAAATAAGATGCATTGATTATCGTGGTATTTTGGAAAAGAAACTGCGTTTGTTCCAGTGGGAATGAAACCAAGATATTCAATCATTAATCGGGGAATTTCAACGGTTATATTGTCTCCATATACATAATTAGAAGGAAAATTAATGCAAACTGTTATTATACCTTCTATGTTATCCAAGTCAAACATTGGCGCCAGAGATTGTACCAGGTCCATTATTACGTACATCTTTAACAAGCCCGGGAACCTGTTCTCATAATCCCTGATAATTCTACATATACTGTATAG
Source organism: Pinctada imbricata (assembly GCA_033119305.1). NCBI lineage: Eukaryota > Metazoa > Mollusca > Bivalvia > Pterioida > Pteriidae > Pinctada > Pinctada imbricata. The sequence goes on along the minus strand of VSWD01000008.1, from coordinate 20,248,896 downwards.
TCCCTCCTTATGAAGAACCGTCACCTCATCATTATTGTCAATAGTACGTCCTAATACAGTACTCAAATGTGATGTCCATTTTATCTGAAAATGCAATGGTAATTTGTCTAGATATTCGTACGATACTCTAGAAATATTGCAAAACTTCCAGTTTTGCAGTCAGTGGGAGAGTTTTGGAAAGATATTCTGTTTATCCACACAACTTACCATTCCTACTGTGAATGGAAGTCCATAGTTGCTTTTTACATGTAGCCCATGGGTCTTTTCAATTTACAAATAATATGAAATACAAAATGGTTCACACGTCGTGTTTTAGTGTTTCTGTCTTGCCGTTGACGTTGGGAGTGTTTTAGTGTTTCTATCTTGCCGTTGACGTTGGGAGTGTTTAGAGACAATTTCCTTCTTTTATTTCATACAATAGAAATAAACATAGCCGGAGTATTTCCCATTGTCTGAATGGGAACATTGCTTTGAACATGACTACCCTCCGAACACTAGCAGATTTGTTCATTGTTGTATCTGAGACTTGTTTTCGTATTTAATCGAAATTGTGTGTTTTCTCAGAAGAATGAGCAGATAGTCACTCAGAGCATCAGTTACGTGTATTTATTGTATATCGATGATATCTCGATGACCACACCTGTATTTGATAATCACACATAACGAAAGTCAATAATTTGAAAAAAAAAAAAAAAAAGAAGTACAAAATACATACCATTGGGCATCCGTCCTGCAGAGAACTTATGTTCATGACGTCATATTCAATTGTTCCATTATGAGAAAGATGCTGACGGCCAGTCTGAGAAAAAAAACAAACAATGATAGTAATTAATCTATAATACTATAATAATTAAATATGTTTATGTCAATATTCTTACTATAGGTGCGATAGAAATGTGATGACTTAATGATTTTTCATGTGCAAGAGTCAAATCTTAAAAAAAGAAGTTTTCACTGCTGTGTTTATTTCTCTTATGGGTTTATCTTAAAAAGCTTTGACTGCTTTTTAGATCTTCTCTTATAGGGTTGGACTGCTTTTAGCATGCTTTTTTGCATTTCTTTGGGTTTTGACTGCTTTTAAGCCTTTCTCTTATTATTAAGCCTTTTTCTTATGAGTGTCTGTTTCCTTGAAAGGTTGAACATCTTGACTTGCGTAACTTGAATAAGTAAAATTCATTATGTCCCCCCCCCAAATCCGATTAGACACGTTTTAATCTGTTGTAACATATGCATTTTAATCATGCATATGATCTACATGTATATAATTTTGGTCAGCCAACAGAAACGTACTTTAATTATTAGTTTCTCCAAATCCATCAGTTTCGTGGCAAGTTGTGTTGCTTCTGATTTCGTCTTGTTCCATAATAATTCCAAAAGTTTCGATGTATCTTTCATGTACATTTCCTCGACCTGAAATTGTTAAATTGATACTATAAATGTTCAAATCGTGTATTCCTAATATAGAGCAAAATAGTCTCGGAGGTAAATGGAAACGTCAGTAAACTCACCATTTCATAGATTTATAAGAAATGAATACTAAACATTACAAACTTACTTCGTCTTCGTGCCATTTAACGTATTTTGTAGACGCTTGTCTTTTACGCCTTGTATTACCGGATCCCGTACTCCTACTTTTATTTGAATAAACGTTAGAGAATGGATAGCGTTGTTCGCCATAGTTTATCTGAAAACAGAGAATGAGTACAGAAGTTATGGATCTTATCAGTGATACTCTTTCGTAGGGTATCCTCTAAAGCGCCCCCCCCCCCTTTCTGAATTGCCACCTGATTTCCCCTTTTTTAGTTGACGTGTATGAATGACCTTCTGAAATAATCATAGATCCGAACACTTTGTCTCTGAAAAACACATGTATATCATGATTACATTTTTATACATCTAGGGGCTTAACCAAAAATGTAACAATGCTACAGTTATTTTCCATATTTCAGAGCTTTATTTCTCCATTCTTTCTTGTTTATGATAATAAAAGCATTTCATAATATGGCTTTACATACATGTACACGCATTTCATAAATTTGATCTTTCTTCATTTGTCGGAAACTTCCCCAATGTTGCCGAATATTTGTACCCATGCGCGAGCCGTAATCGTCTACGGCCTCTCGAAGAACACTTTCCAAAACAAGCTTACCTTGATGTTATTGCTTTCATAATGATTTTCGTTTGGTCCGACGGTCACTTTGAATACAGGCCATGCGTTCAGCATCTGTACTTTTTCTAATGTTTCGGTAAACGACATACTGGAAGGGAACGTTCGTAACAAATCGTAAAATCTCCGTAACGTCTCGGCATAAATTCCTTTACCCTCTCTCATACAGCTCTTGTAGAAACGTAGAGTCTTGTTCACGGACGAATGCTCTGGTTTTATGGAATCTGTAAACCAGAATAGGAAAGTTAAAAAAAAAAAGGTTATAAAAATATCAAGATCAAATATTCATGAATGGAGGGGCTCTCCAGTACGACCTGGTTACATTGGTAACTGCAAAAATACTGAAACACCAAACCATGAACAAGTCTTCTCTTATTTCCATCTCTGAATTTTCAAGAGACAAAAATTTTTAACTGTAGAATATTATTTTATGAATTGTTGTTGATTTCCTTATTCCAATGCAATAGATATTATACAATTACCTAAAAGTTCTTTGAGCTGTTGTAAATTTTTGCCTGAAAGTTCCTGGAAGCGGTTCCACTTTGCATACCCCGTGGGTATGGGCGTGTCCTTGAGCCATCCCCCACAGGCATACTGATAGAAGTTATTACAAGGATCCGCCTTCTGGTCCATGGTGTTCAGTATACTACTGGCTACTCTCACACACGCCTCGGAGTCACAATTAGAGGTCACTTGTTGGGAGGAATAAAATGTTGTTTTAAATATCTACTAAATAAATAATCGAACAGAAATAACGCACATTCTCGGACTTTCCGAGTGTACGACGTAAAGTCACCGAGAATTTGCGATTGGCACAGAAATAGACAAATTGACACTCCTGCTTGCACTGGATGTGACCAGTACTTCGTATTTCGAAAATTTAATCGGGGACGTCATGACTCCTTTCTTAATGAGATCCTCATGAATATTCATATCGAATCGAAAGCGAGGCTACCGGCGGTTCGTTACGAAGCACAACAAATATGGCGACTTTGGCATACGCACGTGTATATTGCATCTCTGAGACGATGTATTCCCGTTACGTTTCATTCCATATAGTGGAGGATATTATCAATGAAACATTAAAATAAGAGACTTAAGATAGGCAAAATACGCAGAGGGACCGTAGATTCTCCACTGCCGAAGTAGCAAGTGCAGTGTCAACTGCAGGTCAATGCGACACGACAGGATCATGTCATGTGCACATGTGTCTCTCTACATTCAGCTGCAACTGTTGTCGAATGAATGAAGACCAGGTAAGCAGCTTAGCTTTTTTGCTATTGTAATAATATCCAAATCAATTGAAATGTCTAAACTCTACCTTAACACTTGCAGGCCAGGACCCCCCCCCCCCCCCCCATTAAAAAGGGGGGAGGGTCAGTTATATGTATTTTACCCCTCTTCCCAAAATATTATTTAATTACAAATTGATGATAGAGTTACTTAAACTTTTATTTAACAATATGTAACATCGGGGATCTAGAAAATTTCCAGTTGTAGGATTCCAATCTTAATGGTCTTGATGAAATTTAAAAAAGAAAATAAAAAATAAGGTTTTTTTTGGCAAGTTCTTTCCTGAACACTCTTACCAATCTTGTGTTCTTAAGCCAAAAATTCTTTTCTTTCTTGAACATATTTACTTCCACATGCAAGTACATGTACAAAGAATATACAATACATGTTTATTCTAAATCTGAAATTTTATTCTTACAGTGTACAGGCAATATGCAAACTAGAGATGATTGATCAATGCGTAAAGCCTATGTCCTATAGGAAGTTTCTTGCATTTAAGGAGGAAAAGGGTTCCAACTTCATTTATGATAAAGGTATGATATAAATCAAAGTTTAATGTGTTTAGTTAATTATTTCATGTACTAGGTATAATGTACAGTGTAACTTCAGAGTATTATAATTTAAAATGAATTTTGAATCGAATTGTATGAGATGTTTCATGCACTTTTATATTCTGTACGATTTGCTTTTCTCATTTCACATTTCAAAATGTTACTATATATATACAAGTATTAATTTGAAAATAATTCAATTAAAAAAAAGTAATGTTAGATAAAAGTGTTTTCTTTTATTTATTGCAGGTCACACTACCTGCATGAAGCTTTGAATCTTCTTTATACTTGTGAGATGTGACTATTGGCATACCTTACCATGACATTTATGAATGATCCAATACCATTTAGTTCTGCAGCCTAGCCAAAGATGTATATTAGTACATTATTAGTACTAATGTAATTATATGAAAGTTCTCATAAACAAACATTATATATATATTAGATAATAAATAAACATTACAATTAGCCTTGTTTTACTGTTCCATATACTGACATAATTGTTGACAAATGTCAAAGGTTATTTGATAAATATAATAAAAACACATTGACTTCAAGGCACACATTCTATATAGTCTGGTACTATTATTGAAATGTACTGGCAATAGGAGCAACTGTTTTGACCTTTTGGGGGATTGACTTTTCAAAAAAAATCTGGCTCAATTTTTTTTATCAAAAAGACCAGAGAAAAAAATCAGTATCATACAATTAATGCTGATTTAGAGATGAAAATCAAGCAGTTGCTCCCTGAATTGTTAAATCATTTCATCTTGTGGATAAACTCATGTCACAGCTGATATTCACTAGTTTTGTATGTATAATAATAATCAAAAGAGGAGGAGGCAATGAGTTGGTTCACCTTACCCTGCTTTTGGAAAAGTGTGTGGGCATTTAGGGGATCAGTCTGTCTGCATGTCTGTCAGTCATAAAATTAACTTGAGCATAATTTTTGAAATGTTTGTGAAGGGGTTTTCATATTCCTTCATAATTTTGATACCCAATTTTTGTTTGTCGTGGAATTTGACATAATTTTGTGATAAACACCCAAAAGGGGGGGGGGGGGGGGGCTTATTCTATGATTTTCAATTTGCTTGTTTCCAAGGCCATATTTTATATCATGTGCACAGCTTTTGGCTTAACATATAAGTTATAAAAAGGATTCATATTTCACATTGCACCTATATTCTCTGTCAGAAAAAGAATCTTAATATATCTGTCCTAGATGCTTAACAAGAAAGAATTCATGGCAAATACAAAGTAGAGCTGAACGCATTTTGAGCTCAAACAGCTCTTATTATCTTAATATTCTTTTAACAAACATTTTGCAGAAATGTACAAAAAGAAGAGTCTGAACACCAACGCGCTTACGGTTGCTCGATGTTCTAACCCATAGTAAATCAAGCATGCTCGATAAATCCATGTGTTTTAAACCAACCCATAGTCACAGCACATTCTTAAAAGAAATATTTTGAGCAAAAATAATTCTAATAATGACCTTGACATTTGTTCAAGAGTTTGATAAAACGTCAACTAAACCTTTTTTCATGTAATACAAAGACCTATCGCATGATAGTTTTTTTTTTTAAGTTTAGTGTCTGCTACTATTTATATGTTCCTTTCTCAGCCAAAATATAAAACAAAAAGACCTTCGATCTGTTCTGTCTATGCACAACGTTTCTGAAAACTAAAGTCCCAAATAGACTATGTGGTCTACCGGGTGGAAGGGGTCCTTTTATGTATATTTTATATAACGTAGGTATGGGTCTGAGATACGGAAAACACAGAAATCGTGATCCACTTACATTATAAAACTACTACCTCAACATATATGCTAAAGTGGATCTGTAAGATTCGCTGCATGTCTGTAACCTTAATTTTGGAAATAAATATTCTGACCCAGAAAATGTTGAAAATAAATAATCTGACCCTCTTTGTTGCAGAAATAAATATTCTGGCCAACATATGTGTTCAAAATCCAAAACTTTTCGGCTCACTTCGCTCGCCATTCATAAAACAAATTTCAGTTTCCTTTGCTAGCAACAAGACCATTATTATTATTTCTTTTTTGCTCGCTTCACTTGCCTTGCACTGAAAAAATTCAGACACGCAGAAGGGCGACCCTCCACAAAATTTTATATCAAGTGCTATTTAGATATTTACACAGTATTACAATGCAAGTATAAAACGAAAATGCATATTTGATAAGCTTCAAGTCTTATCGGAATGCCTATAGTACATGCATTACACGTCAGCTACCTACTTTTGTACTAACTTTCTTCGCATACCCAATGTGCTGGAAAACTCAGTTTTACATTCATATGTATATAGATTTAATTGATTGCATATCTAGTTGACATAAGTCATAATTAGGGTGTGTATTTGTGCATTCATGGTCGTTTTTTTTTTTGGGGGGGGGGGGGGGGTGTTTTTGTTTTTGTTTTGTTTTTTATGCTTGTCAGGATTGTTACAGGTTGAAAATAAATATTCTGACCTTGAGTAATTGGAAAATAAATAATCAAGCCGGCCCTGCGTTGAAAATAAATAATCTGACTCGAAAAAAAATTTGGCAGCCCCCCCCTCCCCCTCAGGATCAAATGGTCGTCCCCTTAGGTAGGGGACTTGAAGATTTTACAATATAAAAATCTGGCTTGAAATTTTGACCCCCCCCCCCCCCCCCAAAAAAAAATCCGATACAAAGGGCAGGCGCAAAGCGAAAAATCTGGATCATTTACCGAAAAAAAAAAATAGAATGCTCAAAAGAAAATTTTGACCGGTAAAAGTCTTGCTGCCCCCTTCCCTCGTAAAATGATCTGCTACCTTATATTCTTACCCCCTCCTTTCTCGAGACTCTCTTGATCAGACTAGATTCTTACAAATCAAAACTGGGTCATTTCATTATCTAAGCTCTGCACATTACCCCAAAAAAAAAATATCCGATACAAAGGGCAGGCGCAAAGCGAAAAATCTGGATCATTTACCGAAAAAAAAAAAATAGAATGCTCAAAAGAAAATTTTGACCGGTAAAAGTCTTGCTGCCCCCTTCCCTCGTAAAATGATCTGCTACCTTATATTCTTACCCCCTCCTTTCTCTCTCTTGATCAGACTAGATTCCTACAAATCAAAACTGGGTCATTTCATTATCTAAGCTCTGCACATTACCCCAAAAAAAAATATCCGATACAAAGGGCAGGCGCAAAGCGAAAAATCTGGATCATTTACCGAAAAAAAAAAATAGAATGCTCAAAAGAAAATTTTGACCGGTAAAAGTCTTGCTGCCCCCTTCCCTCGTAAAATGATCTGCTACCTTATATTCTTACCCCCTCCTTTCTCTCTCTTGATCAGACTAGATTCCTACAAATCAAAACTGGGTCATTTCATTATCTAAGCTCTGCACATCCCACAGAGAACTGGAATTTTAGGATGCAAATTAATAGAGAAACGAAGAGTTTTGAAATGTATTAATTTCAGAATTAAGGCTTTATATCACAAAAAAAACCCAAAAAATTAACTAGATATAAACCCCCGAGTTTTTGAAAAGTGCAATTAAGATAGAAGTCATGTTTTCAATATTAGGTTTGATTATTTATAGGGAAACTTCGACGTTGCTACGGCGGCAAGGAAGGAGCTATTATATGCTGGCCTTTCTTTTAGATTATTATTTTGGCTTTGTTGCCGTTTGTTTATTTACTTATTTGTTGGTTTGCTTCGTTTTATGTTCTTTGCTGTTGTTTTTATTTGGTTGGTTTTTGCGGAGCTGTAGCTTTTTACAAATGCACATGCCGTCGAAACCCCCCCCCTCCCCCCCCCCAAAAAAAAACCGGGGGGGGGTGTTCAGATAAAGATGCCGGGTTTGTCCTAAATAACCCCATTAATTAAGTATATTGAATTATTGATCCAATGACGGTTCAAATAATTTTACTCATTATAAAAAAGCTTCACCATAATAAGGGATATACATCACATAGAAAAGCAGGCAACGTTTGCGTTTGCTCGTGAATATGTAACAGTCACATACGGTCATTGTGAAAATGAAATATTTAAATTCTGTAAGTTAACAAGTAATAACGTGAAATATATGATTAAAAAAATTAAAAAGAAGAATTATCGAAAAAAAATCCCAGTAGCCATGCAATATTAATGACGTTTTCGCCTTTTTAAACCCGCGCACTTGCTATTTAGTAAAGACGACGCCATATTGTTTATACTGGATACCACCGGTAGCCTCGTTTTCGATTCTTAGGTGGCGCTTATGAATATTCGTTAAGAATGGAGTATACGGTTTCAACCCCGTATTAAAATGTACTTTCAATACACAATATGTTTTTTTTTTTTCGAGGTATCACCCAATAACAAATGAATCATTAAATACAAATTTTCTCGTTACCTTTTTGGATTTCCTTTTTGGACAGAGCTAAGGAGAGGAAAACGATTGCGAGAAGGAATGCAATACAGAAAAGGAACAGACATCTCTCCGGAAACGTCCGTTTGTGTACGAATTTTACGATCTTTGGACAGTTCCTGTAATATTCATCGCCGTCCGAAACATAACTGGACAACGTTGAATGGTCAAATTCTCTCTGAAAATCGATCAAAATGTGAGTATATATATTTTTTTTAATCCGGATCATTGTCTACCGTTTTCATTTACCCAAATTGGACATGTTTTAACATTACAGCTCCTGTATAATGGGTAGTATCTATTAAAACACTCTATAAAGTTTCATTGGATTTCTTATCCTTAGTGGACTTTTTTCACTCAATTTTGTATACCTGTCGATTTTACATGACTCTCAGATTTCCGATTATAAACTAGTAAACTGTAGATCTATGATTTTATCCATCTTTAAAGCAATAACCTCAAATTAAGACCCTTACTGATCTCCGTAGATTTTGTTTGGGTGGTGACAGTAACTCGAGTCTCTCTGGTCCTCCGTTAGCTCTAAAAGAACAAAAAAGAGGGAATTATTCGATGATAACACACAAAGGTCAATTTGTGCTATTTTGTATGCTTTATAATTCAGCTGATACATGTAGCCTTAAAGATAGCAACAGGGACCAGAAAATAGTATAACAAAAGTATGTTTAAAATGAGGGAATGCAGGGATGGATCGCGATAGATTTCACCTGGTTGCTAGAATGTTGTTTCATAGGCAGATTTAGATATTTTTTCCAGAGGAGGGGGTGTTCATAATTTTGAAACAAAATATAAGTAACTGAGGGGGAAATCTAGATTTTAGGAAATTCCAGAGGAGTTCATGACCCCCCCCCCCCTTTTTTTTCTAGATATGCACTTGTGCTGAAATTGTAAAATGCAAGATAAGAATTAAATTTTCCAGAAAGAATGTACCTATGCAACATGTGCAAAGACGATGTAAAATATTTAAGTAAATAATTTTTACGGAAATTTTATTTCATAAATTGGCCTTCGACCTGCATCCAAATCTGGATTTCGGGTCAGTTGAGGCCTTGTCTAGACCTGCACCTGTTTTCTGTCTAGCAGGGGTATCAGGATAGCTGTTTATAAACTTTATTTTAAATACCAAACTGAGGTGTAAAGATCATAAAATAAAGGAAGGTAAAGCGATACAGCATGTGTATAGATTTTGTCGCTTTTGCTAAGTATAGAAGAATTGGGGGAAAAGATAGTCTACCTTTGTTAAAATATTAAAACAGGGTCTCCTGACATTAGTGCATCTTAGTGTTCAAAATGAAGACCGGTTGTCCGGAAACCAATTGTTGACTCCCGCCCGTATAAGAGCCAAGTTTTGCAATTTATTACACTATGCCCCCACTTAGCAGAGTTCTAAAAAAATGTTGTATATACAGAACATTAATTGCCCCACCCTAATAGTCCATATGGTTTAGTGGCGCCACCTTCGACAAGCTGTTAACATTAAAAAAAGTTCTGGACAGAACTAGATTTCTTATGTTAGGAGGGGATACAAAACCGTCAGGAAGTGGGGGGGGGGGGAGGGGGCGGGGTTCAAGCCTATATTTAAAAAATCATTTTATGCCAATCTCAATTAAGGGAAACAATTCTTGACAAACCCCTCCCCCTTCATGTTCTTTCTATTCAGTGTAATAAATAAGCCCGGGCTAATCCTTCTCTTGAAATGGAGGGATCATGGCAAGGTAGGGGAAGGGAGATTATCTACTCTCCTCCCCGTCCGGCAGTTGGGAGATTTCCGAACCTTCGTGTTGGGTGAGAGAGGATAAAGGGGTAGATCGGAGGGATTGATAAGGTTGGGGGCTAGGTAGGAAGGTTAGTCCGGGAAGGAACCAGGGAGGGACTGGAAGGGTTCGTGAGAGTACTGGGAGGGGGGATGAAGAGGTTTGGGGACGTGGGAGGGCTGGGTGTGGGGCATGGGAGGGGGTATAGGGATGAGGGTCTGTGTGGGTGTCGGGAGTGACGTGGGAGCATTGGGGGCACGGGAAGGGGACACGAGAAGGGGGAGGATGGGAAGGGAGGGGAAATGGTTGGGAGGGGATCTGGGTTGGGTATGGAAGGGAAATCCGGGGGTTCTAGGGAGGGGGTCTTGGAAAGTGTAAGCCTTGGGCGTTGGAGGTAGGGCTGGGCGGTTTTACTGCGGTACCGGTATATAGCGATACGAGGCTTTGCAATACGTACCACGGTATTTGTTTTCAAAAAACCGGTTTTCGACGATATATTTTTTTATCTTAACATTTTTATTTTGTTTCTTTGAACATCGACGGCGGGTGCGGCTAGCCAACAGGGGATGCTTGCTCCTCCCGGGCACCTGGTCCCACCTCTGGCTTGCTGGGGGTCCGTCGATGCTCAATTTGGTGCTCTATTGTGAGTGCTGTTGAGATTATAGTCAGGATCTTCTTTAACTCATTTGAAAACTATAAGCGAACACAAAGTACTACTCAAAATACAACAAAAAGGGTCATTTAAATTACCAAGATGGATTCTTATCTCCTGGTCGTTATGATATATCTCACATCATGCTCACTCTAACTCTTTTTTTTTTTTTTTATTTCGTGTTGCGTCCGATAACAGCAGTGATTAAATTATGAGCATGCAGTTCTAATATTTTCTGACTTGCCACGTTTTAAACACGACAAAGTGTCCGTACTACTATGCTACACAGCCTAATAGATTCCAAGAAATAAATAACGCTTGTTTGGCCTTTATTGTATGTCAAAACACTCTACATGTCAAGGACAAAAGTAAATAATCATTGCTATACTGAAATTAACGGACGTTCTCCTTAATTTCCTGTCATTTACTTAATAAGAGCACTTTAAAAGAAGTTTAAGTTTCCCAGTGACTTTTTGCACTGTCTGCCCACGAGTGTTTGACGATGTCCTAGCAGAATTATCACATTAATACTTGGATAGACTTTGATTTCTTTCAACCGGATATTTTTAGAAGGACTGTCAGATTTGTCTGCACTTGTGCATCGTTATATCATAATGACATTTTCAGATTTTTAATAAAATTTTGAAAGAAAAATTGAGATAGGAAAATGAAAATCATGCAGAAATCTCGATACTATAAAATATTGCAATATATCGCAATATTTTTCAAAATATCGCAATATATCGCAATACAAATTCGACCCGCGATACTCAGCCCTAATTGGACTCTGAAGGGAGGTGTAGCTGTACAGTAAGTTTCTGTATAGCTGAACATCTACCGGACCTGAAACATATAAAATGGAGATGAAACGGATAGTCATATTTGTTTAACGAGCGTAGGAATTACATTGTTAACTTTCAAAGCCCCTCTAAGATCACGAGAAGGAGGGAAAAGGTTGCGACTTCCAAACATTCCCCTTCGGACAAGGTCATAATATTGAGAGTCTAGTACGTAGTGGAGTGAACCTATGACGTAGCGATGCAAGGCGCCGGGGTTTACAGTCGAAAATATTTCGCCAAGCTTGTTCATTTAACACAGAAGTAAATTATTATTCGTAATCTCATAATCTAAACATGAATTGTGAAATGCAATCAGGATGTATCAAATTATTGGAGGCATGTGCAATTACGCGTTAAATGCACAATCTGAATAGCGAGCGGGATAATACATGTACTAATATATAGATCTAGGTCTTTAACAACCGTATCTGACATTTAGCATGAAAAATTGCCTATAAACTCATTTACAGATACGACAGTAAAATATAGGTATAACTTATCACGGCAGAGAGTCAATTTAATATTCTGTCAGAACAGACAATATTTAGAGTGGTACAGTGGCTGATAGCGCATCCTTTTACGTGTCAAAGTAAGTCTAAGGCTACATCAAATAACCACACTAAGACAAATCAAGAACACCACACATGATATGTTTTAGACGTTCCATTTTCGAAAGTGATATCTTTAACTGAAATACATAATCCTGCATGATGACCGGCCGGATAACTAGTCATATGATTGAAAGCCAGATCAGAATCCCTTAAGCCTTTTTTGCGTGTTTTGGAACTTTTGGTATACTCTTGCGTGGGTTTTTTTTTTTTTTTTTTTTTTTCTTTTCTTTAATTCTCAAAATGATGCTTCACAGGGCCAATCTTAGGGAAAATGATCAAGATCAGTAAGAGAAATCATAAAAGGTTTTAAAATGAGCAGTCCCAAACTTTTATAGGTAAAATGTGCTGCCTGAAGTCTTTACATTAAATCAACTCCTTATTTGGAGGAAATTTAGGATGTTGCTTCCATCGAAGTGTTAATCATCTATGCTGAGAGGACCCTTCCTCCAAACTTATCTAGTATCAGGTATTTCGATCATTCCATTACGTATTTACGAACTGTTTGTAAATTGTATTTTCATTTAACAATTAAGAAGTTCGACGGAAAACTGGTTTCAAATAGGGGCAATATTTACATTGTACAGTTGACTTGAGACATATCATACCACCAATAGGAATAATCTGAAGGAATGCCATGCTATAACGATTCCATGACCTTATGACAATATACTATTGTATTCTTAAACTTTAACCTATCACACAAATACAAAAACATACCGGTATTTCATCGGATTATGTATGGATCAACTAACTTTAAAATGGCGCTATAGTATATAGATGTAGGTATAGCTATTACTAAACGAGACTAAAGAAGCAATTAACGATCCATTTGTACTTTAAAAGCTATATATTTTTAATTGCGTAATAAAAATTTTACACACAATTGAGAATTGACTCCCTGTTAAAATGACCTACCCTTCTTCCTTTCTATTTGTATCCGTCATCCTTTAGACCATTATCCAAATCTGTCCGTCCCTTGTTTAGTTATTCCACGAGGCACGTTAAAGTTTCATCCGGGTTAAGATTGAAATGAACAAAAGCAAATATTTTATCACAACTTAAGTTTCCCTTTCATTGTGACACCCGTGTGCGCATTCATTTGGCAAATACCTGTAATAAATTGATTTCGTTCAAACTTTGGAGGTAGAAATGAAGTACAGGTGATAGGAATACGCACGGCTCCTTTACAGCCTTAACGTGTCATTACAAAATTTGTTTGTAGTTTAAAATTCCTTTTTTCTCTATAAAGGGTTAGGTTGACCCTGTATTTCGTCGTTTGATGAATTAAATTACCATTCAAAATATATTCCGTACACTCCTACAAAAGAGGACGTAAAACACATACATGTTATTTAAAACATGCAATATTCAATTAGTATATTTTGACATAATTCGGTCTACAGGGTTCAGCTTGATGGACATATGTTTAGTATGGGATCCAAAAACATGTATTGGATATGATACACTAAAATTTTGCGAGCCGACGACGCATTCCTACAGAAACCTTTGAAATTCAACTTTATTTCAACCAAAAGAAGACACGGACTAAAGTGACATTCATATATACATGTATTTGAAATGAGACAAAAAGTAGGTATTCGGGTAACAACCATGGAGAAGAAAACATGCGCTAATTGTACACATAAACATTCACAAAAGACATACTGAAGGTAAGCACCGTGACCTAGGACATTGCATCATAACGTAGTATAACATATCGATAACACAGTACTGTATGTGCTTATCCGGATCAAATGAGCACAACCCTCCCATCGACCTGCAAAAAAGTGCAAGTCGGTCTCAATGGAAACACGCTATTAAAATATAGAAAGCTTTTACTTTAAAACATTAGCCATGAAGTTATGATCAAGAGATGCAATATAATATTAAATTATTGTATAATTAGAGATCAAAGTAAAGAAAGTGTCCGTGCTCCGCCACCTGTAGAATGCTCAATGCATGTTCTATACGACCAAAATGATTACTTTTGGGTAGATGGACAGGTTGTCAAATCTACACTTTCTGATAGTCTTTGACAGGACCGGTCATTCCGTAATCACAATTAGAGGTGATGAATATGCTTGTACTGGTTCACTGCATCACTCGAATAATGTGATTATGTATATAAAATCCGTTGTAATCGTACTCTTGTTTACATATCGCTGCTGGCGGACGAAATGAACGATGTACCTAAAGATTCGAAAACAGAATTCGTTTGAACATGTGTGTTCCGCTGTGGTCTTGTGGATTTCAGTTAAGAGGCGTATTTCTACACTGAAGAAAAGGGAATATTTATAGTGTGAATGTCCCTTACCTCATCAGTAATGATCAAAGGGAAATCAAAATTGGACGCACCCTCCAGTGAATTTGTCATGGCCCATTAACTTTCAAGTTTATCTACGAAAGGGTTTCATGGTGTATTAATATGTGCATTTGTAATTCTTTTCTGCTTTAATGTTTTTAACTACGTTCTCTTTTCTTTATTTTTTTCTAAACAAAAGCAGCATCGATCAACATAATAAGTGACTCTACACTGACATATTCTTGCATTGTGTTTCCACCCTTCGAACATGTTGAAGCACAACCCATCCGATTTTTGCTTTGATGTTGATTACAGGAATTTTATTCTGCGGGGACAACGTCTTACAGCTCAGCTAGTCAGTCAGGGTATATATGTAAGCGAATGAATTTGTCACTGCAAAAATGTTTGGACGATACTGTAATACCATGAAAATATTTGTTGAAATAGTTTAAGCAAGAACCTTTAAAAGTCATCTAGTTGAACACATTAACTGATTTTGACTTTTTCTGCAAGTATAAAGAAACGGGTTTTGCTAGGAAACATGAGATGCTTACTCTTCCGAGGCACTTGGTCTTTTTTATTGGTGATACACGTTCATATTCTAGTGGGGTTTTTTTAGGGGGATCATGATTTTATGATGAGTTATGCCCATTTATTATGATTTTTATATTATATATTGTTTTGTAGTTGAATTTCATTTTTATTCACTGATTTTCAATCACATGGTTTACCCGATATTCACATGGGTACATTGCACTAACTGTGATTTGCTTCTAAGCTTATTTACGAAATTCACATGGTTGAGTCATAATTCGTCCCTCCAAAGAACTCGTTTACATATTATTAAAAAAAATGTTCCTCGTTGATGATTACTTTTTTCTCGTATAGTACATAAAATTGGTATCATGTCAGGGACAAAAAAAATTTAACATCGAATAATCAGGCCATTTCTTGTTTTTATTTTGTTTTATTACATTTCGGCGCTTTCGACTCCTTTTACACTTGCTATCACGTGTGCAGATTTTTTGCATCATGTTGAAGACCGAGCCTGTCGGGCGGTTGTTAGAAAATGACAGCTTCTCCAAACAGAATATGCAGTTCTTGCAGTTCATTGAGCCCCACAAGCTTTGCCTCACAAGTACCGTGACGTATGTACTTGAATCTACAGATTAATATTGACATACAATGTAATATTAATAATTGTACAACAACCTTTAGATAAGACGGAGAGTACTCGTTTTGATGTTTGTTTTATCATCTTATTTTATGTCCGAGGGAGGGTACCTTTTATGAGAATTGCTCAGAAAAAAAAACAAAAGCACGCATTTTCAGGTAAAGAAATATCAGTAAAATCATCTTGAATGCCATAAAATGCCTATACCATCATTGATATTAGGAGATTGTGGTGATTTTTCTAAATTTGAAATCAAAATTATCCATCTCATATATTTTTCTTTTATATTTCAGTCTTCCTTTCTAATCTCCTTCATATTGACCTTGTGTTAGTGTGTTCATGCCTGGTAAAACAAAATATTTCATTTCTATTGCTTAATGGCTAAAATTTCTATAAAAATGGCATGTTTTTTTTATTTTATTAAACCCTACGCTTGGCCAGAAGAACATACATTTATTGTGTATCATGACATGACCACATAAACAAGACAAGCAAACGCAAGGGTCCCAATTCACACGCATATAAATGTGGAATATAAAAAAATAGAAGTACAGTCCGTGCTCTGGCAGCTGGAGCAATCTTATGCCTATCATTACTCAAGTTGTCCGACTGACAATCAGAGAGGACAGGTTATCTCAATCTAAGGTTAGAAATGACCCGTTATAGAGTCCAGTCGCCACAGTCCGAACGCGCCGGAACAAGACTGAAGATTGGTCAAGTACCCATCAATCATATCCACGATATTAAAGGTGATAGATGGTTCTTGGGTATCTGTGATGGAAATTCTGTCTACCTGTTTTATTTTTGGTTTTATTGATATACACCTTTGGTGAAAGTGGCATTCTGAACCGAGGGGGGGGGGGGGCAATATTGTAGAAAAACTTTTCCGTTTTCCATTACACGAAATCTACGAATATACGAAGGATCGCACATTTACCGATACACGTTCCCCAGAATACAGACTACAAGGAGTCATCTTGGACATTTCTACTTTTCTTTTATTTCAAGCAGTCAGATCAGATAAATCAGAGGAGAAAACAAACCGCCCTTTCATTAAAGTAAGATTTGCAAACAAAGGTATTGATAAATTGAATCTTGGTAAAATTTTGAATCAAAAAACTGTCAAAAAGAAAATCCCACCATATTTCAAAAGAAAAGAAACTCCTTGTATTTCCTATAGCTACACACTAACAGTTGCATCTAAAATTTACAATTACAAACGATTCTTGCAGTGTATTGATTTAAGTAATCCCTCACTTCATCCACTTCCTTGCGAATGTTCAACTTCTCTCCTTGTGGACACGTTATTACTAGTGACCTTACTATAGTCGAGAACGACAAGTTGAGAGAATTGTTAAAAAATGGTCCCAAATACAGAGAAAGTATGTCCTTTACATGGAACCAAAATGTCAAAATTATCATGGACTCTTGTGAGGAATATGCAAGACGTTGGGCAAAGAAAGAGGATGTACAGCTCGACACCCTTTCCGAATGGATAAAATCCATCAGAGGGTTACTTTTATCTAGAATTTACGATTAAAATCAACTGTGAATACCAGATTCGAGTCTATATTTAAAGACCCTGATGTTATCACAGAGCTTACCTACCTCCAAGAACATTATGTCATCACACCAGCGGATAAAGCCTCAAATAATTACACATTTACTTGCAAAAAGTACTATTTCGACAGTCTAGTTAAAGAGTTGGGTTTAAATTCGACACCCGGAAATCCCACTTACACCACAATAAAACCTGTGTTTGTGAAACACAAATGCCCCCGTTGGCATCTTTGTCAGTAAAACGGATGAAATGTAGTATCACATTTGAGGTCAAGGTCACAAGGTCAAATTTAGTATCCATGGAAAAGTCTTGCCACATGGAATTCATATGTGAAATATGAAAGCCCTATCACTTACCATTCAAAAGATACAGCAAATGTTTAAATTTTCTATATAAGGTCAAACTCCAAGGTCAAGGTCACAAGGTCAAAAATTTTGGCATCCATGAAAAGGTCACAAGGAATACACATGTAGAATATGAAAGCCCTATCACTTACCATTCAAAACTTATGCCCAAGGTTAAAGTTTTTCAAGAGTATGTCAAACTCCAAGGTCAAGGTTACAGGGTAAAAAAATTAGTAAACATGGAAAGGTCTTGTCACAAGGAATGCACATGTGAAATATGAAAGCCCTATCACTTGCCAATCAAAAGTTATGCCCAAGATTAAAGTTTTTCAAAAGTAGGTCAAACTCTAAGGTCAAGGTTACAAGGTCAAAAATTTTGGAATCCATGGAAAGGTCTTGTAACAAGGATTGCACATGTGAAATATCAAAGTCCTATCACTTACCATTCAAACGTTATGTCTAAGGTTAAAGTTTTTGAAAAGTAGGTCAAACTCAAGGTTAAAGTTTTTGAAAAGTAGGTCAAACTCCAAGGTCAAGGTCACAAGGTCAAAAAATTTTGGTATCCCTGGAAAGGTCTTGTCACAAGAAATGCACATGTGAAATATGAAAGCCCTATCACTTACCATTCAAAAGTTATGTCCAAGGTTAGAGTTTTTCAAAAGTAGGTCAAACTCCAAGGTCAAGGTAACAAGGTCAAAACTTTTGGTATCCATGGAAAGGTCTTGTCACAAGGAATACACATGTAAAATATGAAAGCCTTATAACTTACCATTCAAAAGTTATAGCCAAGGTTAAAGTTTTGCAGATAAAGAGACAATCAGACAGACAGACGGACAGACCAAAAACTACATGCCCCCGAATCTTCGATTACGGGGGCATAATAAACCTTTCTGCCTCTGAAATAATAGATAACCACAAATCAGCTCTTGCTTCCTTTGGCTTCGACACTAACAATTTAGATTTAGATTTACCGTACTTATGCAGCATACCTAAAATGCATAAGAATCCGTACAAACAACGTTTCATCGCTTTTTCCTCAAAATGTTCTACCAAATCTGTATCGATCGTACTCACCAAAGTTTTATCTGAAATCAAATCTGGGCTTCAAAAATATTGTTCGACAGTATATTCTCGCAGTGGTATCAACCAGATGTGGATTTTAAAGAATTCGAAGGAACTTTTAGACCATCTGAAATCCACTCATTTTAGTAGAGTCCATTCGATCAAAGCCTTTGATTTTTCGACTTTTTGCGCTACAATTCCACATTCTAAATTGTAAGAGAGACTCGCAAAAATTATAAGTAATGCTTTTACAAATAAGAACGGTAATCGCAAATACAAATTTATTGTTGTTAACTATGACAAAACCTTCTTTGTCAAAGAAAAGTCCGATTCTGAAAATAAGTACACTGAAACAGATATTATTCAGATGTTAAACTTTCTGATCGACAACATTTTTGTGGTGTTTGGAGGAAAGGTCCTCCAGCAAATTGTCGGAATTCCAAAGGGGACCAATAGTGCCCCCACTCCTTGCCGACATTTTCCTTTACTCGTTCGAAGCTGAATTCATTTAATCTTTGGTCTCTGAAGAGAAAAGATACTTAGCTGCTGACTTCAACTTCACTTACAGATACATAGACGATGTGTTGTCCATCAATAATCCAAAATTCGCGGATTACCTCAGCAGTTTCCATCCTTCGGAGCTTGAAGTCAAAGAAACCACAGAGACAAATAATTCAGCATCCTATTTGGACATAATGTTGTCCTACGACACTGATGGTCACATGAACACCTCACTCTATGACAAACGTGACGACTTCAATTTCAGCATTACAAACTTTCCTTTTCTGAGTAGCAACATCCCTTAATCGCCTGCTTATGGCATGTTCATATTTCAGTTGATACGCTATGCCAAAGCATGTACCAAACATACGGATTTTGTTCTGAGAGCTAGGCGTCTTTCAGATAAGCTTCTCAGTCAGGGATATTTTTGTATTTGACTAACATCGTCACTGAGGAAGTTCTACGGTCGATATGGGAAACTCGGCATACACTTTGATGTCCCAATCTCCAGAATGGTGGATGATATTCTGTCATAGACAATTTGAACCATCCAACCAAAGATTGTACTCTATGTCTTCCGAAACGGAAGTAACTGGATGTGACAGTTCTACCGAATTGAACCGGCGGGTGTTGCATGCTAGCAGGAGATGCTTACTCGTCCTGGGTATCTGGTCTCACTCCCAAATCGGGAGTTCGCTTCTTTTCATATGGTGGAGGTTTTTGTTTGTTTGCTGTGGTTCCTGTTTTATCCTGATTTTGTATGCCTTCGGTTTCTGATTGTCTGAATTATCGATTTTGTGCTGTATAAAAGGATATGGTCATTATCCATATTTGTCATCCAAAAATCGGTCTTATTTTGAATAATTTATCCAATTGACAGAGGATTCATATCTGGACCAAGTTAATTCTTATTTTTACCGAAAAAAATTCTCAATTTTATCATTTCGAGATTTCGACTTTTCAGGGCAGATTTTACGTATTATCTTAACAGCTCATTTATTTCCTTATCAATTTGACATCATGGAAAGGTAGCGATGCCTAATTAACATTAAATGTGTTAAAATATTGTATTTCGGGGGTATTTTGATTCGCTCTATTCTTGACGCGTTTTGTTTTGTTACTTGTGCACACTATCTCTTCAACCCGTTATTAAAACAAATCTGTCTAAATAACTTTATTTTTCATTGTAGGACACACAACTGTTGTATAAACGACTGAAAAAACCCTGTGCAATATTACAAAACGATCTCATCCAGATGTTGCATGATGATGGAAAACATCTCGTCTTGTACAATAACATCAGTAATTTCCTTCCACGACTTTGCGTTTCACAGTACATTGTAATGAAGAACATAGTAGACTACTTTTCACTATAGGGACGGATATAGCTCTGAATTGTCCATATATAGTCAGTCACTTTGAAATTCACTTTGTTTTGTCAGTATTTTATTTATAAAACATGTAGGTTTTATATTTCTTAGTATATAGCATAAAAATGCAACATGTTATTACTGCATCACATTATTTACTGAACTCTGAGCCTTTTCACAGTTGGTTCCTTTCCAGTTGAGTGGACACTTGCAAGCGTACCCATCGTACAGATTGACACACGTACCACCGTTTAGACATGGCTGGAACATGGCTAGGCACTCATTAATATCTGATCGTATATAAATCAATATCTATGTATTATATTGGACATACATAGCTCTGACAAGGAATTTTTCTCAAACTCTGATTAATTATGAAAGTGTGAGATGGCAAGAAGATGATAAGAAATTAAAAACAAAACGCTATAACTTCTTACGTGGCTGCATTACGTAAAACCATTCTTACTCAATTGATAAGAATATCGAATCAACCGTTAAAACCTGAGGTATGTAATGCTGAATTGCATATCTCAAATTGGAATCACCAAAATCAAATTATGACGCAGCGATGACAATCAAAAATGTACGACCAATACCGTCGTACTACAAGACTCCTGTATAAGTCTTAGATATCAATATATTTCATTCGTCTCATTTCTCCGATTGTCCTGTTATAGTGAATGATGAGAACACGGAGAAACAAGTAATGGCAATCTTTTCAGTGACTGCTCCAATATACAACATAGAAAAAATTGAATATACTGAAAATAAGACGGTTGAAGTAAACTTGAAAGCACGATACGATCTATTGTTCAAATTAAACATACATGTACGTTCAAGTACCCGAAACGTACATGTTTGATCCATGTGTTAAATGTCTTCAAATTCAATATCCTGCAAATGATGCTATGCATTTGAAGACACCTAATATTTGTAGTGCATTTGAGCTTCTCTATCGAGACAAACTCGTTTTGCTGCCCTCGAATCCACTGTAAAGGTCATTGTCCAACACCTTAAACAATGTATATTTCATTCATATATTAGATAGTGACCCCTATGAAATCCTAATTCATATTGAAATAACTCACTAAAATGTCTGCTGCCTTTGATACCAACGCACAATCAAATATTGTGAGAGCAAAAAAATGAATTTTGGAATAGGGATCTAAAAACAGAAAAACGAGCAAAGACTTAATGGATTTTTTCAACGATGTAGCCCACATTTTGACCAATACAAAAATCAAATTTATCCACCAGAGTTAACAGCACAGATGATATAGCTAAACCATTTTGGGAGATCTGCATATCAAAATCATCAGCGGAGAAATTCAAAGATATACGAAAAAAGTGAAGACTGTGGCTTCAACATAGTTAATTTTCCTTGGTTTGAAGGCGATGTTTCAATATTGCTGTCGTACGGCATTTACATCTCTAAACTCATCAGATACTTTTTAAGCCACGAATTTACATATCATAATTTTTTTTTTTTTTTTTTTTTTTTGAAAATTTTAAATCAATTACAAAAAATCGTATTCTGCACTTCTTTCAAAATTTGGGACAACTCCAGCATCAGAGTATGTATAATTGGGAATTTCATTGCCTTCATTTTACGGTGACAATTGGAAAACAAAATTAGAAGGATCAAAGGCAGCTCAAACTCCAACCACAAATGTAAGAAAATAGTCGATTGTCTGTTTTACCGAAAATATGATCCTGTAGTCATAAAACGAACATTGGACATGGCACTGGATCAATTTACAGTTTTGTACGAGTGTCTTTTCCTACGTTACACACTGAACAACCGTGACGACGGGACCCCATGACGTGCCCTGTCCAAATCTTGCAGAGGAGACTGGGTTCTAATTCTCTGTCCTATCTGAAAGTTGGTCAGACTTCTCAGGTGATTGATCTTGAGCTTGCATCAGCCATCAAAGCACAGACTGTTATACACATCACATAGAATATTTCATATCCATTTACGTAGAATCTGTGTTACCTGAGACCGCTGCGTTAAACTATTTTGTTTGTTATGTTACCTTACAGTGAGACGTTTTATATTTATACAGCAATTTTGTGTCTAAGGAAACCTTTGTTTTTCCAGATAAGTGAGAGGGTTGTGCGGACATAATCCAAATAACCACATCATTTGCTTAATGCAGATGGCCGTCCAAATTCAGCGCCGGGTGCACATTGGTCTCCTTCCATTTATGTGCTGTCCTAGATGTTTGATGTTTCTGTACATCTGTTTCGACTCTTTTCGTCTGTTAATGCTCTAGTGCATATTGTTGTGTCCTGTGGCGGGTTGTAGTTTTTTTTCTGGTGTCATTTATGTGTCGCGTTCTTATTGTTTTGTTCCACTGGGTCAGTGATTGATGGTCCTTCCCTTTTCTTACACTGCGTTTAAACGGAACAGTCTGCACCATTTTCTTACTTCTCAGAGTTGAATAAAAGAACTTAATGTTTCTGCGCGATGTTACGCATGAGTAGACAGGCTCAAAGGCTCAATTACCTATTCGTTAAAATTATCGAAAAAACAGTTTGCATTAGAATGGTGATACCATCCCTGTGTTTAAGAATTTTCAGGACGAATTGGTAATTACAGGTTACAAATACCCATCAATTTACGACATGAAAATCATCGATGATGCGACGGAAATTTAAGCACATAAGAGATTTATCCGCTTTCTCATCAATATATACTTGTACGGATGTAGAACAGCATTCTTACCCATTTCACAGTTCGTTCCCGTCCATGATGAAGGACACATACATAAGTATGAACCTAACGTATTAACACACGTTGCTCCATGCTGACAGATGTTGAACTGGGCACATTCATTGATGTCATTCTGACATAAGTCGCCATTAAAGCCAACTGGGCAGTCACATCTGAAACCCTTCTTCAAATCAGCACAGGAACCACCGTTCTGGCAAGGTCTCTGGAGACATTCATCCACGCCTGAGATGTGTCAAAAAATTTTCTTAGATGCTTATATATGTGCGTATCTATCTGTCTCAAGAAAAAGTCTTGATAACGAAATGACCGAGGTCTAATTCTTTGTCCTTTGAGACTGAATAATACGGAAGTAAGTAAGTGATGGGTACTTCTTCGATGGTTTTGAGATAATATTGGTAACATAACATTTGTAATTTAACGAGGCTGAGTACAATTAGAAAAATGTGACGACGGTGAAATTTCAATTTCTTTTTCTTAAAATGATATTTGAAGTACAACAAATAAATAACATGAATTAAATTAAAATCTCTTGCGCAGAAATATGAAAATTTTTAGAAAAATCATTTTTTTTTTTTTGCAGTAAAACCCCATAAGGTCTCATTGCAAGATGCCATTATCTTTGAGATGACCTCTACATAATACTGAACGGTCAACTTCTATTTTCTTTCCCATAAAATGAATTTTATAATACTGCAATTATATGATCCGAATTTTGTCAAAATTCCTTGGGTAGAAGTTCATCATTTTCTTATTAGACACAGCCTCGTTAACAGCATTTATCAGTGTACATATCTAATACATTGATATTCAAAAACCTATGTAAAAACGTAATACAAGAAAACAAATCTAATGATACATAATAACATATATTGAATTCCTTGGATATATTATTTATAACACTTGTACCAAAGATCATCTCTGCCTTTTTATACAAAATCTATAAAGACGGGATCCTATAGTTACAGCGTATAGAAAGATTATCCAGATTATAATCATCACTTACTAACATCACAGCCAAGACCAGTAAAACCTGAGGGACAGTCACACTTATACGACCCCATAGTGTTACGGCAAGTTCCTCCGTTATTGCACGGGAAAGTCTCCTTACATTCATCAATATCTGTAAGGAAATCAGTAAATGAAAAACAAACCTGGAATCAAATTCCAATAATCACAATCTGACATAATTTTCAAAAATATAAAAAGAACTTCCTCACGAGAAAACCGGACAACCACACAGCTCTATAAAATATAAAGGACAACTCTATCCTATGAACACTCCCCAGAGTCAAATACAATAGTACGGTTCCAAGTGTTCAAACTCTATACCTTCTTGAAGAAAAATTTCAAACCAATTTTCATGCACCAGACACGTGTTTGGGATGCTTCCATCCAAAGTGCTTTTCATAAGCCGCCAAAATTCATTCATTTCAGTAGCGCCCTCTGGTTTTATTTATAGAATTTAAATTTGTGCAGTTACTTTAGAATGCGCGGCTTCAAATTTCCTGCAGAATGCTCAATAGGTGGTTCTCTAAAAATGCACTATGCTAATTTGCAAAATTTTACCATATTCAAATATCACATGAATGTTAAACATCTTCAAATTCAATAGCATCATTTAAGAACAGATCAGTTTCAGCAGGGACCAGACATGCACGTTTTGGGTCCTCAACCCTCTCAGTGATCCTCAATCTAATTGTTAAACGTCTTCAAATTGAATAGCATCATTTAAAACAGGTTAATTGGCAGCATAGACCAGACATGCACGTTTCGGGTACTTAACCCTCGTCAGTGATCCTCAAATCTAAACAATATTATATGCCAAAACAAGTGTAAAACTTACTATGTCGAAAAAGTGTACCGAAATACGTAGCAGGATGGGTGGGATATGATGCTACATGGCCCACGTTTTAGATATTTCAAGAAATTATGATATCAAAAATTTAAGAATACGTTGAAGAAACGATCAACCGAAAATGATCGAACTTGGCTACATGCGCCCTCGGGGACTCCTGGTCTACCAGCAGTGACACTCACCAAGAGGTATAAATGTTAAACGTCTTCAAATTGAATAAACTATGTTATATGACCATGAAGTGTGAAAATTTTTATGTCCAAAAATGCATCGAAAAATGTAGCAGGATGGGTGGGATATGATGCTACAGGACCCGCGTCTTAGAAATTTCAAGATTTTTTTATATCAGAAATGTTAGAATACATTGAGCTCGAACTTGGCTACATGTGCCCTCGGGGACTCATGTTGCATATGTTATGCAACTTCATTATCTAAGTAACCAGTGAATTAAGAAGATCCTGACGATAATCTCAACAGCACTCACAATAGAGCACCAAAATGAGCATCGACGGACCCCTAGCAAGCTAGAGGTGGGACCAGGTGCCCGGGAGGAGTAAGCATCCCCTGTTGGCTAGCCGCACCCGCCGTCGATGATCATGCACGGAAATAAAAACAATATATAAAATACATACATTGCACTGTCTGCGGTTATATCTATATAGAAAGTGCTATGGCGACCATGTCAGGGAAAATATTCAAAACACTTACTGTCAAACCCCTCGCGGGGAACTTTTTTACGAGCTCCACACGGCAAAGGGCATAACTGTGACACAAATGAGTTAAAGAAGATCGTGACGATAATCTCAACAGCACTCACAATAGAGCACCAAAATGAGCATCGATGGAGCCTAGCAAGCTAGAGGTGGGACCAGGTGCCCGGGAGGACACAAAGGAAAGCTTAAATCTCATTTCAGTCTCTCTCGATGAATAATCAAAACACGGGGAATCTTCGCTCATTGGCCTCGTTGTCAGAGTTTAAAATTCAACACTGTAAGTGGCGATACCTTGAATCTATGCAATGAAGAAATAAGATGTACGCTATATTCTAAAAATGAAATTGCATCGATCCCATACAGCCGGGCAAACATAATAATTAGTTGTTGCATCTTTTATGACAAAATAGAACATATATAACACTGAAGTAAGAAACATAGAAATTAGTTGCACTACAAATAATACTTGAACATTCTGCAAAGAAGCACAGTTTAATACCTAATGGAGATGGGATAAGGCTCCCCGGGAGAAAAAAGAATATCCTGTTTGCTAGCAACCAGTCACTTAAGCCGTGCAGAAAAAAAGGTCATATCCGGCAAATTGTTATGGAAGGTTCTTATTAAAAATATCTTCTATTTCTTTCACCTCGAGTTCACACGGATAGATTAATCTATAGTGTAAATAAAACACTTAGCTCAGTTTGTAGATTCACTATTTGAATAGGTCTAATGGCAAAATTAAAAATAGCAACGCCAACGCTGCAAGATGCGCCCGTCGGGGTATTAATTTCTCATCAATAATTCTCTGAATGCAATAAAGTCACTTTTATAAGAAAGGAGGTAATCTCCAACAACACCAGATTGCAGCACCCACAGCAAAACCCCAAAACACCCAATGCAAAAAACACAGATCAGACACCCACAGAAAGAGAGGTAAAAGGGACAAGGAACACCAACTCACGCCATAGAAACATTAAACATAAAAGACAACACATAAACCAAGGAGACCAATGGGCAACCGATGCCGACTTAGGACTTAGTCTCAAAATTACTTAACTTTTACACATAGTTTCTAAATTACCATGATTAAGATAGCAAAAAAAAAAGAAACCTTGTAAGAAATATGAAAGAGCGTTCCTCGGATGTACAAGTTTAAATCAAAATAGCTTTTAAATAAATTGTCAAAATACAAAAAAATTAAAAAAAAACCGTTACTACTGCCACAAAATGACATTGACCTTTGCCCCTTACCTTAAAAAAAACATTAGGTTCTTTGACTTCCTAAAGTCAACCCACATGGTAGATTTGAAGATCCTAGAGCTGGTAGCCATTCTAAGACCAGGTCTGAAAAAAAGGCAATTGATCACAGACTAAAACTGGATCTGTAATTCATTATCATGAAGGTGTATATCAAGTTTCAATTCAATAGCTTAAAAGGCTGCGAAAAAAAATCTAGGAACTGTAAAAGTGTTACAATTTTCTAAGTTCAAGGGCCATAACTCTGCTAAAAATGTCAACTGTACATAGACTTCAATTAGATATATAATCAGAAAGAAGGGGATCTCCAACAACACACGATTGCAGCACTCACAGCAATAGTCCAAAACACCCAATGCAAAACACAGAGCAGACACGCACAGTACCAGATGCAAAAGGTACAATGAACACATAATCACATAGAAACATGAAACATAAATGACTAAAAATAAGCCCTCGAAACCAATGGGCAATCGGTGCAGACTTAGACGATGTGGTTATCCTGATTACGTGAGCACAACCCTAGCACTTTTCTGATCACTCAGAGGTCTCCAAAAACGCATAATAGTGGTGTAAAACAACCTCCTCACTGTAAAGAAAAGGGTATGGTCTCCAGTAAGATGACCATACAACCAGACATCATGACGCAGGGGCCCAAGAAACACATATATGGATATGTAAATGGATATAAAAACAGAAGATGTAAGAACTACAGTCCGTGCTCTGCCGGCTGTAGCGAGCTTTTACGTGTTGTAACGTACCAGAGGAGTCCGACTGAGATTCAGAGAGGACAGGTGGTCGAGGTCCTGTCTTGTCTTCGCTAAAGAGGTTTGGAAAGGGCCCGTCATGGAGTCCTGTCGTCACAGTCAGTCAGAATGCAATTCTTAAAAATGCGCTGGCACAAGGCTGTAGATTGGCCCCATGCCAAGCCAAGTGTCCGTCTGGTGACAGAAGGATTACATGTATATCTACGGTATAAAAGATGTTTGATGATTCTAACACAATTTCGATGGCAATTCTGTCTACCTTTGATCCTTCTTATTTTGTTAATTATTTTACCATAAAATACAGGTTGTGAAATACCCAAAATTATATAGTCTGTTGCTTGTATGGTTCCGAATTTCAAAAGATGTTGACAATAATTTTTGTAAAATTTCCAGAAAGTCTTTACTATTTTATAAAGACGAAAACCTTGACCTAAAAGTTTCTTTGTAATTTGTAAACTTCTACTTTGAAAATCCAAAACATCGGTACAAACTCTAGCATACCTGATGTGCTGTGAAATGTAGATGCCCTATTACTTTAATCTAGGAACATCACATCAAGCCAGAGGAAATTTACTATGTTGAATCCAAAATCATCTCGTTTGTCATACACACTCATATGAATCTCCCAATTAACAATTTCGATATTTAGGTCCAAAAATGGTGTTTCTGTGTTTGTAACGTTTGCCTTGTTTAAAGTCAATTTTAGTAGATTTCAATTGAAATTGATATTTCAATTGACTAAGTTTCAATTCAGTAACTTCAAAGGCTGCGAAAAAAAAAGTCTGGAAAACTGTTAAATTGTTGAAAATTTCTATGATCAAGGGCCAGAACTCTGCTAAAAATGAATCAATTTTTTCCGAAACTCGAACTGGATCTGTAATTATATATTATAAGGCACATAAGAAGTTTCAGTTCTATAGCTGCAATGACTGCAAAATAAAGGCCAGAAAACAGTAAAATTGTTGAAACTTTCTGTTCTTAAGTGTCATAACTCTGCTAAAAATAGGTCAGTTTTTCGAAATTCGAACTGGATATGAATTATTTCGTATAAAGGCATAATATCAAGTGTCCATTCAATAGCTGCAAAGGCTAAGAAGAACGTCCGGAAAACTATAAAATTGTTGAAAATGTCTATGCTCAAGGACCATTACTCTGCTAAGAATAGGTCATTTTTCTCGATACTCACACTGGACCTTACGCCGCTTGATATCAATAATAAGGAAGTGTTCTAAATCTATGCCTTCATGGAGAAAATTTCAAACCAATTTCTTATGCACCAGACACGTGTTTCGAATATTAAATTCCCATGAGTTATGCTTCCAGCCAAAGTGTTTTTCATAAGCAGGTCAAATTCATTTCACTATCGACCTCTGGTTTTATTTTTAGAATTTAAATTTTTGCATTAACTTTACACAGAATGCAAATTTCCAAAATTCTATGTTCAAGGCATGTGTCAAGTTTCAATCCAATATCTTGAAAAGCTTTAGAAAAAAGTCCAAAAACATTACCTTGGACGTGTGGACGGACGCACTTATTCACTTAAGCGCCATAACATAATAAGTTCCCTCTTAAGACGGGCGTATATAAAGTAAGAAGGGATTTCGCCACGAGGCGACACTTGGTGAAATATCGCCATCTCAAATGAAAGAAATCACCATATTCTAATTATCGCTTATTTTGTATTTGCTTGTACGCTAGTAAAGTGCTAAAAGAATTTTCATTAAATTTCTAAATTATTCCCCAAATGAATTTTACTGAATACTTGTGTTAGGATGAATTACTTTACCAGGAATTCCTCTCTTTATGAGACCCTTGTTTAATTCTATTGTTGTTACAGAGATCAAATACACATACAGAAGTAGACATGTATTTGCACAAACGGACATTCCAACGTTTACTTTGTGACACATATGTAAAATACCAAGCCTAGGACATAAGTACTTACCATCTTCACAATCTTTGCCGGTCCATCCTGACACACACTGGCAAATATATGATCCCTCTAGGTTCTGACATGTGGCACCATTTCTACAGGGTCTGTATGCAAAGCACTCATTATTGTCTGAAATATATAGATATAAACACCAAACTCTACTATCAATGCACAAATATACAGATGTAAAACCAGTGAATAAACATCAAAGAAGTACAGTTACTCAGTCTCAAAGTCGAGAAGGCAAGCAAAAGCGTGAAAATTCCCATCGAAACGGTTGCGAACCCCGGAATGAACAACATTCAAAAGTGAGACCAGGTGCCCGGGAGAGTCAGCGTCTCCTGATTGCACAGCTCCATGGAACCCTGTCAAATTCGGTGATTGTCTCGATGTACATTTTGATGTACAGATCAGGTAAGTATGTCTTGTTTGGTAATGTCGACAGCAATTCAATCACAATGTAGAATGTCACTGATCATTCTGGAAAGGGGGATCTGATATGCTTTTATAATATCCCCGTAGCGACCGAAGAACTTCCGCAATGATGATTTCAGATGTTGTGTGATATAACCCTGAACAAGTGGCTTACTTGCAAGCCGTCTGGCTCTAATGATGAAATCTTCATATTCAGAACATGCCCTGGCGTACCGTATCAGCTGAGAAACAAAAACGCCATAAGCAGGAGAAGACGGAATGTTGCTACTCATGAAAGGGAATTTAGTTATGTGGAAACTGAAATCGTCACGTTTGTCATGCAGTGAGGTGTTCAAATGGCCTTTTGCGTCGAAAGATAGAATCATATCCAAGTACGAAGCGGATCTGTCGCTCTCTGTTGTTTCCTTGATCTCTAGTTCATGAGGATAGATTTCATGTAGATGGTCCTTAAATTTCGGATTATTGATGGACAACATGTACACGTCATCTATGTACATGTATCTGAAGGTAAAATTGAACTGAGATGCGAGATGCTTTCGCCCAGTCGAGGGCAAGGTCTTGATGAAGTCAGCTTCGTATGAATATAAAAATAAGTCAGCAAGCAGTGGGGCGCAATTGGTATCCATGGGGATTCCGACTATCTGCTGGAATACGGTTCCTCCATACACTACAAAAATGTTGTCAATCAAAAACTCAAGAATCCGGATGATATCGTCTTCGGTATACTTTTTATTTGAATCAGAGTGTTCCTTCACGAAATAAGTATCCTCACGCCCTATGACGAGGTATTTGTATCTTCTATTACCATTTTTTGAAAGAAAGGTGTTGCGAATAATATCGGCAAGTCTGTTTTTGAGATTTTGGTGTGGGATCATGATAGTATAGAGCTGGAGAAGTCGAACGACCTTATGCTGGTTATAAGATTGAAATTGGTGGCTTTTAAATTTTCCAAAAGTTCTTGAGATTTTTTTATCTATAAAGAACATCTGATGGATTCCATTTCTGGAATAAGTCGTCTCGCAGTATGCTTGAAGACCTTGCTTGATGCAAGTTAATATTTTCGTAAGTAAAGTGGAAAGAGGTTTTGTGGAGCACATGGACGAACCGGCGATGAAGCGGTGCTTGTAAGGATTTTGTGCATTTTGGGAATCCAGTAGATATAAGGTAGTTCAAGATCAGAGTTATCGGTGTGAATGTTAAACGTCTTTAATTTCAATAGCATAATTTAAAACCTGATAAATTTACAGCATAGACCAGACATCGAATGAATCAAGAATAAATTTGTGATTGTCAAGTATTTCGGATACAGATAAATTTGTAAGTGTGTATGTTGGATTTCCAGGTGCTGAATGTAACCCAAGTTCCTCTCTCAGGCATTTGAAATAGTACGCCTTGCAAACGAAAGTAAAATTGTTTGTCAATGAAATTCAAACATAAAACACAAATACAGAATCCAAGTATAATTGTGAATTGGAGACCCCCTCCTTTGTTTGACATAAACAACCTTCGGTTTAATGAATCGCAAAGCGATATGAGTCCCCTACCGGCATTAATCCATGTCCTGGAACTCTGCATTGACTTATACTTACTCGAAAAGGTCTGAAAACAGAAAATTTCATGAAATTTGCTAAGGGGCCATACCTTTTGTAAAAACAAGTCAATCAATACCCAATTTCAACTGTTAAACGTCTAAAATTCAATATCATCATTAAATAACCAATAAATTTGCAGCATGGACCAGACATGCACGTTTCGGAAATTTAACCCTCGTCAGTTATCCTCAATCAAAACAATGTAATAAAGCAAAAAAGTGTGAAAGTAATTATGTCAAAAAATGTACCGAAAAACGTAGCAGGATGGGTTGGATATGATGCTACAGGACCCACGTTTTAGAAATTTAAAGAAATTTTTATAACAGAAATTTTCGAACTTTATAGAACTCGGCTATACATGTGCCCTGGGGAACTCCTGGTACACCAGCAGTTCAACTAAACCTGTATCATAGTATAATGTATCCACATACCAAACATCAGTTCAACATCTACAACAACTGCCAAGAAAAGTCCGTAGAACTGAGAATTTCATGAACTGTCCTAAGTCCAGCGGTCATAACTCCTGTAAAAATGGGTCAATCGAAACCAAACTCGAACTTGATCTGTAGAATACTAAGATGTATTCACATATGGAAAAGCATTTCAATATATGCAATATCATGCAAGAACATCATGCACGGAAAACTAAAAACTTCATGCAAATTGTTAAGTCCAAGGGTCATAACTTTTGTAAAATTATGTCAACCCAACTCAAACTTGATCTGTATCACATTGAGATATACTCATATACTAAACATAAGTTCTATATTTGCAACAACAGCGAAAAAGTCTGGATGTCTAAAAGTGTGACAGACAGACAGACAGACAGACAAAACGAAGATAAGTACCATCTTCAAGTGACCCCTTACATTTTGCTGACAAAGAAGATATGGTATCAGAATGGTAATATCCTTTTAGCACGTCGTTCAAAAACCAATTAAGGTGGCTCCCTACTCGAACCGTTATAGGTTTTTCCTTATATGCAGCAGTCTGCGTATAACGTTTTACAATGGCTGGTGAGGGACGAGCCAGCGCATTGAAAAACACAGACAGAAGATCTTAAATGGCAAAAGAAGCAAAAGATGGTACAATCTATCAATGTCCACACCAATCATATAGTATAATTTCTTAGTTGAAAATGTAATGAAATTATAAGGGGGTACCCTTATGTTTGTAGCCATATCTTGATCATTTATAAAATTGTATACCTGTATGCGATTTTTTCACCATCTATATACATTATCGTATAAAATGATCCAATTTGAAGAAATTCCATCTGTTGTTTTTTGCACAAAAATGTGATATACTATATGTTAATTGTCGAAAATATGATATCATTATAAGGGGGTACCCCTATGTTTAGAGCCATACATCGATCATTTCAAAAACTGTGTACCTGTATGTGATTTTTTCTTCATCTACATACATAATTTTATGAAATATTACAAAATGAAAAAAATCATCTGTTTTTTTATGCAAAAAGTTGGATTTAGTACATATTCTTGGTCAAAAATGTTATGACATTATAAGGGGGTACCCTAATGTTTGGAGATATATCATACTTAAATTTATGTTACAATATCATTTTATGTGTTGTATTTCTTCCATATGACTTGTTATCATAAAATAAAACAAAACAAATAAACATCTTCGTATCATCACTGAATTTGGAGGGTTCAAAAGCATATGATGGATATTTGATATTTCTCAATTTTTAAGTGCTAGGGTACCTTTCTTTAATGTACTGTATCTTTAATGAAAACAAAATTACCTATCTATGTCTGTGTTCATTGTGTCATTTTGACTATTATGAATAGAAAATTATCTTAAAATACAAAATTCATCTGTTAAACTCACGAGTAGGGACCCACCTTAAATGCAGAAAATTTTGAAATACAACAAGAATTTCATCCGAAAATCCATCCCGACATGTAAATTCTTACACGGATGTAGGACAGCATTCTTACCCATTTCACAGTTCGTTCCCGTCCATGACCAAGGACACATACATGAATATGAACCTGGCGTATTAATACACGTTGCTCCATGCTGACAGATGTTGGACTGGGCGCATTCATTGATGTCATTCTGACATAAGTCACCCGCGAAGCCCATTGGACAAGCACATCTAAAGCCATTATCTGAATTGATACAGGAACCACCATTCTGGCAAGGACGCTGAAGGCATTCATTTACGACTGAAATAAACAGGATTCCAAACTTGTGGAGTGTTAAAAGGATTTTTTGTATTATTTACCAATAGGAGTCAATGTATAATTTAAGTCTTAGGTCATTAAATCTAGAAAAGGCACAAGTTATCTTAGAATAATTTTCCTGAAATTCCCAATTTCAAAAACATATATCATTTCCATGGCAGATTGTTCGATATATCTTATGACTCCTTCTATTTTGCTGACAAAGACGCATCACAAGTAGTCTTAAATTGTGTTCATCTATTATAAAATTTCAGAGCACCATACGCGTATTTCAACAAGTTATCGCTGATGCTCGAGGTCAAAAAAGAGGAAAGCAAAATGATGTAAAATTATGAAGAGCAAAAATGTAATCTTGACCTAAAATTTCTGCCAAAGAACCAGCTAAGGACAGAGTACGTAATACCCTTCAGTTTTCGAAAATCTTTGTTGATTGTGTGACGGAGATTTTTTTTTTTTTTTTTTTATTAATTCATTTCAAGTCAAGTCCCGAAACATTGCGAAACTAGGCGAACGATATCCTCGGGAACTTAAGAAAGAGGAGATCTCCAACGAGACTCGGTTGCAGCAACAACAGGCACACACCAAAACACCCCAAGTGAAAACATAGAGAAGACACACACAGAAAGAGACACAAGAGAGATACGACATCAAACACAAAATATTACACATAAACCAACGAGATCCATGAGCAATCGGTGCCGACTAAGGACGGCCTTCTGCTTCGTTGGTAGCAGTTGGTGTGGTTATCCGGATTACGTACGCACAACCTTCCTACTTTTTCGGTGATCCAAAGGTCTCGATGAAAGCACAATTGTGGTGTAAAATAATTTCATCACTGTAAGATGACCATACAAACGAGACATCACAAAGCAGGGGCCAAAGCAACACAGATGTATATATAAATATGTATTAATAGGGGATGCATTCCCTGATCCGCATGCATGTTATCATCCGAGGAGTCCGACCGACAATTAACATGACAACCAACGTGAGACATTAATATAAGTTGTTTATCTTGTTTGTTAAACGTTGTAAAGTAAATAAAGTTTAAATTTAAAATTAGCAATTAACCAGAAGAGATTCCAACCTAGTGGTTGAAATTTTCAATATTGAAATATATGTGATGTAAAATTTCAGTGCACCATGTGTTCATTTCAACATATCATTTTTGCTTGGTGCGTTTCTTTATTTTCAAAATTGTATGTTTATTTGTTGTATATTATGTTATGTTATCCAGTTTTTGAAATCTCGATTCATTATTCACACAATTTTAAAACATATTGACCAAAATGGTACATACCTGCTGTATGCGTATTCATTGCTCCAGAAAGAAGTGCCAATAGTATTACGAGGGCACGAAATTGATTTTCAAAATTTGGTCTACGGGTGAAAGCTTTTCTCCGAAATATGATGTTGATATCATTTCTTCCTGAATATATTGACAATAGCATGGCTCCAGATTCTGAAAGACAATTTACTTTAGATTTGAGGATCACTGACGAGGGTAAAGTACCCGAAACGTGCATGTCTGGTCCATGTTGCCAATTCATCTGTTCTTAAATGATGCTATTCAATTTGAAGACGTTTACATTTCAATGATATATCGTGTACTATCGTAATAATATAATTAATGTGTACTTATTTTAGAGAGCACTGGTAAGACTGCGCTCATTCAAGACTACGCTAAATCATGAATCTCTTACAGATTAATGTTGGAAATAAGCCAAAGCATTAATTCATGATAGCGTTAATATGTCAAATTACCCAATTTTGGTCTGTTTTTGCTAAATTTGGTTGCGCTAAAATAAGTACACGTACAGTAATGCACCATATGCGCATCTAAAAACAATTGTATCATCAGAGATGCTCGATGCAAAAAGAGAGGGAAATCAAAATAGTAATTAAAAGAGAGCATGGATTCTATACATCACCGAAAATGTATGCCAAAGAGCTAGATAAGGACAAAACGTGCATGTCTGGTCCATGCTGTAAATTTATCAGGTTTTAAATGATGCTATTGAATTTAAAGACGTTTAACAAAGCTATACCATGAGAGAGATACACCTTAGTTTCAGAATGATCTATCAAATGTAGTATCAGAAAATACTAGGGGACAAACAGTCCACCAGCAACAATGTATCATCAGTAATGCTAGAGTCCAATGTTAGCCATTGAATTTGAAGACGTTTAACAATTGAAGCCTATACAGTTTTATGCGTAAATCATGTTACAGAACGTAAAGAGAATATTAAACTAAACTGGTATAAGACCTTTACAATCAACAATCACCAATTTATCTCTTTAATTACTGCGTTGTATTAATGTCCAATGTTTCAGAAGATGTATTGATAGCTTTTTCTCTTGTCTTCTTTTCTCGGCGATCGTAATAAGATGAAGTCCACGTCAATCAACCATGATTTTTCATCAATTTTTTGTTTGCGTCATTGCCAAAACATGGGTTTATAGTTGAAACAAAATGTGCGAACACTTGAAGGTTTCACTGCAAAAAATTGAGCAATCATATAATGAGTTAAATAAGATCCCTGACGATAATCTCAACATCACTCACAATAGAGCACAAAAATTAGCACCGACGGACCCCTAGCTAGCTAGAAGTGGAACCAGGTGCCTGGGAGGAGTAAGCTTCCCTAGTTTGGCTAGCCGCACCCGCCGTCGATGTTAACAGCACGAAAATGAAAACAATATATAGAATACATGCACGGTTTTAGGTTATGTCTATATATGAAGTGATATGGCTACCACGTCAGGGATAAATATTCAAAACACTTCCTGTCAAACCCCTCGCAGGGAACGTTTTTAGGAGCTCCATAAAGGGCATAAGTGTGACACAAATGATTAAAGAAATAAGATAAAATTCGCGAAACATACACAACCAGCTACTAAGAGTTCCGAAAACGTCTTACTTGAAGTGGATATCGACAAATGGTACAAATCCTTGCACAATCGTGAACAAATCTGTTAGAGTTTGCGTTATATTCCATAATGTAGAATCACTCGTGTGTATAAGACATTATTATCTGACAATCAAAACAATTTTTGAAAGTTTTTTTTTTTTCATATGAGCGACTTTTTTTGTCCTAAGGGTGTAGTGTTCATTGTAGAAGCATTGTAAGATAAAACACCCCTAGATCTTAGATTTTCAATAATATCGCCAAAAAATATTTAACGAAAAATATTTGATAAATCTATCCATGTTAAACGTCTTTTAAAATTCAATAGCATCATTTCAGAATAGATAAATTTGCAACATGGAGCAGACATGCACGTTTCAGGTCATTAACCCTCGTCAGTGATACTCAATCTGAACAATGTAATATGACCAAAGAGTGACAAAGTTATTATGACCAAAAGTACCGAAAGAAGTAGCAGGATCGGTGAGATATGATGCTACAGGACCCACGTTTTAAAAATTTCAAGAAATTTTGATCACAGAAATTTTCGAATGTGTTGAAGAAACGACCAACCGAAGTTGATTGAACTTGGCTACATGTGCCCTCGGGGACTCCTGGTCCACCAGCAGTGACACTCACCAAATTGTACCAATGTTAAACGCAACTTCAATAGCATTATTAAAGAACAGGTAAATTTGCAGCATGGACCAGACATGCATCGTCAGGGCTTCCACTGTCGTAGGGCTTCCACTGTTGCGAATGTAGAGGATAATAAGCTACGATCAGAGGTGAATAAACAATCGTGTCATATTCTTGTCTGATCTTTCTTGGTGCGATATGCACACGATAGCGCCGCAAATGCAGCAAGAATATACTACGAGCCCGCCATGATAGTGATAAGAATAGAGAAGAATTCGACACGAATGTGCGACATTTGTGTCAGATGCTTTCTTGTCGGGGCTCTATCGTGGCTCATTCTTCTCCACGTACAATGGGAACAAGAATGTGCGCGAATGTGAGGATAAAGGGCTGCGAATGGAGGAGAATAAAACTGAATCTGCTGCGCATGTGCTGCGATTGTGAGTCGTATAAAAATTCATACGCGAATGTTTTAAATAGTTTGGAACATTCGCGTCGGTGCCGCGAACAGGGGAAAATGCAGGAGAATATAGAATGATTATGTCATGATGAGACAAGAAGGCTCGCGGTTGAGAGGAGAATCCGCTACGATTAAACAAAAATCGTAGCTATATCTGCTATTGTCTCTGCTTTTGCAACAGTAGACACTCCGTTTTAGTGACAGTAATGTTCCAATAGTTTGAAACATGATCAAAAACACAAGCAAAACCGAAAGAAAAAGGCAACCACCACACCCTTAAATGATATCCAACGATCCCTCCCCGCCTCCTAAACAAATTAACTGTCCTATTTCTTCATCTTTAATTTCCTGCGTGCAATCATAGAGGTTTACCCTTATCAACTTACAGATAAACCACTTTATAAATGACAAGACATTGAAGAAAGGAGACAGATTTTCATCCAAAGAAGAGCGAAACCCTTTATTTGACGTATGGTTTGTCAAGATGATTGCGCAAATGATAGACACTTGTTCTCGGGCGACACCACATTCAAAACCATGAGATGCAGGGGTCCCGTTTCAACAAAAAGCTCTGTAGATGATATGAAAAGGAGGTCTTTTTAGGCTAAGGATAAACACTGTCCTATACAGCATATATCTTTTTATTTTCAGTCATTTTTTGGTGGATGCATAGTAGAATTTAATGCATTATATCGAAAGAGGGTGCGCAAAATTGATACAAAAACAATTAATTTTCTACGCTGTGAAATAATTTTTTTATACGCAAGGGAAGTCATCATGCATCTTGCCCCCGAATAGGTATCAAAGTGTTATCGAATTTATTTGATTGAATAAAAGGAGGGAATCTCCAACAACACTCAGTTGCAGCGCCAACAGCAAAACCCCAAGACACCAACTGCAAAAACACAGAGCATATACGCACAGAATGAGACGCAAATGGTACAATGAACGCCAAACCACATAGAAATATCAAGCATAAATATTAACAAACATTAATTAACAAATGAGACCAATGGGCAATCGGTGCAGACTTATAATCTTCAGAGACATAGATAAAAATTACTGAATAGATTGGAATATTTCTCACCTTTTCTTGTCATGGTCGTCATCTAAATAAATAGGTATCCTTTGTATAGCAAAATAAATGTGTTTTGATAAAAAACGAACAAAAACTCGGTCTGCATGGCAATTTGTCTCTATATATCATGTCAGATTCCATACATGCATCCATTTATTTTAACATTTTTATAATGCTAATGCCTTATGACGTATTTGAAATATAAAAACATTTAAACATGCATTATGAGTCATAATGAATGTTTAAATGTAAAGAAAGCTGTTACTCAAACGTCACACTCAATAATCCAAATTTCGCGGATTACCTGAGCAGTATCTATCCTTCGGAGCTTGAAGTCAAAGAAACTACAGAGACAAATAATTCAGCATCCTATTTGGACATAATGTTGTCCTACGACACTGATGTTCACATGAACACCTCACTCTATGACAAACGTAGCAAAATCCCTTCATCGTCTGCTTATGGAGTGTTCATATCTCAGTTGATACGCTATGCCAGAGCAAGTACCAAATATACGGATTTTGTTCTGAGAGCTAGGCGTCTTTCAGATAAGCTTCTCAGTCAGGGATATGTTTGTGACCGACTTACATCGTCACTGAGGAAGTTCTACGGTCGATATGGGGAACTCGTCATACACTATGATGTCCCACTCTCCAGAATGGTGGATGATATTCTGTCAAAGACCATTTGAACCATCCAACCAAAGATTGTACCCTATGTCTTCCGAAATGGAAGTTACCGGATGTGACAGTTCTACCGAATTGAAGCGGCGGATGTTGCATGCAAGCAGGAGATGCTTGCTCTTCCTGGGCACCTGGTCTCACTCCCATATCGGGAATCCGCTTCTTTTCATGTGGTGGAGGTTTTTGTTTGTTTGCTTTGGTTTCTGTTTTATCCTGATTTTTTATGCCTTCGCTTTCTGATTTTCTGAATTATCGATTTTGTGCAGTATACAGGGATATCCATATCCATATTTGTCACTCACAAGAGCATATGCCTCAAAAACGCAAATATAGAAGTAAGGTGATAAACAAAAGAGTCTGCCAATCCTATATCTTATACAGTCATGGAGTTTTTAAAACGTAGATGTCAATATTGGATGTTTTTTACTTAATTTGAAATAGTCCTCAAACAATGATATTGGAGATAATTGGTTTTTATATTGAATAATCTGATTTTGAATTATATTTAATATATAAAAGGGTTATTTGTGCTTAACTATGGCGACAATGTATTTCTGTGGTTTGTTACATTGACAAAACGATCTGTTTACACAACATAATCCTCTATGTTTACGGATTTTATAATGACAATATGGATAATGACCATATCCCTGTATACAGCACAAAATCGATAATTCAGAAAATCAGAAACCGAAGGCATACAAAATCAGGATTAAATAGGAACCAAAGCAAACAAACAAAAACTTCCACCACATGAAAAAAATTATTATAGATTTATACAAGATTGTAATGCGCACCTTATTCGATTTACGAGATAATTTACTATAAGTCTAATTAAGCAGTTCAAAGTACATATTGGTTTCCCTCCTCTTATGTGTAGTCTTTCTTGTTTCAGCCTATGCTTCGTTTCTTAATTTACAATACTACAACACATTTGTTTGGGGTGTAATTATTTGAAATATTTTGAATTTGTGCGATGCCGCATCTATAAAAAATTTTGGGGTTTTTTTACGCTATGATACTGTGCATTTGAATTTTTAACGTCTTCAAATTCATTAGCATCATTTTAGAGCAATGACTAGACATGCACGTTTCGGGTAATAAACCCTCGTCAGTGATCCTCAATCTAAACAATGTAATATGACCAAAATCTGTGAAAATTATGTCCTTAATATACCAAAATGGCACGTATAGTGTTATCCTTTATGCTTCATTTATGTGGTGTTATTGTTCTTGTTGTCTCGGATAAGTGTTGGAAAATCAAAAGCGATAAATCGGATATGCAATTCGATTGATTATCGATTATAATCGGACTCTTGTATTATATTGCAAAACTGTACAATATTTCAAGATTTGTCCATAAGTAACGTAACATTGACCACCCTGAAACTCAGTCAAATGTTTCACTTCCGTATGCATACTGATCCGAATCAATGAAACCAACCGACTGCAACAACTTAAGAACTGTTTCTCGGGCAAAACCATGGGGTTTTTTTTCCTTATGCAAATACGATTATACGTATATCATTCTCAAAAAGTTTTGAATGTCACATGTATAATCGATTTTTAATAGCGAGCGGAGCTCGCTGCAAAGGCCCGAAGGGCCTTTGCGAGCGAAGCTCGCCCTTATGGTAACGCGTATACACATATCTTATTGAGAAAATATGCTGAATCAAAGAATGAGA
Organism: Pinctada imbricata; assembly: GCA_033119305.1. Lineage (NCBI taxonomy): Eukaryota > Metazoa > Mollusca > Bivalvia > Pterioida > Pteriidae > Pinctada > Pinctada imbricata. Next base: position 20,207,336 of record VSWD01000008.1, on the reverse strand, counting down.
ATGTACTACTATGCTTTCAAAAACTTTCGTCCCCTCGCAGACAGAGTTGCTGCGGAGATGCTGGATATTGCCATTTAAATATTTTTTTCGACTCCAAGCAGACGTATATGTTATACTCAATTTTTGTTTATAAGTTAAATTTATTGAAAATATTTTTCGTAACTCAGGTAACGATATAGCATCAACAAGGCGGCGTAACCACGGGAAATCGGACATTTCCGGTTTTAAACGAGACGTCTCGCTCTGATTGCTTTTCTCGTCTCGGGTGGTTTCGTACTGTCACAAGTCAGAAGTCGGAATATGTTTGTTTTTTCTTTTGTTCTTAAGTAATTTATTTTCAGCTAGCCTAAACATTATTTTTACAAAATAAAAATAAAAATGAACTATAAAGAACCATATTTTTAAAGAACCATATTTTAAGCCCCCCCCCCCCTGCATATGTTCATCTGCTGGTCTAGATCAATTTTACAAATGCTTCCGTGTTTCCACTCGCCTTATACTACCTTTTTTGGCAATCATCAAACAGAAAGTTTTGTAAGATAAGATAAACCATCATTGTTAAAATAAAAAAGAAAGATCTTTTTTTATTTTATATAATCATATCTATTTTCTCTCCGCTCGCACAAAAAGGCTTTGCCTTGATTCATATTATCTTAATCGATAATCGTAATCGAAAGGATCTGGCGACGTCGGCGATAATTGGCACCACACTATCTCCGATTGATTCCTTAGCCAGATCCCTACAACGCTACTTTATCTTATAGTATATTCATTCTCATAAACTGTTTGTGTCACAAGTCAGCAGAGATGACTATATCCAGCTTCAATTCTGACCTTTTTCATATCTGGATACACAGTTATGTTGCATTGATATGATAGAGCCTTTAGATTGGATTGATTTCACGCAGTCAGAATATTTTCGAGGCTCAGTTTTCTAGTTACATCGCGGTGGCTGTATCAAAAAATCACTTCGAAATTTAATAAGTACCTCTGATGAGGATCAATAGCATCATTTTAGACCAGATAAATTTGCAGCATGGACCAGACATGCATGTTTCGGTTACTTAATCCTCGTCAGTGATCTTCGGTCGGTCTAAACAATGTAATAAGGCCAAAAAGTGTAAAAATTATTATTTCAAACAAATGTACCGAAAGAAGAAAGTTCACTTTTATGTTTATTCGTTCAAATGTATGTTCAAAATGTTAGAGATATTTTCATTACTTTTGAAAATTCAGTATTGTAAAAGAAGATATCTCAACTCTTATACCCTCTTAAACAAAATTTCAAGCCAATTTTTGGCGGCGTATGAAAAACACGTTGGCTGGAAGCATCACTGATGAGGATTTAATATCCAAAACACGTGTCTGGTGCATAGAAATTTTCTTCAAGAAGGAATAGAGTTGGAACACTTCCGAATTACTATTATAAACACTTTTTTCTTGTTGCAGTGTGGAGCAATTAAACTCGTGCCCCGTGACTTGATGTTTTGAAATGTATTGATTACTTCTTTCCAGCTCTGTCGCTTGAAAGAAGCTTTGCTTTGGCCCTTTATCATTTTGACATCATACTAGTATATATTATTTCGCTATTTCGGAAACATGTCATTTCATCCAAAATAAAGGAGGTTAACATCTTAGCACCATCCCTCCGATGCTATTTGAACATAGATTTTATTTGAATATGCTACTGAATTGACCCTACAGGAAATTTGGAGCACGCATTCTCTGTAGAGTTAATGAACAATTCAAATTAAGGAAATAAAACCAGAGGACGCTACTGAAATCAATTTTGGTCGCATATGAAAAAACACTTTTGTTGGAAGCATCCATCACTGATGTTTGCTATTTTGGAGTCTTGTCATTTAATCCGAAAGAAAGGGAAAGGATATCCAACATGACTACCCGGCCTGCAGTGACCTAGTGGATCAAATCCACAAGAAAGTGGTTATGACGAATTTACAATGAAATATCAAGGTTGGAGGATAAAGCCTGGATCAAACTTTCTGTTTTGAAGTAAGTCAAAGGACATGGCCATGAGATCATACATGTGATATAACAAAGCCCTATCATTAACATGTATGACTCAGCAGTCAAAAGTTCCCATTGGAAGTCAATGTTTAAGAGTAACCTGTATATACTGACCCCAAATAAGTACTCTGCCTCTCCTCTTGATAAGTAAACATACATTTAAATTTGGTTTTGATGGATGAAAGAGTCCTTGAGCAATTATTTGGAAGCTAATATTTTAAGTGTTTTCTTTTTTTTCCTAACAACGACCTTCATCTTTGTCCTAATGACTCCTGATAAGCATAAATCCAAATTTGGTTTGAATAGTTGATAGGCCTCTTGAGAAATTATCTTGAAACTAGTATTGAATGTATGTTCTCCTTGCAGTGACCTTGACCTTTGACCTATTGACACAAAAGGTTTCAGTAAGCATAAATCAAAATTTGGTTTGAATAAGTGAAAAGGTTCTTGAGTTATCAGCCAGAAAAGTGTGACTCAAGGACAAGAGATATAAATGTTAGGCATTATTAACAAGCACACAAATGATGGGATGTATGCATATAATTATTCATAAAATCAATATCATTCAACTTCAATTGGTATGTAAGTATGTATATAACTTTTGGTTCTAATGTGCAATAGAAAATTTACAAATAAAAAACATCAACTTGAGTATACATGTAAAATAACAAGAAAGAAAATATTTTGTAGAATTGCAATTAACAAAATTCCAGTCCAGCTAACATTGTATAGATCCATCGTTATTGTCACAAACGTTTTTGGTTGGATAAAAAACGGTGCTTCCCGCACACTGGAACTTGTAAGTAGTTCCAAAAGAGCAGACGTAAAAACTATGACACTCCCCAGGGACGGGGTAATATTCATTATGTTTGTCTGGTTTACATGGGTCTGTGGAAATGGGCGTGGTTGTAGGCGTGGTTGTAGTGGTGGTGAAAACTGTGGGCGTGGTCACTGCAATATAGGAAAAAGATTAATAATGAATGAGTTAGCTAAGTTGGATGGATTGTACACATAAAAATTGTTCATCTTGATTTGTATAACTATGGTTTCGAACATTTGACTTTATGAAGCATAAACAAGACATACATGCATCATCATCAGGATTTCAATATTCATGTACATACTTTTCTAAAAAAAATAACTCAGAATTTCAAGTGAAGCACATTTTAAAGATAAAGTAACATTCAGTACAAGTTGTATACTGAAGAAAAAATATTCTTATATAGAAAAAAATTCATCTTCAAGAAAAAAGAAAGAACTATTCATGTTAATATCATGGAAATTTCACTAATTTTAGCAGAATTTTCTCTGCTTTAACTATTACTTCAGACTTCACACAACGGATCATCAAGACACATCATTGATATCGGATCAAAGGACTGGCCATCTGGACATCTCAACGGTATAGGATTTGGCGAGGATCCATCACAAAGTAGGAAACCCCAACAAAAGACGGGGTCGGGGAAGAAACCCATCTCTGTACAGCCCTCAAAACCTGCAAAGGTCCATGCAGACATCAGTAAAATGACAGGTACAACTGTCAGTGCTGGTGAATGGCGTTCAAGCTGGTTACATCATAATCCTTGTAATATTGTGATTGGTTGGCTTAAACTAAGCAGTGATTGGATAATAAATTTGGTTGGTATATCAGGTGCCAGTAAAACTCCAGCTAAGCAGTGATTGGATGATAAAAACCTCAGGTGCATGTCAAACTCAGTGATTGGATAATAAGTTTGGTGGATATCTCAGGTACAACTGTCAAACTCCAGCTAAGCAGTGATTGGATAATAAGTTTGGTGGATATCTCAGAAGCATGTCAAACTCCAGCTAAGCAGTGATTGGATAATAAGTTTGGTGGATATCTCGGAAGCATGTCAAACTCCAGCTAAGCAGTATTTGAATAATTTTGTGGAGAATGTGTGTTGCTTGTCAAACTCCAGCTAAGCAGTGATTGGATAATAAGTTTGTTGGGAGGTGCTTGTCAAACTCAAGCTAAGCAGTGATTGGATAATAAGTTTGTTGGGAGGTGCTTGTCAAACTCCAGCTAAGCAGTGATTGGATAATAAGTTTGTTGGGAGGTGCTTGTCAAACTCCAGCTAAGCAGTGTTTGGATACTACACTTGTGTTCTGAAGCTGTCTTTCATTATGTTGGAAGCATCTTCTTCTTCTTAAGCGTAAGAACAAGTATCTAATATCTTAAGTGCAATATAGAAGCAAGCAAGATAAATAATTCCAATATGAATCTATTTTAGAAACTGTTGCTGGATTCTTTCACAATGACGGCAAAAAAGCAAAAAAAAAAAAAAAAAACATGGATTTTTCAGCATAATAAAAATTACATGACACCCAAGACCATTAATCAAAATGAAAAGATTAATACATTACATATGCTCATTGATAAATACATATGTATGAACTGATGAAATGAGAAAAAATTAATCTACATCAATTCAATTTTACAACAACTTATTGGAAGATGTCAGATTTTATTTAGGCTGTCAAATATCAAAATAACTTACAACATAACATGTTTACTGAGATAAACATATTTTTCACAGAAAATATACTCCATACAAAAATATAACATACATAGAACAAAGTCTTAGAATCATAATTTACATATTGGAAAGTATTATTATAATATTAAACCTTTACTATAAAGTATAATTATAATATTAAATCTTTTACTGTCACATTTATCAACATAATAATTCTTGACTAGGAGGAATAACACATTTTCTCTGTCTATTCCACTGTTTGTGAATGAATGTTGAATATAGCTAATAAATCTCCAAATAATAAACAAAATCATGACAGTTTTTCATCCGTTACACGTATCCCATGTGAGTCCAGCTCTATTTACAGTTGGGATCACGGATGCAGCTTTTCTGGGCTAGATTGAATGCCAAGCCCGGCGGGCAGTTGATGGTAACAGGCTGCTTGCCCATACAGACTATGAAGTTTTTGCAGTTCTTTGGGTCAGAGTAGTACACCTCCCCTTGGGTCCTCACACCTGAGCAGGGATCTGTTAGATACAACAGTTGTAATTGGTCAAAATACTGAATGGGAGGAGCTTATGGTATCTGAACCTCATATGATTGACATGCCTTTGGACCAATCAGTCTCCATTAATCAGCATTCTGCTAATATTCCCAATATGGCATTCAGCATTCCAGTCAAATAAGTCTTATAAATGTATATCATTCTGCATTCATATGATTATTTGAAAATCAACAATCCTTTGTATAGTGCCATTCTGCATTCCATTGTGACATTCCCATGCATTCTAAGCGAATTACAACTCTTGGACAGCAATCAACATTCCAAATGTATTGATGTACATAGCTGCAGTCTGCATTCCATGATGATTCTCATATGAAAATTTGCATTCCATGAACACTTCTCATATGATATTCCATATTCAGTATCTCAAGTACAAGCTTTCTTCATGCTAGTGACAACTTGGTATATGATGTTATTTCCATATGAGTTTAATGACTTCTTATTTTTAATTTAAATTCTGCATTCTTTCACATGCTTTTAAATTTACAAATGATTTTGTATATCTTTATTATTGTATGGTGTTTCATGAACATATTGATTATAAACTACGCATGCTTTATTCAATGTCATCAATAATGATACCTAATATTCTTCTTTTCTTTTATTTAAAGACGGGGGGGGGGGGGGGGGGGGGGGGGGGTTTAAAATTGTTATATTATATACAAGGGTGGGTTTTTGTGCGAATAGCACATAGCGATTGCCTGATTTCTTCACTCATGGGAGCCCCGTCTACTGAGTATGTATAAACGGTGTTACTCTGTTTACATGTACCTTGGGACTGCGTCAGCATCATGATCAGTATAAAGTCTGATCACTGTCTGAATCAATGAATTATATCTATATGAATCGAGCTGTCGTGTTATGTACATGCATGACCTAATGAAACTAATGAAAAATTGCATCTGTATGTACTGAGATGAACACAGTGTGTTGGAAACCCCTTTCCATTATACCAGGTGATAATCTGTTTTAGTGGACACGGTGCTATCGATACAGATATTAAGTTGAATCATTGAAACATAAAACTAACTTCAAGTAGGCTTATTTTGCCCCTCTTCACAAAATAAAATCTGTATACAACGGAAAAATTAGGAACTTCCATCATGAAATATGATATTAACAATTATGAAAAATAAAAGATCGAAACATTCCCGTTTAGGATGTATCATGTTTTTATATACTAAGTGAATTTTCCTTCAAATTCTTAGCACACACCTAACATTGAACATGGAAGGTTAAAGAGAGAGTGGGGATCAAATTAGAAAATAAGATTCGTCTTCTTTCCTTGTATATGGAAAAATCAATCGATAGTCATATTGGATTGTTGCATTTTTTAGGGGGGGAGGGGTAGATTTAATGTGATGTTATTTGATTTTCATGTTCACTGTCAGACATCATCTTTCAATTCATTACGACAACATTATGCATAATTTGCATTTTAGTTCTGTCTTTATACTTCCATAAAATGGCCTACGAAGGTGTTCAGGAACAAATGTAACTTTGAAAACACAATATTTTGTCATACATTGTAAGTGATATTTATTCTGGCTATTGCACTCAGTACCTTTAGTGCTTTGATTTTAGTTTAAAGTCTACATTTTTCCTTAAATCTATTTTTCCATTTTCCTTTACTATAACGTTAAAGTCTGAGTATAGAGTAAACTTATTACAGATACATGTAATACAAATTAACAGCATGAAATCCAGAGATAAAAAAAATGAATGAAAATAAAACGTTTTAGAAATGGAAACTTTGGAAAAAAATTATGGAAAAATACTAGATTATTTAGAAATTTCTCCTTTATGAAATAAAAATTTTCAACACGATCCTTCTTTGAATTTCAAAATTCTAAGGAGCAATCCAATTTGGGGGCACTGAAAACTGTTTGTTTTTTTCAGATAATGGTATAATGAAGCAAAGAAACTTTAAAATTAATTATTTAAAGATATAGTATAACAAGCAAAATGTCATCAGTATATTCTAAAATGCATACAGAATTCATTCACATACATGGATATACATATATATACATTTGCGCATAAATAAATGTAGATACATAATATGTTAAGCATACACACACATTGCTGATAAAAGCGTATACATACATGTATGGTTACATATTTTTGCAAAGAAATATATTGAGGCAGAGCATATCAATAAGGTGCATTACACATAAATGAGCATTATACATAAATCACTTTGACTTCAATGTCTACTAAAAATAGATTTAAAGATGATGAAAAAAATATAGGTTTGGAACAAATTAGAATATTTGTCTGAGCAATTCATAAAATAGAATTATTATCGGGGAAAATTGCAAAAGAAATTATAATACAAAGACTAGGCAAATGTTTGTAAAACATATGCCCCCGCTGTAAAGGTTTTAATTCTAATGAAAGCAATCAGTGAGAGGAATAGTGACCTTGACCTGTTGACCATGAAATCAATAGGTGTCAAACGAATAGATGTCTTCCCCTTCAACTCAGCATTCATCAAAAGTTTGGTTTTAATAAGTGATAAAAATTGTTGAGTTATCATCTGAAATCTATATTTAAAGTCTATTGCTACTAAAAGTGACCTTGACCTTTGACCCAAAATCAAAATACATAACATGGCAGGGGCATTAAAATAGAAAATAGATCAAAATAAGAGAGGTAGAAGGGACTTACTTGCTGGTGTACTTGATGCAGCTGACCCTGAGCTACTCCCTCCTCCTCCACCTCCCCCTCCACCAGGGGAAAATGTTGTCATCACCGACACGGTCTGCTGGTCCACAGCTAGGGACTGTTCATATACCGCTAATGGACCAACAACGATAGAGATCTGTCCGTCCACAGTGGTACGAGGTGCGTTCTCTATCAGTATACCCAGAATGTACTCCTGTAAGGTCTCATCCTGCTGTCCGTTAAATAGCAGCGCAAAATTTATTTTCTCTTTCCCTGTGACATCTCGCCTGTAAAAATGAAAATATGAAAGTTATAATTTTTGTGAAAACAAACAAACAAAATCCTATCTGATTTAGAAGTTGATAAAAATAAACTGCATGAACATTTTTGTATTCAACAACACATTTCCCTTTCTGAATAAACTGAGTTTGACATGAAATTCAAACGATGCAAGAATTATGTAATTTAAATCATTTATATACAAAGTGATCTTACTGTTAAATTTACCGTATACAAAAAAGATATTTGAAATATTTATTTTGGTACAGCATATATTTTATACTTGAAAATATAATGTCAATTCAATCTTTACACACAAAAACATAAAATTTGTTAAGTTCTATGCATGACATTTACAGTTATTTTCTTTTTTGCCATTCAAATTTACCCTCTTCATACTTGGAAGAAAACATTTCATTATAAACTCAAAAATAAGTGACTTAGTTTATTTCAATCCACTCCTAGTCTTTTATTTTCTATCGAATTAAATTTTGAAACTTACGTGAATGACATAACCCTGCATTCATCGTAAATATCCTTGAATCTGTCTCGGCTTGTGTACAAGTTCCTGAGCTGTAAGACAAAGGTCAAAATATAAATTACCATTAGGCTTGGTTATTTTTTTAAACAGTAAATAATACTTGAATTCTGCTTGTATACATTTACAATTTCAGTGATTTTTCTGTTGGAAGTTAAATGAAATAGGATGGAAACTTGGTAGTAGATGTACATATACCACATGACGAAATTTATAATGGATGACAAAAAGACGGGAAATTGTTCATCAAAGAAACTTTCTACATTCTTTTCATTGTAACATCACAATATAATTGAATCTTTAATGATGACATCATTATCAAAATGCCTTATTAAAAACAATGCCACAAGATGTCAACTTGGACATTTACAGTTTTACATCAATAATAAGATCGGAATATTGTCTACTAAATTATTTTACTTACATAAGCACAGAACGGATCCGCCAGAGATTTAAACGCTGCCGATTCCCTGTTCATCAGGTCTGGTGTCCATGTTAGATTCATCAAAACAAATGAGGCATTCACCACAGTGTTGACTGAAAAATAAGAGAAAATCGGTAAATACACGCAAGTAATTCAAGACATAACGAAAACTTGTAACGTTATGCTGCTTACAAATTATTAGCTTAACTGAATAACTATTCTTATATTCATCCTTTTTTACTTTGGCATCAGGAAAATAACAGAATGATTCATATAAAACTGACTTTCCAAGTTCTGTCTAACAAGTTCTATTCCATATCTACCCCTCTTCAGTGAAGAAGCTAAAAGTCAGAGAGAATACGCCATGTTGTTCTCGATTGTCAACAATAGTAAGCCCTGATGTGATGGTGTCTGACGTCTTGCATTTTACTTCCCCTCAGCCAATTCAAAATTTTCAAATTCATCTACCCATAACCAACACGGCAGCATTTTCTGTTACAACCAAGAGAGTTCTATAGACTAACAATCGTTTAATTGGGTGGCAACAGTATATTTCAAAGAATATTATCAAAACAGGGTGCTCTGGATTTAGCAAACAGGACAGTGAGGACAGATATTTGGAGAAATTAAAATTGTAATGAAACAAACCTGGGCTCTCTGTAGTGGCCGGCACCGTACTGATCATATAGTCCGACATATTTATAGCGATGTTATTGACGGCATCAAACGGATAAAGATAAACAAGCTGTTGACCAATGAACATCATGTCTTTGTTCTCCACTGTGAAATGATTGGCTTGTGAGCTGATGACATCAAGGACGTGCTCTAGTCGAGGTTCAGGGTCGCTCCAGTTAAATATAACGTTGAAGGTCAGGGTATGCACAGGTGTATTACTGTAATGTACATGTTAATTGTGCATGTTACATTTATAAAAGTCATAAAAGCAAAAATTAGCAGCCTCAACATAAAGTGGTCTATTGAAAGTACAATCAAAATTGCTATGATTTTACTGGTTCATTTAGGATTGCAATTAACTTTGAAGTTTCAAAGGAGCCGTGCTGCTGATAAGATAAGGGCTGATTTTAGCCCTAAATCTCATGCCGTATTTCTTCCGTATGACGGTACATATGAAGACAAAAGATAATCATTATTGAAACATAATGTATTTGAAGACTTTTTGTTTTACTTTTCGATGAAATACTCTGAAGATCCTTTAATGAAAGTCCAAAGCGGTAGGGGGTACTCGGGTAATAAAACTGATAATATAGACCAAAAACGTAGAAATTTCAGAAGATTTTGCCTAAAATGGATAAATATTAACTAAAAGATGCCAAATATATCTACACTGTAAATCAGAAATTCATTTCAAAAGTTCTATCTCCTCTAATCGGTAAATAATGAAATCTGGAACTCAAAATACGGTCTTATTTTGTATGTAATGGCTATAATAGAAGCTTTTTAGCGCGAAATACACATTAGCAGAGAAATCCACATCGCTCTTGCTTATTTCGTTTCTAATTGTTGTACATTTCATTCGATCGTATTAAGAACATATTTTTTGATGGATTAAGGAGGAAAAATAGTCAAATTTTCCATATTTAATGATCTTAAAGATCGATCTTTTAACAAATGCACCCCCTTCCTTTTTTGGGTTTTCGTCTCTGGGGTAGTGTTCCCCCCGGAGATACAGAACCCCACTTTTCCAGAAATTTTGTATCATGGAAATACACCTCCAGTACAAGTGGCGTTCTGTATCTCCAGGGGGAACAATGTTCAAAAAAACTTTTCCGTTTTCTATTGAGTTCTATGGGAAAAAGACAAGTTTTGACCCAAATATTAGCAATATTATGCATAATAGATCTAAAATAACTTCAGGTTTTGATGGGATACCGTATATGTATTATTTTAACGAACAATTTTTCTTAACATTTCCATTTTCAAAATTCCTCTTTTTTGGGCAGATTTTACGTCTTATCTTATCAGCTCCTTTATACCAAAGCTTAGATTATAAAAATATGTCTCATACATGTACATAAATTCTCAACAAGCATGTCCGACTACTTTCAAAAGGCCCGGACAAAATTAAAACTATTTACATACATTGTAACAGATGATTACAAAACTCTTACCCTATTTTCTCAAAGAAGCATCTGTAATATCTCTCTGACAGATTACTGTTACGATAATATCCTTCAATCTGAAAATCATAAATTGACGACACATAAAGACAAATTATAATTAATACTTCATCGTATGCATCATATTTCTAAAAATTCGTTGCAACTGAACTCTATTGATGATATCTCAATCATGAACATCAAATTGAAAAAGAAATATTTTTCTGAAAGCCTTATAATTCACTAAAGAAATGAAAGACATACATCTCCACAGAAAAGATCTTGGAATTCCGTAAAGAACTGCGAATTGGAGTCTGCAAACTGGTCGTTATACGGGAACTCGTGTATGTAGAAAGTGAAATTAGAAAGCCACCCATCTGAAAGGAAAATTCATGTATGATCAATCAACAATGTGTAAATATATAATCAAGAAATTTCTGTTGATAGGCTAGGTTTCTTTTTTCTGAATGATGTCATCTTTAGAAAAATATCATTGAATTTTTTTCTGAATTTAGACCCTTTCACACTAATATTCATTCGGTTCACATTTGTTCCTTCATAGGACCAATTGGCTAAAATGATGTCACTCCGCTCGAAATAGTAGCGTATGTTAATTATCAAGGATGAAGTCATTTGATTGTTCTGGTAGGTAAAATTGTCCTACAAAGAGACAAAAGTGAACCGAACGGACATTAACATGAAAGGGTGTGTTGAGTTATTAATAGAATTTTTGTCATAATGACACTTAACTGAATGCAACTTACCATGAAGAATATACTTCCATGTATCGTAGAATACCAATAAATCTCCCACCAGGTGTCCTATGCTGTTAAGGTAGCGGTAACGGGGAGCGTCCTCGAATATTATGCCTGCCACCTTTTGTTGGTACTCCGGTATATTCAGCTGGCCATCAAATTGGAGTTCTATAGATATGGTGGTCGGAAATTCCCTAAAAGCGAAAAAAAAAAAATAGGTAAATTAGTACAAGTTTCTCTCAGGGATAACATCACTCAGTTATGTAATAATTGTGAGGCCAAAAACAGTTTTTTTTTTGTGTCGCCTGCAAAACATATATATAGCCACACTTAGAGATCACTTTGTCTGTTGTCTGTCTGTCTGTCACACTTGAATGTCATACCCTATAAAAGTGATTCCCGAGTGTCGCTATGTTTTGCAGGTGACACATGCATTCCTTAGAATGATTTTTTTTTAATTAGCACATTGTCATTTGTTATTTTGACATATGGAGGGGAGGTTCTAAGATCAAAGATAATTCTGTAGTAATCTAAGAAAATATATATACTTGACTCTGATGATTTATGCGTATGTAAACTATAGGAATACCTTTTAAACATCAACGGTATGGTAAGTAATGGAGTTCTAATACAAATACATACCCAAACTGGACGACTTCACACGACTTGTATGTTGGGAACAATAATGGATGAGATGCCATAAGTCTGTCAATCTGTAGAAAAGATAAGAGTGTAAAATCAATACTATCAAGATAATCATTATTTCATAAACTGCAGAGCATAACTTACAGATATCTAATATTTTCAATATGGTCCTTAAAAAGTGTCAGATATTAAATTCCAACTGACGTTTTTCATTATTTCATTTTTTTCATCTTACATTTGAATTTAAATTTCTTTCTAGTATCAAGTAAGGAAAACATTTAATACACATCTGCAAATACACAGTAAATCCTTCCATATATATCTATGACAAAAGCGACTGAAAAGGTACAGAAACGGGGTCTCCATTATTTTAAATAAATACATGTATATTCAAGAAACAACCACTCAAAAAACTAAATTGCTAAATAATAGTGGTTACATTCAATTTAATAATATTTCAACAAATTAACAGCAAACTTACATCGGCACAGAATAGTCGAGCATGTCCCTGGAACACTGACGAAAATTTATTATTCAACTCTGGTGTCCAAGTTAAGTTGAGGACTCGGAAAGTTAACGGCACTTTTGTGAAATCTGTGTAGTCTTCCGCGTATATCAGGAACTGACCGAGCATGTAGCCCAGGAAATTCTGATACCGTAGGAGAGGCATCTCCGTTTTTATGATGTCGAAGAAACGCTGCTGGTACATGGGATTTAATTGGTTACCCTCGAATATCAGATCAAAGTATATACGTGTTGGGTTGTTTCTGTAAAAAAAAAAAATCATCATGAATTACATCAAATCAATTTCTGAGCTCTTGTATTTCATATTTCTTAAATTAACTTAAAACACTCTTCATTACATTAGTAATTCATTTTGAAAATTTAAATTGAAGCTAGTAGTTGTATTAAACTCACCCAAACTGTTTGACTTCACACTTTACATAGTTAGGGAAATCAAATCTGTGACGTGCCATTAAGTTGTCCAACTGTGAGAAAAATACAAAATCAAGAAAACTGTAAAATTTGTTCTCAAATTTTAATAAATTTAGATTCATAAAAAGAATTTAACATATTATCTTTATGATGTATTTCAATCTATCCTACTACATATTTTGTGCATTTTAAAAGTATGTTATGCAACAATTGGTCCTCCCAATATATATACTTACATCATTACAGAACGACTGTGCGTAAGTCAGATACATCATAGAGTTGGGATTCAGGAGTTGATTGGACCATGTTAAATTCAGGATCTGTAGGTCAAGCTCCAATCTGGATGTTTGATAGTCCTTGAAGAATATGAACAGATCTCCGATGACCACACCCTCAGCATCATTATAAATAACGTGAGGTAGCTCGTTAAATATGGTCTCTCTGACAGTGGCTTCGTTAATGTTCGGCTGTCTGCCGTGGAAGGAGATCTCCCAGTTCAGAGACACAGGATTATTTCTGAAATGAAAGTTTGTGAATGGTCAGATTTTTTTTGTACTGTAGATGTAAATACAAATGTGAATTACAATGTGAAATTTTTCATGTCACATGAGAATTTTACATGAAACATTTGAATTTACACAAAAAATATGAAATTTTTGTATGTAAAATGTAAATTTTACATCTGTAGATGCACTCATAAATTCCAATCAAAACAGGAAAATTACTTGAAGAATTCAGTTATTCTATTTTTAAGAACTTAAATTTTTGCTATTGAGAGATTAAAGTACTTACCCGTAAGACACAACATTACAGTCTTTGTAATCACTGTACAGGCTTGGATATTTCCTCAAAATCTTGTCAATCTGTAAAAATTACAATAAAGAGAATATACCATGCCAATTATAATCCAAGGTGCAAAATTCAACTCCAAAATATCGTAACCACAGTCTTTCACTAATAGCTTTGCTTCCATTTATTTATCTGTAATTCGCTTCCATTTATTTATCTGTAATTATTTTTTTCTCCTATCAATGAAATTTTCACTAAAAATATCATACATGTACATGTACTCACATCGGCACAGAATAAATCAGCATGTGATCTAAATTCTATCGTTCTATTGTCCATCAATCCAGGTGTCCAGGTCAGATTACGGGTGATGAAATTAAAGCGGTACTTTTCTTCTATACCTGAACATAGAAGAAATAGTTTATAGAATCAATTTTGCAATCTATCAGCTTTTTAGAAAGGGAAGTGCTGCAAAAATTCATCAATTTCAAGAAATATGATCCATCAATCTCACACATCAGTGCAAATTTTTTTTTTACTCTTCGTTTAATCACTATATGTGGTACAAATGCCTAGTGCACAACTTTAACTTAATATCAATGGCAAGACCAATACTGCTCTACAATATCTGACCCCACCCCTCCCACCCCCCACCCCTATTCCCCCTGAAACAATAAGTTCTCTGGACACTGCACATGTTTCACATAAAGTTGTAAGTTTCTCCTACCTATTTCACAGAGAGGTCCAGTAAAGTCAGGCATACACACACAGAAGAAAGAGCCCAGGTTGTTGATACACTGTGCCCCATTCAGACATGGATTCTGTAGACACTCATTTACGTCTGAAAATTACAGGATCAACAGTTTTTCAAAATTCGAATTCAAATACACATCTATGCATCACACAATGTATATATTCAAACGAATGAATAATAGACAGGAGAGGATAGAAATGTTTTAAAATTTATAGATGCAACCTTTCCCCTGAAAAGGTGGTAATGAAATTACATTTCAAACATTTTTTCCTAAATTTAAGTAAATAATATACCAATTCATCTTAATAGTTAATACTGTTTTGGACTGACAATTCTTTTATTTTTACAAAAGCAGATTTTTTTACAAAAAGCTTGTGATTCAAATTTTACTGTTCTCTAAAATCTGGAGTAGTGAACCTGTCCTTACCTATTTCACAGTTTGGACCCGTCCATCCAGGTGGACATACACATTCATAAGATCCCAGAGTGTTGATACAAGTGGCTTGATTCTTACATGGACTAAACTCAAAGCACTCATTGATATCTGTAAAACAACAAAACCTTCATCAAATGGTTCTGATTATGAGTAATTTGATTCTGACTTAGTACAAAAGAAAAGGTCCACTCTACTATATATAATGTACATACATGAGGTAATTTCATACATGTATTTCTTCAATTTGACTGTTGTATTCACTTAGCCGTGACAATAATAATGTACATGTAACAACGAACTTACATATGACATGGCAATGAAAGGCATCACTTGATGGAGCAATCTCAAGTTTTTTTGCCTCTAAACCACATCATTTCAAAATGTTTTTTTTATCACAAAAACATGTAATCATGTGATCTATGATTTTTTAACTTTTTTTTTTTTGAAATATACTAGGCTTACCGATCTCACAAGTTGGCCCTCTCCATCCTGTGGTACATTTACAGGAGTAAGATCCAAAACTGTCGTAACATGAGGCTCCGTTCTTACAGGGCTGTGATAAGCACTCGTTGATGTCTGGAAGGTAAATGCTATGTATGAAGAGTTTTTCTCACACATACATGTATATTATCATTTTTGAAGTAGAGTAAGCTTAAAATACAGGAGAGATATTGGGGCTGAGATAAACATAACACGGAAAGAATTTCACGCAAAACTTTTCATATTAATTCAAAAATAGAAGAGGTAGGGAATGAAAATCAATATAAGCAAAATATTGAACAAAAATTATTACTCTTTTTTCCAAATATTTCTACATGTATATTCAGACATGTTAAACTTACTTCTGTTTATTTTAAAAGTTCATGAAATCTGGAAATGACCTGTCCAATTCAGAACAAACTCACTACATAATCTACATACTACAATGTTGATACTTACTGTCTTCACACCTACTACCAGTAAAACCAGAAGGACACAAACAGTTGTACGTTCCCTCCAGATTCTGACACGTAGCTCCGTTCAAACACGGTGCCGATACGCATTCATCCGTGTCTGAAATGGTGAAACAAAGGAAGGTAATGATTCCAGAAGTCCTTCAAACATTTTTTCATTGAGTGCCCTTACCATATTACATTTCTATGGAATAGGCATATAATAATTGATAACACTTTGTTCAATCCTGCCCTCCGTCCCCCCTCCCCCCCTCAACAAAAAATATTTCTGGACTTAATTTTTTGCATCATCATCTGCCTCTAAAAAGTCATATCAAACAACAATTATTACAGAGTACATGATAGATGTGTATTAAAGGCCGGGTGGGAACTATAAAAGAAGACAGGTATATTTCCTGTCATTTCCTCACTGAACGCTGCAGGGTTTACATCTCTAATCGCAATCTGATTAGTCCCATGTATCCTTTATAACCCCCTCAATTTTTGATTGACAGCTTCAAATAGATAAATTTGAGGTATATCTGATTAGCATAATCAAGTATACCTGTCGGTATGTCTTTGATGTCACACATTGCTCGTGTCTCTAGGAATATCACTAGTCAGTAGATGCTGCTTATATCACGCTACCAATTTAAGATCACTCAGATGTGCATATTAATTACCACTCGGTTGAAGAACCCGCCCTTTAACTTCCTAATATATGTAATAGCATATCAATTAAACCTTAAATTTCTTCCATTATGAAGTAAGCATAAACATGTACATACCATTATTACAGTTCTTGCCGGCCCTGCCTGGCGGACAGTTACAAATGTATGATCCCACTGTGTCAAAACATGTCCCTCCGAATAGACATGGATTACTGTCACATTCATTTATATCTGAAATACAAAGATAATCATCGTCATTGATACTGCTTATAATTCATTGCAAACAAATTTGCTCAAAAAATTTAGTTCATAAGTAAAGAATTAAATCAACATATAAATTTCACATGCACGTTTCAATAAGACATTAGATAAAGAATTGTCAATGTACTTACTTCTCTGACAGAGTTCTCCCTCGAATCCTGGTTTACAAATACACTGGAACGATCCCAGAGTGTTTATACACTCCGCATTGTTTAGACATTTGTTTGGCTCCAAGCATTCATTTACATCTACAAAACAGAATCATGTATTCAAAATCACTACATGCAATTTAATCAAGTCTGTATTCAGGAAAGGTTTGCATTTCTCATATAATTTGTGATCGTACCTTACATAATAGCATAGTGACATAAGTAAATTCCTATAGAAACCTTACATATACAGCACAATTCCTTCATTTTTACACTGATTTCAATAGAATTTGATGACATCATAATTAGATTATTTCATATACCGTCATAAATGGGAAGTAACGCTGAATTTAGATAAAGCTGCAGACAAAATTCAGGGCTAACAAAGTTGTACAAATGTACTTGGTCTGTGCTTCATGTACATACAGTGGCGGATTCAGGGGGGTGCGAAGGGGGCGTCCGCCCCCCCGGCACTGACCCAAAATTTTCCAAAAACAGGTATATTTTGGCCCATTTTCAGTAAAAATTGGCAAATTTCACCCCTTGACCCCCCGGCAAAGGGGGCGCTGGATCCGCCACTGACATATGTACATGTATGTATAAATTTTAACATCTGAGAGAAGAATTCATTTTTGTATTTAGGCCTTTATTTTACTGTCACAGAAAAATTCTTTCACGGTTGTGTGCTTACCAATATTACAGTATTTTCCCGTCCATCCCGGCGGACACTGACAGGTAAATGATCCCTGGGAATTGATGCAGGTCGCTCCGTTCTGACATACCGTCAAATTGGCACATTCATTGACATCTTCAAATGATACATGTACATGTTGGTATGGTGAATATCATCAAGGGTGAATATAATCAATTATGTATATTTCAAACAGAATGATAAAAAGACAAGTTCAGTAATTCTCTGATCATACCCATCTTTTAGGCCATGTAAAATAAAATCTATGTTTCTCAGACACCGCCGCGCACTATAATTTGCCGCCGACGAGACGTTTTTATTGCAACTTCAGAAAAAAATATCCGCCGTGTCTCATCCTCGATCGTCGATTAAAAACGAAATATCAATTTATGTCATTGAACATGTTTATTGTCCTTTAAAATCGTCAAAACTGTACCCAATGAATAAATACTTTTAAAAGCCCGTATAAATCACGGCGCGTTCCGTATTTAAGTTATGGGTAAAGACTTTATCCACGCGTCGTTTAAAGGGTACTAACAACGTACCGCAGACACGTGGACGGCTGGCTATTTGCGTGTTTAATACATCGAGTATTTACATATATTAAAACGTTCGTATAGTTTTCTTTATTGATCTCCACAGCATATGTAAATACCTATGCCGAACAATAACAAGTGTCCATTGTAATACTTCCGAATCTATTAATAATGACTTTCATGTTGTAAAAAGTATAAACAAGGACCGCCCACGAACGCAAGAGAAACGTAGTTAAATCCTTAAATCTATGATTAAAAGAATGTATATTGTACCCAGGCCGTGTACATTATTTTATCAGACGGTGGTTAATGCTGAACACTTCATTCGATTTCTAAAGATTCTGCTTCATCCAGACTTAACTTTTGAAGATATACGCTATCGGCCAAATTTTTATTTACCATATGAACGGATCCATCCAAGGGAGTGAGGGGTCGTATTTAATTTGAACTGGGTTTAAACAAGATGTGAGCAAATACTGTAACAGCCGTCGAGTCTCTTGCGTGATTCTACTAAATACTCACGGCAATCAAAACATGCCATACATATCAAATTTTGAATTATTTAGCTTCTTCCATTCAGACAGATGAGCTACGTCTCCCCGTGCTCAGAAGGAATAGGTTATTTTACTTTAAAAAAATCAACTTATTTACAGGAGAAAGCCATAAATTTTAATGTACATGTACCATTTTTTTTTTAACTGACGGTTCCAACACAGATTTCTATGAAGAAAAACGGTGGTGGGGGTGGGGGGGGGGGGCATAAGATTTTTTGCCTAGTACATGAATAATGGGGGGGGGACAGGACAGACGAATTCTTTGCCTTACATGAATAATAAGAGCACTTTTGAAAAAACAAAAACAAAAACAAAAAACCCTACCTACATTGCCACTTTTTTAGACCCCATTATCTGAGAAACATAGAATTTATTTTACATTGCCTTATTTTTCTATTTATAAATCACTTAAATCCATGTCTCAGTCAAAGGGTACTTGACATTGATTCTAAAATGAATAGGGAAGACTTTCTCTCACATGAAAAGATTTGTTTTAAGATTTTTCAGATAACAAGTCAAAAAGAGAAACATTTGTAAATTCTTAAAGATAAAGAGTTTTTCATATTTCTTCAAAGAGTAGTCCTACATCACACCATTTTACGACAGTTTAACTATGACAACACAACTATGGAGGCAACTTGCATTAACAATGACTTTACTTATTTCATCATAATGCAAAAGCAATAAAATGTTGTTATGTTGGATCAAACCAATCTATAAGAAAATGCTTAATTTATACATACCGTTTTCACAAGTAGGTCCAAACCAGCCCGGGGGACAGACACACTGGAAGGATCCTTGAAGGTTGATACAGGTAGCTAAGTTCTTACACAAGTTCATCAGGCATTCATCCACATCTATAACAAATGTCATATTTGAAATAACGCAATGTAATAAAGTCACAATGTAATATCAACAATTTATTTCCTAGAAAGAATTCATACCTGTTGATAACAGACATATTTTGCACATACTGTAAGTAAAATTTTCCAAATTTATACAATTTCATTTTTCAATTTTAGACTTGATTTCTTTAATATTCAAGATGTTGCATTACGTATGCACTATTCTTGAAAGATATATATACAATATTGTATGTAGTAAGCAATTAAAGGCTGAAATTCTTTTATCAATGCTGATGTTGTGAAATCAAGTGAAAAATACAGTAAGATGTCAAATCAAAACAGACAACAGATTGTTTACCTATTGTACAGTTGAATCCTGTCCATTCTGGTGGACAACTACAGGTATAGCTTCCAAGTGTGTTAATACAGAAACCTCCGTTCTGACAAATACCGGGGAACTGCAAGCACTCGTTCACATCTGAAATCAAACGGAAAGTAAATGTAGAAAGTTTAGATTGTTTTACATTGCAATTATGGAATATTGTGACATCATTATGACCAGAAGTGAAAACTTTTGTAATGATTTGCCAGTTAATGAGCATTCCTCTCCCATCTTCTTAATTTTCAGGGACTCTCATGATTTAAGAAATATTCACAGAAACATCCCTTCATCTGGATTTTATCACAGTAACATACTACTCTTAATTAGCTATTTTTTAGGACAATGTGTCGTACCTGAACCACATTTGACTCCTGTGAAACCTGGCAGACAGATACACTCAAAACTACCGTTAGTGTTGACACACTGGGCTCCGTTCAGACATTGATTTGGATTGATGCACTCATTACGGTCTGAAAGATAATTCAAATCATTTCATCAAAACATATGTACTTTTTTCCAAACATCCAGTGTTATAAGATTATGGCAAAATACTTAAAAAGTTTGTTTAAATATCTTTACTTTATTTTTGATAAACACACAAGCCCAATATAAAATAAAGTTTTTGAGCTTGTATTATTTCTTTACAAATACATGTAAGTTAACATGTACAAAATGTATTTATACCTCTTGAGCATAATGGACCCTCCCATCCAGGGGGGCAGATACATTGGAATGATCCAGTTGTGTCAATACACTGGGCACCATTCAGACATGGTCCTGACAAACACTCATTCACCGCTAAAAAAATACATAAGAATGATATCAATAATTAATAATTCATATCAATTCATGAGATAAATTGCCATTGCAAATTTCATATCTGTTCATGAAAACTTATCTCTAAAGATGCACTATTTGTGACAATTCAAACACTCCTTTATATTTGTGACCACTCAATCACTCTTTCCCTTTGTGACTATTCAAACACTCCCTTTATCTTTGTGACTATTCAAACACTCCTTTTATCTTTGTGACTATTCAAACACTCCCTTGAGAATCCAGGGGGACAGATACACTTGAATGAAACCATCATGTTCTCATTCTTATTTATTTGAAATTCAAACACTTCCTTTATCATTGTAACTATTCAAACTCTCTCTTTATCATTGTGACTATTTTAACACTCCTTACCTCCTGTACAGGTAGGACCTGAGAATCCAGGTGGACAGATACACTTGAATGAACCCATCATGTTCTCACAGGTACCTCCATTCTGGCATGGCAGAGTCAAACATTCATTAACATCTACAAAGATAAAAGCAATATGCATGTACATGTATATTTTAATCTAGAATCCTTTCCTATAATACGAAATGCAAAGAACCTGAACATATTTTCATTTTCTTGAAAGAATACATGTATAATAATACTATGGATGTAACACTATCTTTTTTCATTACTTGGGGAGAGGGGGTGTTCTGGATCCCTCCCGTTTCCAGCTCCACACTTGATTGAAGGTTTAAAGGGCTACATATTGGAATTATTCCAAAAGATGATCCAATCTTATACTCTTCATATTTTATCTATCAAACAACTTTTGTCCCATTCGTTCTGGCGTAAATTGACCAACGTACAATGCGGCACTGTTTATTCATTTATGGTATAACATACATACATGAATGTGTTTGTAATACTAACCAATACTGCAGTTTTGTCCCATCCATCCCGGCGTACATTGACAAGCGTACGATGCGGCACTGTTTATACAGGTGGCTCCGTTCTGACATGGATTGTCCAAACATTCATTGATATCTGTAAAATTAAAAGTTGGCCTTAATATTTTGGTATAAAGTGATTGGACACAATTTGGCAAGTATATTTAGTAAAATGGATTTATTCTTTTTGGTTTGTAATTTTTGTCACGGTTTGTAATATTTGTCATGGTTTGTAATATTTGTCATGGTTTGTAATATTTGTCATGGTTGTAATATTTGTCATGGTTTGTAATATTTGTCACGGTTTGTAATATTTGTCATGGTTTGTAATATTTGTCATGGTTTGTAATATTTGTCATGGTTTGTAATATTTGTCATGGTTGTAATATTTGTCACGGTTTGTAATATTTGTCATGGTTTGTAATATTTGTCATGGTTTGTAATATTTGTCATGGTTGTAATATTTGTCATGGTTTGTAATATTTGTCATGGTTTGTACTATTTGTAATGGCTTGTAATATTTGTCATGGTTTGTAATATTTGTCGATGTACTTTATTTCAATACACATTACCATTGCTGCATTGAAACAGAGTGATATTTACAATTCTACAATTCTATGTAATTCTCATACAGTATCTGAACATCAAACAGCTTGAGTAGAATTCAGGGATGGTCAGATATCTGACAATACACCTACTGAAAGACTTTAACATTTTCTCAAACAATGCTTTCACAAGCTATGACCGCCAACAGGTGCAATGTACCGCAGTTTGCCATTCCTAAATCGTCTGTTTACAACAACAAAAAATATTCTAATTTTAGTGTGACTTCTCTTTCTACTGAATTCAAATAAGTCCAGTCATTTCATCCCTTGTGCACGTGTCATTAGACCCCCAACTTACCAACATCACAATGTTTGCCAGATCCCCAACTTACCAACATCACAATGTTTGCCAGACCCCAGACTTACCAACATCACAATGTTTGCCGGTCCATCCTGCTGCACAGGTACAGTAGTATGATCCCATGGTGTTACGGCATATAGCACCGTTCTGGCACGGCATACGGATACACTCATTGATGTCTATGTCACAGTTCTGACCTGTCCAACCCGGCATACAAGTACACGTGTACGAACCGTCCAAGTTATTACACGTAGAGTTGTTCTCACAAAGGTCAAGGAAACATTCATTTACATCTAAAAAACAAGAAATTTTATATATTTACATGATCAAAACAAGTCTATTTGGTAACTAACAATACGATCAAGTTATAGATCAAGTCAAAACTTGATTCCATGTGACTTGTTATATACATGCAAGTTCCTTGAAAATACATGTATATGCTGCTTTTTACAATCAAGAAACAGAAATTAATTTTGATATGGCAGTTTCCATGAAAATTCTTTTACCGCATTAGCAATTTTATGCAAAGGCTTTCTAAAGGTCAGGACAAAATAAACATAAAAACCAGACTTGTCAGAATGACAACATAGCTCGCCGGTGGCAACCATATGTAAATTGCAACAACAACAATAAAAAAGGTCTTATCACAAGGAATGCACATGTGAAATATCAAAGCCCTATCACTAACCATTCCAAAAATATGGCCAAGGTTAAAGTTTTTCAAAAGTAGGTCAATTTCCAAGGTCAAGGTCACAAGGTCAAAAATTTTGGTATCCATGGAAAGGTCTTGTCACAAGGAATACACATGTGAAATATCAAAGCCCTATCACTTACCATTCCAAAAATATGGCCAAGGTTAAAGTTTTTCAAAAGTAGGTCAATCTCCAAGGTCAAGGTCACAAGGTCAAAAATTTTGGTATCCATGGAAAGGTCTTGTCACAAGGAATACACATGTGAAATATCAAAGCCCTATCACTTACCATTCCAAAAATATGGCCAAGGTTAAAGTTTTTCAAAAGAAGGTCAATCTCCAAGGTCAAGGTCACAAGGTCAAAAATTTTGGTATCCATGGAAAGGTCTTGTCACAAGGAATGCACATGTGAAATATGAAAGCCCAATCTGTATTGGTTTAAAAGTTATAAGCAAGGTTAAAGTTTTTGTGCACGCAGACGCAGACGCCAACGCCAACGCCAACGCCGACACCGGGGGTATGACAATAGCTCTCCGGACATTCGTCCCGGCGAGCTAATAATCAAATGTAAACTGAACTTCAATGTTGGTGATTTTATACTGGAACATATTAAGTTCAAACTAATATCAAACATATCAAGAGAAGAAGATCTACCTAAAGGTGTATACCTTACAGAAAAAAAAAATGTTGACAATTAAAATGATGATTTTCCATTTTCTGAAGTGGTGAGTACACAAAAGTTTAAGTTTTTCTAAATAACAGACATACGAAAATGATTAAAGTAGGTAGCAAATCTCATAGTAAAAATAATGATGTATGAGGCAAAATTTTCTCATGATTCATTATTTGCCATCCATTCTTTCCATATAGATTCCTCACCTATTCTACAATTGGGTCCCTCCCAGCCTCTAGCACAGTTGCAGGAGTAGTTGCCCATGGCATTGATACACTGACCCTGGTGCTCGCATATACTGTATCCAAGCTCCACACACTCGTTAAAATCTACATAACGGAGAAAACATAAAAAATACATTAGATGAAACCCAATCCTACAATACCGACATGCAATATCTACTGTGTCAGCTTTCATAACTATTTTAATGAAATTTTCAAAATCAAATGGTGAAAGTATTTTCTGGTCAAATTACAATTAATTTCTTTGATGATAAGGAAACACAAGCATTTCAATTGTAATGCAGATTTTACTTTTATCAAAATACATGTAACTTATATCTAGCATCTCAGAGAAAATTTTCTTAAATTCACCTGATTCGCATATTTTGCCTTTCCAGAATGGGGTACACTTGCACTCATAAGATCCATCTGTATTCAAGCATGTTGCTCCGTTCAAACATGGGTTCTGTAGGCACTCATTGGTATCTATAATGAAAATAATTGTCAAGTAAAGAAAAACTCATCAAATCTAGCACATGCACGTTGATAAACATGTCAAATGAAGCAAATTCTAATGTCTCAGCCCTCTTACCATTCCTACAATCTTTTCCTTCTCTTCCAGGCAAACATTGACAGACGTATGACCCTGGTGTGTTAATGCATCTACCACCATAGAAACAAGGGTTTCTGTCGCACTCATTGATGTCTGTACGGTACAAAAAGGAAAATTAGAAATTTACATGAAAGTTGAGAATTGAGCAATATTCTGGTTGATTAAATTTTAAAACTGATATTTTGAAATTGAAACAAATTCAAAAATTTTTGAGTCTTGAAATCAAAATTATGAAAGTTGAGGGGTTACTAAATGCCCTAATATACAGCTAATTACATCTGATATATTTGAATTTTTTTTTCTCTCCATTGCCCTTCAGAATCAGGGGTTTATCTAAACGATGTCTTATGTTAGCATTTCTATACAATAAGATAATAGGCATATTTGCCAAAATGATTATGTTTCTATGGTTGTTATGGCAACAGTTACCTTGGATACATGTATCTCCTGTCCACCCTGGTGCACAGTCACACCTGAATGATCCTTCTGTGTTAATACATGTGGCATTGTGTAGGCATGGGAAACGGTCACACTCGTTCATATCTACCAAAACACACGTACAGAAATTTTTAACGACATAACGGAGAATTTTTTCGATTACATGTATTTAACATTACTCTTATTTTTCAGGTTACTCATTTAATATGAACTTTAAAAGATAAGTAACGGAACACAGAATACAACCAATAGACGATTTTCACATTACCGCAGTTGACTTGTATTTTACACATTCTAAGACCCGACATCACATGATTTGACGTAACTTTCAACTGTGACGTCGTATCTGATTTATGACTTCACAATTAGAAATAACGTCAAAAGTAGTGATGGAGTGTCTAAAATGCAAGTCTACTGGTAATATGATGTAGGTCTATTACATGTACATGTATTTGTTCAATATATCACTAGAATTCCGTTATACTGAACACCGACTCTTTCAGATCACAAACTATCATTACCAAATTCAACTTTGAAAATTCACAAAGTATATAAGCTTACCTATATCACATAATGGACCAGTCCAACCTGCAGGACATATACATTGGAATGATCCATCATTATTCAGGCAGGTACCTCCATGTTGACATGGGAACTCATCACATTCATTCTTGTCTAAGAGGTAAATGTAAAAAAAAAATTCTCATGTAAATCATGCCAGTTAAGTTACATGTCGAAACAAATTGAAAATTCACTTTTATACTGCCAAATTTTTTGAATTTTCAAAAAAAGGATAAAACAATTTTTGATTTTTTTGCAATAAATATTTCTTTTAAAATATTTTCATTTCTTGAAATACAATTTTTTCTCCTTTCAAGTTACTTTACATCAAGTTTAAACTCTGTTGAAATGCTTAAGTTCAGTACATACGTGTATTTCTTTTAAATGAATCATTCAATAGATAGACTGATATACATGTGTTGTGTAGAAAGCATACCTATATTACATGTAGGGCCTAACCATCCAGCCACACAATGACAGTGATAGGAACCAAACGTGTTTTCACATGTGGCCATGTTTAGACATGGGGCAAAAAGGAGGCACTCATCTATGTCTGAAACAGAATTATACAACAATGGAGAGATATGTACTGTTCATTCAAGTTTCAATTTTCATTCTGATGGATCTTTGTGCATCTGATTAGCTTTAATTATATCTCCACCTTGGTGGTTTTGGGCACTTTACACCTTTAAATTAATCCTGTATCAAATCTAATGGTTTAACATTATTGCTTAATGCATCTTCCTTAGCTCTCAGGTTATTGATGCAAGTTTTTCCTCCTTCTGGGTAAATTTTCAAAATCTCTTTGAATGCAGATTCTAACTTTCACTGCAAAACTTTCTCTGGGATATTGTGAAGTAGCCTTAATACATGTACAACAAAGTTAAGATAATTGAAGAGAATCGAAATCTTGACATGAGGATAAATGATATGTAGTATGTGGATTATTCCATCTTCTATTCTACAGAGTTACTTCCCATTCTGGATGGTGTCTGACGAGAATGCTTTATGTCGTAATTACTAATGCTTACCTTTCTGACAGAATTCTCCCTCATAGCCCTCAGGACATTCACAACGATACGATCCGTCAAAGTTCTTACAAACTCCGTTATTCTGACACTGTATCAGTTTACACTCATCTATGTCTGAAATCATCATTATAATTATAATATGTGTAAATGGTTTAATCAAATTATCAGCTTAAGTTTTTTAATGTATAACCTTAATTACGTGTATTCTATAACAGGATTTCTTGAGAGTATCTCACAATTTTAAATACATGTATATATACCTGTATCTGACATCAAATAAAGTGCTTTCAATTTCCAAACATCTTATCCTACCACTTGCGTAATTTTTGTAATTTTTTTTCTTTTAGGAAATTAATGACGACACAATGCATATTTGATGATTGACAAAAGCTTACAGCTTGGTGAAAGAAGTTTTAATGTCACTGAAGGGTCAATTTTGCATATAGAAGTAATTGTATCATACTGTACCAGAAATGACCAATCAAAAATTAGAGAGTCTTCTGAATAGTATAAGAACCTACCTGCTTCACAGTTCTTGCCTGTCCATTGAGGAGGACAATTACACTCATATGAGCCATTCGTGTTTCTGCACGTCCCTCCATGAAGACATGGATTCATCAAACACTCGTCTACATCTACAGTTTAACAGATAAGATAATAGATCTACATGAATAAAACAAGTCTATTATGATATACGTTGTATATATAGTGTTTGCATATATATAAATGACGGAATAAAACAAGCTCAATTTTAGACTGCATTTTCTCAACTGTGAGGTTGCATAGTGTCCAATGTCGCACCTATTGGCAAACTTATTCATTATAAAATCACACACGTAAACTAGTGTAATCAAATGGTTATCTAATCTTTTTCTATGGGGCATTGATTACAACGTTAGAATGTGAAAGTATATCAGTAGGAGCCATTTTGGTTATCAGGAAATTTGACTTTCAAAAGTCCCTATCAGCTTTTAAAATAAGTCACAACTTGAACACAGAGGAAAAAAAGAAAGTTTTTCATAAAAGCATATCTCATCAAGCATATTCTAAAGGTGTAGATTATGAGAGAAAGAAATCCGAAATGAAAAAGTAGTCAGAATACTGTGAGTATGTGATAAATCACATACCATCCTCACCGTCACAATACTGTGAGTATGTAATAAATCACATACCATCCTCACTGTCAGAATACTGTGAGTATGTAATAAATCACATACCATCCTCACCGTCAGAATACTGTGAGTATGTGATAAATCACATACCATCCTCACCGTCACAATACTGTGAGTATGTAATAAATCACATACCATCCTCACTGTCAGAATACTGTGAGTATGTAATAAATCACATACCATCCTCACCGTCAGAATACTGTGAGTATGTAATAAATCACATACCATCCTCACTGTCAGAATACTGTGAGTATGTAATAAATCACATACCATCCTCACCGTCAGAATACTGTGAGTATGTAATAAATCACATACCATCCTCACCGTCAGAATACTGTGAGTATGTAATAAATCACATACCATCCTCACTGTCAGAATACTGTGAGTATGTAATAAATCACATACCATCCTCACCGTCAGAATACTGTGAGTATGTGATAAATCACATACCATCCTCACCGTCACAATACTGTGAGTATGTAATAAATCACATACCATCCTCACTGTCAGAATACTGTGAGTATGTAATAAATCACATACCATCCTCACCGTCAGAATACTGTGAGTATGTAATAAATCACATACCATCCTCACTGTCAGAATACTGTGAGTATGTAATAAATCACATACCATCCTCACCGTCAGAATACTGTGAGTATGTAATAAATCACATACCATCCTCACCGTCAGAATACTGTGAGTATGTAATAAATCACATACCATCCTCACTGTCAGAATACTGTGAGTATGTAATAAATCACATACCATCCTCACCATCAGAATACTGTGAGTATGTAATAAATCACATACCATCCTCACTGTCAGAATACTGTGAGTATGTAATAAATCACATACCATCCTCACCGTCAGAATACTGTGAGTATGTAATAAATCACATACCATCCTCACTGTCAGAATACTGTGAGTATGTAATAAATCACATACCATCCTCACCATCAGAATACTGTGAGTATGTAATAAATCACATACCACCCTCACCGTCAGAATACTGTGAGTATGTAATAAATCACATACCATCCTCACCATCAGAATACTGTGAGAATGTAATAAATCACATACCATCCTGACATCTGTCGCCCGTCCAGCCTGTGTGACACATGCAGTAGAATGATCCTATAGTATCTGTACATGTGGAACCATGGAGACACGGGTTGTTCAAACATTCGTTCTTGTCTGGATTAAATAACGGTTGATGATTACAATAGATTTCCATACTCCTACATGAAAATTGGCTGCATATTCATCATAATTTCACAAACACATTCAATCATTTCACTGTCTTTTCTAATTGTCTCAGATATTTTTTTCACTTATTCTACTATAGAAGGGGAGGTAGTTATAACTACATTTCATATAAGTCACTCATATTAATGTTAAAAATCAGGGAAAGATAACTCACTATCGTCACACGTTTTTCCTTGCCATCCGTCAGTACATTCACACAGGAAGCCGCCTTGGATGTTGATACATTTTCCTCCATGACTACATGGAACTCCCGAACATTCATTAGAATCTGAGGAAACATTAATAGAATCTTCAAAATTCACATCTTTCACACTTTATATGAACATAATTTTAGATATTATAAATTTAAATATTTGAAAAGTTAATTAAAGTCATCTTCTTCAATTGAAAACATCTGAGTTACATGTACAATCCAACCTTAAACACTATTTGACAGATAATTCTATATATAATGCTCATACGTGTACATACACTGCATCAATATTTGATAAAGAATGGCATTTTCACACATTTTCGGAGTCAAGATAAGCATATACATGTCCATACAAGAATACTTAAGAGCTAACTTACCGTTTTTACAGTAGGGTCCTGACCACTGAGTCGTACAGATACAGTCAAAGGATCCTATCTTGTCCAGGCACGTTCCTCCGTTAGCACACGGATATGGACCCTCTCTACATTCATCAATATCTGTAATTATATCATCAGATTCAAGCTTACAGATTGATTCATAAACACACAAAGCCTTTATACAACTACATGTATAATGGTTAAAATCTTTATCTTACGACAGAAGCTGGGTCGAATTTCACATCAGGAGTACTTACTATCCTCGCAGTAAATTCCTTTGAATCCTGGAGGGCACACACATTCAAACGATCCAAATAAATCTCGGCACGTGGCACCATTCTGACAGATCGGGGGAACTCTCAAACACTCATCCACATCTAAAATGGAAAACGGCAGTCAAAACTCACAAGTTAGTTCATATGATGATTACTTCTGTACTTACATTTATATGCACATTTTTCCGGAATATTTTTTTAACAAATTTTCTTGAGGATTATCTTTAAGAATGAATTCAGCAATGCCAATTCATCTTTTAGAATGAATTC
Source organism: Pinctada imbricata (assembly GCA_033119305.1). Lineage (NCBI taxonomy): Eukaryota > Metazoa > Mollusca > Bivalvia > Pterioida > Pteriidae > Pinctada > Pinctada imbricata. The sequence goes on along the minus strand of VSWD01000008.1, from coordinate 20,176,482 downwards.
AGCAATGCCAATTCATCTTTAAGAATGAATTCAGCAATGCCAATTCATCTTTAAGAATGAATTCAGCAATGCCAATTCATCTTTTAGAATGAATTCAACAATGCCAATTCATCTTTTAGAATGAATTCAGCAATGCCAATTCATCTTTTAGAATGAATTCAGCAATGCCAATTCATCTTTTAGAATAAATTCAGCAATGCCAATTCACTTAATTCCAAGTGCTTTAAAAATCCTTGAAATTTATAGCAATTTCTATGAAGAATCTTTGATGACTAAGAATACTGTAATAGATCAACAATAGATATACATTTACAATACACAAGTATGAAGATCATACAATGTAACAAATACCGTAAACTTGCATACATTCTTATTCTAAAATTTATCTGTAAGTAAAAGAAGCTGATCCCATCCTTACTTGTTTCACAGAGTTGTCCTGTGAAGTTGTCCGGACATTTACAGATATACGTTCCCATGTTAATTCCCAGTTCACAAATACCGCCATTCTGACAGGGTAAGCTTGCGCAATAATCGTCCACTGCAATCAATGTAAGAAAATTATACTGAAAAAAGCTCCAAGATAAAGATCTTTTTACTTCAAATCTTATCCTTTCAAAATCAGAAAAGTGCTGAAAATTACTCATAAAAAAATCCAATAGTAGAGTGTCCGACAATTGTATTGCACATTTCGATATCAAACCATCAAACCATTTCTTTGAAGTAGCAAAGTGAATGTCATATTACATTGGATGACAGATCTTCAACCAATCCATAAATATTTTTCAATCTTAAAAGTCCAATTTCTCATAAACATATAATCTATACAATCAGATTATAATTACAACATCTATGCAGTTACAAATTTGTGTCTGAAAGTGAGTAAGAAAAATCCATTTATATTCCATTTAGTTTCCTCTAACGTCAAATAATTTAAGGTGAAATATACACCTTCAATACAATGTTATTACAAACCTATTTCACAGAATCGGCCACTAAATCCGGTGGAACATATGCACTCATATGAGCCGATAGTATCCCTGCACACAGCACCATTCAGGCATAAATCAATTCCCAAAGCACATTCATCTTTATCTGAAACATATAGTGAATTTTAAAAAAAAGTTTGAGTGCATCAAAAATACTTTCCTACCTTAAACCTTAACAAAAACGAAAATAAGTAGTTGTACTTGTGAACAGATATTTGCGTTTTTAACAAGCAAGGCATTTACATTGGGTTTTTTTTTTACTGTCACAATTGTTTGATAAAAGCAAGCTTTATACATAAGGAGCAAAAAATAAGATCTGAATCTGTAACTATACAACAGTCTTTATGACCAAAGTAAGCTAAATTCAGTGCAATCAACATGCATGTTCAAGATATTGAATCAATCCTCAATAGTGAAAGAGGTAGGCTCCTTAACCCATAAAGTTGGCTCTGTATTTTTCATGAAAAATAATTTCATGAAATAACAGTCTCACCTTTACATTCAGGTATATGTACATAGTCAATATATTAAAACCAAAATATAGAAATACATGTATAAGCAAAGCTCAAATATTGGAATTCATGCAAAATTTAAATAAAACAAGACATCTTCATGTAGATGTATATCAATAGTAATTATTAACATTGATGAGTTACGTTACTTACTCTGTGAGCAGTTTTTGCCTGTGAAACCTTCATCACAATCACATGTGTATGACCCCTGTTCCTCTATACATACACCGTGACCTTGACATATGTCGAACACCTCCGTGCATTCTTTACGGTCTGAAAAAAGTTGTTGTCAAAATCTTTATACATGTACATCATAAATTATTTTATAATTAATATTTTAAATCACATCATTATGTAAATTATACAATACATGACATGTACATGTAGAGAGGTGTTTATCAAGTTTAAAGTCTCAACTTACCCTCTTGACAAAATGGTCCTTTAAATCCATTGGGGCACAGACATTCAAACCCACCAATCGTATTGCGGCAAGTTGCTTGGTTGTAACATGGGAATCCAGCACATTCATCAGTGTCTGTAATTGAGCAATCAGAGACATTGTTTAATAATGTTCAAGAAACATACATAAAGTTTATTTCTATTGGTTTATTAACTAGTGATTCAAATTTATGCGACACAAATTTCAGGAAGGGCGTAGTCAATTCGAATTTTGATAAAACTTGAAAATAAGTAAAACATTCACCCTTGATTATCAAAGTCATAAACATAACTTCCTATCATAGAATACATACAAGCTTACTCTAATAAAGCTCTAATGAAGATTGTCTATACATAATTACAATAAGTACATTACATATAAATTTTTCTGACTTTACAATACCTGATCCTTACCATTCTGACAGTTGACGCCATAGAAGCCTTTAGCACAGTTACAAATATAACCTCCTAGTGTGTTGATACACGTAGCATTGTTCAAACAAGGATTCACTAAACACTCATTTATGTCTGAAAAAAAGATAGAATTTACCACATTTAGTTCACTTTATTGATCTTGATCAAACGAGTATATACAGGATAACATTCAAGCTTAAAATATTTTTGCCTTAATTGTAAGCAAGTTATATGTACATGTATTTCAGGAAAGCATTTAAATAGTTTTTTTTAATATATACATGTAAGTGTAGATCAGCTTGAAAAATATTAACTAATTCTTTTTTCATTTTGCAGGAACATTGTTTAATATGTAGCATAATTTAGTTTCCTAAAATGCATGAAATCTTTGACTTGATCTTTATCTATGGTTTTAAGGAGCTTTCCCTTTTATAATGTTTTAAAATCATCTCTCTTTTCATAAATTATCAACACCATTTTCCCTGGTTGCTCTTATTTCAAAAAAAATTTTTTTTTTGTTTTACCTTCCCTTTCACCACCTTACCTTTGCCACATGAAGGTCCGTCAAATCCCGGAGCACAGCGACACCTATAGGAGCCATCCATGTTGATACATGTAGCTCCGTTCAAACATAGGTTTGGCATGCGCTGACACTCGTTGATATCTGCAAGAGTCGTTGAAATATTCAACAAAGTTGAGATAATTTTTTCGTCAGAGTACACAAGAATTTGGATTTTTTTTTTTCTTGCTTTCACAATTTCATAAAAAGCTAAAAAATGTCCTGTAAGAATAATCTTAAAAATTACATTCTCAATATGAAAAAATTGAATACTTTGTACTTTGTATAGTATTTATATTCAAAGTTAATATTTCACTTTATACATGTATATTGCTGACTCAAAATAGATATTACTTGAATTGACTTTGATCCAAATAAAAATTATATAAAGATGCCCCAATCCTTTTTTTGTAAAAGATTCAATGAATAGAACTATGAGATAAAGAATTGTTTTGATTGGTCAAAATTCAAATTTCAGACAAAGTCCTGGGTGGCATCATACCTGCTTCACAGTTTTTGCCGGTATATCCATCCGAGCAATCACATCTATATGATCCTAATAGGTTGACGCAGGTGGCTCCGTGTTTACATAGATCAACAATCTCTAAACACTCATTACGATCTACAAAAGTTATAGGTAATAAAAGCATTACAATATAACAAATTTCCTAGCAAGCAACATCAGTTTCCACAGAAGTCTATGACATAACAATTGACCCTTCCGAACGCAGGAAAATTTTGAGAATTTCCATGACGTCACAATGCAATTTAGATGTTTGACCGAGGTTCGAAGCTTGTTTGTCCGAGGTAAAAGCATTGTGACGTCACGAAATTTTGCATTATTTTCCAGCAATCGGAAGAGTCAATTACATGTAGTTCATGATAGGTATCAATTATACAGCCAATTCTACATACAATACAATAATATACATACATGTACGTGTATAGTACCTACATGTAAAAGCTGAAAGTTAGGAATCTACTACATTCAAACAGAATATTGTTAATAAAGATTTACAGATTAAGTGTGGTATATCACATGTAGAAAATGAGTGATAACTTACCTTCATCACACGTGTCGCCACGGTAACCATCAGGACATACACAGGAGAACGATCCAAGCGTGTTATAACAGGTACCTCCGTGTGAACACGGGCTTGATCGGCATTCATCAACGTCTAAACAACATAAAACACATGACTGGTATTTATTATGTCTATTTTCATCATTCAATACTCTCTCTATTCCAGCACCACTCAAAGACTTAATGGAATTATAAACAATGCCAGTTCACCTGTCTTATTCATTGCATTAAGATGTCAAATTACATCGTAATACTACTGTATATAAAAAGATATACATGTAGCTCAATTTTCAAACAAAATGTATCGGAAAGTGTGTATAGAGTGTCCTTAATTCACGCAACTCATTTGATTAGTTTTGTTTGAAACAATGGATGATTTTGAGAAAAAAAACATTTTACAGGCATATGTAGATATATTACAAGTTACACTGTGTTTTACAAGGATGGCACAGTAATGAATTAATTGACTTCATCAACTGAATGCAAATATTACATGTGACATGACTGACCTGTTTCACAGTTTGGTCCATTCCATCCTGGAGGACATGTGCACTGATAGGATCCTGGGATGTTAATACACTGACCCTGGTGTTGGCATGGAAACCGTAAACATTCATCAACATCTACAAAAATGGTGGCAAAATTTACAGTGCATACAATGTTTAAGTTACATGAAATATACATGTACATGTATTTCTTAGTATAGTAAATTGTAAGCTGTTTCGCACTGTGGAAGCTACAATGCTTATGATAAGAATTCTATCGAAGTAAATATCTAATTTTATCGATGGAATCTATATTCTATACCATTATGGTATACAAATATAGCTGTTGGCTAAAGGTATGATTTAGCGAAAATAGTGCCCTATCACTATTACAAATGCTTAATCATACACAAAGACAGCATACATGGCACTGAAAATAAGATGATTTGACACTCACCATCCAGACAGTTTGTGCCGTTCCATCCTGGCAAACATTTACAATAATATCCTCCGTACGAGTTGATACATGAACCGTTGTTGAAACATGGATTCTGTAGGCATTCGTCCACATCTGAAACAATACAGAAATATAATACATACATACATGTACATAGAGACTTTTTACAATTGAAATTTTCATATTCTTTAAAAAGAAAATTCTGTACTAAAATTACCATTGTTCAGAACAACTGCTTTAAAAGATTCATATGTACTGTGTTTGCATATATTTGCATAGGATTATTATTTCAGCAGAATTAATGCTATCAAGTAAGAGCACACTAAAATCTCTTTTCATAATGCTTTACATTATTTACTTCAGGGCTTGTGCATTTAGTCATGATTATGCAATCATTGCGCAATATTGTTGCACTTTTAAAACAAGCACATATACAGTAATTTAATTGAAAATTCATATGTTATGTACTCTGCCACATTCTAGCAATTTATGACTTTGTGTACTGTACAAAGGATAATTTTTCTAACATTTCAGAGATTCTATTTTAAGCATACATACCATCTTCACAGTCTGTGCCGGCCCATCCCTGGGGACAGAAACACTTGTATCCTCCGTTAGTGTTCAGGCATGTAGCTCCATGACGACATGGGTTAAATACGCTGCACTCATCCACATCTGTAAATAGAGAAAACAATGGTTACAATTACAATTATATTTCATCTTTTTGAAGGTATCGGTTGTACAAATAAATATCAACTTTATTAAATACTTAGAATCATGGCATATCTTTACTGAAATATACCATAATACGACATAAAAGTTGGTTTCCATTGTCTAAAATCAACATGACAATCGTCATCTAGGCCACGGAAACTATCGAGACACTACTGAAGACTACCGAGATGATTTTAACACTGTTTAAATGGACGAGACATCAGCGAGATCTCCATTTGTACATTGGATAAGTTAATATTAAATATCAGTTGTCAATGACATGCAATAAGCATTAATTATTTGAAACAACTTTTATGTTTTAGAATTTTTTTTTAATTTAAAGCAGTTTCTTCTTTTTTTCTTTTTTTTTTTTTTTCGTGTAATCTATTTGTTTTCTTGGAATCAGGATGAAAATAATGTAGAATTTATTGAAAGGTGTTTTTTCACTCACATTTTGTCTTGCTTTAGTCATACTGTACTTTTTAAGCTTATAAAGAATGTGTACTTAAAAATCCTATTTTGGCAATACTTACCATCAACACAATCCTTTCCAGTACGTCCCTCGGGACAAATACATGTGTAAGATCCTCGTGTGTTCAGGCATGTACCATTGTACAGGCATGGTGATCGTAAACATTCATTCAGATCTGTAAAAAACATTTAAATTAGATTTATCAGACCAATCATACTGTATACACAGAAACATTCCCAGTGTATTAACCTTTCCTTCTCTTGCAATCAGCATAAGTACCTCCAATTGTTTTCCCCGAGAAATGAAAAACCAAATGCATTACTCATTATCAAATTATTCTCAATGCAAAAAAAGTTTACTTTTCTAAAATTGAAAAAAAGTACCAACCAATGATTCCACTTGTACAGTAATTGTATCAATATATTTTCATCAATAATTCTGCAGACATAATTTATTATTTCTCAGAATTTAAGAATGTTTAACAGTAAGGAGAAAAAAAAACAATGCTAAAGGAATTTTAAATGCTGTATGTACAATTAAACTCAATTCCTCAAAGCGAATACAATTAAGTCTTTGAACATTACTGATGATAAAACAGGTCAAAATTGAAAATTTAATTTCAAAGATTGAAAATCTGTTGATAATCCAGCAACAGAATTAGCGACCTTGTGACCTAAGTGTAAGTTAGCAGACAAGGACACATGTACTTACCATCTTCACAATCTTTGCCGGTCCATCCTGACACACACTGGCAAATATAAGATCCCTCTAGGTTCTGGCACGTGGCACCATTTCTACATGGTCTGTATACCTGGCACTCATCAATGTCTGAAAGTCATAACAAGCATTCATACACAGAATCATAACCCACAATATACAAAATAGTACATTCCACAGTCATATATTTATTCATACTATCCTCTTGAACCGAAAATAAAAGGTGCAAAGAATTTAGGCAATCTACATGTAAATCTGCAGTAGATTGAAATATTTCTTTCAGAGGGAAGGGATGATACAAATAACACAAACACTCAAATACACAAATTTTCGGCCCCTTGGCCTTTATCAAGTGTAAAAAACGACAATCTATAACAAGTCTACGTAAAATCACACTTGATAAAGGCCAAGGGGCTGAAAATTTGTGTATTTGAGTGTTTGTGTTTTTATTTGTACATGTAAATCCACATGTATGTCAGAAAAAAATTAATACTCTACTCATTTTTCTGACAGACCCTTCTTTAATTTCAATTGTTTTAAGAAAAAATAATTTTATATTGAAGACTTTGTTATTCATTTCAAGACTGGAAAATATGCATCTTGGATTCCCCAAATGTCATACATAATGTTACTTCGACAACCAAATAATATCAGAAATCTAATCCTATTTATCTACCTGTTTCACAGTTGGTTCCGGTCCAGTTGAGTGGACACTGACAAGCGTATCGTCCGTACAGATTGACACACGTACCGCCATGTAAACATGGCTGGAAGGTCGACTGGCATTCATCAATATCTACATAAAAGAATTACCTCGGTCTTAATGTGTTTACTTCAGAAATACATAACTTTGACAAAGATGTAATATTACTGAACATTGAAACATTCACAAAATAATAGAAATGATAAGTAGATATTTCTCAGCAACTGAAATTCGGGAGTCTTACAAAAAATCTAGACAAACAATAAATCTTTACATGAGAAAAATTTGGGATATAGTACAACAGTTTATACTTTAACTTACAGAGTTAACTACTGGTATTTGTTTTCACTACGTACATCATAAAGCCATTAAAGGCTAAAAAGCTTATAATCATCACTTACCAACTTCACAGCCGAGACCAGTAAAACCTGACGGACAGTCACACTTATACGACCCCATCGTGTTACGGCAAGTTCCTCCGTTAATGCACGGGAAAGTCTCCTTACATTCATCAATATCTGTAAGGAAAAGAAAATGGAAACTGGACATATTTCATGTTATTTGACAGAATGTGCAGTATGAAATCAATATGAAGCGGACATATTTACAAAAATTCACCGCTCATTAGTAGAAATATATACTACAAATGCATGTCATACGGCTCTCTTACCCAACTCGCAGTTAGTTCCCCTCCATCCTGGTGGACATTTACAGGAGTAGGAACCAAACGTATTAAGACACGTAGCTCCGTGCTGACAGATGTTAAGCTGGACACATTCATTGATGTCATCTTGGCAGAAATCACCTGTGAAGCCCACTGGGCAATCACATCTAAAACCATTATCCAAATCAACGCAGGAACCTCCGTTCTGGCAAGGTCGCTGTAGACATTCATCTACATCTGAAATACAAAAAAGAAAAAGATGTTCAGATGTGTATAGTTATATATGTAAATCATAACATTTCCAAATTCATAACCATATGTACTCATTTTATACATGTAATTACATGAAATTTATTTCAATTCTTCACAGACAGTCCAACAATGAAACATTAAATTTTGATATACTTTTAACAAACTTTCGTCAAAAAAAGAGAACTAAATTCCACAATGCCCCCTTAAATCTATGCCTAAATCTACTTCATAAACAAAACATGGGATTCATAGTTTATACTCACTTATCTGACAATGTTCCCCTGACCGTCCAGGTGGACAATCACAGAAGTATGACCCTGCGATATTATTACACACCCCTCCGTAATAGCAAGGAGACTGTAATGTCTTACACTCATCAACATCTATAAACAGAAAGTTTAATTTAATTCCTAGTTAATCAAGAGATACATATTTTATGAAGATAAGTTCAGACATATTTTTTTTTTCCAATTGTTTGTTGCAAATCAAAAAGGCTGAATGAAACAGATTCTTTTTTATCTAAAAAGAAAAGACGTCAGACTGGAAACACTTAACAGCAAAGCAATTTTAAAATTTCATGGAATTTATTACCATCAAAAAACATACTCTCACATGTACATGAACAACCAATCATATTTACCATCGGCACAGAATTTTCCAGTCCATCCATTGTCACACAGACAGACAAATGTTCCATTCTGGTTATTACATGTTGCTCCGTTTCTGCACGGATTCTGACTCTCGTCACATTCATTGTAATCTAAAACAACATAAAAAGTTCCATATCAAATCAAGCTGATAAATTTTCATTATTATATGATTTTAAAATCAATTGGTCACTTGATCCCTTTGCTAACTTAAATTCTCAGTTAAATATTTTGAAGAATATACATGTACATGTATTAAATCAACTCTTCAACCTAAATGAGGGAACTGATACTGACAAAAATTGAAAAAAAATCAGCGGAGCATGAATATTGTATTTTCTCTACAAGTTAAACTGACTTAAGGTGTCCACATAATGTTAGGTTATCAAATATTCCATACCCTGAGAGCAGTTGACACCAGTCCAGCCTGACAGACACTGACAGCGATACGAGCCTGGGTTGTTGATACACGTCGCTCCGTTATGACAAATGAACAGGCTTTTACATTCATCAACATCTACAATAAACAGGAATAAAACATAAGCTATTTTTCTGCAGATTGCATCTCTTAATGTAATCACTATTATAGTATAATCTGAAAGAAATAAAGAAAACAGAATGCATTAAATACAAAAGATGTGACAACTGAATTACATGTATATGTACATGTATACTACACTGTATAAAAATATAGACAAGTAACTTACCCACGTCACAAATAGGACCCGTCCATCCGTGATGACAGTCACACCTGAATGAACCAATGGTGTTTACACAGCTTCCGCCATGGTAACATGGATATCCCAAACACTCGTCAACATCTACATGTACAAAAGTCACCCTTGATTTAACAATTCTACTGTATAAGAATTTGTAATAGCAATTATAATGAAAAATAAGGCATTTAAATGTACATTATATTATATTTTAGGGGGGGGGGGGGAGGGGTTGTCAAATACACAATCTTTCATTGTGTGTGTTAATCTACAATCCTTTTATCTCCCTGGAATTTAACCAAAAGGAAGATCTTTGCCAATTTTCGCATTTTGTCCAATGAAATCTAAAGAATGTTTTCTGTTTTGAATCTTGCCCCCCCCCCCCCCCTTTTAAAAAAAAACAGAAATTTTCTCTCAACCGACATTTAATTAGATTTACTTTTCTCTACCTTAAACAAATAGACATACATGTATTGTTCCTTACATTTTTGGCCTTCATATACATACCTTGGTCACAGTTGACCCCTGTCCATCCTAGAGTACATATGCACCTATATGTGCCGTCAGTATTAACACACTGTGAGCCGTGTTTACATGGGTTATTCAGTGAGCACTCATCAACATCTGAAAATAAATAAATGAATATTGTAAGGAACTTCAGTCATTATATATTTTATAATATAACAGGAAAAATAAAATCACTCTTCACCAGACAATGTAGATTCTGTTTTTGTTACACATATGTCCCATTCTAATGCAACGTACCGTATAAATGGTACGATTTTTTAAAAAAATATCAGGATTGAAGAATACAAAACCGATTTAGATAGCTTAAGTACAACAGTCCTTCATGTGCTCATGAGTTACAAAAGAAGATAGTCCCTAATGTATAGTTCTGACTGGTAAGTACAATGTATAACTGATGAAAGGAAATGTATATTACAAATGACATGAATATTTTGTCAATTATTCACAAAATGCCATACTTACCCCCAGCACAGTTATGTCCCATTCTGCCTGGTGGACACTGACATGTGTAGGATCCCTGAGTGTTTGTACACGTCCCTCCGTGTAAACAAGCATTGAAAATTGTCAGACACTCATTAACATCTGTCACAGATAAGAGAGGGAAATTGTATAATCAACAAAATCTGATATACAATGTATGAAAATAGAAATGCTCATAGGCAAACAGAAACATATAAGAGGTATGCAAAGGGTCTTGTAGCAAAGAACATAGAAATTATATGTGAAACTTGTGGATTTGGATTTACAAAATTTTTCTCAAAACCAAATTTCTACAATCAGAAAATCTATAAATCTTAAATTTTCAGACACAGTTTTATGATACACATACAAGAACATGTACATGACATTGTGATTTTTGTATATTGTATTGAAATATATATACATGGACATGTACTCTTAACAAAATGTCTTTGAAACATAGGTAATCACAGATTACGAAGCTCACCTCATGACAGCAAAATTCAATTCAAACATATTTCTTAGTACATGTATATTGGCTTTTAAAGGCAAAACCACTCAAGCAGAAAAAGTAGGTCAAGGTCATTTTATGAAAGTTGATCAAAGATACATCCAATATGCAAGTTTGGTACATGTATCACTTATACTTTGCTCAATATTGGCTTTTAAAGGCAAAATCACTCAAGCGGAAAAAGTAGGTCGAGGTCATTTTATGAAAGTTTGATCAAAGATACATCCAATATGCAAGTTTGGTACATGTAGCAGTTATACTTTGCTCAATATTGGCTTTATAGAGCAAAATCACTCAAGCGGAAAAAGTAGGTCAAGGTCATTTTATGAAAGATTGATCAAAGATACATCCAATATGCAAGTTTGGTACATGTATCACTTATACTTTGCTCAATATTGGCTTTTAAAAGCGAAATTACTCAAGTGGAAAAAGTAGGTCAGATGCTGCATCCGATGCATAGGTCCATCTCGGCATCCAAAGATGAATCACTTGTGCAAGTTTGGTTACTGTAGCATCAGTACTTTGTCAGATACTGAGCTACCCCAAACTTCTTAACCAAGTCACTCAAGCGGAAAATGTAGGTCAGATGCTGCATACGATGCATGGGTTCACCTCAGCATCCAAAGATGAATCACTTGTGCAAGTTTGGTTACTGTAGCATCAGTACTTTGTCAGATACTGAGCTTCCCCAAACTTCTTAACCAAGTCACTCAAGTGGAAAATGTAGGTCAGATGCTGCATACGATGCATGGGTTCACCTCAGCATCCAAAGATGAATCACTTGTGCCAGTTTGGTTACTGTAGCATTAGTACTTTGTCAGATACTGAGCTACCCCAAACTTCTTAACCAAGTCACTCAAGCGGAAAATGTAGGTCAGATGCTGCATCTGATGCATGGGTTCATCTCAGCATCCAAAGATGAATCACTTGTGCCAGTTTGGTTACTGTAGCATTAGTACTTTGTCAGATACTGAGCTACCCCAAACTTCTTAACCAAGTCACTCAAGCGGAAAATGTAGGTCAGATGCTGCATCTGATGCATGGGTTCACCTCAGCATCCAAAGATGAATCACTTGTGTCAGTTTGGTTACTGTAGCATTAGTACTTTGTCAGATACTGAGCTACCCCAAACTTCTTAACCGGACGCGGATGCGGACACGGATGCGGACGCGGACGCGGACGCGGACGCGTGGGGTTATAGCATAAGCTCACTCAACTTCGTCGAGGTGAGCTAATAAAAACATTTCATTATTGATCAGACATCATAAGAAAATCATTTCAATAACGATACTTTTTCATTTTTTTTTTCTTTTTTCACCAGAAACATGTGTTACCTTCAGTACAGTTTTTGCCTGTCCACCCTGTGACACAATTACAGAAATAAGAACCAGGTGTGTTGAAGCATTCACTGTCATGGGCGCATGGTTTATCCAAACACTCGTCATTTTCTAAAAAGAAATAAATAAAGCAGATAATAATCAAACAAAATCATGTGTAATGATTGAAACATACATGCGCTTGTAAGCATGTAGATATAGAAAATAAAGAGATAGTAACTGCTTTGAAATTCAAATCAATTTCATTAAAAAACATAGGTAATCACAGATTACGAAGCTCACCTCGTGACAGCAAAATTCAATTCAAACATATTTCTTAGTACATGTATATTGGCTTTTAAAGGCAAAACCACTCAAGCAGAAAAAGTAGGTCAAGGTCATTTTATGAAAGTTTGATCAAAGATACATCCAATATGCAAGTTTGGTACATGTAGCAGTTATACTTTGCTCAATATTGGCTTTTAAAGGCAAAATCACTCAAGCGGAAAAAGTAGGTCGAGGTCATTTTATGAAAGTTTGATCAAAGATACATCCAATATACAAGTTTGGTACATGTAGCTGTTATATTTTGCTCAATATTGGCTTTAAAGAGCAAAATCACTCAAGCGGAAAAAGTAGGTCAAGGTCATTTTATGAAAGATTGATCAAAGATACATCCAATATGCAAGTTTGGTACATGTATCACTTATACTTTGCTCAATATTGGTTTTTAAAGGCAAAATCACTCAAGCGGAAAAAGTAGGTCGAGGTCATTTTTTGAAAGTTTGATCGAAGATACATCTAATATGCAAGTTTGGAACATCTAGCACTTATACTTTGCTCAATATTGGCTTTTAAAGGCAAAATCACTCAAGCGGAAAAAGTAGGTCAAGGTCATTTTATGAAAGTTTTGATCAAAGATACATCCAATATGCAAGTTTGGTACATGTAGCACTTATACTTTGCTCAATATTGGCTTTTAAAAGCGAAATCACTCAAGTGGAAAATGTAGGTCAGATGCTGCATCCGATGCATGGGTCCATCTCGGCATCCAAAGATGAATCACTTGTGCCAGTTTGGTTACTGTAGCATCAGTACTTTGTCAATTACTGAGCTACCCCAAACTTCTTAACCAAGTCACTCAAGCCGAAAATGTAGGTCAGATGCTGCATCCGATGCATGGGTTCACCTCAGCATCCAAAGATGAATCACTTGTGCAAGTTTGGTTACTGTAGCATCAGTACTTTGTCAGATACTGAGCTACCCCAAACTTCTTAACCAAGTCACTCAAGCGGAAATTGTAGGTCAGATGCTGCATACGATGCATGGGTTCACCTCAGCATCCAAAGATGAATCACTTGTGCCAGTTTGGTTACTGTAGCATTAGTACTTTGTCAGATACTGAGCTACCCCAAACTTCTTAACCAAGTCACTCAAGCGGAAAATGTAGGTCAGATGCTGCATCCGATGCATGGGTTCACCTCAGCATCCAAAGATGAATCACTTGTGCAAGTTTGGTTACTGTAGCATCAGTACTTTGTCAGATACTGAGCTACCCCAAACTTCTTAACCAAGTCACTCAAGCGGAAAATGTAGGTCAGATGCTGCATCTGATGCATGGGTTCACCTCACCATCCAAAGATGAATCACTTGTGCCAGTTTGGTTACTGTAGCATTAGTACTTTGTCAGATACTGAGCTACCCCAAACTTCTTAACCAAGTCACTCAAGCGGAAAATGTAGGTCAGATGCTGCATCCGATGCATGGGTTCACCTCAGCATCCAAAGATGAATCACTTGTGCAAGTTTGGTTACTGTAGCATTAGTACTTTGTCAGATACTGAGCTACCCCAAACTTCTTAACCGGACGCGGACGCGGACGCGTGGGGTTATAGCATAAGCTCACTCAACTTCGTCGAGGTGAGCTAAAAAGTATTGTGATAAAAGAATTTTAAATCAATGAGAATTTTATCTGTATCATACCGGTTTCACAGAGATCTCCGTAGAATCCAGGAGGACAGAAACAATGGAAGGATCCTCTGTCGTTAATACACGATGCTCCGTTCTGGCACGGATTGCTGGCACATTCATTTACATCTGAAAATGATAAAAAGAAATTTCTGAGACTCAGTCTGTTTTTTGTAAGAAATCGTTGACAACACTTTTTACATAAGAACATTATCGTTGAAAACTACATAATTTAAAACTATCTATCCCAGATTTCTTCACAGACAACTTGAAAATAATCAGCAATACATTTTGTGTATGGTAAAATTTTGCAACATCATTTTTATTTCCCTTGGCCTATTTCACATTAATTGATCGTATTATACATATAAAACTCAGGAAAAGGTCTGTATCTAAAAATTTATAGGGTACTGTTTGCAAATTTCAAATCTTACATATATGTGAGAGTCTAGCTGTTATTGGAATTGCAAATCTTCACTGTGTAAATTCTA
The DNA here is from genome assembly GCA_033119305.1 of Pinctada imbricata. Taxonomy (NCBI): domain Eukaryota; kingdom Metazoa; phylum Mollusca; class Bivalvia; order Pterioida; family Pteriidae; genus Pinctada; species Pinctada imbricata. The sequence goes on along the minus strand of VSWD01000008.1, from coordinate 20,161,390 downwards.
AATTAAACATGTATTCCAAAAGCCTTTAAAGTAACTGAACTTACCCAGACTACACCTTGGACCAGTCCATCCTGGTAAACAGTTACATATGTACGACCCCTCTGTATTGGTACAGTTACCATTTTCACATGGGTTGGTCAAACACTCGTTGATGTCTGTTGGAGAGAAAAATTTTAATGTATTCTTTTCCTGACTGACATATTTCAAGAAATCATACTAAGTGATTGAAATATGCATGTGCATGTTCAAGGCTTGGTACTTTTAGAATTTTTTTTTCATTCTTGTTAACAGTTTAATTTGTACTCATCCCTCTCAAACTCTACACATAGGTTGGGATTTCATTTTCTCACATCCTATATAGAGAATTTGCTGATTGAGCCCCAAAACGTCTGATCCCCAGAAGAATTAGATCTCACAGAGTTACGTCACATCTGTGATGGTATCTGAGTAAACTTTAAGTTATTGCAACATCATCACATTTACATGTACGACATTTCTAATAAGAATTCATTAATGACTGTACAGAAGATAATGACCATCACAAAGGTGAGATAACTACTGTATGTAAAGATGAACAGACTGACGTTAACCCAAAGAAGGCAAAATATCTGCAGTGATAAGAAAATCTTTACAATGACTCAAATTCTTACCTTTTTCACAAAGACTTCCCTCCCGTCCCGGTGGGCATCTACAGACAAACGACCCGATGGTATCTATACAGTCCGACCCAAACAAGCACGGATTGGTCACGCATTCATTCACATCTACAACAAAAATAAAGTCAACATGTGATAAAAATTAAACTACAGTGCATGAACCTCAAATAAATAGAGGATGGATTCAGGGAATAGCAATAAGCTCCCTGAAAGCAACAACGTCAAAACTAGAATTAGATATGTCAGAGAAAATGTAATTGTATAAGTTGTTTATAGACACGAGTACCAAAGAATCCATTTGGACGATACAAGTAGTAAAATGGTAGACTTACTGCTTTGACACTGAGGACCAAAAAATCCTGGTGGACAATTACACTGGTAGCCTTTGATTGTGCTGACACATGTTGCTCCATTCTTACATGGATTTATCACTAAACATTCGTCTAAGCCTGTAAAGGAGGTAAAATCACTTCAGAGTATCTAATTACTTCACTCAAAGCATGCATTATTCGGTAATTACAAACATTTAAAAGAAAACCTGGAGAATTGCACAAAATATGATTTCACAAATTTTGATACAAAGTGAACAACGTTCTTCTCAAAATGTTTCATACACCTAATACCAGTGTCACTACATTATTAAGCCACAAAGATATGACCTTTTACATCTTTCATTTTAATCATTTTCAATAAATTCAAATAAAAAATATTGGTGGAAATCACTGGATTACAAGTTTGCATATACCAGGGTGCATATTATCACAGCTGATGTTTGGTATATAAATCATAGGAAAATGTACGTGTACATCTATCATAATTCTGTATCAGTAATAATGGTTAAATAAATTATATTCGTACCTCCTTCCTCACAGTTTTTGCCACTCCATCCAGGTGGACAGTAACATTCATACGATCCAAAAGTTTCCGTGCAGCTCGCTCCATTCAGACATACATTGAGATCACATTCTTTAATGTCTGAATGAAAAATACTTTATACACTAAAGTAAAGTTTAGTCATTACGAATTTAAAAATGTCAACAAGGAAATATTCTCTAGATGTCATAAAAAACATTTTTTTTCTGACCAGTGGCGTAGCTAGGCCAAAATTAAGGAGGTCCAGGACAGCCAGACCTTAATAAAGATCCTATCATTTAATTTTCCTAAAAATTATAAATGTTTATAATTAAAACATACATTTTCTACATGCAAAGTTTCATCAATTTTTTACCGTTAGTTTCGAAGCTACGAACGTACATACATGTATATACCCATTGAAAGCCCCAAAATGGACCGTAAATGTGACGTTAAAATTAACACACTTTAGGTAATGAAAAACAGTCACAAATCTTCTGTAGAGGCAGAATATTAACAAGTTCTGTATTTTTCATTTAAATATAATGTGGACAATCGGATATGTATAGAATTATAAATGATCACTAAGACTTTTAAAAGAAATTGTCGAAAGGAAATAAATTTATGTCTATTTTCAGAACATCTTTGAGTTGTTAATTTTTGATAATAAAGTCTGTTTATCTGAAACCCTATCATTTATTTTTCCTAAAAACTTGATATTATCTTCTTCATATGTCTAGTGAATCACCTTTAAGTTCCTACTGAAATTTGACCGTCAGTTTTTAAGTTATAGTGACTTTGTTACCCCCTCCCCCTTATTTTACGTTACCTTTAATGCTGACGTTCTTGCGAAAAACGCGCCAAAGACGTCGTTTCTATTATGACGTCATAATTGATCTAGAGCTTTCCGATGGGGTTCTTTCGGATACTGTTCTGAACCCCCTTAAGTGGATGCTTTTCATAATATAGGGGCTGTTTGGGGACTCAATTTAGTCCCAATCTGTTTCTGGACATTGACATTGTATTTTCAATATCCAGCATTACTTTCCATTTTGGACGGTATCTCATATGTATGAAGAAAACTAAATGTGACAAGATCAAATTCTATGGAAACCAGTGTAAATTGAATGAAAAGTTATTATAGGACTTTCATTACGTCAGAATGCGATTACATCAGATACCATCCAAAAGTGGAAATAACTCTGTATCTTGAAAAGACTGAATTACATATGTAGCAGTTTAAAATACAAATCACAACAGATCAATCATAACATGATGAAAATATTTTTTTGCAAAATATCCTTAAATCAATCTATTACGTGTGGCATTTATAACAACATAACCCACCTATTTCACAAGTTGCTCCTGTTAAACCTTTAGGACACATACAGAAGAAAGATCCAAACGTCTCGACACAAGTACCTCCGTGCAGACATGGGTTGTTCATACACTCGGGGTCATCTGAATAATGTGAAAAAAATCTGAATACTAAGCTTATGTCTATCCAACATTTCCCCCTCCTTTTTGCATGTCTTATCAATTCCATACTTCAGGTATGTGTAGTCTATCAGCACGTCACAGAATGTCAAAATATCCATGCAGTAGTGAGGAAAAATAAGTTTCATCTAAGATATAACGAACTTCAACCTAAATGACAACAATATCTAAAGGATAAAATAAACAAGATTCAATCATACCACATGATTTAAATATACGTAAATCATAGGCTTTTTCATTGTCTTCTAATCTCAAATTACAAAACCATAGAAATCAAAGGTAACAATAGAGAGGTTTAGTTACAAGTTTTAGTGCACCGTGTACGTATGACGTCATCACTTCCTGCGATCTTTGTTCAAATGATGTCACGACTTGACGTATAGCTCTACACATAACGACAGAATGGGTAACTTCTTTGAAATTTTCCAGATTCATTATTTATCGAACTTCCAGTTTTTTGTGTTATAAAGCACGTTTAGGATTCTTACATTCCTTGTGTCGAGGTTTTACAAATCTCAATGTATTTTTCTCACAGATTAAACCGATTGAAATGAAGCTAGCTACACATACACCTTAATACATAGCTATACCTGTACCTACTATATTCATACGTGTAACTAAACGACATTTTCTGATTATGACGTCAAATGATGACGAGTACACGTTGAAAGAACTTGTAACTAAACCTCTCTAATGTACAAAATATACCTATATCACAATTAATTCCCATGAATCCTGGTGGACAGGCACAGGTGTAATTGCCTAACGTATTCCTACAGGTGGCGCCATTAGCACATGGGTTGTTAGTGAGACATTCGTCGACATCTATTTCACATCGAAGCCCCATCCATCCATCATCACATGGTACACACTTATAATCTCCGTTTATGTTGATACAATTTCCATGACCATTACACGGGCTCAGCAAGGTCACACACTCATTTATATCTAAAAATATAAAATTTTTCTTTTTTTGATAAATCTTAAATTTCCTTACCTGACATACTCAAGCAAGAGCCCGAAAATTTGTGCATTCTTATCTATATTATCTCTTTCCTCTGGAAGAAATATTTCAATCTACTCAAGCACAGTTGATAAGTCACTGCACCATCATATCCTCCATATGTATTTCATTGCAAAAACAAACTTTCCATGTACATGATGTAGTAAAACTTTCCATTCATATTTCTTAGATTATATCTTTTAAAACATTACTGTGATTATTCAAATTATTTGCTAAATAACTTTGCACACTCCGTTGTGCTCTGGAATTCTCATCCCCATTCCATCATTACTGCATCCTCTCTGAACCAGTTCAAAACACTGGTTCAGAACCATCTGAGCTCATCATATTAAATATTTGACATTTTTGTATATACATGTATGTAAATTATCCTTTTAAACTTTTTCTTTTAAATTTTATGGTCTGTTTGCACATTGTGCCGTCACGTAGTCATCAAGTGTGATGGATTGACGTACTGATGTAGATGTAGATGTAGATGTAGATGCAATTGTTTGCTTTGGATTTTTTTTTTTCACTTTAACTTTTTTTATAGAAATGCTAGATAGAAATTTTCTTTCTATAACCGTATACACAAAAACCCATACAAAAACGATATAAAAATACATGTATATTGTTAAACAGGAAACTTATTCAGTAATTTTTCATCACCTATTACATCTTTTTATAACATAAGATTTGATACTATACATGTATAAAGTATTGTACGTACCTATTTCACAGTTCTTCCCTGTATATCCAGGTGGACATGAACATCTATACGATCCATTCATGTCGATACACGTAGCTCCGTTCATACAGGGATCGATAGCACATTCATTCACATCTGTCAAACAAATCCGCAATGGTCGAATACATGTAGATTTATAACTAAATATCTTTTTACGTTATAATAATAACAAAAATATGATACAGGGTAAATTTCATAATGATTTCAACACATTCTGTGATTTAGACAAAATCTGAAACATGTTTGTTGGATGCTGATTCAGGTAATGAAAACTTTGAAAAATACTGAATTCAACTCTAATTATTTATGAATTCAGGAAATCCATATATTATGTATCCCTTATCAAACATCAACAAAAAACATCCCAGAAATCTAAATCATTTGGTAATAATTAAGCCAGAAATTTAAGGCACATCCATTTTTAACGTTACTCAAAGTTATTCATTAGATTTACTTATGATTCTAGAAAAATTTTACCCAGGACAAGATGCTATTGAATAATGATCCCTAAGTGTCGCTATGCTTCGCAGGCGACACAAAAATCAAGAACTTGACTCTGTTAACTTACCAACAGTACAGTTATCTCCCTTCCAGCCTGGGGGACAGGAACAGATATGTCCCCCTAATATGTTACGACATGTTCCACCGTTAGCACAAATTGTGGGGAACTCCAAACACTCAAACACATCTGCATAAAGATAGATGCAGAACCAGTGATATATGATAAATGCATATATCAATTCAAGAGGATCGTAATGTATAAAAACATGCAATTCTTAATGTGCTTGAAATGCAAAGAGATAAGAATTTTTTAAACTCAAGTGAAAAATCTAAGACTTACCATATATTACATACAAATGTTTTGATTTGGTTATCTTTCTAAGCTACATATAACCTCAGCATAAAAGTATGGTATGCTTATTTGTATCCAATTAAGAAAGACGTAATTTACAAGCCCTACAATATCTAGGGCATGATATACTCATACAGCTAACAATTACATAACTTTATTCATACCTCTTTCACAATACGTTCCAGTCCATCCTGTGGGACACATACATCTGAAGGAGCCGGGGGTGTTAAGACATGTACCATTGTGCTGACAGACCTGTACATCACACTCATTAAAATCTGTAAATAGAACCACAAAAATAGAGTATCACCAACAGATTATCAAAAACGGAAGGGTCCATTACATAAAATATATCACATGTCTATCTATGTCTCTGAAAGTTCACAATTGGAATTTACATTCAGATTAATTGGTAAGTAATATATATGTAATTAATTCCTTTATGGTAGAAAATGTCAAAATTGAATATCCCCATCACACTATATGGCTACTGAGAAAAAACATTATTTATCTAACATGTACATGTAAGTATATGGCAAATTGAGTTGTGGTGCAAAACTTTTCTTGAGTAGTATATTATTATATTTTTATCTAAGCCTTCGAAATCTTCAAAACTCTTTTCTCTGAGCTGATTGATGTAAATGTAAACACACCTCTTTCACAAAGGTCTCCAGTCCAGCCTGTGGTACAGGAACAGTAGAACGATCCAGGTCTATTAATACACGTACCCTCATGTTGACATATACCCAGCTGGGAACACTCATTTATATCTGTTTATATACAAAATAACTTTACCTCTTAAAAAGTAAGTATGCTATGTAATCTTAAGACTAAAACTTTAACCTATGGAGAGATAAGATTTACTTATTTCTAAAAGTGTACTTGATTCATTACTAATTTAGGGATTGCAGAATGTCTGGCAGCTCATCTGTTACCATGTTGTCATCATAGCTGTCAACTGACCCGATTTCGGCGGGTCAGTCCCGCTTTTTTACCCTTTGACCCGATTATTTTTTATCACCCGCGCAAGTCATGCCTTTCACCCGATTTTTCGTTGCTGACCCGGGAATCACCCGATTCCGATTTGGTTCCGTCTATTACTTGGGACTTTAAATTTCCAGCTGTGACTTTTTCATTAAAACACCTATAGTTACAGGTAAATTGGGTTGTTTGTTTAGTGATATAGGAAGTAATTAGCCACTTTCATGTTATTTTAACAATCTGGGCTTGGATTATTATGGGAATGTCGATGGGAAGATGATCGTAAACACGGAGATTTATGCAGACAAAAAGGAACAAATGTTTTTATAGTGTTTAAAACAATTGAAGCAGTGAAATGTAGAGTTCATTTCACATAAAATCTTCATCATGGTATAGCAATAATGAAATAAAAATATATTATCTAGCCTAGCAAATTCAACTATGAACCTTCAGGTCTTTATTAATGAAGTCCTAAAATTTTACACATGTGCTACAATAGTATTACAATTTAAAGAAATGCTTTACATGTCTTACAGTAAAATGAACTTTATTTACCTGTATTTGACCTGGGGGGTGAAATTCTATTCATAATGACACAAGCAAAAGGTCGCGATTTTGGTTCGCGCGCTATGACCCTCTTTTTCATTTCCCAAAGAGGGTCATTGACCCTCTTTTGTCTGAAAAAAGTTGACAGGTATGGTTGTCATACGCAATGGCCAATCAAATTAATACTCTGATAGGACATTTAATTATGATGTCGTATTGATTATATCCGCAAACAGATGCAATGCCAGACGTTTTGCAATCCCACAATTCTTCAACAAAAGGATTCTATATGTGATCACAAGCTTCTTACCATCCTCACAATTGGTTCCTGTCCAGCCCTGTGTACACATACAGAAATAGCTTCCAAGTGTGTCCACACACGTACCGCCATATAAACACGTGTAGTCATTCTGACACTCATTGATGTCTACAACGGAAATGTAGTGCAATTTGACTTAGTAACAAACAATTCAACTTCTCTAACTGCTGTAAAATTTTATGAATTATTTTTACACATGTAACCATGTGACGTCAGTATTATTTTTCATATACTTTTCTTTTTTTTTTTCATCTGCTTTAATTTAGTATTAGAACATTTCCACGATGTTATTATAAAATAATAAATTTAATAGCAGAGTCCAAAAAAATTATAAGCAGAGTTCAAAAGTACAGTCTTGCTTTGTTTGTGTATTTACATGTATCTTTACCAATTAACCTTTCCCGGTAACTGTGATACTGGCATTTTGTGGACGGAGAGTACAAACTCACATGATGTCAAAGTTAGCAACTTGCTGTATTGACTTCATTTTTCAGAAAAAGTATTTATCTTGCCATCAAATAAAACTGGACCGCAGTTATTGTGAAAAGATCTATCCACATCCCATCTGAACCACCTTAGTAACTTACTTGATTCACAGTGTATTCCCTCCCATCCAGGGGGACATTTACAATAGTACGACCCCACGGTATCGATACACGTACCACCGTGCATACACATGTTTATACTACACTCATTCACATCTGTAAAATAAGAAACAAGTATATAAGCATCTTAATATTCTATTGAAACCTTTTACGTATTTAAAATATCTTAACCTTTTTTTCCATATTATGAGAACATACATGTACATGTATGTTTATTGAGAAATCATCCTTCACAAACATAAGAATTTTCATTGATATTGAAATCGAAAAAAAAATTGCCATATATACCAAATATACTTTTAAATCCAACATTTAAAACACACATTATTAATCATTTACAACTTAATTATTCTTAATTCATCAAGTTGTTTGAAGTTACGTTACTTTCAAGAATATAAATTTTAAAAAACCTAAATGCCTCAATAAAGGTCAATATAAGAGCGAAAACCATTGTGACGTCATGAAAATGGTATGGTAATGTCAATTTTACACCGTCATTTCCCAGACTTTTAGAACTGTTTCCATAGAATTTGATGACGTCACAATCAGTCTACATCAGATACCGTCTCAAATGGGAAGTAACTCTGGTTTTCAAAAATAGCGAATACCTTACACATTTTCATTATATACATGTTTGATTTAGCAGCACATGTTCAGATTACATGTTATGAAACAAATATACATGTGTGTAGACCATGCTGAATAATAAGTATATCATATATTGATACTGCAAGTTAATGCTAAAAATACACCTAATACATGTCAGGAACATAAAATGATTGGCTACTGACTACTAATGACGGCTAACATGTATGATGAATTCAATGAACATAAATGAAGCAAATGTTGAACAAGCAGGGACTAAACATGTAGGCTATATGATTACATTGACTATAGGCTATATAGGCTATATTGACTATATGCTATATCACACAGCATAATACATATATGATGGCTTACTGATTTCACAGTCATAGCCAGAGAATCCCGAGGGACATTGGCACACGTATCCCCCCGCTATGGTGTTCATACAACTTCCACCGTTACGACACGGCTGCCTCAAACAGTGGTCAATAGCTGAAATATTTGCTGAGTTACTGTATCATCTCAATATCGGGTATATTTTGTGTATCTTTAAACAAATATTATGAAAAGCATTTAATTTTTTTTTTTTAAAGAAAAAAGTAATATTGGCGCCATTTGAGAACAAACCTGAAAGAATACTACATGTAAGCATAACTTTGGAAAGAGAATACGCAAGATCGCAAATACAGGGCGTGCAGAGTGTCCGTTCTGATTTTTCATTTAGTCACCTACCTAAACCGTTGTTCAAAACTTGGGCACCTTTTCTGCCCAAGTAAATTGATGACGTCATAACAATCGAGAACAATCGAAGAGTGCGCGAGAACATTCGTATAGTCTTGGTAAGAAGTATTTGCGATCTTCCGTATTTCCGGCAGGAAAATAAGGAAAATTTCATTGTAAATATTATGAAGTCTAAAGGTTTAGGTTACCTATGCTGGTAACAGGCATTGATGTAGTAGTGGGCAGTATCTGTGACGGCATTGTCCAGTTAACAGGACGTAGGGAAAGCTGGCAGCTTCCTGCTTCTAAAAATAGCTTTCCAATGTCCATATAAGTTTTACCGCTCAGTAATCTTTTATTTGACCGTTTGTAGAGTTCACTTTCAGCCGAGTCCCTCAGACCTTGTGTAAGAGCACTGGCAAAGTAAGCTCCAAACTTAACTTTAAGAGGGTCTGTGGCAATACTGAAATGCATAAAACCATGTGTAAGAGATTACAAGAATGAGGTTTATAATCATTTCTCCCTATCATCCTTTATAAAATCTTTCTTGATTAACATTTACTTTGAATTTTCATCGACGTACTTGAAAAATAAGGAGATGATTTAACACCAAATAACATTATAAAAAGAAGCTTAGAATAAATACAAAAGTTGATAATAATTTCTTATGACTTTTGCATGTTTTGCTAAATAGGCAATAAAATCTTACTCATATTCTATGATATAACAATCTAAATACTGTGTTGTCAAAGAGCTTCCATTATAAACTTGAGAGAGCTGTAAAAAGATAAAAGTCATGTAACATTTAAAAAAAAAGTTAGTAAACTAAAAACAAACCTTTAAAGCAAAATTTGTATCATCTTGATAAAGCTGCAGTGCACCTTATATTTACATAAGTTTTTCCAAAAGACAACTTGTTTAAATTTATAATAGATGACAATATGAAAATTTAAAATGTTCAAGGTAGTTTCGCACACTTTTTTCGGAATTGCGTCTTTTACAGAGAAGTTATAATGGAAAATATCACAAAAAAGATGACCACTCAGACATTTCATAAATGGTCTAAATGGTCTATTAACTTATTTGAAATGCACTGATTGTCATCTGAAAATTCCAATGAAAAACAATGAAGCAAAGGTAACCCTACTCACATCAGCACAGAAATGTTTCTGCTGGTCTTTAAATATATGATTTGATCTGTCCGTGAATTCAATTGGCAGAGTTTTGTTGTACAAATCACATAAGAACTGCACTTCTGTAGCAGCTGAAAAAAAAATAAGGCAGAAAAATAAATACAGGATTTCAAATAGGTTTCTAATGATCTGTGACATGTTGGATTCTGCATGCCAAAATTTGATGGCCGGCCAGGGTATACAGATCAAACAATGAGTTTTATAAAAATCTTAGAAAACAGAGATGCTGGGTATCTATTTTTCTTCAAAAAGAGCTGACTTTTGTGAAACAAATTAATCAAATACATTGTAAATCACAAAATTATGCATATTTTCAAAAATTGTATGCTAGAGTTTATTATCTGAAGTTTCAATCTAATCTCAAAAGCTTTGACAAAAGTAAAATTATCTGAACAAAGTACTTACAATATTTAACGAACGGTGGAACCGTCGAAATGATACCACTAGTACCGGTAGGATGGATATCTGTGGCACCGGTATAATTAGTAATTTTGATGTCCAAATTAAAACGATCCCAAATCAACTTCAAGTCTCCAATGTCAACCAACTCGAAAGAATCTTTCATTTCATGCGGCGCAATTTCTTTCATAACATAGGTCAAGTTTTCTTTTATATATTCACCAACAGGAGTCGAAAATACCAGCTTGAAGTTAACATTGGTGGGGAATTTTCTGAAATTATTTTGAGAAAGAATTTTCGCTTTGATTTTTTAAAAAAGTTTATAACAAGCATATTAATAACACATCAAGTGTACATATTTTTTTCTATCAAATTTTTTCCTTCAAAATATAGTATTGATTTTTTTTTTCCTCGTGTTGCCAATTGCAATTTATCAAAAACTTTCCAAACTTTTTACAGTTACCCAATTTATATGTACGAGATATTAAAGAAGTATAAATACTCACTGGAAGTCCATAATCCTGCATTCCTCTAGATGTTTTCCTATGTATGATCTGTCCAGGTATCTTGTCAACTACAGTACACACAAGACAATCATGTAATGATAAAATCATGAGAAATCAATTATTATTGATATAAATCTTGAGTTTTCATTGATTCATTAGGCATGCTTGTGCCTCATTTACACGGAGAGTTTATTGCACAATAAACGTAAATTTTTTGCGCAATAAATTTGTTTTGCATTCACAAGACAAAATTTATTGCGCAATAAATTTTCAATTTGTTTCGCAATAACTTTATTCCGCAACAAATTCTGTCATGTAAACGCTAAGCGAAACTGTTACTCAATAAATCTGACGCACGCGAATCATCATGACAAGAGAGCAAGACTTATATACTTACGAATATAACTATTCGACGTCAACATTTTTAAGATTCTATTGAGAGATTCCAATTTTCGTATACATGTATATAAGAATGCTTTTCTATAAAGTCTGGACTTCATATAGAGAGTGATGTCACAACTAAAAAACTATATTCAAAATGACTTTGACCTCCACTGATGGTCATATTCAATCAGAACTAATAATCTTCTCATATCTGGCACATACATGTATATTGTATATGTAACGAGGACGTCACAACCATAAACATGAAAGTGCTATCAATTAAATAAGTTTTACAAATGAAAATATTTCATTGGATACATGTACAAAATTCTTATTATCTAATTAACATTTTCTGAAAATTCACTCTTTCTTACAAAATTTCAGTGAATAACTTACATCATCACAGAAATGTGCCTGTAGGTTAGAGAACCTTTGTGACGTTTGATCAGTCAGGTCGTTGGTCCATTTAAAATCATACAATCCATACGATACATTGGCAACCGTAGCATCTGTATAACAAAGTAACATCAGTAATTAAGAAAACTATCATTAAAATTTGGCACAATTTTTTTTTTAATTTGTAAAAATTCAAAATAAAAAATAAAATGTTGAATAGTAAATACATCACACAAATTAAATGATACAGATTGCAAGACTTTGCACAAAACTATGAAGAAATACATGTATATGAATATCATAGATAATAATTTATGTTGATCATATGAAGCTTAGATATCTAGAGACCTGCAAACAAGAGTAAAAGGATTCTTTACCAATAGCTGATATTTCTTAAGTTCTTACCATAGGTAACATAGACTGTGGATGTGCCGGCACTCTGAGACTTGATGATACTAATGCCAGGAGTATTAATGAAGACGGTGCTGGTGATGACACCGATTGGTGGCGTCTTGGTAATTTGTCCTGCTGGTGAACTGAGGAACGGTGTAGATGGCATTATGGTATATGCCGTGCTCCACACCACATCAACCTGCGTCTTGTCTAGTATGACCAGAACGTGACCGACGAGGTAGGTGTACAGTTTGTTAAGGGAGTTAGGGTATTCAGGGGCAATAACTTCTGGAGCTCGTGTTTTTATAAGGGCTTTGAAATTTTCTGGCAAAAATCCATATGGGTTTCTGAATCTGAGCCTGAATTTGGCTTTGGTAAAAGCAGTGCCTGGATCTGGCTCCCTGAAAGGAAATTTAAATTTTGTTATCAAATTCAGAACTTTTCATTATTTTTCAAATTTTTTTTCTACTTTCAGTGTAACAGCAAATCTCATTTCTTTCATTATATGCTATAAAAGCTTTCCAAACATATCTCTTTCATCTGAAAACTTTGTCATGCTTTCGGTAACATCTTGAAAATTGTGTATCCTTTCTTTTCTAAATGGTACAATTTTACTGGCAGCATAATAAGTCTACTCACATGAATTCCATCATTTTACAGTCGAAAAAGGAATTCCGCAAATCTGACATCATATAAAATCTTTCAATCTGAAAAGAATCATATAAAGTAATTTTTAATTTTTTTCAGATTAAACAATCAGTTTTTAAAGAAGAAAAAAATTTAACCTAAGAATTTCAGACAATATATCCTTTCTCTTTTGCATTGCAATTTCTCCTTTCTCACAATTCTCCCTCCATTATTTATGTAATGTATTCCTGATGTACCTATACCCCATTGTAATAGCACAACCAATATGTACCAGTGATTTTAGATATAATTTATACACTTGTATTTTATCATACTAAAAAGATTGTTATCCTTTAAGTGATAGAATTTGACTTACATCTTTACAGAAAGCACTGGCATGGTACTTAGCTACGTCAGAATTCATATCTCTAAGTCTATCTTCATACGTAAGGTTTAATAAATACACTGTTATATCTGCAATCATGATTTCTTCACCTACAAGTTATAAATGTGAAAATAAATACATCTGAAATGATAGACCCATTTTCCTTAATCACAAAATATTCTTGTTCATGAGTTTGCAATCGTATGATTGTATGACACATGTATTATATAAACGAATATTCTTTTTTCTCATTTTAGACTTTTTAAAAATGTTAAAAAATAGCTATTTCATCTATGACTTCAAAATCATTTCATACTGCTTCCTAAGATGATGTATTGATTAATAATTGCGATAGAATTTTCAGATTCGTTAAAATTTTTACCTGAAGGTGGCGCTGTTTTTGTTGGTGCTATAGAGGACGAAGTTCCGAGATTTATTGTGATATTTAATGTGTCGATACTGCCTCCTTTGAAATCTTCTATCAATAATGTTCCTATCATACGGAGTTCCTTATCATTTAGTCGTACACGCTGTGCATTTTGTAATATGATTTCAATAATGTCTCTTTTCATATTCGGATAAAGTGCTCCTTTAAATCGCAAGTGGGTATTTACTGTCACTGGATCTTTCCTGGAAATTAGAAGATATATTTGTAAAAACATATAATCAACATATTTTACACAGAATGATTTTACATTTCAAAAGATTAATTCAAGCATTACAGATTTTGATGCAAATCTGCTCCTCAAGGGTTCACAATAACTTTTAAAGTAGGGTGCTATTCTGAAAGAAGTAGAAGGTGAAAATTCTAGATTTTGCAACTTTTCTCAATGTATTTACAATAGAAAGTAGGCGGCACTTGTTCTCAAAGTAAGTGGTGATAGATTGCCAAGGGCCAGCTCATAATAAGAACCCTGAGAGACTGAAGGTATATGCACAAAAATAATCTATAAAGTAGAATTATGAATACTTTTTTCCTGATTTATTTTGAAAAATGAATTTAATACCAGATTGCCGATAGAACAATATCTAGAGGGGTGCTAAGTGCATTGTCATGAGGAGAGTCCTAAAAGCTTGAATTCTCATTAATTCAACATAAGCTGGCTCAAGTTTCTTCCTATAATAGTCTTGAACACAGAAATAAATGTACATGTATTTAATGTTGTTTATATGCTACACATACATACATACCCAAAGAATTGCACCCCACAGTCATGAAATCTGTTACGTAAGGGACTGTAGAAGAAGATCTGTTCTAACTGAAATTAACAAGAGATAAACTTCAAAAATTAATCAGAACTTTCAAGACATACATGTAACCTAATACAATATGAAATCATTTTTTGAAACTTTATCTGAAGAGCAAGATTTTTTTCATAATCGTTCACTGGTAAAAAAAATATAAACAAATAAATTTCGAGCAATCTGCTCCTCAAAAAGCCTATTTTTTCCTTAAAATTCATAGTTTCTAATTCAATATTTGAAAAAAAAATCCATTTCTATTGTTTTCTGTTTTGGAATCAAAGTATTCTGAAAAGTTTATAAATATAAAAATACAATCCTTTCTTTAGAACATGTATAAATGAAATCAAAGTTCCATTGGTTCTAAACTTACATCTTTACAGAAAGCCTGGGCATGCCTCTGAAAGTTTATAGATGTGTTATACGCCAGGTCACTGGTCCATGTTAGATTAAAGACACGTATGGTGAGATTTGTTAGTACTGCATCTGTAAAAGATAATAATAATTTAGATTTAATATCATACAAATTTAATTCTGTAGTCTAATGCATAACTTTTTAAAACTTGTAAATGTAGATGTAAAAGTTTTAAACGCAATGAGGAAACAACTACATTGTATCTTATGTATAAGTATTTATAAGTACATCTGTACTTGGGTACAAATCAAATTTGAAGATTGAAACAGAAATTGAACTTCTGGAGACAAAGAAAGATAACTCTTGTAAATGAAAGAGATTTGAAAACTGGAGACAAAGAAAAGTAACTCTTGTAAATGGAAGAGATTTGAAAAAGCTGGAGACAAAGAAAAGTAACTCTTGTAAAAAAAAAAGCTGCAGACAAGGAAAGATAACTCTTACCAACGATGGTGATTCCTGGTGAAGGTGTTGTCCAGATTGGTGGTGACACAATATGATTCAGGTCAATAATAAAGTCTTTTATTTTTGTAACTTCGAAACCGTTGTCTTCGTTTTTCTTTGTTTTTATTCGGAATATCCTCATAATTTCCTCCATATCTACTTTATCATTGAACATCAAGGTAAACTTCATGAAGGCTGAGTTCCCTCGACTGTTTTTTATGACACCTGAGCAGTTACAGGTGATGGGATAATCATTCATACTACAATAGAAATGAAAATTTAAACTGAAATATTTTGAAACTACAAAAATTTTATTTTAAAATCTGGAATCTGTAATTTCAAAATCTGAAATCTGTAATTTTAAAATCTGAAATCTGTAATTTTAAAATCTGAAATCATTTTACCACTTTTTAAAAACATAGGTAATCACAGATTACGAAGCTCACCTCGTGACAGCAAAATTCAATTCAAACATATTTCTTAGTACATGTATATTGGCTTTTAAAGGCAAAACCACTCAAGCAGAAAAAGTAGGTCAAGGTCATTTTAAGAAAGATTGATCAAAGATACAACCAATATGCAAGTTTGGTACATCTAGCACTTATACTTTGCTCAATATTGGCTTTATAGAGCAAAATCACTCAAGCGGAAAAAGTAGGTCAAGGTCATTTAATGAAAGATTGATCAAAGATACATCCAATATGCAAGTTTGGTACATGTATCACTTATACTTTGCTCAATATTGGCTTTTAAAGGCAAAATCACTCAAGCAGAAAAAGTAGGTCAAGGTCATTTTATGAAAGATTGATCAAAGATACATCCAATATGCAAGTTTGGTACATGTATCACTTATATTTTGCTCAATATTGGCTTTTAAAGGCAAAATCACTCAAGCGGAAAAAGTAGGTCGAGGTCATTTTATGAAAGTTTGATCAAAGATACATCTAATATGCAAGTTTGGAACATCTAGCACTTATACTTTGCTCAATATTGGCTTTTAAAGGCAAAATCACCCAAGCGGAAAAAGTAGGTCGAGGTCATTTTATGAAAGTTTGATCAAAGATACATCCAATATGCAAGTTTGGTACATGTAGCACTTATACTTTGCTCAATATTGGCTTTTAAAAGTGAAATCACTCAAGTGGAAAAAGTAGGTCAGATGCTGCATCCGATGCATGGGTCCATCTCGGCATCCAAAGATGAATCACTTGTGCAAGTTTGGTTACTGTAGCATCAGTACTTTGTCAGATACTGAGCTACCCCAAACTTCTTAACCAAGTCACTCAAGCGGAAAATGTGGGTCAGATGCTGCATACGATGCATGGGTTCACCTCAGCATCCAAAGATGAATCACTTGTGCAAGTTTGGTTACTGTAGCATTAGTACTTTGTCAGATACTGAGCTACCCCAAACTTCTTAACCAAGTCACTCAAGCGGAAAATGTAGGTCAGATGCTGCATCCGATGCATGGGTTCACCTCAGCATCCAAAGATGAATCACTTGTGCAAGTTTGGTTACTGTACCAACAGTACTTTGTCAGATACTGAGCTACCCCAAACTTCTTAACCAAGTCACTCAAGCGGAAAATGTAGGTCAGATGCTGCATACGATGCATGGGTTCACCTCAGCATCCAAAGATGAATCACTTGTGCAAGTTTGGTTACTGTAGCAACAGTACTTTGTCAGATACTGAGCTACCCCAAACTTCTTAACCAAGTCACTCAAGCGGAAAATGTAGGTCAGATGCTGCATACGATGCATGGGTTCACCTCAGCATCCAAAGATGAACCACTTGTGCCAGTTTGGTTACTGTAGCATTAGTACTTTGTCAGATACTGAGCTACCCCAAACTTCTTAACCGGACGCGGACGCGGACGCGGACGCGTGGGGTCATAGCATAAGCTCACTCAACTTCGTCGAGGTGAGCTAATAAGTCATACCTTTAAAATACACTAAGTGATCAGTTTGATAAACAGAGAAAAACAAACAATGTCACCTACTGTATAGTAGAATCACTCCCTGGACTACTTTCTTTCACAGTTTTCATGGTTTTATAAAAATATTTTTTTTATGGAAGAACAATGATTCGCAGATGATTTATGCATTTGGTATTCAAATTCCCGAGACAAACTTTCGTGGTACAGGGCTCGCTACAAAAGTAGCTAAGGTTCATACTCAGCAAATGATTTCTAAGTATACAATACATACCCCCAGAATCTGAAATTCAATAATATAAAAATATGTATACTTACCGGATTTCTCTGACGTCACACCCTCTGTATTTTCTGGCAATGTTACTATCTTTGAAATATTTGTCAACCTTGAGGAAATAAAAGAAAAAATTATGTTTTCTTGTTACATAACGCTTACATCGTCCAATGCATATTCCTGAGTACTAGGTACTTAACCTGAATTTTTACCTCCTCTTTTTTAATTTCAATGTTGTGTTATATACAAATAACTAATTTAACAATTTTACAGGAAACTACACAGTGAATGCACATCAGATCTGTGCTTTGACCTTGAACTTTGACCTACAAAATTGAAAAGATTGTTCCTCTTGTCATAGTGAACCTTTGTAGCAAAGATTATCTAAAGTCTAAAAGTTTACTCTTAATCCCCAATGGTTTCACAAATGTTAGTGACTGTGACCTTGACATTTTACCTCTGACCTTGAAAATCAATCAGGTTTTTTTTGTGATGGTGATCCTGAAGATCCAAATTGAAAAGCTAACAGTTTATTCTGTATCACAGATTTGAAAAACAAAAAAAATCTGAATGGGATCGAAAATGACAATATTCAAAAGCAGTGACCATAAAAACTTCAGGTGGCCAAGATCAAGGTTTCTGGCATTCTGCTTTAAAGTGGCAAATAATCATGTGTAGTATCAGGTCCAAGGATAGAGACAGAAATATAGATAGATACATGATCCGCGCCATGAAATAATCAGTCTAGGCAAACAATTTTTATGCATCAGACATGTACTGAGCAAAAAACGTTAGTGCCCTAATTTTAAATGGCTAACTCACATACATATGAAAGGTAATATTCCTCTAGATAGTGAAATGTACTCAATAAACACTAGAATGCTTCCATTTTACAGCTCAGAAATCGAATGCGTTGAAGTGTGACAACGTACAGAGTTTACTTATTGTAAGGGAAATCACTAAGTTTCTTTGATCTGGTTGACTGCTTTCGCAAGAAAAGTGTGTATTAATAAACAAGGAAGAGTTTCTTAAAATAAAACGAGAAAAACATCTGAAATCTGTCACTTGGGAATCAGCAAAATGGTTTGTAAATAAAGATATTTTAGCTAAAAGGCAAACGGAAGTCAATAGACCGTCATGCACAATGCCAATGACTCTACACACATCATACGACAGCCCGATACAGTAAATAAACTTATTCCATATTTTTAGTCAATTCGAATAATAAATGTTCAGGAAAGAAGCAGTCGAACAAGGTCAACCCCTTTTGTTTTAACAATGATGATGATGTCATTTGGGGCTTTAGTTTATCAGGAGCAGGAAACAATCGGAAAAATGAATTAACAAATAGTATATTGTTTATTTCAAAAAGCAGTTTTTTTGGTTATCTGCCTCAACACAGAATTTTTTGTAACAGTCAATATTGAATATATACGAAAAAGTAGGTACTAACTTTTTTTGCTCAGTATGTTGGACTACATCTTACATTTGGTTAGAAATAGTTGGGAATGAAGATCAGACCAGTTACTGCATCATACATATCATATATCATATATGAATTCTAACTTATGAAATATGTCAAGCAAATACTTACTTCTTTGCAAAATGGTAACGATACACTTCTGGCCGCAGCAGAGGACATGTTCCTCATTTCATCTCTGTATTCAGTATTGTATAATGGCACATTTAATTTAGCATTGTGGGCATCTGTAAATATGTCAATAGAAAAACTGGTTTACACATTAATACTTTCTTTCAAGCTTAAAACGTAGAAATATTTCAACCTTTTTCTAGAAATAATCTAAAACTTTTACTAAAAGCTCAGTTTAAAAAAAATGAAAAACATGTAAATATTATATGGTCCAATCATTTAGATACTCTACTATTCTCATTTAATACATGTGATAAATATTATCAATATCAATAGAAGATAAAACTGAAGCAAAAGGTTTTTTATTCAACTGAATGACTGAGAAGATATAACTTTGGAAAATGCCAAACCTATTGAATATCATACTCACTATAGTTTGTGACACCTGGAGCTGGAAAGAAAAACATTTTTAACTTAGTGAAATATTTCATCAATAATCAACTCATTCAAATAAAAAGAAAAAGAAAAACATGCATTATTGATAAACAAGGGTTATGAATCATGAGCCACGTACATTGTTGTATAGATTTTTCTATCACCCCCTATCAATTCTCTTAATATGCAAAATTTCTCTCTATGATAAAAGATCCTTAAATCAATTTCATATCTTAAAGAAAATACTTTCTCCTTAAAGTATATACAAAGTCTCATTTTAACATTTCTAAAACAGATTTTTAATCAATTCATTTTTTCTTTTGGTCAAATGAGAAGTAATCTTTATCATGTTTATCATAGACCTATTATTCAAAATTGACATTGGTCTTGATGAAGGTCTTGATTTGAAGGTCTTGCCAGTAAAATTTTGAGGATAAATTCACAAGAAGCTACATAAATTGCTTTTCTAGAATTCTGATTAAAAAAAAAAATTCAACCAACTTATTTTGTATTTTTACAACTACAAAGAAAAGTTAATTAGACAAAGTCACAATGATTTAGAGGTTGGGTAAAGGGTATCTGTCTCCTTTCAAAGATAATTAACATAAATTGCAAATTGTTCTGTCGCTCAGAATTACTTTTAGTAACTTGCGTAAAATGGCAAGGGGGTAAATAAAATACCCTCAAAATAGCATTTATAGATCAATATTTAAAAATCATTTTTACATTAGCATCTGTTCAAATGCTGATCAAAGCATTAATTTTTCCAAGGCGCATAGTGATTAAAGATGTTGGCAAAAAAAACATTGAAAATCATTCAGAATTGTATACATTGCAAGACATTTATCAGTTTCAAAAACTTCAAAATTTGACTAGTTTATATATAATAGAAAGTGACTTTTTGTGGCCTGCTGGTACTGGATAGCTTTAATTATTTCGCCCTTCTCACACATTGTTTCTATTCGGTTATTTTTGTGTGTGAGAGGGCTTCAGTTCCTTCCCATATACTGCTGTGGTGCAAGCCAATTGTGAATCACAATTGCATATTACCATATGATGACAAGATGTTGATGCATATTAAATTCAAACTGACATAAAAACTAAATATTTTCTGCCTTCATAATGGTAAATTTCTCTGTCTAGGTCCTGTTACTCCACGATAAATATCAACCTTACCAGACGCATTTTTCGACATATTATTGTAGAACATCGATTATATTAGACATTTTACCATTATGTTAGCTTAATTGTTTGCTACTAAGGTAGATTTTAATTTGACACGCGAGTTCAGTACCCTTGGTAGTTTACATTATAATCTGCACTATTTATCTTGCCATTGCACTATAATATGCGATTGTGATGCACAATCGGCTTGTGCTACAGCTGTATATGGATTGGAATTGAAGCCCTCTCACACACAAAAAAAAAACAAATAGGAATAACTTGTGAGAAGGATGAAATATTGAAGCTACTGGTCGAGGACCAGTGGCCGCCCAGGACCAGTGGCCGCCTATTGCATTTTAAGGGGACTTAGGGTTAAAATAATGACAATAAAATTTGTCAGCGGTTTTAACACATATTGTTAACTTGATTATACAAAAATTAAGTTTATTCTGTCACTACATTTGGTGAATAATGATAAGAAAATATTGACACAAATCTTGGGGTAGGTATATTCAGTCTATTAGTTATTTGGTTTCACAATTTCCATTAAAATGATGCCAAACAATCAGGTTAAGATTAATTAAAGAAATGGAACAAAATATTTCTGTTTAGAGAATAAGGAGCCAAATAGGCGGTACTGGTACAGCAGTCTTGCAAAAAGTGTTCAAGTTTAAGCTCATTTTAAGACACTATATAAACAAAATTATGAAATTTTTCCACGAAAATTGTTCATAATCAAGTGTGATAAGAATCAACCATTAGCCATATCAAGTTTCAATGAATAATTTTGTTAATTACAAATTTTATCAGCAAACAAGAAGTCCAAGGGGGCCACATCGCTCGCTTGAGTTGCACACAAAAGAATAGTAGTGGACAATTTGGTGGAGGCCCTTGAGCATGTTGAGTACTTGCTTCCTTAAAGGTTTTGTGAAATTATGAGCATCAGTTTTGGTCAGATGTCAAAAGTCAGCCAATCATGCAGCCATCATATTTGTTGACCGATCGGCATGAACAACACAATATTTTGGAGGTTTCTTTTATTATTATTTTTTTAAAAACACCATAGACACATAAACAATACATAGACAAGGACATTTTTGTATATGAACACAGAACATTGAAGAGTACACGTCAGCCGACCCATGGTCCTAGCAAGGATCAAACCAGCAATTATAAGATTACTAGCCCGATGCCCTATCCGCTAGACGACAGCGACCACAAAACACAAACTTGGTACAGGACCTTGAGTACACATGCTTCCTGAAAGATTTTGTGAAATTCTGTGCAGTGCTTGCAAAGGAAAAGTAAAAAAAAGAACCATTTGCCGCCATAATTGATGACAACTCGGTACAGAAAACACAAACTTGGTCGAGGACCTTGAGTACTTGCTTCCTGTAAGGCTTCATGAAATTCTGTGAAGTGGTTGCAGAGAAGTCGAAAATCCGTCAATCAATCAGAGCCCTCAGCAGCCATATTTGTTAACCGATCAGCACGAAAAACACAAACTTGGTTAAGGACTTTGAGTACTTGCTTCCTGTAACAAGGCTTCGTGAAATTCTGTGCAGCGATTGCAGAGAAGAAGTCCAAAATGTGTCGGCCAATCAGAGCCCTCAGCAGCCATATTTGTTAACCGATCAGCACAAAAACACAAACTTGGTAAAGGACCTTGAGTACTTTCTTCCTGTAAGGTTTCATTAAATTCTGTGCAGCGGTTGCAGAGGAGATGCCGAAAATGTTAAAAGTTTACTCCGGATGATGACAACGGATGACGGACGGACAACGGACGGCGCACAATGACAATGGCTCAATTGAGCTTCACTCAGGTGAGCTTAAAACCTTGGAAAGTAGGTGGCCACTGGTCCTCGACCAGTAGGTACTGGATTATGCCATCCATGCACGTCTTGAGTTTCGTTTTCCGACTCTTCCATTGTTCGATATACAGCACGATTTAAATGACATATTTTATACCAGTAAAATACTGTGATAACGTGGGATATCCTTAATAGATGTGACAGTTCTATCTTATTGTGTATTCTGGGTGTATATAAATGCATTATTTTATCGAAAAAATCTGGCGCACAGTTTTCGTCAAACCGGATACAAAAGTTGAATAAATTTTACGTCGGTTTCGATATTTTGGTACCCGGAAAATAATGCGTGGATCCTAAGCAAAAGTAAAGCTCTTCTCAAGTGATATTATGTCTGTCTGTACTGTAATGTTTGGTCCGTAATGATTGCTCAATTTAAATACTATTTTGACCCCAATGAAGGTTGGTTATCTGTCTAAGATCAACATCTTTGGCTTTCTGTCTAAGATCAATATTCAATGTATTTTGAAAGTTTTTGCAATATTTAATTACCTTTTAATCACCACAGAACGGTCATTCATAAGGTATCAGACCCCAATTATTTTCCCTATATATTCCTTTGTAAATCATACTAATATGACGATTAAATACTCGAATCGCACCACCATTTTTTGCTTGAAACTTTTTTATCTGCTAGATAGTATCAAAATAAGCACAGAAATGGATTCATGCAAAAATCTGTCGCTTAGTAGTCGACTTTTAATATCTTTTTAAACCCGAAAGGGGGTATCTGTGGCTCTAATGTTCATCTAGAGCCTCATAACACATCTGTCATTCTGCGATTATGATGATGCAGTATCATTCAACATGCTAGAATATTTTTTTCAACTCATCTGCGACTCATTGAGGTAAAAAACGAATCATCTAGTGTAAACAGAGTCGTAGAAATTAAATGTAAGAAGACGAGGGATTGAAATAATAAGGAACTATTTGCGTTTCAAAATTAATTGTGATCAGCTGTAATCATTCAGAATTAATTGTGATCTGTAATCATATAAGCTACATTTTCCGAACTCATAACATATACTTTCTGACCAAAAACACCATGATATTTAACCTTGAATTTGGAATATAGAATCAGTCACGATTTTCATTTGAAAGAGCACATTCTGTATATTTTCAATGATTTTCATAAAGAAAACACGTTTAATTATCTCTAGAATCCCAATTTTCCGAGGGAATCTTCAATCCTTCTATTGTGAAGAAAAATGTTACATGTGCTCACTTTCATTTATAAAAAGGAAAGTTAGAAAAAGACACATCCATGAAATATTCTTGTTATCCATATGAGCACCGTAACAAAAATCCTACAAAATAAGATGTTTCGGAGGACCAAGGAGGAGTAGGAATAATTTCTATCCACGTTATACATCTAAGACTTTTCAATTTGATATCTGGATCTGATCAAAGGAATCATTATTGAGAAACTGTATAAAATCCAGTGGCGGATCCAGCGCCCCCTTTCCGGGGGTCAATGGGCGAATTTGCCGATTTTTACTGAAAATGGGCCAGAATATACCTATTTCTGGTAAATTTTGGGTCAGTGTTGGGGGGGGGGGGGCGGACGCCCCCCTCCGCATCCCTCGAAATCCGCCACTGAAATCAATACTTCATTAGGTCTTCCGACTTCCGTCGGAAGACCTATTGTTTTCGTAATCGTGGAAAATTGGATCAGCGATTTCTCAAGAACCCTGTAAGCTAGGACAATGAAAGTTCTCCAACGTTACGTTTGGAGTAAAAGCTAGATTGGTCTTTTTTATTTTTGGTCTCTGTTATTTTTTTTATCATGTTTTTTAGTAGATTCAAATATTTGACGGGAGCGTCGAATTACTCAAAAGGACCGAAAATTTCATGTTTTGCTATTTGTAAGCTTAAATATCTCGTATTTTGCTATCTACAATTTCCATTCTTTTTGAAAGTCAACAGCCATGCAAGATATGAAATGCTAGATGCACACTGTAACGATTTATTACGATGACGTCCTTCACCGTCCTTCATATTTCCAAATTCAGAAGTTCATAGGAGGAAGACACTTTTTTGCTTATAATAGTAAACAAAAATTAAGCTTATGAAGTTTCCTAAAAATTTCAATATTATTATTTTTTATCCATATATCTGTCTTATTTAGTCTTTCTGATTTTTCCTATCTCTTACTGTTGAAAAGATATGAGCATCGAAATTTTGAGTTGGGTATTTCGATACACCTTCACGCCAACAGATCGGGCGCACACTAAAATTGGTAGTCCGAGTCCGACTCGAGAAAAGCCAAATTCCGATTTCACGGCAATGATGAATATGCATTTCATAAATACATTTCGATATACACAATTTGATTTTAAAACAGTTGATTAATTTAGAAGAGATCAGCTACAAACCAGAATTTACACACAAAAAGTGGTAGTTTGATTCCGATTTCTAACCCACAAACCTGTTTCTAAACTTCAATAACTATATTTTGAACATCAAGTTTAATTTCTAATTCTAGCAAACGTTCGAACATAATTTTCGGTTGGTTTATTTACAAATTGATGAACAATTTCTCCAACATTCTTCCCTCCCCTCGTTTTTCGAAAACAGTTCTGTTTATATTGAACGATGTCGCCATGATGGAAATTCAAAATAAACTTTGAAAAAAGGGAAGGGGGGGGGGTCCAAATTTGAACCTGCACAGCGAGAACCTCATGGTATTTATATATATATATATTGAACGTAACTTGTTATTACCATTTCTCTTCTCAAGAAAATTGGTTCTACAGCTACGAGCTCGCCTTTTTTATGGGGGAAGGGGGCAGGAAGAATTTGCAAAAAAAAATCCCGGCTCTGAAAAATGCTGAAAAAAATATTCCGGCCCAAAGGGCCGGCAATTTTTTTTTCCCCGGACCATGCAAAAGTAAGGATACATTGCATGATATGGAAATTTTTGCTGGCCCTTTGTGCCAGACAATTTAAAGTCAAAAAATTAATTAATATAAATACAAACTG
Source organism: Pinctada imbricata (assembly GCA_033119305.1). Classification (NCBI taxonomy): domain Eukaryota; kingdom Metazoa; phylum Mollusca; class Bivalvia; order Pterioida; family Pteriidae; genus Pinctada; species Pinctada imbricata. The sequence continues at coordinate 20,135,396 of VSWD01000008.1, read as the reverse complement.
TTCACATAGCTGTATCTACCAGAGACCTAATACGCATAGACACAAAAATCTAGAAAAGGTTCTATTTAAACATCATACAATCTGTCTGAAATTCGCTAATTGCAAAGAGACATCTGAAGGAACGGTTATTAACTCATACTCTGTAACAGCGGGGAGTTTAACTTACACAGACATTCACAACATTTGACAATTTGTTTAAACCGGCGAAAATTTTTCTCCGACTTTGGTAATGGCTGAAAAAAATGGCCTGCTCAGAAAATTGCTGAAAAATTTTACCGGCTGGCAATAGAATTCCTGCCCCCCCCCCCCCCCCCCTCCCCCCCCCCCCCCCCCAAATCAAATGGTTGCTCACCAACAATTATCGGTTTGAAAATTTAATGTTACTGCTATTTGAAAACTTAAATATATAATATAAATACATGTAATGTGACGTCCTTCATATTTCCAAACCAAAAATTGTATAGGAGGAAGACACTCTTGTTGCAACCGCAACAAGAAACCTTTCTAGTCATGTTTGTACATTGCAGTTGCTTTATCGCGTTAGTTAGAGTATGATAGACCCGATTCGTTCACCTGGGCCTCTTTATGTCCGTCTTTCCGTCGTAATGTTGCACTTTCAACATAAGAAAATGACATAACATTCAAATGTCGTTGAGACACCAAGGATACATTGAGATGAATTCGCGGTATATTCAAGGAAATTAATTTTATTATATATATGGAAGACTTTTTTCTTTTCTGTGGACACAAAAATCATCTTTTGACCTTGGAGTTTGACATCATTATTCTAGTATCAACACTTTCGTAGACTTGTTTAACTTTTTGTGTATAAACGGAGGTGGATTACATTTATAAGTAATTTGGAGATACATCTGTCTTCATCTTATTCCGGCCTTTTTCTCAGAGGAGGTGGAGGGACAGGCATATTCATACATTACTTACCCGAATCTATTCAAAAATGTTCAAATAAGAGGATATTCAAAAATATGTCGACTTACCTTCCATTAATAAAAAGTACACTAAAATTCCAATTCCGAATGCCACTAACAAAGCACCGATTAACAGTAACAAAATGAGTCCGATTTTACCGGCTCTTCTCCTGTCAGACGAGTTCATGGATTTCTTGCTATTTAGAGTAGAGTCACTAGACGATCGCCTAGTATAGGCGTCCACTAAACCACCACCGCCGCCACCGCCGCCATGGTGGTGCGTGTGGTGCCGATGTCGGTGGTGCCGCTCACTACTCCTGTGGAGCCCATCGTAACCACCGCCTTTATCTCCATAGAATCTCAATGGGAGCTGAAAAGAGAACAAAAATTAGTAACAAGCTATATAATGTTGAAAAGGAGCATTGTTCAAGAACAGGAATCTTGCCTGTTGCATGTTTGACCCTAAGCACATGACCTTGACCTTGACAGTGACCTTGACCTATAAATTCGGTGCTAAGTCTCATCTGTGCTTTTCCACCCCTAGCTACAAGTTTGAAAGATGTCTGATGTATATCAAGTAAGTTATAGCCAAATATGTGAAAGTGGGACTACCAGACAGACGGACGGATAGACAGACAGACGCCGGACAAAGTGCTCCCCATACATGTATGTCGCTCTTGCGTCGCAGGCAACATAAAACGAAGTATCCATCACTGCTGTCAGAGAGCAGCCGTCTGGACAGACATTTCTAACGGTTCATCATACATTAATGTGTATTGACAAATTTTATACGGATATATCTTTTACTAAAGTGAAATTATCAAAAAAAATGTTGGGTTTTTTTTTTTTTGGGGGGGGGGGGGTGGATAGTATCATGAATAATTAGCCGAAATGAGATACTTGAACACCTTGCATATGGTTTGATATCAATGAAAAGAAGTTACGGTGAAGCGAAGAACTTTCCAGTTGCGATGCATCGTATTTGCTTCTTAGTCTCTTCGCTTTTTCGCGACGTAGCTTGGCATCCCTTGAAACTTTTTCAGATCCACTATACATTTCTCTAACCGAACTCAAGTTTAACCCCCCCCCCCCCCCCCTCTCGTCTTGCAAATTCTCTTCAAAGCCTAATGTCTGACTTACTCAGTTTTTGACAGATTGAATGCTTCATTTACTAGTATTTTCATTCAAGGATATTGATTGAGTAATCCTTTTTTTTTTTTTTCTTTTATGAATGTTGTTTTTTTTTTGGGGGGGGGGGGGTAATAAAAGTAATAGAAGTCCTTCGGACATCTTTCAATTACTTTATTAATCATCGATCTTAAAACATACTTGAAAGGTACTTGTTAACTTTGATTCATCAACGAGGGGCACATCTTCAATACAAATCGGATACCTAATTCCATTAGACCCACATTTACAGCTTACAAAATAGGAAAGCTTGTATGTAAACCTCAGAAAGGATAGCGAGATAACGACAGCAGCCTCGGGGAAATCATCTCATTTTATGAAGGTTTCACTCAAACATCAAGTAAGTAATAGAAAGATTAATATCTCTATGTCTAACCATCATTTACAAGGGTGGTTCTAGGCCCCCGGGGGTCGTGACGATCAGAGGAAGGGCGAAAGGTACCGCTAGCCTCAAAAGGCGATGATACAAGGTTACTGAGTTACAAAAACTTGTGACAATGACCGAAAAAGTGATCAAAATCGAATATTTTATGTTTTTGTTTGTTCAAGCTTAACATTCCGGACATTGTGTGAAAATTTCGTAACCAACAGTGAGAAAATTTTTGTCTACGCCCCCTGCCAATCACTAAATGAATGCAAGACATTTTTTTTTGTGAAAAAAAGCAAAATTTTATTGGAAAGATGATGAAAAAAAGGAAAATATTTATCGATTGAGAAAATCATTTTTATCTGTTTATTTATTGTCATAAATGATTTGCGTAATTTTTAACAAGTACAATATTCAAATTAATGAATATTTCACTTGCTCAAAATTATCCATATTACATGTAACATTATACATCTACATCTATTTTCATCTTTCTTCCGTGTCCGTCTTAAGTTTATTTATTTATTTATTTATTTATTTATTTATTTATTTATTTATTTATTTATTTATTTATTTATTTATTTATTTTAAATATGAAATATGAATGTTTATTACATTACATGTTAACTCAACTAAAATTTTGCATCTCTTTTGGACGTGGTTTTTTTTTTCAGTGTATTTCTATGTGGCTTTCTATCTTTATTCTCTTTTTTTTTCTTTTTGGAAAGTGGGAGGGGGTATCGATCCTTCTTTATGCCATCGACTGTTCTTGCAATATGGTCTGACCTGACAGTAAGTGCAATCTTGCCGCGCTATATTTTTTCTCATTGTAATTAAAGTGACCGAAGGCCATGAATCTTGGTGTTGACAAACACTTTGATGTCATATTTATGTTGTTTATACTACGGACCATATCAGTTTTATGTTATGGGAAATAATAAGAAAAATACTCAAAATGACGCCGCTTTTCAGTATGGTTGAACACACATGCTCGGTTCGTTAGAAGGTCATCGTTAATCTCATTCGATAAGAAGCACCTGCATATCATAGGCTATTTATCATTCTATTCATAATTTATGTTTGTTTATTTGTTTCTTAATTTATGTATTTATTGTTTGTAACGCAATGATTTTTTATTCTATACCCCCCCCGTTTTCTCTCTCTTGAAAGCTCTTTCTCGTTCGTGTTATTTGCTTTTTGATTCAGCTATTTCATTTTGTAACTTATAGTTTTTCATTTTTATATTCCTTTATTTTTCAATTTTTATTTTATTTTTTTTTTTTTTTTTGGTTTTTGTTGGTTTTTGGTTTCCTTTCCTTTTATCTTTATTTTACGTTTTTTATTCTTGGTTGATTTTATTGTCCAGTCTACCTTTTCAATGAAATAAAACTGGTCATATTTTACTTCCTATTCGTATATTTTTCATTTTGCTCACGTTAATTTATCTATTTATCAATTTCTTGTATGAAAAGGGAAAACGAAAGAATACATGTATATAAAAAGGAATAAATACATATAGAATTGATCAGATTATACCTTTTGTTGAGTTTCTGACGCAGTATCAGATTCCTCGATTCCCTCGGTACACTCGGTGCCACACTCGGTACCCTCAGTTTCTTCTTCAACAATTATTTCCAAATCAGTTGCTGCCATTTCACTTTTGTTTTTCAAACTTTTTAATAAATTTTCACATTTCTATCAAATCTCTTTTTTTTTTCAATGAAAACCCTCAACAATACTTTCGAATTTTCCGTTCTCCTTTTTTCTTGAAGCTTTTTTTCTTCTATATTCCAAAATCACACTAATTTTTGGGCCAATCCAATACACTATTTCATTGGAAACTCACTTCTAAATATATACTCCCGAAATATAATTCACTGATCATCAATGCCAACCTAAAAACTATTAATTGTGACAAGGTACCCTACTAATGTCTTCATAAAGTCGACTATTCAATGAATAAATTCTTTAATTTGTTTCTTAAGCCTTGCGGGCGTTATCGGCAACTTTGGACATTCTGATTTTTTATTTGATAATGAAATGACCATTGTCCACTACATGAAAGTATCTTCATAGACAGAATATTTTGTTTGTGACGTCATTTTGACTTGACAATGTTTACTGATCGAAATGAGATGATTTCTTGTTTATTTATGCGAGATATTAAGATTAAGAGTGTCGCTTAATTAAGAGGTATTCTCAAATAGGAGATTATCTCACGTACTTTAGGAATATGCGCGGATTAAAAAGTAAGAATGTGTGATGTTTTACCAATTGTACTGTGCGAATTTGTAATCTTGTATGTTTGTTTCATCTGCAGCTTTATCATTCTTATAACATGAACAATTCGTATATGTTGAATTTTGTTATGGAATGAATTGATTGAAGTTTAATTTTTAGTGTAGATACCTTTCCATGGATTCCGATAAGAAAATGCATTTTTCGAAAGAAAAAGGTCAAGGGAAGGAGTCCTTTCAATGCCAACCCCCCCCCCCCCACACACACACACTCTCCTCGCATCCACTCACGCCCAACAATACAGAATTGACGTTCAGTCATTGGCAGATCAAATGAGCAGAAGTATCGGGTGGTGTTTGGGTTGTTGTTGTTGTTTGTCCTTTTTTTTTTTTTTTTTTTTTTCGAAACTATACACAGGGATTGCAATCTTAATCAATTTCCTTTCATTTTAGTGTTATAGTTCTTGCGACGACGCGAGTCCTCAGAAACATAAATAGCATTTTTTTCCGGAAGAGACCCTCCCTAGAAAATGATTGGTATGACTATATAGCTGAGGTGTTTTTGTATTATTTGTTTTCATAATTCAATTGTTATGTGTCAGAATCCGCAGTATCACACACCGACGACCACTGGGGCTGTAGGATGGTTCGTTACCTACGTGTTATGGCGGTGACATCAAAGACTTACAACGACAGGTGAGGTAAAGTTTTGACGAGGGCGTGACCTATGTCCCTATTGGAGCCAGGCCAGGCTGTAGTTATGGTTACATATTTGATTTATCACCCGAATGTTGTTGATGAATTAAACGGGAATTACGTACAAGGTGGTTGTACAACGAATACTGACCTTTGGTGGGGAATCTTAATACTGATACTCCCAGCAGCGCGTGCCTATCCCTGCACGTTCTCAGGTTCGAAATCATAATCTGACTGTAGGCAAACATAAAGAATGTTCATGTGTATTAAGGTTTCAGATCGGTTCATAATGATATCCAAAGCAGGGAATAACCTTGGATTTGTAAAGGCGGGGGCCATTAAAATGGGCCAGTGGTCCCTCTCTTTATTAAATGTATATAAAATTGACAAAAAAGGGGGGGGGGATTTGAAAAAAATAAGGGGCCATTTAGCCAAATTGTGGGGGCCGATGAATTCTTATTTGGGTTCCTAGATCAAAACTAAATGCACATTTTGGTAGCCTAATTTATATAGGGGGGCCTTGAGGCCCTTTCATTTTCTCCTATCTCGCATAGTTTTCTCATAATTTCACAATGGCCCCACCCAGGATTATCCCTGCAAATTAAGAGTATTCTATTTTTCTCAGAATTTAAGGGGTAAGGTCTTTGCAAGATCCATGGTCCTCATTCTTTTTATTTTATACATGTTTTTTTAATAATGACAGGTTCATTTATGCGAGTTACCTCTAGAAATTAGTTAAATCAAACGGGGCCCTGGCTTGCGAAGACGAAAGACTGGGGACATAAGATATATGGAATAGGTATAAAGGAAATTGAAGAAATATCATGGCTGGACACTTTGTGGAAACCGCATATACACATGTATATTCCTGTCAAACACTTGCATATACATTGCAGACAATATAATGATATCACCACAGACGACAATTTCTGTTGGAAACACATAAAGAGGTCGTTCATGTCGTCAGTGGTCTGTGTCCGTAGTCTTGACCATAATGACCGATGTCACGTAAGGTTAATGATTCTTCTCTGACATTTATGTTTGTATAATTAATATAATTTACAGGAAATATTACATTTATTGATCAAGTTTTACATATAAAAATATCATGCAGTACCATGCATATATAACGCATAACAAGAGAGTTTCTCGCGCGCAGCCCCTCCCCCCTCCCCTTCAAATTTTCTCCTGTACATGTTATAATTTTGTTTGCAATTTTTTATCTTGATATTACTAAGATATAATTTTTTTCGGCCTACAATATACTTTTAATTATATATTGATGTTTTATATTTATGCGCAGATGTTTAAGGGGGAGGGGGGCTCCTTCCGACATTGGTAAAAATACTCTTTTCCGATCAAATTTTCTCCAATATCATTGGCTGGAAACCTCTCTCCCTTTGCTTTGCTGACCCTTACCCCATATGTTATATATTAATGAGATATTCTATACGTATAATGACTTTTCCTTGGTATTTGATGGACACATTACTTTTAAAAGGAGCACGTGTCCGACACCTGTGGTTCTGAGACTGTTCCAAGATTTTATACCAAAAGAGACCAAAACTAGATGGCTACTGTTGCAAGCAACAGACGGATTCCTCCTTTCTTAGACCTTCCTCGGAACTGAAGTGTTAAAATCCGAATAAAGAAGATGGAAAAAAGAATAGTTGCTTAAGTACTTTATTCACTTCAGCAAATGGGTCAAAAGAGCCTATGTCTAATTTGGGACTCTTATTTATTTATCAACAAAATAGAAGAAAAAATTAAGTACCTTTCATCTTTGCGAAAGCTTTAAACTCCATGCTCTATGGATATCAAATCCTTTACAATTTCTTTCTCAAAACAGAATTGCACAATGATTTTGCAATGAGATAATTTCTATTAATAGAAAATGACAACAACATGAAAGTACAGACATGTAATGCTACTAAGAAAACAAAAAACAAAAAACAAAACAGAGAACAAGAATAAAAGAGTTATCTTTCTTATACTATGTTAAGTTCAAATAAGAAGGACTACTTGTGTGAAAAATAAATAGTATAGGACAAAAAGTGTAAATTCTACAAGAGTAAATGATTGTTAAGACCTTGAGAATGATTATTTGGCCTTTAACCAATGTCATGGATAAAAGCTAAGTACTGTTATTATTCTCATCACGATTGATCTTAATCTGAGCAAAGATAAATATCTAATCAACCAAAGTCAGTTGTGACCTTGAAATCAAACAAATGACCGTTGGTCAAGGTCATGATGAAAGAGTTTGATGCAAGGAATATTTGTGTAAAGTTTGAACTCTCAAGGTCAAACAGTCTTTGTTTTATAGACTTAAGTTTGTTGTGACCTTGATAATCAGAATTTGACCTTGGGTCAAGGTCAAGGTGAAAGAGCTGGGCCCAAGCATTATATGTATAAATTATGAACTCTGAAGGTCAAATAGTCTTTGTTTTGTAGGGAAAAGTTGCTTTGACCTTGAGAATGAGAATTTGACCTTGGGTCAAGGTCAAAGTGAAAGAGCATGACTGAACAATTATTTGTATGAAGTTTAAACTCTGAAGGTCAAATAGTCTTTGTTCTATAGGCAAAAGTTTGTTGTGACCTTGAGAATCAGAATTTGACCTTGGGTCAAGGTCAAGGTGAAAGAGGTTGGTTTAATGATATTATGTATGAAGTTTGATCTCTGCAGGTCTAATAGTCTTTGTTCTATAGGGAAAAGTTTGTTGTGACCTTGAGAATCAAAATTTGACCTTGGGTCAGGGTCAATGTGAAAGAGCTTCGTTTAATGATAGTATGTATGAAGTTTGAACTCTGAAGGTCATATAGTCTTTGTTCTACAGGTAAAAGTTTGTTGTGACCTTGAGAATGAAAATTTGACCTTGAAAGTAGGTCAACATTAAATGACAACCTATAAGTATTCTAGTATCCAAGTTTCAACTCAAAATCTCAAAAACTGTAGAAATTGGCACTGTGCCAATTTAAAGTTCCATTTTCAACTCGTAATAGCGCGAAAACCGTAAATATTTTATCGAGCATGTAAGCGTATAAAAGTTTACAAATTTCCCAAAGAACATTTTAAAGCAAATTTCGTTCAAATCGTACGGTTAGTTTAGGAGTTATAAGAGTTTAAAGATTTGAACTTTGATGACCTCTAGCGGGTGCATATGTGAACTTTTCGACGACAAATTTTTTTTACCTCAAGATCTTTATATGCTCTTTTACATTATCCTTTTCGTTTTATCATACGAAGTTGTACTTTTTTGTACAGTGACTGGAACGATCTGGGGGTAAGAATAATAATAATAATAATAATAAGAATAATAATAAGAATAAAGAAAAGACAATACAATAACAGAAAGGATTCCGACGGAATAGTCGGAATCCTTAATAAACACATTTTCAAATAAATCCATTAAGCAAAATTTTGCTGAAACAATTTTTCTATGAAAAACATGGAAAGAATTCGACATAAAACTCCTCACATTAAGAGAAAGTGACAAGTAAAATACAATTAATCAACAAGACATCACCTGTTCATTTCAAACTTCAAACGGACGTGCACTTGTAAGTGACCATCTTAAACATGGATTCAACCGTTATTGCGACCAAATAAGATCTCATACCACTGAAAAGAGCTTGACATTTACAAGTATTCTTGATGCATTTTCTGCCCTTTTTAACTTTGTATGTACTTTGAGAAAAATTGTCATAGTTAATTATTTTCCTTTCATCCCTTTGTTTCCGCCTTACATTATTTATAGCTGTACAATTTACGGTCTTACTCTGATTTATAGACAGGAAATTATCGGAATTTATGAATAGCGAGAAATTCAAAGAAATGCGTCTACGTACACATTTAAAAAATATCTGTTCCTTCTTTATCGGTAATGTACAGTGTAGCAGTTGGTGAGAATACAATAGGGTACTCAATTTCTTAGAGAAAATTGACCAATTACCTGTGTGCATTTTTTCAATGAAATTACTATGTACTCACCGTTTGTTCTCTAGAGGAGAATAATCTTACTAGTTAGATATAAATGTTTAAGTTACTGACAAGAGAAAAAAAAATCATTTTGAACCCATTTTAAGTCCATCGCTTTTGTAATGTTTTGTTTCGCAATTCAATTTCCTTGGCTCACTAGGGTTTGTGAATATTGGACATGAATGCTGTGTTAACCGATCTATCCACTTGCTTTTCCACCAGGATTCAAGAGGGAGTCTCCGATTATTTGATAAGAGTGATTTTTTTCATTTCAAATACTGTGAATGCTTGTGAATATTTTATGTGTGTGTATACTCTTTCCATTGGAATAGTCTGATTTCCTGGAGACCTGGGCATGGGGTGTGAACCCTGGCAACCTTTTTAGTGTTCAGTTCAGTTCAATCAAACTCTGAAATAACCCAAGTGTTGTTGGCCGTTTCTGTGGCTAACCTGGACATTGTGTCCTCGTTCATGTGATTTATCCAGTTAGTATTGTGAATATACATGTATGTAAATGTTACATTCACATTTTAGTGAACTTACCGTTCCATCGGATTTCCAGTAGGGGTCCTCCTTATAAGACCTAGGCATCGTATCCTCGTTCATGTGGTCTATCCATTCCGGTCGCCGATCCATGACCATGCCTTTTTTCACTATTTTCTGTTACTATCGCTAATATTAATGGTCATTAATTCAAAAGTCGTCACATTTTAAATTTCTTACATATCCCGTGAAAATATTGAAATCCGTACAGTCCCGAAAAATCACAAAACTATATTCCGGTGTGTCACTTTCCTTGAATTCCGTCGTTTTTTTTTTTTTAAACAGAAGCTAAGTTACAACAGTATTTTCTTCTCTCTCTCTGATTTTCTAGTTACGATGTTTCTTCTTCTACGTCCAAACGCAGTATCCGAAAAGAAAGCTTCAAACCTCGGTGACTAAAACAAAAACCCACGTACTTTTATTATTTATCTCCTAACGTCTTTGTCTTACCCCTCGGGTCAGCGCTGACTGAAATCTACATCCAGCTTAATGTATTGGTAGCTTTTCGATGTGGCCCCAAGGTTGGGCACAGTCAAACGACAGGATTGCAATAGATCATGGGGTGTTGGGATGCCCCTCCAGCGTCCATTTGATTGTCAAGTGATGAACACTTTGCATACGGCCACGACATGTAGTTTTCCTTACGTTCTCTAGCTTTCTCTTGTCACGTGTGCGCTTTTTGTCTTGTTCTTACATTTTTCTCCATGTTTGATGTCTGTTTTATGACCATTTTGCCACATAATTATGTGCACCGTGGGGTCAGTTGCATGTACAAGTGCAAGGTGCAGCGATATGCAATGAAGTATGATTATTTTGTACAGAATGTTTTCAGTTTCCCTAAAAGAATTTCCAAATAGATACTGACTGTTTCTCGCATCATCTTGCAAAAGTAAAATGAGAAGAGTGTCTCTTTTTGAATTTCAAATTTTGTATTGAAAAAAAAAAAACAGAACAAAACAAAACAAACAACAAAACCGCAGTGGAAGGGCATAAATTTCGGTTAATTGGTTAATTATTTGCAAGATAGAAGAATGATTAGGGTGATGGTATATGTACTAATCCATCAATTTCTGCGTCTTCAATATTTCTTTCTAATTTTACAAAAGTTCACATAAGTTACTAGTAATAGTTTTTAAGCTGCACATATCAGATTCGAAAAGTTGATGGGGCGTTACAAAACCCAAAGGGCAGTGTATGGGATACATTACACAATCTCTGGCTGGCTTGATGGCTTTATATGGGATTATGTATATCAGATGAAGCATTTACTTTGCAATATTTAAGACGCAAATTTCAGGGAAAACAAAGAATTTCAACTTAAAGTAAAGATATTTGAATGTGATGAGGAGAGAATAAAGTAAACTAGATATAATCCCCAGGGCAGATCCGTTGTGAACTTATATCACAAGCTACATCACGAAAGGGAGGCTGGGGGCCATTAGTAGGGACATCTCGTTTGTTTTCACGTACGCGTGATGTTGAACGTGCGCTAGGTACCACGCCTAGATTTTATTTCCTGTTACAAAACCTTACAATATAGCAAGATTTTACACAAAATTCGTTTGTCTATTGTATCATACTGTGCACTTGTACCTTTTTTATGGAAATTTTAATTAATATTTTATTTCAGCGGCACGTATTTCTTGCATAATTTGCGGTTACCATGTTTTAGCGGTGCCAAGTTTGCCACTATGCACACACATCAAATTGTTAGCGCACCACTTAACTTGGCTGTCGTTTTGATAAATCCATTTATAGTATTTTCCTTTTTTATATGAAAGTCGGTAAAGGTGAAACACAAGCATCTTTTCTTTTTGCTGTCTGATTTTATTTTCAGTCAAGATTTAAATGAAGGACTGTCCCATTTACAGCTTAAACTTATGTTTGTTTTATATCCCTTGATTCAAAAATAAATTTTACGATAATGATATAGCGATTGGGCAATATTACATCTGGAAATGTTACGAGTAACAATGAAAATAAAAGAAACATATTGATTTTGAAGCTCTGGCACATTACTAGTAATTCTAATATGACTTGATTCTTTTTCCCTATTAAGACAACAGACGCGAGCCGGGCTCTATTCTCCAATATAGGCCCTATAACGATAAGCCACGCCTACCCATTTTCTGAAAGCAGATAAACCGGCAGGAACTGGTTTTTACCAAGAATCGATGTCAAAGTTTGGTCATCATTATAATAGAAATAAAAAATGACAAGCCGGGCTCTATTGTCTCATAATGCCCTCGCGTCCTCAGCCAATCACATTTATCACCTCGCCGCTGACGCGGCTCGGTAATAAATGCGATTGGCTGAGGACGCTCGGGCATTATGAGACAATAGAGCCCGGCTTGTCATTTTTTATTTCTTAAGTAAAACGGGGCGCTCAGTGTATGCATCAATCAACGTTTCTCTTTAGTATTAATCCTACATTCCACCATTTGGAACTTAAATCCTACATTCACCTGTATTGACATTTTCTGAACGACTTTAAGTGACCGATGTTGCTGTCAAGCAGTAGACACATACTCTCCCCGGGCACGTCATCTATTTCGCTATATATATTTTATGGTCTTTGTTTGCAATGTGACATATATCATATTTAATAAAGGATTTGAAGTATGCTAGGTTAAACCAAATGAAGGTACGTACATGTATGTGTACAAAATTCGAATTAGTTTGTCGATGTTGGCATAGTTCGTGTAATTATTCATAATTGCCTTAGTTATAAACTTGATACACAATAAAGATGCTATAATAAGTATCAATATTTATGAAAATGTGATGTTTTCTATTTGGATATCAAGTTTAAAGAATCGTGACATTTTCTCCAATTTCTTCCAATTGATGAGTCCGTTCTAACGAGTCCAGACTGTATACGTAGGTACGCTCATATATAACGTAATTGACGAAGATATCAGCGCATCACCAAATCCCTCTGGGTGCAAAAATACTTTTTTCGTAACTCCGAACCTGTTGCAAAACACTTGGATTTGATAAATGGGGTCTTTACCCCGTGATCTTTATGCATTCCATTTACCCACAAGGAATATTGCATACAAAACTTGCTTAAACTTTGACAAAACTAATGATTGAGGAACGATAGGCTTTTAGGGGAGGGGGGGGTGCGGCAAATTGGAAACCAACGTGTAGCCATAGTCAACGTCTGACACACAACGATGAACTAACATTTCGAGAGCAGAATATTAACACTTAGATGTCAGCGACAACAGATGGAAGGAATATTGCATTAAATCGACAAGTTTGACCGTGGACATGACACAAACAACAAGAAACAACATTTTACATGCAACACACCAATAATTATGGTCAAACATGGCACCGATACTTGTACGTCCCTGTGTCCCCTGGGCGGATAGTGACACCTTGTACAATATATGGACAACAATTATGATGTATATATATATTTTCCAGAAAGAACAAACGAAACAATACAGTCGTAGACTAAACACAAACACAAGTAATGGCAGGTATATATACAACAAGGTACCATAGTTACCTATTCTTTCCAGCTTGGGACTTGAACCATCACCTTGTCAACAAGGTTTTACAGGTTGCAAGTAGTTGTGACCTTGACCATTAGGCTCCTGTTGTATGATGGTGCTCAACATTGACCTTGACCTTTAAAATCACTCCTTGTAATGATAATGCTTATAGTGACCTTGACTTTTAAAATCAATACGCTTCTTCTCCTTTTTATGATGGTGCAATATACACGTAGTGCCCTTGACCTTAACTTCCTCTTATGATTGTGCTACATACATGTAGTCACCTTAACCTTAAACATCAATATGCATCCTCTTCTAGTGACTTTGACCTTTAAAATCAATAAGCCTCTTCTCTTTGTTAGAAGTGTGCTGTATAATGACCATGACCTTTAAAATCAATAAGCTTCTCCTTGTTAGGAGTGAGCAGTATAGTGACCTAGACCTACAAAATCAATGAGCCTCTTCTCTTTGTTAGAAGTGTGCTGTATAGTGACCTTGACCTTTAAAATCAATAAGCTTCTCCTTGTTAGTAGTGTGCAGTATAGTGATCTTGACCTTTGGAATTAATAAGCTTCTCTTTGTTAGAAGTGTGCTGTATAGTGACCTTGACCTTTGAAATCAATAAGCTTCTCCTTGTTAGAAGTGTGCTGTATAGTGACCTTGACCTTTAAACTCAATAGGCTTCTTCCTATGCTATAATGATGCTATATTATAAGTATGAAAACTTTCAAGAAAATCAAAAAAATATTTCGCATCCATAAAAGATTCAAGTCATCAGCGTTTGCAAAATTTTAATGCTTATGTTGCCATCGTAGAAGTAAATAAAAACATATGATCAATGCAGCCGGATTATTGCTTGCTAAAGTGGCCATGAAACTATAAATCTCAAATACTGTCTGAGACAAATGGATTATCATATAAATTTAAATTTCATGAACTACACACACATAGAGATCTTTGGTGCAGAAAGGATTTCTATAATGTCAAATTGAAAACATATACTAGTATAACCTTATGCATGACTGAAGTATAGACACTCAAACTTGCAGATGATAGATAATTGAAATCATTTCTCTATTTGACATAACAGCTATTTCATATTATTCATCAATTTTGGGGGAAAAGATGATGTTTGTTCAATATTTAGAAGATGGTGGTTATATATGTATACATATACTTTTTTTATTATATGCTGAAAATTCTCAATTTTCCAAAATGTAAGTTTCCTTAAGTTCTGAAGAGTTGAACACGTATTAGGAAATTGTTAAGGTAATTTAATCGGTAAAAAATTGACAAAGTATTATAAACAGGCTAGGTTTGTAAAAGGTAATAAAATTCATATTGTGAAAAATGAGATTCCTTGATCTTTTCTGGACTTAAGATTCTTACAAGCTTAGCTACTTCTTTTTCTCGGGCATTTTGTGATATTAAAAGGGTATGAAAGGTGTTCATGATAAATAATGTCTTTACATATATAGCAAGCATCTGAATTCATAATGGCAGAAAAATGTGGAACATGAGAAATTTTGAAAATAATACAAAACATCCAGTGGTAGTTTACAAAATTTTGTGAAGTTTACAAACTTTTCAAGGCATGAAGTGTTTTATTATTTCTGCCATTCATAAATACATTGTTAAAATTCAAATTCAATGTAAAGTGATGGCGGAAATACACTTAATTATTGGTCAAATCAGGTCTCGAGCCTTTAATCTTTACCTTCCACAGATAAAAGTAAATCCTTATATTTTGTGAGGCAATATTAGATCTACAGGGTGGATCATAACAAGTAAAGCTTACCTACACAGCCAATTGTGCCTCATATAAAATTCATGTGAAATTTACACCTGAAATGTACGTGAAACAAGCGCAAAAATGAAATTTACATGAATTTTTTCAAATGAAATTCATATGAAGTTTATGTGAGTTCAATTATGCATGAAGGTTACAAAGAAAAATTTATATGAAATTCATGTGAAGAAAATTTATGTGAAATTTATGTAAAATATTTTTCACATAAATCTTACGTGGAATTTATATGAATTTCATATGAACTTTCATGTGAAATTTACATGATGCTCATTTCATATGAATTTCATGTGAGGCACAACTGGCTTTGTAGACTGGAAATAATAAATAAATTCTATATTTGTATCAGTTTAAAGAACATTTACATACATTAACAAAATTAACACACAGACTGAACTTTTATCTATAGAATAATCTACAAAGCAATGTAACACCTCTATATAATAATCATAAGAAGGATCAACAATATTAACTATTATAAAAACTCTGCCATTTAGACTGTACATAGACATTATAATAGGCCTATAAACTCTTACAACAATGAATCTACTGTACTAAAAAAACAAATCATAATAAATGTAACGTGATAAACTTAAAAATTCTCTGAGCAGATATAAACAAATGAACGATAATAACAAGTATGGAATTTAGGGATTGTAGCAGATTGAAGGTTTCACAAATTTACAAATAAAACAAAACAAGATTATGTTTCGTGTTCAAACCTGAATATGAGGTCTTGAAGATAACCTTGACCTTTATTGTGTAACAAATTCTGAACATGCTTGATAATCTGATTAAGTTTGAACTGAAATATATTTCATACACAGAAATGGATAACGTTATTTCTGCAAGTGTGAATTTCAGTAGTCTTGATTGACGGACATATAGACACTGTCAGACAAACGGATGGACATGGATCAACAAGATTGTTTGCTTTGCAGGCTCCTTCACAATGGGGGAGCACTATAGGAATCAATCAACTTTTCTGTCCATTTGTGAAAAATGAGATTCCTTGATCTTTTCTGGACCTTTGTCTATCAACAACTTTTAACCTCGATTCTGAAAACAATTTTCTGATGATATTTGCTATTTTCGAAAACCAGAGTTACTTCCCATTTGAGACAGTATCTGATGTAGACTGATTATGACGTCATAAAATTCTATGGAAACAGTCCTAAAAGTCTGGGAAATGACGGTATAAAATTGACGTTACCATACCATTTTCATGACGTCATAATGGTTTTACGTCAGATACCGTCTGTAAGGGGAAAGAACTATGTATTCCGCAGAGACTCAATATTGGACCATTTTAGAAACTTTCCATTCGGGCATTTTGTCCAAGATTATAAAACTACTAACAGTCTGTATGTCATAACTAAAAAGTAAAACCTTGTATCGCAATTTCCAATTCTAAAACTGATATGCGGGAAAAGTATATTTTGTAGTATTTGGTTGTCATAATGTTGTCAATGAACCATAGAAATACTTGTACGCCATAGTCTTCAATGTTAGAAAATGGAACTGTCCAAGAACAGGTATGTTGACTATTGCATGTTTGACCCTAAATATGTAACCTTGACCCTGCCGTGTCCTTGACCCTCATGGGTTGTTGTGTCTTATTATGCTTGACCATCTCAGCAAGTCTTGATGGAAGTATAAACTATAACTATGAATCAAGTTAGCGCCATTTACTACTTGACAGACGGACACTGGACAGAGGGATCCCTGTATGTCAATCTTGCATCGCAGGCAACATAAAAGTTATTGAAGATTCATGCTGTTTAAATACTTAAAAGCATATTTAGAAGATGGCAATTTATGATGAAAAATATATAAAATTTCTGGTACAACTAAAAGAACCTTACAGACTACATGCATGACTCCATTACATCAACAAGGTAAATACATTATCCAAGACACAGTGCTCTAAGGAACAAGTGAACTAAACAGTAAGTAAATGTATTGCTCAAAGCTTTGCAGACAATAATACGAATAAGAAACAAAGAAAATGTAAACATAACTCTAGAAATAATACATTGTGTTCAGATACAGATTTGTCCACTTTATCTTGTATACAATTTGTCAAATTTAGATTTACATTCTAAAAAATGCTTTTTGTATTCATCCTCTATAAAATGATACAAAACTCAGAAAAAAATCTAGTGATTTGATATCTATTTCATTAATGTATTAAAATTTTATTTTTGAGATTATACAAAAAGATGAGAAAATTGCACGATGTTTTTAAAAATTATTGAAATTGATAATTAAATTATCAACTGAACAGATTACAATCAAAATTACTGTCATAGTCATTTTTGACCTGACTGGACAGAAATAATTTCACCTGATGATCAGAACAATTTGCTTTCAGCTAAGTGACATCCAGCATGCATTCAGCAACACGTAGCACTATATAACCAATTCAAAGGGCTTATCCTTTAAACTAAAAAAGAAAGACTAGTATTCAAATTTTGTAGAATGAATATTAAAACTTCCTACACAAATCACTGGGACTATCAAAAGTAAACTATAAAAATGTTTTATCTTCATCATTTCATCACCGAATATTCTTGCATTCCAGCTGGCATAGATTTATAATGTGAGACAAAACTAAACATGTATTACAAAAATGAACATTTTAATGCTAAGTGTTAATTACTACGCAAATTAAAATGAACTATCTGCCAGCAGATTTATGGTTAAATTCAAATTCAAACGATGCAAACATAATTTGATAAAGCTCTGGACTACAAAAATAAATTCTCTGTGGCCAGAGTAAGGCATACTCATTCCTCTTCATCTTACTATAAAGGTATTCGTGATTTTCGTTATAGTTACGTCCCCTTGGGGACAGTATATGACGTAAACCTATTGTGACGTCATCAAATTCTATGGAAACCAACGTTCAATTCGATGAAAGTACGCTACAAAACCGATGTTTCTATAGAAATTTTATTTCGTCATATTGCTTTTACGTCAGATACCGTCCTGAATCATTCACAAGTATACACCAAGGAAAAGACGGAATTAGAGGTATAATATCAATAGTGTTGAAAAGGTAGTTGTTTTATAGCGAAGCGAAGCGAGCAAGCGGGCCCGAAGGGCGGGCTTGCGCTGAGCAAGCTTTAATGGTAACACATATATACAAAACAAGTGTAAAAATGAACAAATATAAAGAAGAAAAGAAACATACTGAAAATTCAATTTTCTTCAACCAAGATGGCCGTTATGCGCGCCGCCATTTTAGTAAGTTTTTATACGAAAATATAATCCCTATTTTTGTAGCTGTATGGTGTAGATTCGGTTTTTACAGTCTGTAATATAAAGCTAGGATGAAAAGTAGTGAAATGGTTGAAAAATGTTAGGTTGTATGTCTGCAACAGGACACTGAAAATTTTTGAATCCTTAGTTTCGTATGCTATATACGGAATTTTTTGAATCCTTAGTTTTGTATCCTACATGTACATGTATATAAACAATGTAACGTGCAATGTACATCAAACATTCTTAAATTCAGTCTAGCGATTTCAGGTATCTTTATCACCTTCCACACTTACATGCCTTCAGTTAACAGTTTTGTAGACTTATCTCATCGCATGATCGATGCAAATCGGAAAAGTGAATGGCTCCGGCCTGTATACATGCATTCAAATTGCCAGTAACAAGATTTAACATTTGACAGATTTAATTCAATGTTAAATAATATGCAAAAATCATAAACTTGCAGGCATTTTGGAAGTGGACACGCTTGATTTGTAAGTCAAAAAGTGTATAGTTTTCATAACCGTTAAATTTCAAGCAAAATCAATTAGAATAAATCGGCAATCAGAAGATAAATATCCCTTACTCTGGCCTGAACTTGTTACAAGCTACAAAATTAACCTGTCTTGTGTGGATCAGATTTCAAAAATGCATCTTGTCATGTTGATTAATACTGAACAAGCAGATCTATAATTATACTTATAGTGATAAAATTTACGTTTATATACACATTTCATGCGTAATTATGCTTTTAAGTAAAATTTGCCATTAACTTAAATACAAAGCACTATGGGTATATATATGACATTTTGTCTTGCACCTCGTGTGTAATATGAAAGCACCAATTAAATTATGATAAAAATGTGAAACTACTAATATAATTTGCTATATACAAGTACATATACATAAGCAGAACCTATGTCAAAGAGCTTAATTATTTTTAGAGCATTGTAGAATATGCCATTCCTAGGTTTTAAACAAAAATATATGACATGACTATGTGTTCTAGGAACTAAGAAATACATTGCTTTTAAAAATCCTAAAGGTTTCTATTCTTATCATTTA
This sequence comes from Pinctada imbricata, assembly GCA_033119305.1. Classification (NCBI taxonomy): domain Eukaryota; kingdom Metazoa; phylum Mollusca; class Bivalvia; order Pterioida; family Pteriidae; genus Pinctada; species Pinctada imbricata. The sequence goes on along the minus strand of VSWD01000008.1, from coordinate 20,115,812 downwards.
GATTTTTTTGGGAAGAAGTTGGGTGAAAATTTTTTTAATCACATAACTGAATTTCCGATAGTTTTGTACTGTATGTATAGAAAATTATGTATTCAGACTTAATATACACAGTCTAAAACAGAAGCATAAGACAATATTAATGGTTTTAAGGCTAAATATGACAAAATCATTGTTGTATGGCACTTGGGACTCAAACATGACCTTTGCTAAACTTGAAGGCATGTAAAAGCACTGGGTTCCCCGATTTATGAAAAAAATTGACATATCAAAACTCCCAAAATTTGTAGTACAATAAATATTATGTCAAAAAAAATGTAGCATTTTAAGCTACCATCAATTTAAATCCCTGGAAATTTATACCTTAAGCACAATATATATGATGGCTTTTTACTGGTCACCACTCTGTCTCAACCAAGTTGAAACAGAAGTTCAATAAAATTTATGCATTAAACACACCAGCTCGTAATACTCAACATTTTCCTTAGTGAAGCTCTTCGATAATTTATGTTCTTATTGTCTCTAAATAAAAATGTCACACTTCTTTTTCAAAATTTCCCCATTAAGGAATAAATGAAATTGCAAATATATCTGGGGATTTCCAAACTTATTCAATGTTAAATAATTGATACAAACATTGTAGACTTAAAATATAAATAAATGACCGCCATTCTGAAATTACTTAATTTAATAAAATTTACATGTGACTTTGTAGACTCAAGATATTATGACCACCATTGCAAAAACTTTGTATAATAGTAATAGTAGGTATGCAAAAAAATTAATTATTTGAACAATGGAATATTGCATTCGAATAATACGCTATTTTGGACCCACTGATTAAATATAACACCAAAGTGACATCTAAAGTACCATTTTTTTTTATATAATCTAAGTAAATACAATACAGTGAATGAGCAATATTTGCATTGTTTTCAAAGACCAAAGTAATAAAGGTGAATACAAAATGCAATATTTGTGATCAGCCACAAATAAATTTCAAAGCGCTAAGAAATCTTTGTAGTTTTTTAACTTTTTCATCTGTTTCTTTAACTCTGTGATGAATGGCACCGGAAGAACGACCAAGGAGATATCCTTACCGACCGGATTAAGAAGTGGCTCCATCTATAAACACAATGTTTAAAATTACCCTCAGGACATAACGTATCTACATTCCATATCTGCAAAGTACCGTATTTATATTTTTGGTTTAAGTCGTTTGTCATCAAAAGCAGAAAAATCCAAACAGTAAAAATTTAAAGAATTTAACATGCTCATACATAAAATATAAAACTGTATACATCTACCTAAAACATATTGTGACATATATTATATAATTGAATATTTGGCAAAAATATGACATAACAAATAACTTTACCTCTCCAGCCTTGAAGAACAGATTAATTGGGCGACTGTTGATTTCCGTTATCCACCAGTGGCAGTCTCCGCTACCATCTAAATTTGCCATCTTCTGCTGGAGACCGTGACCATATGCCAAGCCGTTTGGATCCACGTAGGAAATCTAATCAAATATATGAAATACAATGTAGACAGGAAAGTTTTGATAGGTGTGTAACTGGACATAATTACATTTTAAGTATGATCAAATCTCAAGATTCAAGTACATGTATTTCAAGAAATCCATTACCCATGGGATCCTCTTACATGTATCTCATAAAAAGATGTGAATGCTCAAATCTTTATGGTTTAAAAATTTGTGTGAACCAATAATCAATTTTTTATCTGGATTTCTTCATTCCAAAATGGATTTTCAACTACTTATTTGATGTACAGAAAGCATCACTACTGATGAAAACATAAGTAATCAAAGCCCTCTCCCTTATATGAGTTATCATTGAGATGTAGACCACATTAATTTATTCAAAAGTAGGTCAACATTCAAAGTCACTAGGTCAAAGGTCATGGTCTCAAATGAATTATTAAAGACCTACCCCTTCAAAAGATATAGCAAAGGTTAAAGACGATAACAACGATGATGCCAAGGGTATGCTTTCCTTGTGAGATGATAAATTGATGTCCAGAAGCTGCGTGACCCAAACGGTCACAATTTAGCCTACTGTTTGTGCAGCTCACTTCAGAAATCATGATTTTGTCTGCTTAATCTTTTAAATTGTCAATAAGATATACACCATTTGATGGATCTAGTTTTTTCCTAACTTTTGATACAAGTGTAATACTCATGTGCTAACCTCTGCTGTGCCACCTTCCCGTTTGATGCCCAGTGGCTGCCTGTTCAAGGTCCTTGTGATAGAGAACACTTTAGCCAGGGGCAGTCTCTTGACCACCAATTCCATCATGTCCTGATTTGAGTGTTTGATCACTTTGTGGGCCATTATGGTGTTAGATACATCAATCTGGTTTATCTGTATAACTCTATCTCCTATATGTAGTTTGTCACTCAGACGTGGGCACGCCCGCATGTCCCACCCTGCAACCCTGAAAACAGATGAAACATTGAGATTAACTGTTGTCAATAGTCCATTTTCAAGTTAAGAGTGACCATCCCAATCCTAGATTTTATATGCATAGACATAGGACATCATATCATTTGGTAATTTTTTTTCATGTTGACATCACATTTGATTGTGCCATCTTGATGCGTCCAGATGTGTTGTCATGAATTCTATGAAAGTACATGTATGCCCAACATTGTGATTTCTAGTCAGTCTGGTATAGTATACGACATAAAAAGGTATGTTCAGTATTTAAAGTGAGCTTTGAATGAACGTATGTCTTTCTATACTTAGAATACACATTTATTTGAAAACTTTGCAGTTAAAGAAATCAACCGTTGTCAAAATTACATTGTTCGAAATTCACAAAATTGTATGAAATAGGCCATTTAAAGGAAGCACAGATGACCTTAATTACATTTACTCAATTTCTAGATTACCTGAATAGAATCTTGGTTATCTGTTAAAATTGAATGACTGGGAATTTAAATCCCTGTCATACACAACACAACTTACCATACAGCATTATTTATATCAACAAACGCTATCCTAGCACCGTTATGTGCGTGAATATTGAGCTGTATTCCCGGCAGTTTCTGCTGCTGTTTCAGTATCTCTACTTGACTTTGTTTGAGGGGTGTAACGTTTATAGAACCATCCACCTGGGATACTCTTTGACGCTCACCCAGAGATGGCTGACGGTATATACAGTCTGTAATACATCATTATCAATTTAATTTTTTTAGAAATTCTACTTCAAAACTTTTTTTCATAATAGTGGAAACAATCATATGTTTAAGATTTTCCCCATCTACGTTTAGTGAATTGAGTCCTATGCAAAAGGATACATTTACTACCAAAAAGAGAATTTTATATGTTTATAAAATTTGCTTACTGTATGTGAACTTAATTTATTGAAGTTCACATTTAAGCGGAATTAAAACTGTTCAGACTGCAGCAAATAATCTGTCGTCTGTAACAGTTTATCATGGAAATTAAGTGTGCAGATTCATGACTGCCCTTCTGTGTCAACTTGGCTGTTTTTGTCCCGTTACAACTAAATATGATTCCGCTAAAATAAGTACACATAAAATATGTTTTTTTTTTAATGATGAAGTATGTTTCTAAAGACTTACTTTTTGGTCTTCCTGTTGCCATATCATCTAAGCTCTCTCTCACATCTCTCTCTGGCAATTTTTTCAATGGAGCATGGACGCTGATGGATTTCATAAATTTTCGTGAGTTTCTGGGCGGGGGTTCCGGGGGCATATCATGTAACATTGTTGCGTCTTCATATGCATGGGCATCTTCCTCATCATCTTCACTGCTGTAATCCTTAGACCTTCCAACGTTAAATTGGAAATTATCGAGGGATGGGGAATTTCGTCCAGGTAAACTATCTCCATTTGTGGTCAAATTTTGGGGGATCAGAAGTTGTTTTTTGGGTAACTGGGGTCTATTTGGAGGTCTTTGAGGCGGCACCTTCTTTGAAGGTTTGACCTCGTCTCTTGTTACATAAGCATATTCCGTAAGAGGAGGTACATTTCTCTTCCTAGGTGGTATTTTATAGTCAGAGTCGGACTTTGCTCGGGAAACATTTTTTGTGGAATTCTCTGGAAGCTGAGGTATTTTCAGTGGAGTCATGTCCGACATGGGCCTGCTAGAGGAAGAAGGAGGGGTGTTGGTCCTGGGCCTGTTAGAGGAAGATGGTGGGGTATTAACCCTTGGCCTCTGTGTGTTTGATGGTGACGATACTTTCTTCTTTCGAGGCGGTTTTTCTGGAATGTTTTCAGTATACCCCTGAACTGAAGATTTGGAATTCCTTGAAGGTATCTGAGGGATTGTATCAATAGGATCATCATTATATGACGATCTAGCACTACCGTTAGTTTTTTGTCCAGGAAACGGTGCATAATCATTTCCGTCTATTTCTGGATTTATAGATTTTGGAGAGGGAGGATAATCATACCCAGAGGGATTTGTAGGCGTCAGTTCACTACTGTTTCTATCTGTAATTTCATCGGGTTTTGGTAAGGTCACTCTAAGGTCAGCAGTACAGTAATAATCAGCAGGATCCTCTCCCTCCTCATTTACAGAGGTTCTATTGCCTACACTCCTGTTAACCTCACTATTCTTCACTTCAGTAATAGCTTGATAACCATCATCAAGATCGGCAAATTTTTTCACATACTCTTCTTTACTTTCCTCAGTATTAGCCAAATCATAAATAGCATATTCTTCCTTGAGCACAGTAGCATCATCATAATCTTCATAATCTCTCTGATCTTCGTTTGTATTACACAAGTCAATAAGAGTATTTCTATTCCTTTCTCCTTCACTTTCTTCATCATCAGATTCATCCCCAGCTTCTGAGTCTGATGAGCTTGGCAGCCTCTCGCTCTCAGAACTATACTTCTTTGCAATGGGTTCCTTGGGTCTCCGAACAAAGCTATACATATTGTCTCTACTTATCTGACTTGCTTCTTTGGCACCCTCCTTCCTTTGATTGATTTTCCTCGGAGATGGCTTGGGCTGGGGCTCAGAGGAAAGGGGGATGGTTCTTTTCTCTTCCTCGTTATTATCATATGAAGAAGGTAAATTTATTATCATAGATTGAGGCCTCCTATTATTTGTAGGTAAAGGTGGAATAGACATACGAAATTGTGTTAGATCATCTTTACTGCGACGTCTTTCACTATAACTTGCAGTATTGCGCCCTGGCAACGAGCCCTTCATAGAATCAACTCGTAATGGCACAGGAGGGGGTTTCTCTAGTTTATGTGACAGCCAAAACTCCTTCTCCAGGAAATCATCCTCCCCTGTAGTTTCAGGCTCGTCACTACTAGAATCAGGATCAGCTACAACAGTGGGCCTAGCTGATGCCGCACCAGAATCTGTAATAAAGGTATTTTTATAAGACAAAATTTATAGGTCAAAGTCAAATTTTTACCAAAATAAATCTGAACTCTGAGAAAGTCAGGAAGAGGTTCACTCACAGTAAGCACAGCTAAAAGCTTTAAAGTCAATAAGTATGTTCCCTTCATCAAACTTCACAAAAAAAATATGATAGTTCTTAATATCTTGCTGTTTAAACTTGACTTTTGACCTTAGGCCTAAAGGTTCTGTTAATTATTTTTTACCTATGCATCAGACAAAGCGCAAACTTATTTCATTGTAGAGAAACTAAGAAATCATTTACGTGTTTGAGAAATTGACACTGTAAACTATCTTTTATTCGTGAGTGTTTTATTTTCACGACATTCGTGAAATCCTTCGATTCGTGAATTTAAAACGCCGCTAATATGCCCTTACACATATGTAGTAAGGTACAAACATATGATGTCACAAAAATAAAACGCCGTGAACCAGTCACTTCACTTGTGTTTGCGAATATAAGACATCGCGAATAAAGGATAATTTACAGCATTTCATACACATTGTATTAATCTCAATGTAGACTTCCACAAACAAGAACATGTACCTTCTAGTGACATACCCTCATACTCCTTCAGGTTTGTTTTCCCTTTTTTCGGTATGACAAGAGATTTTCTAAAGTTGTATATAACACTGGCTTGGTCGGAGAAAATTTCATCCATGGAGCCCCTCTGACCTGAGCCTGATGCACTGACTTGGTCTGCAGACGAAACATGAACGGACGAGGCAGACGTCACATTGGCAGCAGCAGCAGACGATGGATTTGTTTCAGTGGCTGCCGTGGTTACAGGTGCTCCTGATGAAGTAATGCGTCTAGTGTTTCTTCTGTCCGGGGGTAGGGGAGGGGGAGGGGCTTGTGTAGATGGTGGAGAAGGGGTCCTGTTTTTCTTTATGGGGGCCTTCATGGGGTACTCACTGTAAACATGGTCAGAATCAGGCTTCCTCTGAAACACAAAGAGCAAAATTTATTTAGATATCCCGAATCATAGGCCCCTATTCCCTGTGTTTATAAAGGAGGTATATTTTATTGAAAATGGCATGTTCTAAGGGTGATATCTCTGTGCATATTCTCTGGTAGTAACAGATTTGAGAGTGTACATGTCCTTGAACATTTTCTTCTTCAGGAATCAGCCTGTCCAATATATTTGTCATGGAAATTGCCAGAGTACCAAGCCAATGCTTTAAAAAAAAATCCAGATGGCCAAATATTGTACAGGAAAAACTGTCCTTCATCTTTGATCTAAGACCTTGAATATAACTCATGGCTATCGTCACAAACCATCAGTCAAATTTTACAAAGTTTGAACAAGATATCTTGAGTAATCTGCATATACATGTATGTTTTCTACCAATTACCATCTGTGACCTTGACCTCTACTGTATGACCTTGATATTTGTACAATTTTTTTCATGAAAACTTACCAATCTACCATGCTCATGTAGAGATCTCTCCATCAGTCTGCACCATGACAACATGTGCTCTCTGAAGAAGAAGATATAAATGAAGAGAAGTTTAAAAAGATGACATTCTAGGAGGTTTTCAATATATGAAGTTACAAAACTTACGAAAAATAAAATATCTATAGACAGAAATAAAACATAGGTAATCACAGATTACGAAGCTCACCTCGTGACAGCAAAATTCAATTCAAACATATTTCTTAGAACATGTATATTGGCTTTTAAAGGCAAAACCACTCAAGCAGAAAAAGTAGGTCAAGGTCATTTTATGAAAGATTGATCAAAGATACATCCAATATGCAAGTTTGGTACATGTATCACTTATACTTTGCTCAATATTGGCTTTCAAAGGCAAAATCATTCAAGCGGAAAAAGTAGGTCGAGGTCATTTTATGAAAGTTTGATCAAATATACATCCAATATGCAAGTTTGGTACATGTAGCAGTTATACTTTGCTCAATATTGGCTTTTAAAGGCAAAATCACTCAAGCGGAAAAAGTAGGTCAAGGTCATTTTATGAAAGTTTGATCAAAGATACATCCAATATGCAAGTTTGGTACATGTATCACTTATACTTTGCTCAATATTGGCTTTTAAAGGCAAAATCACTCAAGCGGAAAAAGTAGGTCAAGGTCATTTTATGAAAGTTTGATCAAAGATACATCCAATATGCAAGTTTGGTACATGTAGCACTCATACTTTGCTCAATATTGGCTTTTAAAAGCGAAATCACTCAAGTGGAAAAAGTAGGTCAGATGCTGCATCCGATGCATGGGTCCATCTCGGCATCCAAAGATGAATCACTTGTGCAAGTTTGGTTACTGTAGCATTAGTACTTTGTCAGATACTGAGCTACCCCAAACTTCTTATCCAAATCACTCAAGCGGAAAATGTAGGTCAGATGCTGCATCTGATGCATGGGTTCACCTCAGCATCCAAAGATGAATCACTTGTGCAAGTTTGGTTACTGTAGCATCAGTACTTTGTCAGATACTGAGCTACCCCAAACTTCTTAACCAAGTCACTCAAGCGGAAAATGTAGGTCAGATGCTGCATACGATGCATGGGTTCACCTCAGCATCCAAAGATGAATCACTTGTGCCAGTTTGGTAACTGTAGCATTAGCACTTTGTCAGATACTGAGCTACCCCAAACTTCTTAACCAAGTCACTCAAGCGGAAAATGTGGGTCAGATGCTGCATCCAATGCATGGGTTCACCTCAGCATCCAAAGATGAATCACTTGTGCAAGTTTGGTTACTGTAGCATCAGTACTTTGTCAGATACTGAGCTACCCCAAACTTCTTAACCAAGTCACTCAAGCGGAAAATGTAGGTCAGATGCTGCATACGATGCATGGGTTCACCTCAGCATCCAAAGATGAATCACTTGTGCCAGTTTGGTAATTGTAGCATTAGCACTTTGTCAGATACTGAGCTACCCCAAACTTCTTAACCGGACGCGGACGCGGACACAGACGCGGACGCAGACGCGGACGCGTGGGGTTATAGCATAAGCTCACTCAACTTCGTCGAGGTGAGCTAAAAAAAAATGTTTGTGAAACATGAATGCCCTCTTTCGCATCTTTGTCATTAAAACTGCTGAAATGTCAAAAGTAGTACACATTTTTTAGGTCAAAGTCACAAGGTCAAATTTAGTATCAGTGGGAATGTCTTGCCACAAGGAACGCATATGTGAAATATGAAAGCCCTATCACATACTATTTAAAAATTAAGGCCAAACTTAAAGTTTTTCAAAAGTAAGTCAAACTACAAGTTGAACATCACAAAGTCAAAAATTTTGGTATCCATGGAAAGGTCTTGTCACAAGGAATACACATATGAAATATGAAAGCCTTATCACTTTCCATTCAAAAGTTATAGCCAAGGTTAAAGTTTTTGCGAGACAGACAGACGGACAGACAGACAGACCAAAACCTATATGCCCCTGAATCTTTGCTTACAGGGGCATAAAAAATGTACAATGAGCTTAATAAGGTTAAAATTTACACTTCTTTACCTAAACAAAGTCGAAGCTGCATAAGTTGTAACTTGTAAACCCCCCCCCCTCACTTCCTCCTGCCCATTTCCCTCTCTCCCTCAATATCCAACCCATAATAATTTACTCCTTTATTTCTCTATCAAAAACAGTCCCGTAATTACAGCTTATTGACCAAACCCATTTTCAGAGGCCAAATAGGTACATGTACGATGTCAGACATTTGGCAAATCATCAATTCTTACGATCAACAAAAAGCATGTTATAAATGTACAACTCATACTACAGATCAAGGAGCACTAAATCTGACATGGCTATAAATAATTGACTAAATAGGACGGTCATGAGGAAGTGAGTATGTAAGATTAAGTATTAACTTGAGGATATCTATGTACATAGCTGATTTAGGTTTTAAAATGCTCCTTTTTGACTGAGTGTAAAAGATTAAGTATTAACTTAGGGATATCTGTATGCAAAGCATATTAAGATTTTGAACTAAGATGCTCCTTTTTGTGCATACATTAGGCTCAGAGGTTTAGCTGAAGTAGATTTCTGATTCATAATACTATGGCGTCTCTTAAGTAACATACATGCAGATATAAGAGAGTAAAATGTAAGATATATTTAATCAATAGTAGTGCCAGTACTTTTAAGTGTGTATCGATAAATCAATTCACAGGAAAAGTTAAATAAAACCTAGGCAACGCAAAGTGTAGCATCCCCTCGAACAGCATGTAAATCAATGTACTCATTCAGGCTGTATACAAGGATTTGAACTATTTCCAATCTATGACCTTGACCTATGACATTTGACCTAAGAACTTGATAATAGGGCTATTCCTTTTGGCATGAACAATAAATGTATGAGTGTTGGTAAAGAAACTGCGTCCTCCAGGTTCTATACAAGGATTTTAACTATTTCCAATCTGTGACCTTGACCTTGAAAATCAATAGGATTCTTTCTCCTGTCATGAGCAAGAAGTGTATGAAGTTTGTTAAAGATCAAATCAAAACTGCACTCTCTAGTCTGTATACAATGACGTCAATAATTTCCAATCTGTGACCTTAACCTTTGACCTATGACCTATGACCTTGAAAATAAATAAGGTTCTTCCTCTTTCCATAAGGAGTAAGTGTATGAAGTTTGGTCAAGATCTGATCAAAACTGAGCCATATAGGCTGTATACAAAGATTTTAGCCATTTCCAATCTGTGACCTTGACCTCTGACCTATGACCTTAAAAACAACAGGTTTCTACCTCTTGCCATAAGGAAGAAGTGTATGAAGTTTGGTAAAGATCCAACCAAAACTGTGCTCTCTAGGCTGTATACAAACAGGGATTTTTTAGGGGTTCTCCAGGGCCTAAATTCGGCCCCATTCCCAATGCTGAAAAACAGGCATTTTTCCCAATTTCTGAGCTTAAAATTCCCAATTTGAAAAAAATAAAATTCCAATAAACAAAGTAAAATAATTGCATCAAGAATCTTTAAAAAAATAAACACTTAGACAATTATTTAAATCAAATTTTTATACCTAGGCTACCTTTGTAGCAATATTGATAATACTTTTTGCTTGTTTTCCCAATCTTGGAGGCCCAGGCCCCTGGAATCAAAGGGTAAAAAAAAACCCTGACAAAAGTGTGACGTACATACTTACAAATGTGCACACTTACGACAGCCTTACTATATCCCCCTGCAACTATGTTGTGAGGGAATAATAATCACCTTGTATCAGCTGAGAGCTCTAACACCCTATCCTGCATGAAGAGACAGAAAGTCCAGTGTTTCTGATTGCGGCCCAGTGTGTACGTGATCCTCTCGCATGTCGATAAATCGATCGTTTGGAGAGGCTGACTGGTAAAGACACTCTCTTCTTTCTCGTAATACTCCAGGATAGGTGATCCCTGCTTCATGCCAAACACGTACCATCTTTGTGGCTCAAACAACTGAAATACACATAACAAATTATAAACACATGAAATTCTTCATATCTTTCCTGATAAAATAATTATATAAAATATGACTATAAACTATATTGTTGGTTGAGTTACAGTTTTATTGGTTATCATTTCAAAATGACTTGAATTAAACCATGAATTTTTTAACCTGATAAACTGCATTTAAAACTGATATATGCTCACACTCGTTGACATTTTCCAAAAACTTTGAACTTTCCCTTTGTTAGGTGCCTATTGTGATCAAGATTTACCTTTTTTCAATAGTGCTGTTTTGTATGCCACAATAAATGTGCACTTTTATATGAGATCCATAGATAAAAAGAACTATGACAAAAAGTCAGTGGTTTTTCTCACGTTTGGGGGAAGGGGGTCAAGGCCCATATGAAGGGGAAAATAAGCTCAAACAACCCAAAAGGCGATTTTTTAATAAATCAAAATTCTTACAAAAACTCTGTCAGATATCAGTGGAACGGTTTTAAGTACAAATAGACTATTAGAGACTTTAAAACATCCATATTTTACTATTCTGATTCATTCTTGTTGATTTTTAAACTTTTTTTGTCAAAGAAAAAATGTCTTATATAGGGGGAAACTTCTCTGATAGGAGGGGAAAAAATATATACTCCAGGAATGGGAATGGGGCCGAATATTGCTAGATTATCTGAATTTCAGAAAAAAAAAAAAAACGTTGAAAGTGATCCATGTATGCTGTTTCATTTGAGGAGTATAGTTTTACCTGATCTGTTTGATACAGGTACGGAAGGTTTACTGATGTCTGACAGGGATATAAATGGAGTCACTGATAGGAAAAGGTGTAGTGGAAAGGCAGCCTTCACGTAAACTCACAAGCCCAACGCCTGGCTAAAAAAAATATGCTGGAATAGTGGAAATTGTCTAACAAATTATAAAGGCAGCCAGTAAAATTTGTCTTTAAGCTTGTGGTTCTCATGAAGACTGGAAAAGGGGGGATGGGGCAGTTTGATATCGGAAGCCGAAGGTCGACCTCACCTGTTTAATACTTGTAGCGAGGTTGACTGACGTTTGACAGGGAGGTGCAGGGTGAGCTTTCTTCAGATATCCCTGTTTTATCACATTATCCATCTCTGCCCATCACTATTGTTCATGCCTCAGATGTCCCATTACATCAACAAGTAGATTCCTAAAATATAAATGACAGTCTATAATGTATCATCTTGAAATTTAAAAGCCACAATTTTACGTTGCATTCATATAATATCTGTCACATTACATCAAAAAGTCTATTACAGTCAATTCTGTCTTAAAGTGACCCTCTTTTTAGCGACTTCCTGCTTTATGCGACCTTTTTCATTCCTCCCGAGCAATTTTCCTATCAAATAAACCTGTATATATAGCGACAACCTGTCTATCGCGAAAACGACCGTGATTTTTCTGTCCCGTAACAAATTCCGAACCTGTATATTACGACTTTTAGTGGTGTAGAGGACCCAAACTACATAATATTTTACATTAAATCTCTTGATCAGTGTCTTTCATAATTAAATCTTCTGTGATAGATAAAATCTATGGGATTTTACATGTGCAATACGATTTATCAATAAATACACAAATTGATGTATGCAGTGATTCATTTTATGGTATTGCTCTTATACTACGAAAATTTTGTTGGTTAAAGTAAGATAAGCTTGAACCTGTATTCAGTGACCACCTGTCTTATGTGACCTATTTTCTGTCGGCCCTTGCAAAGTCACATAAGACAGGTTTGACTGTACTAGTACCTAAAACATAGATGGCAGTCTACAATGTAATAATCCTGAATTTTAAAAGCAGCAGTTCTACTTTACATGAATATCAATATACATAAAATATCTGTAACAAAGATCAAAAGAAAGTTGTTCATGGAGTTTTGATTTTTCTAATAGTCCTGCTAATCAATCCTACATATGCATGTATATACTCCATTACTCATCCTGTTTTGAATTTTCCCTTGAGAAACATTTTCGGCCATAAAGGGCAAATATAAAATAGAGATGAGAGATTAGATTAAAATGAAAATAGCAATGACAATTTCCTTGTAAACTGTATACTGTATTAACATTGAAACCAATGCAACTGTAATACTGATGGAAACATTTGCACTAAAGTCAGACCTGCTCTAGATATCTTGTCTTTCTTCCAATATTATTTGTGTAGGATTGGCTGATTTTTCACACAAACAAATTAGAGTCTACTTTTCCTTGAAGATTGATATTACCCTTAAACATAGTGACATACATAAAGACATCACAAAAGATAGATCGTAGCTATCCTATATAGATTATGCACTTCAATTTTCTATGCCCATGTTTGACAATACAAGTGCAAAAGATTTCAAAAACTTAACTGCCCTTTAATTTTTAAAAATTTAGGGACAAATACTTGCATTTAGGAATTCTACTTTGAAATTATCTTATAACAGTTTTCCATTTCCACTATTGATAAATAAAAATTGATTAAGAAATATTGTTTTTCGTCCAGAGACAATTTGTGACAGACAATCAGCCTGACAAACTGACAGACAGACAGACAGGAAAGCAAAGGGTGGGGGAGACATAATAATTATAATCTAAAGCACTGTTCCTCATAAAAAAGATCCAGCCTTAAATGTGTACATATATGTCATAGTTAAAACTCTGTATGTAACTCAGGAAGTGGGGGATGTCACAAAATATCAGTAAAATCCGATTACAATCTGAAACGTAGCGACATGGATTTCATGAAACAATGACATGGTAACAGACAATGATAATACAATATGATCACTGAACGCGTACGGTTCTACTCTTTATCTCAACCTGTTTGGAATAAAAATAATACTTGAACTTCCTTTTTGTGTTTCAAAGTGTTTGAATGTTTCAAGTTTCCGATGTAGAAAGAAGTTTGTCTCAAGGATGCTAGAATTGACAGTTAACAGACATCATGGACATACATGTATATAGTTTCAGTCATCAGAATCATATGCAATATTATCTACAATATGACAGAGGTCTAGAATTTTTTTTTTTTAATCTACTTGCCACGAGCAACTCATGACATAAAATTTATTTGCCCGACCCTAAAAATCACTTGCCCATTAAAATTCATATGTAGAGAAGGATTATAAGGTCTTATTCTGCAACTTCTTTTAAAGGCTATGTTAAAATGTGCCATATTTAGCAAATCCAGTGCTCAATTCCTCAGAATAAATTAAAACCCTGTCGTAGAATTAGCTAATTTAGGAGATTAGAAAGAAATCTGAATGAAAAGGATAACAATGATCAATTAATTGACTTGCCCACGGGCAAGTGAACACCTGATTTGCACTTTTCCGACCTTTCTTTTCACTTGCCCCGGGCAACGGAAAATGGGAATTCTAGACCCCTGTATGAACAAAAGAATCTTTGTTTTATATTGGATATTAAAGTTCCACTCAGCTGGTTTTACAGAGCACTATATTAACAAATCTCCCCTCAACAACTTTGTACAATGTATAATACTAAACCCTGCAAGCTGAAGCCAACACTTCTGAATTCAGATTTTGGAGTAAAGTTTTTTTTTTTACCTTCAATACAATCATATGTTCCATTTTGCTTAATTTAACCTTGACCTATGCCTTTTTTACGTTAAAATTGATTGTCATTAATGCTTAAGATGTGAAGGAGACATAAATTCTTCTAGCAGGAGTGATAAGTTTAATCATGAACTTTAATAATGATTTGATCCCTAATTTATTGAAGGTCAAAACTGGAACATTGACAAACTATGTGTTAAGAGTCCTCAAATGGCAATGATTGTCAATAAATAACATTATATGAATAACAAAGCATTCTAATGTCCTTTACGTCTATTTATGAAGTTGACCTTGACCTAATGACCCCAAAGTCAACCTCTACCTGTAAACTTTATATCCCAAAATTTTTTCCAGGTCCTCCAAGCTATGTGTGATTGCATCCATTGTCCCAAATTTACTTGTGTATATAAAACCCATTGGTCTATCATGAACCAAATTTGACCTGAACCTTTTGAACTCATAACATATAACATTTCTCATTAATTTCATGAGCATAAAAAATATGAAATATATGAAGAATCATCACTGTAAATGAAGAAATATAAGAGTAAATAGTGTGTAAAGGAAAATTGTGCCCATGGACTTGCAGACAGACACATTTTAACTCTGAAAGCCAGTCTGGGTCTAAGCTGTTGGTGACGCATGTACGATGTAGACAGGAAATAACATTAAAGTACTTCAATTGATTTTCACAGAAAGGAGTATTTCCTGAAGAGAACAATGCATTTAAGTGCAAGAATGATGGAAACATATATTTACATGTCGCCCTGGATGACAGCATCCAAATCCGAGTTGTTATGTCATATCTCAGGATTAAGTACAAGATTGAAACATGGATACCATTTCTAACAGCTAAACATCTAAATTTATATAAAAGATGTTATATCCTTACAGGCTGAGTTCGATCCCATTTACCTGTGCATAATAATGGATTCCAGTTGCATGTACATGTAGCATCAAAATTATAAATTAAATGTGGATCAAAACACAATTGTATTGGTATAACCATGATAACATGACCTAAAAATATTACGGTATGAGTAATGAACAAATAGGGATGATAATTTTTCACAGAATTAACTTGCGCATCAAGTTAAATTCACAGAGAGATTGAAACTTCCCCTCTTAGCATGTACATGAATTTATTAAATAAGCCAGCAAAAAATCTATTTGAAAACTAGAACTGCCCTAAAGTGACAAATTATACCCCCACACGGGATGTTTTTCTCTACACGGATTCATGTATGACATAGGAATCTATGTTAAACATCATAGCCAAAAGTAGGTCAAAGTTCAAGGTCAAGGTCACTAGGTCAAATGTCTTGGTATCAAAATGTAGTACTTATTATGGTGAATGCATGTATGAAATATGAAAGCCCCATCACTTATACTTAAAGAGTTATCTGCTTTAAGAACTTCTTAATCGGACAGACAGACAGACAGACAGGGTGTTTCCTATATACCCCACCCCCCCCCCAAACTTCGTTTGCAGGAGGTATAAAAAGAATATTAGTAGTACAGTAGAGGAGTGTACCATGAGTAG
The DNA here is from genome assembly GCA_033119305.1 of Pinctada imbricata. NCBI lineage: Eukaryota > Metazoa > Mollusca > Bivalvia > Pterioida > Pteriidae > Pinctada > Pinctada imbricata. Next base: position 20,099,881 of record VSWD01000008.1, on the reverse strand, counting down.
TGACCTAGGCTGTATAGACCCTTTCATGTATGGAATGCCAAATAAACAGAAACTCATATAATTAGGGAGCTCTTCAATTAATTAAAAGAGCTCTTTAAAAGAATTCGAGAGCTCTTTAATTCAATTAAAGAGCTCTCTATTTCTATTAATGCGCTCTTCAATTCATTTATTGCACTCATAAATAAAATTAGAGAGCTCTCTCATCCTTTTAAAAATATCTTTAATGAACACCATTTATTGCGCTCATTAAACGAATTAAAGAGCTCTCTAATTGTATTATTGAGCGCAATAAATGAATTAAAGAGCACAATAATTGTTTTATTGTGCTCAATAATACAATCAGAGAGCTCTTTAATTCTTTTAATGAGCGCTATAAATGTGTGAATTAAAGATCTTTAAAAGAATTAAAGAGCTCTTCAATTAATTACCGGTACATTCATACAAAGACAAATTTTTTTAATTAGAGAGTTCTGTAATTCAATTAAAGAGCTCTCTAATTCTTTTTGAGAGCTCATTTATCATAATATGGATATGTCCCTTTTAAAGAGCTCTCCAATACAATTCAAGAGATCTCAAATAGAATTGAAGAGCTCTTTAAAGGATAAGAAAGCTTTCTAATCTGCTAATTGAAGAGCTCTGTTAAAGAACTGAAGAGCTCTTCAATTCAATTGAATTGAAGAGCTCTCTAATTACAATAATCAGCTAAGTATGAATTCAAGAGCTCTATAATTGTATTAGAGCTCTCTTTAAAAAAGTTCTATAATTCATTGAAGAGCTCTTTAATTATTTTAAAGAGCTCTCTGGAAAATTGAAGAGCTTTCTAATCATTTGAGTTTCTGTTAATTTGGCTTTCCATATTTATGCTGTCTGAAAGAGCCTGTCTCTTCACAGGATGTTAAATTAAATAATGTCATTCCAGTCAAAATCATATAGTACATGTATGTACCGTCATGAATGACATCATTTGATTTGCTGGTGGGCAATCATCCTACAACATGTGAAAAAGACAAAAGTTTAAAGTAAACATTTTAAAGTTTAAATATTATTACTGTCCTATTCACTGACTCCAGAGCACCCTGTTTTCGCAGTTTTCTCTAAAATATGATATTGTCATCTTCCAAAAAGATATTCATTTTATAGTACTCCTTTAGTCGTGCTTGGTTGTACGTCTATTTAGTTAGAAATAAGACGGAAAATAAAAAGTCTACAGGGATTTTCTATAGTAAAATCACTGAATAAAACACCGCTAAAGACGGTATGGCCGGATTGCAAAGTAAGTTTTTGTCACCAACTGGGTCAAGGTCACTAAGTCAAATATTACAGCATACATTGAGAGGTCTTGTCAGAGGCAACCTTCATGTACAACATAAAGTTTCTACTGTATACAGTTCCTTAGATTTTGCTTAAACCAGGAACTTTAAACGAAGTCTTTAACTAGGTCAAAGTCCAAGGTCATGGTCATTGGGTCCAATGTTACGGCATAAATTGAAAGGTCTCATCATGGGCAACCTACATGTATAATATAAAGTTTCTACTGCATACAGTTCCTTAAATTTTGCTTAAACCAGAAACTTTAACCAAAATCTTTAACTAGGTCAAAGTCCAAGGTCAAAGTCACTAGGTCCAATGTTACGGCATAAATTGAAAGGTCTCATCATGGGCAACCTAAATGTATAATATAAGGTTTCTACTGCATACAGTTCCTTAGATTTTGCTTAAACCAGAAACTTTAACCAAAATATTTAACTAGGTCAAAGTCCAAGGTCAAGGTCACTAGGTCCAATGTTACGGCATAAATTGAAAGGTCTCGTCATGGGCAACCTATATGTATAATATAAGGTTTCTACTGCATACAGTTCCTTAGATTTTGCTTAAACGAGAAACTTTAACCAAAATCTTTAACTAGGTTAAAGTCCAAGGTCAAAGTCACTAGGTCCAATGTTACGGCATAAATTGAAAGGTCTCATCATGGGCAACCTAAATGTATAATATAAGGTCTCTACTGCATACAGTTCCTTAGATTTTGCTTAAACCAGAAACTTTAACCAAAATCTTTAACTAGGTCAAAGTCCAAGGTCAAGGTCACTAGGTCCAATGTTACGGCATAAATTGAAAGGTCTTGTCATGGGCAACCTATATGTATAATATAAGGTTTCTACTGCATACAGTTCCTTAGATTTTGCTTAAACCAGAAACTTTAACCAAAATCTTTAACTAGGTTAAAGTCCAAGGTCAGGGTCACTAGGTCCAATGTTACGGCATAAATTGAAAGGTCTTGTCATGGGCAACATACATGTATAATATAAAGTTTCTACTGCATACAGTTCCATAGATTTTGCTTAAACCAGGAACTTTAACCAAAATCTTTAACTAGGTCAAAGTCCAAGGTCAAGGTCACTAGGTCCAATGTTACGGCATAAATTGAAAGGTCTTGTCATGGGCAACATACATGTATAATATAAAGTTTCTACTGCATACAGTTCCATAGATTTTGCTTAAACCAGGAACTTTAACCAAAATCTTTAACTAGGTCAAAGTCCAAGGTCAAGGTCACTAGGTCCAATGTTACGGCATAAATTGAAAGGTCTTGTCATGGGCAACATACATGTATAATATAAAGTTTCTACTGCATACAGTTCCATAGATTTTGCTTAAACCAGAAACTTTAACCAAAATGTTGATGGCAGACGGACAGACGGACGGACGGACGGACGGACAGACGGACATCTTCAATCTATAGACCGGAATTGCTTTGCAATCCGGCCAAAAATTTGTGACGGATGTTGGACATTTTGACGTCACTGTATACTATTTTTGACTAGGAGAACAATATGGCGGCAGCTTGAAATTAACATGGAAATTTCCCGTTTACATTTCATTTTTCATACTGCGGTTTATAGGCAGCTGATAGGATAAGTTAAAGTTAATTTCCATTTACGACTACAGGAGGTCAATTCTTGAAAACAATAATCAAAAGGAAAAGAATATATCGCCAAAACCAGGGCTTGAAATTCATAGAAATTCCAAAGAAGCCACACGGGCTCCTAGTTCTGGAATTCAAGGAGCCCGTACCAAAAATCAAGGAGCCCGTAAATATTTAAGTTTCTTTTCTATTAATTACATAAGATACTTGTTGAAAGCATTTATTGTGAAAGACCATCTTTGACAGCAGTTTAAACACAACATTGAAGTAAATCATTTGGGTCCAAAAAAAGCTGACAATGTTTTACTTAGCCTAAAATATATGAGCGCCTCCCCCTCCCAAAAAACCTGAACAAGAAGCTTTCTATATCGCCATCCGACTCGTCAATAAAACGATGGTCCGTGCAATATGTTGTGTGTTTGTTGATTAAGATCCATCACTATATTCAACCGTATTAAAAACATGAACATTGACCAATTTGTTATTTATTCATTTGCGTGAGCGAGACATCCTCTTTCTTATCTTGAAAAAAATGACAATTATTATGTAATGTCAATGACTGCGAGGTCGGGTATTATGATGAAAAAAATCAAAATGTAATGAAATGTGATACAGCGTACATGTATTTCTATTTCAGATTTACCGTCACGCTGAAACTTATACATGTATGACACGTGCTGGTCCACGCGATCTAGCGATTACATGTATGAGATCTATGCATGTGAACGTTTTCATGTTACGTTTGTTGGTCAACGCAACGCGTGCTACAAATGTATAAATGCACTATAGATTGACGTGTGCCGTAGAAGCCATAAGCGTTTTCATCTCAGTTAAATTTAAAGCTTGAGGGGGGTGGGGGGGGGGGGGGGGGCTACATGACGTTTTACGTCTCGGGTTGAATACAGAGGAGGCTAATTAACCGGATGTGCGGCAAATTAACGCCAAGGCGTACACATTTTTGGAAAAAAAATGCATGGCGGTCGATGAAACGGCATGGGGAGAACACTGGTCATTTTTTCTACTCGCCAAACGGGCGAGTTCAGATGAAAATCTATTCGCCCGGCGGCACTTTCACTCGCCATTGGCGAACGGGCCAGTGGGGATTTCAAGCCCTGAAAACAGGTTGCTCTGGGTCTACATTTGTATAATCTCGTTTGAGATTCATGCACGCGTCTATTAGCTATGCTGCTGTTTACTATTGCACTCGCAACAGCAGCATAGCTAATAGACGTGTGCATGAATCTCAAACGAGCTAGATTACTGGATCTAGTGAACAGGACAATGTTAATGTAGTGTGAAAAGGTCTGTTTTTTGTATTGAACTCCCCAAAATGACAGATTTATAAACCTACATTGTTTCATTACACTTCATTGTAGATATTGTAGCATAGTGAATTGCCATATGGCAAGTTCTTACAAGCTTTTACTTGTCCATGTATGTGATAATTAAGCCACTTGCAGAATTTAGCAACTCTAGTCTAGACTCTCTACATAGATGTTTCTCATGTCATGACATAGAAAATGGTATATGCATGCTCAATTATCTAGGCAAATTAAATATATTTACCGTATTTATGAAAAAATATTAATGCACCCACACATAACATTCGCCTACATATTTTAACTTCCTTCTTTCAGTTTTCTGTAATGCTGAGAGATCCACAGAATTGATTTGCAGAGTTACTTCCCCCTTATGTTACATTGCACACCACCACTTCGGCATACGTCATACCTTGTATTTTGTCTCGATATTACGTAATCTATACATTATTTATATGGAGAGCAGGACTTAAAAATGTCAAGAATACTCAAAAGATAAAAATTATCATCTGAAACTCATTCAGCTTCCGGAGAAATCAGAGCGCCATCTGTAAACACTGCAGCATGAGAGGAGTTATTGGACTTGTTGAAAAAAAAGGGGGGGGGGGGGGGGGGGGCTGCGTAAGTCAAACAATTCGTAATGACAATATTGCAATCGTCACAAATCAATATCCAATTACCTTCAATATACAGAATTCAGGGAAATGGAAATGTTTCCTGGTGTACCTGTAAAAAAAAAAAAAAGGGGGGGGGGGGGGGTTCCAGCCAATGGTAAAAAATAATATGAAAAAAAAAACATATTTATCATTTTATTTGACGTAACTTAACTTCAAGTTCATCATCAAATTACTTGAAGCTTAACTCATTTTAGATTATATTTAAGGGGATGGACAGGGTGAAAGGGAGGGGGAGGAGGTAATTTAGAGGGGGAGAAGGGATGGGAGGAGGAAGGAAGAGGGCGGGAGGGGGAGGAAAGGGTGAAAGGGAGGAGAGGAATGGAAGGAGGAGGGAAGGGGGGAGAGTTACCACCTGTCCACCCCACCCCACCCCACCCACCCATATATTGTGCTTTCTAATGTCATTTCTACTACATAGTAATATAAATTCAGAAACAAAATATCATGGTTTTCAGTTTTTAAGTTCAGAAGTTCCAAAGGCTTAGATTTTCGTAAGTATTTTTGTGAAATAGGCTGTAGATTCTTAAAACATATTAATAATAAAACCCATTTCAGAGAAACGGCCCTTTAATTATATTGATTTTTTTTTTTTTCATTAGGAATCTGCTTTGTCCTTAATATCCCCACCAGATCAGTGCTTGCAGGGTGTAGCAACAGGTGGATTAAAAAATTCCAATACTAATGATGAGATCAAGGAAAATCCAAGCCAACCGTTTCCAGTATCGTCGAAATTTTCAAATAACACAGAAAGTTTGGTACGTGTACATGCAAGATATACGTCCCTGGTGTTGATCAAGATTCTTTTTTTTTTCATGAAAAAAAAGGTGGAAGAGGGAGAAGACCAGGTTGTTTCTAGTTTAGAGATCGAAGAGCTTGATGCTTGATTTATAAATAAGTGGTGAATTTGAGCTTTATGCAAAATGTAAATAAAATCTATAAACAACGCGAAAAATACGACATAAATATGGATTTACCTACGAGCTCCCGAAACCCAATATTTAAAAAGAGCCTTCACTTATGAACTTGGAATTTTGATGTCACAACACATGCAAAACATGGGCCAACACGGATAAAGCTCTGTTAAAAAGTGGCCCCTCTTTATCTGTTATCTTGACCGTTGACCATGATATCCTAATGTCATTTGGATTGAATGTACAAATATTTACAAAGATCAGCTGATGAATCGGACACCTCAATAGTGTATTCAACGATTTTGACCAATTCCAGTCAGTGACCTTGACCTTTGTCATATACTTATCTGACCAAGATCCATTAAAAAATGTCACATCTGGATGATGTACACGGATTTTGATGATTTCCGAACAGTGACCTTGACCTGAGAATCAAGAGAAACTTCTTTCTGTTGTCACAAACAAATGAGTGCGTGAAGTTTCGTCAAGATCAAATCAAAACTGGGCCCTCTGACCAATTTACAAAAATTTTAACCATTTCTAATGTGTGAGTCACATTGACTTTGACTTGACATTAAGCAATTTACACGAATTTTAACCATGACCAATCTGTGAGTCACAATGACTTTTGATCTTGGAAAATCAACAGTGTTCTTCCTCTTGGCGTGAGCAATAAGCGTAATATGAAAATTGGAAGGATCCAACAAAAACTGCCCTCAGAGACTTTAAACATTTCCAATCTGTGACCTTGACCTTGAACGTGAAAATCTGTAGAGTTCGTTCTCTTGTCATATGCAATTGTTGTATGAGGTTTGGTCAAGATCCAGTCAAATTTTACCCTCTTGCATAGGCTGTATATATATCAAGGTTTTGAAGATTTCCAATCTGTGACCTCTACCTTTGACCCTTGATTTTGAAAATCAATAAAGTTCTTCCTTTAGTCATAAGTTATTAGCGTACGAGGTTTGGTCAAGATCCAATCAAAAATGTCCCCTCTATGCTGTATACAAGGATTATTAACATTTTCAGTTTGTGATCTTGACTTTGACCTTCGAAATTACTTGGTACCGGGTTTTCCGTATTATAATGAATATCTACCATGTATGCAGGGGCGACGCTAGGGTGTTTTCGATATGGATGTCTACAGAGGGGGAAGACCATTGAATCGTTGTTCCATTACCGTTAACACAATCGGTGAATGGACGTCAGCAAACACAGAACCCAGCATCAGAATCTAAATGAGCATACAAATTCATGTAGAATACAAAACCAAACAAGACAACTAAAATATTCTACAAAGGAACAGAAGTGTTTATTAAATCAGGTGTCTGGGTAGAGTAAGAATCTCCTGCTAGCGATAACCGTCATACGGTGATGACGGTAATGACGGTTATTGCTGGGGAGAGTAAGTATCTCCCGCTAGCAATAACCGTGATTACCGTTATACGGTATCTACATTTCACAGCTCATCCGGTATGCTAGAGCATGTACTGATGTTTTGGGTTTTCATAGTAGGAATTTACAAATTACAAAGAAACTGTTAGGTCAAGGTTTTCGCTTTCACAAACTAGTAAAGACTTTCTGGAAATTTTACGAAAATTATGATCAACTTCTTTTGAAATTAGGACCCACACAAGCAACAGAGTAAATACTATATTACTTTAGGTATATCTAACAACCTGCATTTTATGGTGACATAATTAACCAAGTAAGAAGGAACAAAGGTAGTGTATACAGCATAACTATCGAAAATGCGTCAGAGTCATCAAACGCCTTTTATACCGTGGATATGATCCTAATGTCACCAAACGGACACTAAGAATCTACAGTCTTGGTTTAAACAATATTTATTTGAACATGAGAACAAATTAAGGATTGAGCAACAAGTTTGAAACTTATGCTAAGCTCTCTCCCTTTAACAATATCGAAAATGCAATGTGGATATTTGGACGACTTAATAAGATAAACCATTTTTTAAAGATTATGAAAGCAGCATAATGTAGAAAAGAAAACTAATTCAAAACAATTAAGCAGCATGATGGCAGTATAGATATGAAATTATTCAAATCTTTTTGAACGTGATATGAAAGTATGGACTGTGTTGAATATCTCTCCGTTGGTATCGTTATCATACAAGGGATTTCCATAAAGCAGAATATTTATATTAATTTGGTAGGGCAATTGAGAAATAGTTGAACTCTTACGATCACCCAATTAGAAATAAGAAGGTGTTTTCTTTACATTTTGGTTAAAATAGCGTATAAGTTGACCTAGTTAATTTAATGTTGTCTGATAAGGAGTTTTTTGATAAGGAAATAATTTGGTATAAATTACCTTTACATCTGGGTGGTTGTAAATTATCAGAGGATCTTAGGTTTCGGTTGCTGACCTGTTGGACGCTTGGCGGTATTAAATCTATTTATATAATAATTAAATAGATTGGAGTGCTAGATTTTAACATTTTATAAAAGATGAAAAGTCGAACAGTCTTGTACGAGCACATTCGTAAGACTTGCACTCTGACTGACTGTGACGACGGGACTCCATGACGGGCCCTGTCCAAACCTCTTTAGAGAAGACAGGGCCCCGACCACCTGTCCTCTCTGAATGTCATTCGGACTCCTCGGGTGATAACATATATGAGCTCGCTATAGCGCACGGACTGTATTACGCACGTCCTCTTTTTATACCCATTTACATATTCATCTGTGTTGCTCGGACCCCTGTGTTTTACGGTCTTGTTTGTGTGTAGTCATCTAACAATGAGGGGGTCATTTTACACCATAATTGTGCGTTCTTCGAGACGTCTGGAAAATCGGAATAGTGGGAGGGTTGTGCGCACGTAATCCAGGATAACCACACCGTCTGCTACTTACGTGGCAGATGGCCTTCCTAAGTCGGCACCGGTTGCCCATTGGTCTCGTTTAATGTTTCTATGGTGTGAGTTGGTGTTCCTTGTCCCTTTTGCGTCTCTTTCTGTGGGTGTCTGTTCTGTGTTTTTTTTGCATTGGGTGTTATGAGGTTTGGCTGTGGGTGCTGCAACCTAGTGTTGTTGGAGATCCCCTCCTTTCTTTTCGAACTGTGCAGAGCAAATCAAAACTGGTGAAGGTGTCAAAGTTTGTTATTGGTAAATATTCAGCCTAAAATATCTTTCAAAATTGCGGGTAACGAAATGTTATCGTGGTTATGGTGTTTTATATTTTCATTGTATCCTCCGCCAATTTTTTTTCAGTGACAAAGTCGGTCACTCATAAAATTTTATACCCTTGGTTGAGAATTTCTTGATTAGCAACTTTTCTCTTAGAGTGAAGTCTGGACACTATATTAGGCTCAGGAAGGAGGTGTTCCATTTGACCGTACCATGTGTAACATGCATTGTTCTAAGATTCTTCAAAAGTGGTGGCCCTCTAGATAGCGTTAAATAGTAAGATTCCAGAATCTGCACCAAATATCTTTTAAAAGATGAATCATCCTGGTCCATACAAGCTTGGTTGTACCAGTAGTAAGCTAAGAATGAAGCTGTCCCACTTTATATAGTTTTAACCTTGTTTCCTTTACAGGGTGAAAAAACTTATATTCAGCTCCTACATATGTAGATGTTACCTATCATTGTAACTGACTAAACTTTACACTGCTTTCAACAGAATTTTATGTCACAATCAGTTTACCATTTTACACAACATGGTCACTCAACCATGAAATATAGGTCAGATCCCACATCTGTACTTTGTTTTGCAATAAGTACCTTTGTCTTCAGAATCATTACTTATATATTTTTGGTTGATGTATGGATGTACCATATTTTACCTATCCTGGTCACTCAAGCATGAAGTAAAGATCAGATTCAGCATCCATATAATATTGCTTTACACTAAGCATCCTTAGATGAATTACCCACACAAGTTAGATTGATGTAGTAAGCTGGTTATAGAGGGATGAAAGCAGGGATAATTTTAGCCTGCGAAATTGAAAGAATCTTATATTTTTACAAATCTTTCGCAGAACTTCTTGATTTGGTCAGATTCTCTCATAGAAAATGGTTGAAAATGTAAAATTCTCTCATCAAAGGAAACAGCAAGAATAATTCCTGCCAAAGAGCATTTTATATATTAACATGGTCCTTCTGGGATGAAATATAGTTAAATTCCTGTCTCTGAACATTGCAGAGCAGTAACATACATACATGCATCACTAATACAAGCTGTTATGGAAAGCTGGGAACAAAGCTGTCCCATTCTACAACCTGTTCACTCATACTTAAAATATAGGTATATCAAGCTTCTGTACCATGTTTTGCAGTAAGCTTCCTAAGATTAATCATCTACACAAGTGTGGTTGATGTAGGACTTCTTTCTGTAAGTCTATAGAGGTGTCCCATTTTACCTAATCTGGTGACTAAGTGTGAAATAAGGGTCTAATCCAGCTTCCATGCCATGCATGTAGTGCAGTAAGCGTCCTCAGATGCATCATCTACGCAAGTTTCATTGATGCACGTGTTATACCTAACCTGCTCACTCAAGCAGTAAATATAGGTCAGATGCAGCATCCCCACCATGCACTGCAGAAAGCGTTCTCAGATTCATCATCGTCACAAGTAATGCTAATGTAGGACTTGTAATAAACTGGGAATGGAGATGACCTTTTTCCCCCAAACAGTGTGCAGACTCAGTCACCCTGACAATGGGCAATGGCATAAGCCCCCTCCCCTCCTTTACTTTGTTGAGGTAAGCTATAAATGATCTTCCTGATTCCATTTCCATTAAAAAAAACCCCTCTTTTCAAACATATTGACTCATAAAGAAAATATATACAAATTCATAACGACTTTATTTCATCAACAACAATAAGGACTTCACAATTCATCACTAAATATACTGAACATTTAGCTTGATCTAACAAATAATTTAATTAAACCCCCCCCCCCCTGTTTCACAATGGCCATTTGGAGTGTATGAGAGGAGGTGTACATCAGAAAATTTGCCATAAACCTTAATATTTTTCACTGAAGTTAAATAACCTCTGAAGATAGAGAATGAAAATGGCTGACAATTGTTTGTGACATCTGTATAAGATAAAAAAGATTTTAAAAGTTACAATTCCGTATGAAATTCTCAAGTTTTATGCATTCACCTTATCACAAGTGAACTAATTTTGAATTCTTTTCTGAATGAACAGGTAAACACAGATTTGGTAATACATTTACCACCGACATTGTGACCTTGTGACCTGAAGGTCAAATGTTTATTTTATGCTATACAATCTATCTATGCAGCAAGAACCTCCTTAATTAAAAGTAAAAGTTTTGCATTATTTGCCAAGTTGAGTGACTGACTGTTACAAAGCAATACTTTCCAATACTTCTTTTTAATTGGAGGCATAAAATTTCAATGCACCAAAACATGTAATAAATACATTAAACATATGCAAATGTACATATACTATTTTGAAAATAAATATAAATTAATCAGAAAAAGGCATAAATTAAGCATTCAAAATACTCGTAATAAATAATTTTAATTCATGTTTACATTAAATATTATATAAATAATGAAATAAAGTAACACTTATGTCATGTAAAATTACAATGTCTAAGCCATTAATAACATATAATTCTGAGGTCCAATGTTTCAGTGTACCTCATGATTAACAACACCTACATTTTCTGTAAACTGCTCAAACTGCATGACGGTATCAGTAGATGTGCTCAAATCTAGCACACTGGAATCAAGTCCTTCCAAATGGACCATATTCTCTTCCATATCATCCTCTTTGGAGTCGATATCTTGTGAAAATTCTACCAAAGTACTCAAATTGTCATTTGATTTTCCGCATCGTAATAGATGTCGTTTAAGCTGGAATCCCCGGTTAAAGCCCTTATCACAGTACTGGCACACAAACCTTTTGATCACACTATGAACTCTCTGGTGAGACTTCAGGGCTGTTTTACATGTGAAGTCTTTCCCACACTCATCACATTTAAACGGTCTCTCAGTGCTATGAGTTGTCTCATGAATTTTCATCGCACCTTTCTGACCAAACTTTTTCCCGCAGATACTGCAGGCAAATGATTTGACTTTTTCATGAACGATCTGAACATGTCGTGCTAGACAACTGGCCCATAAAAACCTGGCACCACATAGCTCACACTGCTGGTCCTTCTCCTTGTTGTGGATTTTTTGGTGCGTGCGCAGATTTCGAGCATCCGCAAAAGCAAAATCACAAATATCACATTTAAACGGTCTCTCACCTCTGTGAATTCTTACATGTGTTTTCATTGCAGCTATTAAGTAGAAACCCTTTCCACACACCTGCAAACATGAAGTATATAACATTGTAAACAAATGGTAAGAACACAAGAATCATAATTTTCATCAGAAACTAACAAACATAGGGTCATCAGAGATGACAGCACTCACCTCGACGGCATCATTGTCCCATGACCAGCATCTGTACCTACATTGCACAAAGCATTTCCAGATGCATCATCCACATAAGTTTGGTTGATAAAAATTCAAAGAGGGCTGGAAATAAAGATTCTAATTTTGCCATACCTGGTCAATCAAACGGGAAATATAGGTCAGATGCAGCATCCGTACAGTGCATTGCAGTAAGCATCCTCAGATACATCACCCACAAAGTTTTTTGATTGATCTAGGCTGGAATTGGAACTGTCCCATTTTACTTAACCTGGTAGCTCAAGCATGGAATGTGGGTCAGATGCAGCATCTGTACCATGCATTAATTAAGTATCCTTAGATACATCATCCACAGAAGTTTGGTTGATGTAGGAGTTATAGTAAGGCAGGAATGGACCTGTCCCATTTTACTAAACCTGGTCACTCAAGCATGAAATTAGGTCAGATGCAGCCTCCATACCATGCATTGTCGTAATGCATCCTTAGATGCATCAATCACACAACTTTGGATGACCTAGGACTCATAGTAAGGTAGGAATGGACCTGTCCAATTTACCTAACCTGCTCACTCAGGCATGAAATTTGGGTCAGATGCAGCCTCCGTACCATGTATTGTAGTAAGCATCCTCAGATGCATCATTGATGCAAGTTTGGTTGATGTAGGGACCTATAGTAAGGCAGGAATGGACCTGATCCAATTTACCTAATCTGCTCACTCAAGTGTAAAATGTAGGTCAGATGCAGCCTCCATACCATGCATTGTAGTAAGCATCCTCAGATGCATCATCCATGCAAGTTTGGTTGATGTAGGACTTAAAGTAAGGCTGGAATGGACCTATCCCATTTATGTAACCTGCTCACTCAAGCATGAAATGTAGGTCAGATGCAGCCTCCGTACCATGCATTGTTGTAAGCAGCCTCAGATGCATCATCCATGCAAGTTTGGTTGATGTAGGACTTAATAGTTTGGCGGGAATGGACCTGTCCCGCTTAACCTATAGTTCGGATGCCGACACCAACGACAGGGCGATAGCATAAGCCCCCCTCTACTTCGTCGAGGTGAGCCAAATATTACATCTATTTTCACCTGAAAGTTAAGCAATCAAGGTGTAAAGTTGAAGACTATGTACATAACTACTAGTAGTAGTATTCCCATCCATGAAGGAATAAGTCATAACAGAAATCCCACAACAATAGTAAACTCTTTACAATGTCATATTTAGCAGGTGAAAAATTTTCCTATCATAATGGTGAGCCAAGGGTGCCTTAAATAGGGAAATTATGATAAAGAATGAATATGCATATATTTGCAAGTTTTGAAGTTTCAATTTTTGTAAGCATGTCCCATCTTCCAGTACCATAATTTATGTGACCAAACCATACCTCACACTTATATGGCCTCTCTTCTTCACTCATATGGATCCTGGAATGTTTTTTCATATCATATGTACTGGCAAATGCTTTTCCGCATGTTTCACATTTAAATGGCCGCTCAGGTCCGTGCCGTTTAATGTGCTTCCTCATGGTACTGGGGTCTCGGAAACCTAGTCCACACTCAGGGCAAGTGTAGGGTTTCACTCCTTTAAGAAATTAATCAAACGTTAAAGAAAATGTGATAACCAAAATTTTCATAATAGTCACAATGTAATATGAATTCATTATCATTAAAAGACCATTTCATATAGAATGGACTTGATGACAATCTGGCAAAGCGACATTGTACAGGCAATAATTTGTTTTTAATTTCACGGTGGGTAATCTCGCAACGAAGAACAATTGATTTTTCTAATTTTTTTTTGTTCAAAATAGATAATTCATTGCAAAAGGGAAATGTGATGCAATGTAATAATGCCTTAACTATGTGTTGCATACAAAATAAGGTTGATCAGGGCTCTCAGACCCAATTTTGGGACTTTGGCCCGAGGCCTTTGAAATTGGGAAAAATAGTGGTGTTTTGTCATAAATTTGGAAATATATAAATAGATTTGGATGCCTTTTCATTTGAAATTTTGCATTTTTAACTCATTATTATTCAAATTTTCAATGAGTTTCCAAATTGGGAAAAATGGTCCATAAATTGGGAAAAAAATAAACTATTTTGCATTGGGAATGGGGCTGAATATCAGCCCCAAATCAGGCAGATTGAGAGCCCTGTGAATATTAGCTTTTTATAACGTACAAACACAATCAGCTTTCTACTTTCACTTTTATCTACACGAATCACGCCTATTGTTTTTCAGCTATATAAAAAGATAATTTCTCTTATTTTGGATAAAACTCATAGCTAAGACACCCTTACACTGCATCACATTCCCCTTTTCGTGATAAATAATCTCCCAAACCAAAATTATTCCTAACAAACATCTAATAAACATCTAACAAACATGAAATACACATTGAAAATGATGTCTATTACCTGTGTTTATTACTGATCCATTTAACAAACATCAAATGGATAGCATCATCCCATTTTTGGAAGAGGGTGTTTGAAAGGTGTTTGTTTCAGTATAGGTGTTCATTTGGTATTTGTTCAGTGTTTATTGAATGTTTCTTAACTTATCATACATGCAAAACATTATATTGCACTATCTGTTAGGTGTTTGTTAGCTTGTAACGTCAGTCAGTAGTGTTTATTCAGTATCCATTGACTCTGAAATTAAAAGATTCTGCTGTGTGATAATTGTGGTGTTTATTTATGATCCAATGACCAGCTGACCTAGAACCTTGCCCTAAGATATGTAGGAGAGAAAGAGAAACATACTAGTTGGCTTTCCTTTGACCAATCAAATTTAAGTCCGCCAGTTTCAAGCAAAGGGAACAAAGAACTGGAGATTTTAGCATGTGAACAGACATTTGTACATTTATTGGATATTTTGAACCTAATTGAAAAAAAAAAAACAATCTAGAGTGGATGTTATATCAAGTATTTGAATTCATGAGAAGGATATATCAGAATATAATGTGCCAAACAAACTTATAGGAAGTTTATACATGTATACTAGCTGCATGGGACTGGGGTTCTGTTCAGAAGGATCAAATAAGGTGAGCAATATTCACTAAAGGTTTATATACTGTAATTATGTATGTAGAAAATCCATACATCATGAAATTTACAAATGAACATGATAATCAATATTAAACTTGAATTTCCTCCTACATTGAACATGTTGAAATAAGAGATGGCTGTAATTTTCAGTACATTTGTACACTTATCTGTGATATTCAACTTTCCAGTTAATATATGGTAGCACTGGAAATAATTTGTTAAAATTATTCTTTGCGCATTTTGTCACAAATTAACGCACAATAGAGGATGCACTTGAAAGTAGGTCAACCATGCATATAATCCAAAAGATGTCAAAAGTTCAAATCCAGTGTTTATTGGATGTTTGTTAGCTGTTTTTATGCATCTGTAATTTGCTGTTTATTAGATGTTTATTTGGTGTCTATTAGGTGTTTGAATCATGCAAATTAGATGTTTATTAGATGTTTCATACCAGTATCTGTTTGGTGTTTATTCAGTAGTTGTTCAATGTTTATTAGGAATCCATTAGAAAATGTCTGATCCCTGAATATCTCTGGTGTTTATTTGATGTTTGTTGAGCTCGCATAATTAGGTGTTTGTTAGCTCATTTGCATGCGAAATTTTACCACTAATAAACACCTTTCAAACCATGGTTTGTAAGGTGTTTGTTACCAGTGTTTGTTAGGGGATTTTTTTCGTTTGGGCTGTATTACAAGAAATTTTAGATAAACTAATCTGCATTGCGAGAGTACCCACCTTGAATTCACGATCACAACTACCACTGAATGTGTTATAACTTGTGACCTTAAATTTTAGTTCTGCAGTTTAATTCCTGAAATAGCCATTCTTGCTCATTTCAACCTGAGCATTTACCTTTCATTCCTGACCTAACTAGAATGGCAACATTCCAAGGAATGCATATATCACCAGTTATACATACATTATGAACAAAATACTCAAGGATCATTATGGTCTATGACACCTAAAGTGTAACAGACAGACAGACCGATTGATAGACTATATCTTAGAGTCACTTTGCTTCGCAGACAGCACAAAAAGCAATAGGTGAGGTATTGTTTTATCAGTTTCAATCTGTATAAATATTCCACAGGGAATGCTATAAATCTGTATTTCATTTGCTCTTTCAATGTTTCAGCCGTAGGCCTTTTTCAAGAAAATGAACTTAATGGGACTGATTAATTAAGTTCATTTTCTTGAAGAAGGCCTGTGGCTGATATGTTGAAAGAGCAAGTAAAATAAAGATTATCAATTTGATTAAAACCAGATTTCTACACATACAGTAAATCCCCTCCACAACAAATGTACAAGAGTAAGAATGTAATTTTTACCTGTATGGATATTCAGGTGTCTCTGTAGAGTGATCCTCTCTGTGAACCGTTTACCGCACACTTCACACGCCAAAGTGTTCTTCTCGTCATGAACTCGGGCATGTCGACGTAGAGACTCTATCAGCTCGTATGCATTTCCGCATATCTCACAAGCAAAAGCTTTCTTGTCATTGTGCACATTGAAAACATGCTCAGAAAATTCTTTTCTTTTATTGAAAGTTTCCTTGCAATAGGAACACACAAATGTTTCTTTAGGGGAATGTATGAGACCGACGTGGGATTTGAGACCAGATGAAGTTTTGAATGTTTTTGGACAATAAGGACAAACAAAATTGCTGTCAGTATAATCTTGGGTATTTAGATCAAACTTGACTTCTTCTGTTATTTCAGTAGCTATCATCGCTATCATCGGAAACTTCATCAACATGAAGATCCTCTATCTCTGTTTCTTCACCACTGTCATCCTTTGATTCTGTTACGGCATTTTTAGCAGAGTCATTACTACATTTCAGCTCATGAGCCGCAAGTCTACTTTTGCTGGACAGCTCTTTTCCACAATCCTTGCATGAGAATTTCTCGGTGTCATCTTGAAAAATTCTTCTTGGTTTACTCTTGCGTCTTGACTTGCGTAGCACAGGTTCAGCGTCAACATCACAATTTTGCTCTTCTGCAATTTGATTCTGTTTGGTCAGAGAAAACCCTTCTAGGAATGAGTTCTGACTCTCATGATTTGCTTTTTGCTCATCTGAGGAGTGGAATGACTTAGATGAACTACATTTGATAAGATCCTTATCATCATTTGAAAGACGATCTTCCTGAATTATTTGTGAGTTTATAGACATATCAGATGCTTCTACTTTCACATTTAATGTCTCTGCTCGATCTTTATTTGTTTGAGACAAAGAGTTTGTATTCACAACTGAATCTTTTCCCTTATCTAGCATTTGCCTTAATAATGTATGATTTGTTGCAGATGAACAGATTTTTTGAAGTTCAAAATTTTGTTCAATTTTTATAGGCTGCATCGATGATGTCCCCTGTCCATTGTGCAATTCAGTCTCCAATACTTGCCTCAGTATCTTAAAGCTTGTTGCTGGTCTTTGAATAATAGACTCCCTAGCATTGATAGTAGTACTGGTATGTTTGGACTCTAGCTGTGATAATTCATTACTATTTTTCAGCCAGTTTTCAATGTTTCTAGCTATTTCTTCCGTTTCTTCTTCCCCATCCATGATTCATCTGAAATCACAACAAAGAAATTAAAATTACATTTGATTTGACTAAACATGAATAAACAATTGATAAAGTGTAAAATGTTGTGATTTTATATCATGAACACTGATTAAGTGAGCTTGGAATGGAGGCGTCCCATTTTAAAATTCTATAAAATATTATCAAAGTACATGAAGACAGTTAAAAGCAGTTAAAGAAGGTTTTTCAAATCAAGTTTACCGTGACCTTGACCTTTGGCCTACTGGTACTACCTTTGCTAAAAGTCAAGGTCAAATCCTTTGATCCTAAGCAACAATTCTGTAAAGTATTATTGAAATCCATGGAGGGAGAAGAAGTTATGGTATAGACAAGAATTTATGTTGTTTGGGCCTGTGTTTTGCTGTCTTGTTTGTGTGGTCAATTTACAGTGAGGAGGTACTTATTTTCCACTACAATTGTGCGTTCTTTGAGACCTTTGGGTTAAACCTGAAAAGCGGGAGGCTTATGAGCATGCAATCTGGATAACCACACCATTTGCTATTGGCGTGGCAAATGGCTGTCCTAAGTTGGCACCGATTGCCATTGGTCTCGTTGGTTTATGTGTAGTCTTCTGTGTTTACGTCTTTTGCTGTGCTTGTCCACTCTGTGTTTTTGCATTGGGTCTTCTGTTGCTTTGCTGTTGGTGCTGCAACCAAGTCTGATAGGATATCCCCTCCCTTCTTTGATTTCATTATCCTTTGCGGTTTACATTATAATATACATTATTCATCTTGTTGCGCAATAACATGTCATTGTGATTAACAAATGGCTTGTGTTGCAGCAGTCTATGGGAAGTAATTTAAGCCTTCTCACACACACATCAATAATGTACACGACTTTTTATTAGCGTAATTTCGCGAGCTTGATCAAACGCGAAAAAATTTATGTCACAATCATGCTCCTGAAACGGGTGGGTCAATCAGAGTCTATTACGTCTAAACCCCGAATAACGGAATGCACGAGAAGGATATTCTAAACCAATGAATTTGACCGCATTCAAGAATTTTTTTAGCAAATTGCCATAAAGAGTAGCGGGTAATACACCGACGAAGACGATAGATTTGTGATAACTACTTGCCCTACTCAGGCTAGTGACCTGAAAAAGTGTTCGTAAAGACTGAGGACTTGTGTCAATACCCCTGGCAGGCCCACAGGCACCAGATTCCTAGAAAAAAAAAATAAAACTCAATCTTCAACGCCCATTTCTCTTCTCTTTACTCTTTCTTTAAGGCACAACAGCTTCCATGTTTAAACACTAGCCCCCCCCCCCCCCCTCTTTACCCCCTCAATATCGTAAATTTCAAAAGGATTTCTGCATAAAACTGCATATCAGTATTTTTCTACTGATATTTTTCTTAATGATTGTAAACTACTTATCATTGATAATTCTTGCATTTAGCCACAATTATTCAAATACCCGAGATGGAGTTGAAACCTACACTTTATGCTATTAATTGACTTAGCATGTGCGATACTGTTAGTTTGAGTTGTCATCCTTGCCGCTAACAGTAAAGTGTACTGACCGTGTGGCTCATTTTGGATACTGGATAAACAAGATTTTGATAACTTTTTCATGCAACAATTGAAATAAAATCTGTATCATTGAACATGTTGAATAGCTGGTCCCGTTTAGTCGTAAATTTTGGTATATGTCATGGTCGAGGGTTTATGCAATCATATTATACAGACAAAATAAGTTTTAGATAGGGCGTTTTCGATGTTAAATTTCAGCATGACATCGCAGCATTTAACATTGAGCCTATGGAGAGCAACACAACAACACGGGAAAAATTTAGCATCGGAAATGGCCCACCTAAAATTTGTCTATACATGTATAGCTTGATTGGGTATATTCATTATCATATACCAAAATTCATGCCTAAGCGAGATCATATTGAATGGTATCAACTTCATTAAAAATTTTTAATCATAAAGTAGTCAAAATCACGTTTATTCAGTTTTTTTAAAGGAGCCGCGAGGACATTAATATTAGGTTTCAACTCCATTCGAAACATGGAAGCTGTCATACCTTGGGGTGCAGAAAGGTTAAGAGAAGAGAAAAGGGCATTTAGATAAGGTTTTAATTTTTCTCTAGGAATCTGGTGCCTGGTAGCAGACCCTGGTTTCAATTCAATAATTTTCTTGTCAATAAATGATTGAATTGAATATTGAAACCAGGGCCAGGGGCATTGACACAAGTTCATGAGTATGGATATCAATTTTTAACTTTTCACGAGCCAAAAATGTGACATTAAGTAAATTATCTTACACCTACAAAGGTGAGTTGAACACAAATCACAGGTGCTAGGTGAAGTCAGCTTGCTCGTTAACTGCAAAAGACAACTCGCATAAGAATTATTTCGTCCCAACTTTCCCATTTGTTTTTTATCTAAGAAAATGAAAAAAGAAAATCAAAAAACTGCAGAAAAGGGACCTAATGGTATTTTAAACAAGAAAATAAAGAAAACATTTGTTCAAACAGTTTCAATGAAAGGGTTAAGTACCGAAATCTTGGATATGGACTGCATTACATTACTGTCGATTTGGCTTTAAAATATATTTCCGGTCACGTATGCGGACAACAACAAACATCAAATATCTTTGAATAACTGATCTTATTGTGGAGATGGCAGTATGATTTTTTCTGACACAATTAGAATAGAAATGTCTTCATAATGATAGCACTTCATTTTAAATTGCAATATCGGATTGATAATTCGTGTTGGTCAGAGGAAAGTCTGAATAAACGTAGAGTGAACGGACAAATGCTCGGACATTTTTATATGTTTTTCTCAATTTTAATAAAATACATTAGAGAAAATGCCAATAATTTGATTTTAAGATATTGTCAAGCAGTAAAGAAACCTTTTTAACGAACTTTTTTGAAACTGGGATCAGTGCTCAAACTTTAGGGCTGCGTTCGATTAGACGACTCGTGTCACACGTGTTTGACTCTTGTTTAATCGAACGACAAGTGTCGTGACCCGAGTGTTGAACACGAGTGACTCGAGAATACTCCCCAGTTTACCGGGAGTAATCGAGTGTTAAAATGGCGGACAAGGACAAGCAATTGAATTTGAAACATTAGAATAGACAAATACACACGTGGACAATATCACAAACAAAGCAAACAAAACACTTGGATTCATTAAACGAAACATAAAAACCACACATCAACAAACAAGAGAAACAGCATACAAAACACTTGTAAGGCCACAGTTAGAGTACGCCTCATGTGCCTGGGACCCTTACACTAAAGACATCTCAGACCAAATTGAGTATGTTCAAAGAAGAGCCGCCCCTTGGTGCCTAAATGACTTCTCTCCCTATAGCAGCGTAACTAACATGCTTCACCAGCTCGGCTGGCAGCCACTTCAGCACAGACGGCAAACTGCACGAGCAGTTATGCTTTACAAAATCATTTTCGGCATTGTAGCAGTTCCTATTCCTCCCTACTTCCTTACACCTGTTAGGTCCTCAGCCAGAAACCATCCCTACCATCTTTTTCAGATATACACAACCAAGGACTATTATAAATTTTCATTTTTCCCCCGTACAGTAGTCTTTTGGAACAAATTACCCTATGACATTGTCACACTGACAAACCTGGACACTTTTAGATCAGCAGTGTCCCAGGTCCCTTACACCCCCTAAATCTTTCAATCCCCCCTTTTTAACTGTAAATAAATTTTGTTTTAATCACAGCACTTTACTTACTTGCACAGACGCGCACGCTGTTGAGAGTACTCAGAAATGAGGGCGAAACAGTATCCAAAGAAAGAAAAGAAATAGTGTTGATTAAATACATTTTAACAACAAAATATAAGGGATAATTTAATTCCTAAAATATTCTATGAAAAAAATTGAATTTTGTGACTTCAGGGGCTTTAGCTAAGTTAGGGGATCTTTTGTTTACATTGGACACAACACGATTACAACTCGTGTCATTCGATTAAAATCAGTCAGTTACACAGAGTATGCATGCGCTTCTCTAACACTCTTGACTCTAGTGTTGTTCAAATCAAATGCAGCCTTGGAGACTCTTCAAGTGGAGCACCAAAAAGATAGATATTTGACAAAATCCGTACCAATGCTCGGACACTTGGCTTTATTGCAAATGATAATCAAGCAAATGAAAAACAAAAGTAATTTTTACTGAAAATGATTCAATATCTAATGGAATATTCAAATACAATCAAACATAATTCATCCAGTTCTTTGAATTAATTGTTTGAATAGAAGATGTTAACATTGCCTTCTGAACATGTGAAATTTCAAGCAGCAGCGAAAAGAGTAAGAAATTTGTTGATAAAAATGTATCAGTTTTGAATCTTGTATTTGATATCGCTATAACATTAAGCAATTTTTTTTATGAAGAATTATTGTGACTGTCGGTCAACCCATAGAGCCAAATACACCAGGTGTCCGAGCATTGGTAGTGTCCGAGCATTGGTTTGATTAATCTAATTAACAGTTGGTTTTCCTTTTTTGACGGGTGCAAGCAGTTATCATGGATTTTGTCTTTGTTTCAGCACACTAATTATATTTAGTACCATCTGTACTATGTAAACATTTGAAGTAATTTGCAGGTGCCCTGTCCGGGACTCTTAGTTCTAACCCTGGCTGTCTGGGCCATACATTGTACATGTAATCTGACTCATTCCTGAGTGAGCTATAGGGACGTCCCAATAGCTCAGTCATTGGAACTTGTACTGAATTATCAGTACCTGTGCTACCGGGTCCACTACACCCGCCCCTTTCGTGGGTGTACGTGTACCCCGCTGCGTGGCCTCTCCCCAACCCCTGGCAGGGCTCTGCCTTCACCCCTGCAGATCGAGTTGGCCACACACACCAATTGTTCACCTCATCGCCAATGAAGTAGTTTGAAGGTACCCGGTCCGGGACTCGAACCCTGGCCATCCGGGCCATAGTCTGACTCGTTCCCGAGTGAGCTAAAGGGACATCCCGATAACTAAGCAATTGGAACTTGTATTGAACTATCAGTACCTGCGCTACTGGATCCACTATACATTCATGTCACACTTCTCTTTTAATCAGTAAATTACTGTCCGCATGGCTCACTTTGGAAACTGGATAATCATGACTTTGACTACTTTATCAATGCAAAAATATAAATGAAATTGATACCATTCAACATGTTCAATAGATCTCGCTTAGTTGTAAATTTTGGAATAAGTCATACATACCTGTCAACTTTGAATTTTTCAAAAGAGGGAGACCTCCCTCTTTGGCAGTTGACAAAGAGGGAGATTGCGCGTGAACCATTTTCACAATTTTTTTTTTATAAATTGCAACATGTCATGCGAACCACCTTTCAAAAAAGTCATTGAATGTAACCATACCAAGTCTTTCGAAAATGTATAAACAATGACAAATATTTCCATAATACATGATTGTATTTTTCATTACCTCTTATTCTGCATTTGTTCATTGTGCATGAGTACAGCACCTTTTGCTGTGGCTAGTAGGTCCTTTTCTGGTGAGGAGACAATACAATTATTAGACTAAGCTTGATTTATCTTTTTCATTCATGACAGAACATACATGTATGTTCAGGCCCAACATAACTTGCTCCACATGTAACCCATTTATACAACTGACTCCAATCTTTATGATTTCTTTTTCTTTGAAATAGTTACAGCTGACCCAGATAAAGATTGTTTTCTAGTGCAATGTGACCTGAACCTTCCATCAGTTATCGATATATCCAGAATGTCAGAAGGAAATTTTAATCAGTGCTATACAGTATTTAGTAAATAAAGTACTTACATGATCAGTTAAACTGTTTTCATAGCTTAATTAATTACCCTTAGGCATCGATATACACACGCCGTGTCCTAATTGTAATACAAACAATCGGCATCATTCACATTGTAAACAAACTTTACTTTCCATATGAAGGACGAAACGTTCCGAAAGTCGCTAGATCTGCTAGTTATCTTTCTTACGTTATGTGAAGCTCAAAACTTGAAAGAGGGAGGAATTGGATGATAGGATCGAAACGCGGGAGTTTTACGGTCTCCTCCATGGGAGAAATAAGAATGCGGGAGATATGCTTCAAACGCGGAAGTCTCCTGCAAAATGCGGGAGAGTTGATTGGTATGAGTTATAGCGAGCGAAGCTCGCCCTTATGGTAATGCGTATACACATATCTTATTGAGAAAATAAGCTGAATCAAAGAATGAGAATGTACTACTATGCTTTCAAAAAATTTCGTCCCCTCGCAGACAGAGTTGCTGCGGAGATGCTAGATATTGCCATTTAATTTTTTTTTTTCGACTCCAAGTAGACGTACATGATATACTCAATTTTTGTTTATAAGTTAAATCTATTGAAAATATTTTTCGTAAATCAGGTAACGATAAAGCATCAACAAAGCGGCGTAACCACGGGAAATCCGACATTTCCGGTTTTAAACGAGACGTTTCGCTCTGATTGCTTTTCTCGTCTCGGGTGGTTTCGTACTGTCAGAAGTCGGAATATGTTTGTATTTTCTTTTGTTCTTAAGTATTTTTTTTCAGCTAGCCTAAACATTATTCTTACAAAATAAAAATGAATTATAAAGAACCATATTTTAAGCCCCCCCCCCCCCCCTCTTAAAATGTTCATCTGTTGGTCAAGAAGATCAATTTTACAAATTCTTCCGTGTTTCCACTCGCCTTATACTACCTATTTTGGCAATCATCAAACAGAAAGTTTTGTAAGGTAAGATAAACCATCATAGTCAAAATAAAAAAGAAAGATATTTTTTAATTTCATATAATCATATCTATTTTCTCTCCGCTCGCACAAAAAGGCTTTGCCTTGATTCATATTATGATAGTGAGTGCAGGCGAACAAACTTTATAGGCCAAACAAGTTTTAGATAGGTCATTTCCCATGCTATTTTTATCATGACGTCGTGATGCTCTCCATAGGCTCAATGTTAAACTTGGCGACGTCACACTTAAATTTAACATTGAAAATGCTCCATCTAAAATTTATTTTGTCTGTATAATCTGATAGCATAAACCCTCGACCATGTAACATATACCAAAATTTATGACTAAGTGAGATATATTCAATAATATAGATTTTATTTTGATTTCTGCATGACAAAATTATCAAAATCGAGTTTATCCAGTTTCCGAAGTGACAGTAGTTGACAGTTGACAGATTTCTGACTCCAGTGTTTGCGAAGGTTTGACAGACATCAAATATTTCCAGGTAAAAATTTTGTCGGTTTGATTAATGTCCCAACTGGGACGGACCATAATGTCCTGTAAAGAGCGTTTGGAGGAAGGGGGTAAGCATATTGCAACAGGCTGGGGAAAGGTATAGTACGGAATGCAGAACTGATACTGATGTTGATACATGTACTGATGTTGTATCAGTTCTGATCCGATAGATCACAAAGTATACTGACGTTGATACTGATGTTGTATCAGTTCTGATCCGATAGATCACAAAGTATACTGACGTTGATACTGATGTTGTATCAGTTCTGATCCGATAGATCACAAAGTATACTGACGTTGATACTGATGTTGTATCAGTTCTGATCCGATAGATCACAAAGTATACTGACCTTGATACTGATGTTGTTTAAGTTCTGATCCGATAGATCACAAAGTATACTGACCTTGATACTGATGTTGTATCACAGGGTTTTTTTTTTCCTTGTTTTGGGGCCGAATTTCGGCCCCTTCCCAATGCCAAATTTCCTCTATTTTTCCCAAAAAATCACCCTGAAATTCCCAAAGAGGATCATGAAAAAATCACCTGAGAAAATAAGAATCAAAACATGGAAGTCAGCACAAAAGGTCCTATTTAGAAGTGCATTTTTTAAAGTTTTTTATTCATCCCTTGTTCAGTTCAAGCAAATCAATAGATTATCAGTGTTAATAAATGATACTTTAGAGTTATACTTTGGTGAGAATTTGTTCCAAAATTTTCCCAATTTTAGCAAAATGTCGCAAATTTTCCAAAATGGGACAGGCACAGGCACCTTCCCCAAAATAAAAAAAAAACCCTGTATCAGTTCTGATCCGATAGATCACAAAGTATACTGACGTTGAGTCTACTTTGCGGAATAATAAAAAAAATTCAAGCACTTCAGAGATAGTGAAACTTTTTAGGCATGTCAGTTGTTTTAGGTGATTTTGAAAAAGAGGAAGTCCAAACAATGAAATTTGTACAAAAAAATTGAGTTTTTGTCAGTCCGAAGGAAATTTTGTCAGTCAAATCCTTCATACTGACACTTTTCAAGATATGTAAATTGGTTTTTGTATTGTTGTTGTATTGTTTTGAACATGACATTGTATTCTTCAATTGCTGTAAAAGAAATGCTACATTAAGATAATCTAATGATAAGGATTACATGTAGCATAGAACTTATGATGGTTGTTTAATTCTGGTTGAACATGACGTGCAAATTTCCTGTGAATCATGAGACTTTATAATTAATTGCCTATGACCAACAAAAGTTATCAAAAAAAAAATCTGAAAGTAAGACATTTAACCCACAAAAAGACCAAAATATGATGATGTTACCGGTAAGATATGATCAATATTCATTATCTTTCCAGGATCAGTCCGGGGGCGATGATGGTTCACAAACACCCACCGGGAAGAGTCCAGCTTCTAAGGTACTGGTACATGTAAAAAATTGTTTTACTGGAAAGAAAGACAGCTTATGATAGCTTTTTGTTTGTTTATCTAACTCATAGGATTGGATAAGGAAGAATTGATTGAAACAAATTTTGTGCAAAAAAAAATCCAATGTTTGAAATACATGTATTCAGGAATAATAATTTAAAACATCTTTAATATGAATTTCTCTCTCAATTTCCTCATTTTCACATAACCTTGAACAATTGTTAATTTCCAGCTGGATACTCTGTCCAGGGAAGACCTGACAAAGTTTGTGAAAAAACAAATGTTGATGTTGAAGAAGACACAAGTGAAATGTGAAGGTACATGTAAGGATAACACTTTCCTTAAAGAATACATTTATTTTTGTTTTTGTTTTTTGTTCTTTTTTTTTGGTTTAATGGAGGTACAAATAAGGGACAGAAATTTCATTAACACTCATTACACAGCCAATTGTGCCTCATATGAAATTCATGTGAAATTCACATGAAAAATACGTAAAAGTTCACAAGGAATTAATGTGAATTGAGCACGAACATGAAATTTACATGAAAAAATTCACATGAAATTCATATGAAGTTTCTGACACGAATGGCATGTAAAGACAATTTTGCATGAAGGCCACAAACAAAAATTCATGTAAAATTCATGTGAATTTTTTTTCACATAAATTTTACGTAAAATTTATATGAAATTCACATGAACTTTCATGTGAAATTTACATGATGCTCATTTCATATTAATTTCATGTGAGGCACAATTGGCTTTGTAGTGGACAATTTTCCCTTCTTTTAAGTGGTATACATCCATTGCTCTTTTATCCCAAGTTACCAGGTATACAAAGTGAAATGTAGCAAAACATAAGAAACTCATCATTGCCCTGTGAGAAAGGAAACGAAAATGAGTAAGATGACCAAACTTGTACCCAATACACAAGGAAGAAGGAAAACAATCACAAAAGTGTATGAAATGTTTGAGAACATGTGTTGATAATTTTGTTCATTTAAAAGAAACCATACATTGTAATTTGCTTGTCTGTGCCATGGTCAAGTGGTAAAGGCATTGAGCCAGTGACCAAAGGTTGCTGGTTCGAGCCTCACTAGGACCATGGGTCGGCCAACATATATTCTTCAATTTTCTATGTCATATACTTAAAAAAAGGTCCTTGTCAGTTTATTGTTTACATGTCTGCGGTGTTAAAAAAATACATGTACAATAAAATTGGTGTACCCGCTAATGTCTTTATTACTTTCTGTTTCCTTTTAGAGTTAACCCAGAAGCTTTCAGTTTTGGAATCAAAAGATGCTCCAAATGTTTCCACTAATGCTGATGAAATCAGTGTAAGATTCTACTTTTACTTTACAAAAAGAATTCCAAGTGCGTCCAATGTACAAATGTATTGTGCTATATTTTGTAATTCTTCCACTTAAAATACATGTACATATCATTTCCTACTTAATTTCTTCATCAAAAGCAGTTTTCTTTATATCATTATTATCTTTTGAAAATATGACTTTAATTGATGTCCTTACAGCTTACTAAATAAGGAAAAATTCATTACATGTATTACCGGTAAGTATTATGGATGCAAGGCCTCCTTAATTCTTATATAAGTTTCAGTGTAATGAGGAGGTAAAAAATAATCATGGATACAAATAATATATTTGTAGAAACTACAGCAGAAAATTCAAGACTTGGAGGAAGAGAAGACGGAAATGTTATCGGCATATAATGCTGTACAACAGGCCCAGGAGAAATCTATCTCCAAATATCAGGTAAACATGGATTTAAGCATGTTGGGAACATAACAATGCAAAATAGGTATCCATTTCCTTAATAAGAATAATTTTAACTATCACATGTCATTATGGTTTTGATGTGTGACAGTTCTGTAGAGAATCTTAGGCTAGCTTATGAATTTGTCTTACTTTCCAAATTGAATTATTATCTTGATACTTTGTTCTAAGAAATATAATTTACTGCCAATTTTCTGTACCTTTCCAGGAGATGGAAACTTCATGCAAGGAGTTACAATCAGAGAATGAACGAATACAGACAGAATGGCAGAGTTCTGTCAAACAAACAAAGGTGATTAGGATTACATTGGTCTTTTCTTTCTTTTTATAAGCCTTTTTCAAATAACTGCGGTCCAGTTGTTTTGGACAGCAAAATAAGATCATTTCTGCAATATGACGTCAAGGACAATCACTTTTTAACAGTAACGTCATGAAAACTGAGCTGCAACGAGTCGGGAACTTCTCGATTCGGTTCGATTTCGATTTTTATGTCTCGATTCGGTTTTTTTCGGTTCGAGTTTTTTGCAATATAATTTTCCAAGGATATTTAATTTTTTTCCTTTTATTTGAAAAATTTAATCTCAATCTAAAAAAAACCATGTGCATCACTATATACCCCACCATTTTATGGCAGGGGTATAAAAATGCATATATTACACTGTTCATGTGAAAGCACTGTATGATATACATGTATATGTTTATGTGGAAATACAGTATTATTCAAGCCAACCCCCCCCCCCCCCCCCCCCCCCCCCCCCACCCCCCACCCCCTTCCACAGAACGGCCTTCTGGGGATATAAATTCGATACTGTGTACAATAGATATATGATAACTAACCAGTTTGCACAAAGAAGTGCATATGTAAAATACTTTAAAAGAGGCAGTTTTCAATTTGGGGTAGCACTCGCGCGCTCGTTGAAATGCGGTAAAAGTCGCCGTCTCGAATTTCCTCTGACCCTGTATTTTCTTACGAATTGCTAGGTAAATGCACTTGAAAGGTTCAGTTTTTTCTTCTAAATTATCACCTTAAATCATTCTGTTTTGGAATCCTGCGATTTGTGCGATTAGTGAAAACTTTAAAGTTGAAATTAGAACATTTTTCTGCATTACTTAGACTATTCGACTCGAATCGTTTCTGACCACTACGACTCGCGATTCGAGTCAGAGCTAAGAATCGCGATTCTCAGTGCACCGCGGTGAATCGTTGCAGCTCTAATGAAAACCGGTACTTGCCGTCCACAAAATGATAGTCAGGCAGTTACATGAAAAAGCCTTATTATTATTTTTTTTCTCTATTTTCAAAATTTAATGTATCAGTTTTACAAATAAGAATTTCGTACAATTTATGTCTATATGACTATTGTTGATGTGATGTTGAAAATATTCAAGTTATAATTTTGTCGCTAGTGTTGACATGTTGGCCCATTATGGTGAAAAAATACTATTAAGGTGTGTTAAAAATAGGTGATATATACATGTACATTTCTATATCTATGAAAGTTGTAATCTTTCTATAGAAGTTTTTTAAGTGTACAATGGATTCTGGAACAAATATATATATCTTCTATTCTAATTTGACTCAAGATATGTGCTATAGAGCTCACCCGTGGTCTATGTGCTATAGAGCTCACCCGTGGTCTATGTGCTATAGAGCTCACCCATGGTCTACTCTCCAAACACATTCATGGTCAGATAAGCCATGCCTACTCGCATACTTACTTTGCAGTTTATTTTCTGAAGACTTGTCATTTTCTGAAAACTATGTACATGTATATACTTCAGCAACACTACTTGTTTTCTGCTATAATCAGAATATAATAGAATAGAAATAACTTCATGGCTCGGTGATTATTTGATTGGTTCATGTGACTCAGGGAATTACTGGACAATAAACCACGGCTAGCTAGTTGTTATTTCTTGAATAAAGACAAATTGTCAAAAATTTCACTTAGAATTTGAAAAACCAAATTGCTGTTACCAAGGATATAAAGGTTGTTCTTTATGTGTGAAATACATTTGTATATGATCTCAAATGATTTTCTATTTCATACGGTATTTATGAAACGAGTTGTGTGAATTTTACTTCCCCGAGCCTTGGCGAGGGGATTAAAGTCACACAACGAGTTTCATAAATACTGTATGGAATAGAAACATCATTTGAGATTCTTTTTATCACATGAAATATGACGTAATTGATCAAAATAACATCAAAATATTATAATTCCGACTTCATTTCTTGCAAATAATGCGCCAATGTCGCCGTTTGTATTGTGACGTTGCAAAGGATCTGGAGCGCTTCATCCAATGACAATACATCCAAAGTGATATGTAACGTGTTATCATAAAATTTATTTATGAAATGGCCTTATGTAACCAAATAAAGGCTTTATCATGTGATATATGTGTTTATGTCATTTCGTAGGATCTGGAAGAACAAGTAGAATGTATGAAGATGAAGGATGAAACACTGAGTTCTTCACTTCAGTTTATGCAAGAGGAGCAGAGCAAAATAATGGAGGAAAATAAGGTGGGTGAAAAGGAGGAAACAACTGAAATCGAAATTTTAATCTATGAAGCCAGTTCAAAATTATAAGGGACCAAATAGATGTTCCTTCATAGAGAATTATTGATGAACAAAAATCGAAACGGATGATGATCTTTATACATTTTGTGAGTAGTATGTATTTTGGTGGCTTTCTGGCTGTAAGTTGTATATTTGTTGATAGTTACGAGTATGCATGAGTCAAAGTTACTGTTTGTTACCAATGCTTAGCTTATATACAAATATAAGTAAGGTTTTTATTATCAAAAGCAAAGGACCTTAAAAATTTGTATGAAAAGCAAAAGAACTTTTTATTGTTTTATTTATTTGCTAATTCTTACATTGTACATTCCAGGGCTTAAAGGAACAGATTAATGTCCTAAATGAGGCTCGGGATCTGGTGATGAAAAAACTCAAATCCCTGAAGCAGCAGCAGACGACAGCTGAGAACGATCAGCAGACGGCACTGTCAGAGGCTGTCAGAGAAAAGACTGAAATCAAAGAGCAATTGTCATTGTTGCAGAGTGACATGCAGGTAAGAATAATTTAAGATACTACTGTGTAAATTTACAGATTTAAGATGTTTGTAGAAGGGTGCATACATGTACATGTATCTACCAGTATGTCATAATACTATAAGACTCTTTCATGGTCTTCTATGAAAGATACATCGGTTCCACCCGATGGGACTCAAAATCATGTAAAACCCGAGGCTTGCCGAGGGTTTTGCAAAATTTTGAGACCCCGAGGGTGGAAACGATATATCTTTCATAGAAGACCATGAAAGAGTATTTTTCTCTCATATCTAAGGGTCAAAACAAAACTGAAAGAAATGGGACGAAATTTGAAAAAATGTCAAGTTGATCTAATCGCAAAAATTTTGCGATATTCGAATTCAGCGCCCCCGAAAATGGTTTATTCTATAAGAATAAACTACGAATATTAGGCTTTTCAAAATAAAACGCAAGAGTACATTGAAAAACGATCTTAAAATCGAAGTTTTATGGCGACGTCGCCGCTAGCTTGTTTGTTTTGCGGGCTGAAATCATGACGTCACAATAGCGTAAACAATCGAAACAATAGCGTCACGTGATATGTGATACAGCTGTCACCTGATATGTGATACAGAAGTAGCTCACATAGCTGTATTTCATGGGCCTACTCTGTAACACATATGCGGGTATGAGAGAAAACACTTTCTTTGATATAAAAGCATATATAATGAAAAGTAAATAATTTTAATTTTTCGTTAGCATGTATATAACTTATTTCAAAAGCGTGAATCTCACATGAATTTGTATGAAAATTTCATATATTTCACATTTCAGGAAAAAGAAAACAAGTACAGCAAGATGGAAGAGGAACTAAAGCATTTTCAATCAGAGCTTCAACAGTCTAGAAATAGCATAGCACAATTAGAAGAACAAGCATCAATCACTGAAGAGAAATTCAAATTAAAAGAAGCAGAATTACGGGAAACTATGGAATCGGAGTTTAAACATGAGAGAGAGGAGATGATAGAAAAATTCAAAGAAGAAAGAGAGGAGCATCGAGGGATATTGAATTGATGAAGCATCGCAAGAAAGTTTCAGAAAGATTTTGCATCCAGTAGTCTATCCATGCAGCAGTTAATTGAAGAAAAACAAAAATTGATTGAGCAGAAGAAGGAAGTAGCAGATGAGAATCAGCAACTAAAGGAAGCTATGGAGAAGCAGACAACAGAACTGATTTCATTGAAACAGGAAATGGGTAAAGAAAGTGAAGTTGAAGATAAGGAAAAGGATGTTGGTTCAGAAAAGAAAGTTCTTGAGGACAAAATACAGGATTATGAAAGAAGAATTAGTGCTCTGAAAGAGGAACTTGAATCCAAAAGTGAGGGACTTCTTGCTGCTAGAAAGGAGATAGATTCCTTACATTCCAAACTCACATCTTCTTTGGAAGAATCAATTAAAACAAAGTCATTGTTAGAGAGTGAGCAGAATTTTAAGTCAGATTTGCAAAATGAGATTGACAATTTGACATTCCAACTACATGAACTGACAGAAAATGAAAATGAACTGAAGGCGTCAAATGAAAATTTAAAAGCCAAGTGTCTAGAACTGGAGTTTGCATCACCAGTGAAACCTACGCAAGGTGCAAAAGGGAACGGAAGGGGAAATGGTGCCGCAAAGGGAAATGTCAGTCCCCGTGCAAATGGAACGACAGCAAAAACAATAGATCCTAAAAAGAAGATCCAAACTCTTACGAGGGAAAAAGAAATTTTGGAACAGAAAGTAGAGAAGGCAAATAGAGAGCATGAGAATCTTACTTACCAAATCAGTGAAGTCCAGGAAGAGAAGGAAATCATGCGTAACGAGATGTCACTGATGAAAGAGCAGATGGATGAATGGGAACATATGATGAATATGTTAAAGGCAGATAATTATAGAATGTCACAAGAACTCGATGAGTTGGACTCACGTGAGAAGAAAGTGCTGGGTGACATTGAATTGTTTCAAGGACTTTTGGGAATAACGAAAAAAGAAGAAAAGAAGGAGGAAGCTGAAGAAGATGATGAGAAAGAAGATGATAATGAAGATGTATTTGAATCTTCACCGGATCAGGAATCGGCGGTGAAGCAACTTGAAGAGGTCAGACACTGTGTCCAGAAACTGTTAGAAGACAAGGAGAAGTTGAAGGTAGAACTGGATGATGTTTATGCTAAGAAAGGGGATAGTTCTATTGAGATACAGAGTGTAAAGAGAGAGATGCAGAAGGTACAGGAGGAAAAAGACGGCTTGGAGAGAGAAAAAGAATCGGTGAATGTAATGCTACATTTAGCTGAAGATCAGCGTGAACATCTTAAAGAAGAAAACGATAGTTTGAAGGAAATGATTAGAGGGAAGGAGGAGGAAGTTGCAAATGTAACAATTCAGCTTCAAGCCGCTAATAACAAAATTGAAAATTTGGATGAGACTATAGAAAAGATTACAGTGGAAACTCGGGAGCTGAAAGAAAATGTTGTAAGTTTGGAAGAGAAGGTCAAGGAAAGACAATCCTACACTGAGGAGCTGGAGAATAGGATCCTCGAGATGTCAAACAACCTGGCGGAAACGAAAAGCAAACATGAACAGTTTATCGCAAAATTGGAAACAGACGGTGAATCTGCAAATTCTATGCTTCAAACAGAAATTGAGGAATTGAGAACAAGTCGTAATGAGCTCGAGGCAGAGTTGAGCAAAGTGAAGGAAATGAACTCAGAAATTGATGCAGCTAAAAGGTTGTTGGAGGAAAAAGTGTCAACATTTGAAAATGAGCTTAAATCAAAAGAAGATGTTATTTCTAAGTTGGAGAGTGATAAAGGAAAAGTTTCAGAGGAAGCATCTTCAAAAAGTTTTCAGCTAGAGTCGGAATTGAAAGAAATGTCAGAAAAACATGAAGAATCAGTCAAAACTGCAAAGGAGTTGCAGACTTTGGTTGAAACTTTAGAAGCAGAATCAAAACAAAAGGATGAAAAGATTACATCAGCAGAAAAAGAGAGAAATGATGGGGTTCAACAAACTCAGGGTTTACAAAGTGATATGGAGAAATTAGAGCAGATGTGTCAAAATCTGAAGACAGAATGTGAGGGTCTAAAACAGGAGAAGGAGGAATCATCATCACAACTTACTGAACAAACTGTGCAAATTACGGAACTAAGACAGCTGATAGGAGAAAAGGATAAGAAAGAAATTGTGCTTTTAAAAGATATGGAGGATTTGAAAAGTGTGGTTCAGAGCTGTAAAGATGAAGTAGAAAAGACTCGGTTGGAACTTGAGGACAGAAATTCTCAGATAGAAGCGTTGAAACAAGATCTTGATTCCAAGAGTGAAGATTTACATCAGTCTGTCAGTGAAATGGCCAATGTGAAGGAGGAAATTGATAGAGCACAAAGAGAGGCTGATAAGTGGGAAAAACAGTGTGAAGAACTGACGGCAAAAATACAGGAACTGTGTACGGAGAAAGAGGAGCTAGCATCCAAATGTACAAGTATGGAAATTCAGCTTAGTGCTTTGAAGGAAGAAAATGAATCTAGTGTAAATAATGTGATAGAAAAACTTCATGAGGAGTTGCGTGAAAAAGATGCAACGTGCAAAAGTCAGGAGGAAAAGTTACAAACAATGTCGGAGGAAAATTCTGATTTTTCTAAACAGGTTGACAGTTTGTCTTCAGAAATATCAGAGTTAAAGAAAGAACTAGAGGATGTGAAGGTGGAGAATTCAAACCTGAAGGAACAATTGTCAATGCTTACTACCGAAGTTGGTGACTTGAAAGTTGAAAAGGAAACATTAGTTGCTCAAAATTCTGAATTAAATGCTCAACTAGACTCCCTGGTTCCTCAAAAGGAAGAGCTAGAGTCACGCTTAGAAAGTATTCAAAATGAAAACTCTGAATTAAAGACCCAGTTGGATCGTGTTCAAAGAGATTTTGAAGCTGCAAACCAGGAAAGTGAATCAAATCAAAACCAGGAAATAGCAGATCTGAAATCAGAACTATCGAGGAAGGAAGACTTAATTAAGGAGAGTGAAGATAAAATTAACACGCTTAGCTATGAATTAGACTCTGTGAAAGGGCAGTGTGATGATCTGAACAATAAACTGGGAGATATGGAGAAAAATAAAGAGATTTTACTCAACCAGATGGAAGAAATGGAGAAACAGCTAGTACAAGAAAAAGGTCAGCTGGAGACAACGCTGAGTGAAAAGGAGGAGATGATAAGTGAATTGAGTCAGAGGTTAGAAGATATGGATAGCCAAGTAAGGGAGATGGCACAGAAAAATGAGGATCTCTCGAAACAAGTTGGTGACCTTAAGGGCAAAGAAACTGAAACTCTACAGAAATCAGAGGTAATCTACATGTATAAAATACTGTGTGTAACTTCCTGTTGCGCTATTAACTTTCAGACTGAGGCTGATTATTTGTTTATGTGATTAGACCCACTTTGCTATTTGTAGAATTGTCTTTTCTACCCGGTAATCCCTCACCACATGGCTGAGAGACATTTTCCATAGTTTTCACTTTTACTTTTCAGATCAGTTAAAACCTTTTCATTTCATACCTTCCAAGCTAAACATATTCTGTTTGCACAATTGGGCTTGAGGGCAAAAGTTTCCTTGTCTTTGGAAAAAAAAATGTCAGTTGTCATATAATTCGATTCAGTTTTACACATAAATGACTTCACAGTTTATCATCAGATCATTATCATGGATGATTCTACATGTTTGGTTAATATTTATTACAGGACACTCAAGGAAAGGTCGCCGGGTTAGAAGGGCAAATTCAACAGAAAGAAGAAATGATTACAAAACTTAAATCCTTAGCCATGAAGAGTAAGAAGGAACTAGCAGCGTTAAAAACAAAGGTATAAAGATAACCAATGGTAATATATCGTAAAGCTCATGTTTATACATGTTTCTTCCTCTACTGTTTGAAGTACTACTCTGTTGAATTCAGTTATAATACATCTGATTCAGCCCTTGTATCCTATATTATCTGAAACCAATCATGAAATAATCTCTTTCCCTAGATTTTTAGGTACAAGTCTGTATTATGTACATAATGTATTACATAGGTGAATTGAAGAGATGTTTTTTTTTGTAAATATTTGGCAGATTTGCTTACATAATAAGCTCCCCAGATTTGTGACCTCCAGTATTGAAAACAAGTTCTCCTTTTTGTAGCATGATGAAACTTTATCAGAGCTCACAGCCGTCAAGACGGCAAACACAGAACTACAGCAAAATGTACAGCTGATGGAACAGTCACAGAAATCTGACTCCGAACAACTACAAAGCTTTAAGGTGAAGGTCATAATTGTATTACATGTATGTGATTTGGTATTCATTCAATTTCACAATTAATTGACCTTCCGAATGCGGGAAAAATTTGAGAAATTCCATGACGTCACAATGCAATTTCGATGTTTGACTGAGGTTCGAAGCTTGTTTGACAGAGGTAAACACATGGTAAAAGCATTGTGACGTCACGAAATTTTGCATTTTTTTCTCCGCAATCGGAAGGGTCAATTGTACATGTATCTTTTAAGTAGTTTAATGAGATTTATTGTGGCCACTGAGTAAATCAGAGTCTGAATAAAAACTTAAGTCAATAATCAAAAATTTCAATGGAACGTAAGGTAACATAAAATTTCATATGTTGTTCACTCCTTAGTTTTTTTATCTAAAACCATAACATTTTCATAGGTAGCATTGCTAACGTCTCATTTACCCGATATTCATGAAAATAGAGATTACATAAGAATGGAAAAATACTAGATTCTGATGATATGTTTGTGGCCTGTAAATGTTGATTTTATTGTGAAAACTTCTGGGTTTTTTTTTTTTTCTGGCTCCCCTTACACCTTGCTAGATAAACCCAGTTTGCAAATGTAAATCAGCATTTACCATTTCCAAATATCAGAGAGCTAGTTATTACCTAAATCATCAGCACAGTATGATGGCTTGTTGATATCTAATGTATTATAATATCTTTGATTACCGGTAATAATGATTTCCATGTAGGCATTGCAAGAAGAACACAACTCCACTCAAGCCAAACTAGCTGCTAAAACGAAAGAGGCAGAGGAAATTCAGGCTGATTTGAACAGACTCATAACAGAGATGGCGTCTGTCAAAGAGAGTGCAGCAATGGCGAACGAAGAGAAAGAAAAATACCGAAAAGAAAGTGAAAGTATTAAAGCAGAAATTAAGGTAGATACATGTATTTCAAAAGCAATGCTGACAAGATACATGCACTCTATAGATAGATTCACAAATTTTTCTCAGAAAGACATACAGACTATTTAGTATGATATTGCACCTTTTGCTTGATAAACTCTCACCTTTGTCTACTGTGACGGTTCGGGTATCGTGCCCGGTTAGCTCAGTCAGTAAGAGCGTCTGCCCTGTAAGCAGAAGGTCTCGGGTTCGATTCCCGGACCGGCTACATTTTCCATTCCGCCTGTCACAGTATTTGGTGCCGTGAGAGTGAACCTCATGAGTTGCTTGTGGTTTAGGGTAACTATGGGGAAGAACCAGGGATTTATTTGTCTTTCTTTGTGAGGTTTCCGGTTAACAACTTTGGGAAACCTCAAAATTTGGCAGGGTGGAGTGTGACGGTTCGGGTATCGTGCCCGGTTAGCTCAGTCGGTAAGAGCGTCTGCCCTGTAAGCAGAAGGTCTCGGGTTCGATTCCCAGACCGGCCACAATTTCCATTCCGCCTGTCACACTACAAATAAGACAAAGATTTGGAGGTGCACATACATGTATTACACTTGAAGCCTCATTATTTGATATCTAATATTTCTACTGTATAAGCAAATTTTCTGCTTGATTCCGTCGGATCTGTCCATCTTTGCAATTACAATGTACAAGTTTACATTTCTACTTTTATATTTCTATGATAAACAGATTTCAGAGCTAAGTGAAAGATTATAAACAATTTACAATTTGATTAGTATGAACAATTTCAGAAGTTAGAGGGTACCGTGTCAGAGATGAAGTCATCAGTGAAGACCAGTGAACAGGAGAAAGAAGCCAACAGAATACAGAGGGATCAAGTCATCAAAGAGAAAACACAGGTATCAGAACGCTGTTTTAATTAAATTAACTGCCTCTTTAAGAGGGAAGGGATTATTTGGCTTAATGTACAAACACTCAGATTTGAATTATCTGTCCCTTAGCATCTTATAATATTATATGTATTTATAACGTGTATAATATTATATGTATTTATAACATGTATAATATTATATGTATTTATAACATGTATAATGTATTATATGTATTTATAACATGTATAATATTATATGTATTTATAACATGTATAATATTATATGTATTTATAACATGTATAATATTATATGTATTTATAACATGTATAATGCTTTGTTTGCATATTTATAGCTACAGACAGAAATATCCGAACTGAAGGACAAGATGAAGTCATCAGAGGACAGACAGAAGGACATAGTGTCAGGATTACAAAATCAAATTAAAGACATACAGACACAACTAGAAAAAGCTAAACAGGTCTCTGAGTTATTGTTATACATGTATATAGTAGTATTACATGACTTTCAGTTTACATGATGCAGGATTGCCAACAGGATTGCCTTTTGGAGAGGGATTAGTAAGTTGTGAGAACTTGATCCCAATCCTTTTGCTATCATGCAATAAAATAAGTTTAAACTATTGCCAATACCTTTGATGTGGCTTACTCTGTCATATTAATGGTGAGATAAGTTAGTTCACTTACTTATAGTCAGGTTTCATAAATGCACGTATAGGAAAATACTTTAAACACTGTATACGTAGAATCATTCACTTTGTACTAACCTTTGCTACTTTCTCAGTCAGCCTCATACTGTGAAAGTTTGTCCCAGTGAATAGAAATACCAAATGCATAAATCAATAGAAGCAGGAACGGATTCGCGAATGATTGTCCAACAGAAAAGGTTTACGTTAATAAAACTGCAAAAAGAGAGTACCAGCGTATGATTCTATATATACAGTTCAATGCATCATAAAGAGAATTTGATTAATATCTAAATTTGTAAAGAAATTGCTAGATAGTCAAAGTCCAACATTGCACCTGTTGGCAAGTTCTACCTTATAACGTCAAAATCAACTGACCTATCATGGCATTGTTTGATGCATGGGCAATTGATTATGACGTCAAAATATGAACTTCCGCCTTTAGAAGCAGTGAATGGCAATCCGTCAATTAGACATAAAGAAATAAGCATGCATGTATTGTTCAGCATAGTATTTTTGAACAAATCATCAATGCTTCCTCTCTTTTGAGGGTTATAGATAACTTCAGTTTTTAAAGAAAGTTTAAAAATCTGAGATGATATGTAAAGAAGTCTTTGCAGGAATTTATTTCATTGTTGAAGAATTACATGTTACGTCTACTTCTATATAACAGGAAGCTAAGCAGAGTTCTATGATGGATTTGGAAATCGCTGATTACGAGAGAACCATGGAGGCTCTCAATGCTCAACTAGCCGCTAAAGACGGAAACATAACGGAACTCAAACAGGAGATTGACAGGCTGGAAGAAAATAACAAGTCACTTAAAGATCAACTGAGTAAGATATTTTGAAAAGCAAATGCAGTATTAAATGGTGGCATTTATGTCGATTGTGAAAGTCCAGTTGCACATTTTTAAAGGTTACAAACAATATCGTTATGAAAATATGTAAAATAAAGACCTCTATGGGATATGGTATATACCCCTGCCTTTAATGGATGGGGGTATATGATGATGCTTATAGAAATGGCCATACCTTTCTAACTGTGTTAGATTATCAAATTACAAGGGAGAAAGTTTGTCTGTACATGTAACTACATGTAGATGTAGGAAAATATTGATTAAATATTTCAATCTTGTATTAATTTATATACATGTATCATCTAATTTGTCTGAGGTTTAGTTCCATTATGTCTTAAAAAATGATTTATTAACATTTTAACTGATATTTGTGGAAGCACTGTATTTGACATATTTTTCACGACACAATTACAAAGTTCAAGGTCAACAAAAACCACAAGGTCAAGATGGCAGAATTTTGAGTTAAGCTATGAAATATCACAAACTTGTACAAAGACTACATGTGTTATCCTTTACTCTTTGACTAGATTCTGTGGAGGACTTGCGTAGCCAGGCTGAGGAGAGAGGAAACAAAATCAAACAGATGTTAGTAAAAACCAAGAAGGAACTTACTGACGCAAAGAAAATGGTGATGTTTTGATTATAATTGTCTATTCGCTATTTTGGAAAACCAGAGTTAGCTCCCATTTGAGACGGTATCTAACGTGGACTGATTATGACATCATTAAATTCTATGGAAACAGTCCTTAAAGTATGGGAAATAACGGTATAAAATCGACGTTACCATACCATTTTCATGACGTCACAATGGTATTACGTCAGATACCGTCTGTAAGGGGAAAAAACTCTGTATTCCGCAAAGACTCAATATAATAAATCTGAAGAGAAATGGCTATTGACATAAATACTGTAAAAGTGGTTATTTTAGCTTGGTGAGATTTTTGCGAAATGACCATTGCAACAGTATGCTTTGGGGGATAATTTTGGTGGAACCATGAGTATTCCCTTAAGTCATTTATTTTCACGTGGGGGTTATATTTGCGATAATAATGCAATCGTAAAAAGCATGAAAATTACACTCACACAAAAAATTCTACATTTACAGTACTTTCAACTTTGAAAAAAAATCTATTGTGAACTAAGTGAACTAGAAAATGAATTTATTTAGTACATGGTACTTGTACATTGTAGCTACATTTTAGGCCATGTAAAATAAAATCTATGTTTCTCAGACACCGCTGCGCGCTATAATTCGCCGCCGACGAGACGTTTTTATTGCAACTTCAGAAAAAAATATCCGCCGTGTCTCATCCTCGATCCTCGATAAAAAACGAAATATCCATTTATTTCAGTGAACATATTTATTGTCCTGAAAAATCGTCAAAACTGTACCTGATGAATAAATACTTTTAAAAGCCCGTATAAATTACGGCACGTTCCGTTTTTACGTTACGGGTAAAGACTTTATCCATGCGTCGATTAAAGGGAATTGTATA
The DNA here is from genome assembly GCA_033119305.1 of Pinctada imbricata. Lineage (NCBI taxonomy): Eukaryota > Metazoa > Mollusca > Bivalvia > Pterioida > Pteriidae > Pinctada > Pinctada imbricata. The sequence continues at coordinate 20,058,392 of VSWD01000008.1, read as the reverse complement.
GGATATACTAACAACGTGCCAACACGTGTCGCGGACACCTGGACGGCTGGCTATTCGCGTGTTTAAGACATCGAGTATTACATGTATTAAAACGTTCGTATAGTTTTATTTATTGATCTCCACAGCATATGTAAATACCTATGCCGAACAATAGCAAGTGTCCATTGTAATACTTCCGTATGTATTAATAATGACGTTCACGTTGTAAAAAGTATAAACAAGGACCGCCGACGAAAGCAAGAGAAACGTTGTTAAATCCTTAAATCTATGAATAAAAGAATGTATATTGTACCCGGGCCGTGTACATTATTTTATCAGACGGTGGTTAATGCTGAACACTTCATTCGATTTCTAAAGAGACTTGGACTTCCTAAGATATACCGGTACGCTATCGGCCAAATTTTTATTTACCATATGAACGGATCCATCCGAGGAAGTGAGTTTGAACTGGGTTTAAACAAGATGTGAGCAAATAACAGCCGTCGAGTCTCTTACCCGATTCTACTAAATACTCACGGCAATCAAAACATGTCATACTTCGTTACGTATATCAAATTTTGAATCGATTAGCTTCTTCCATTCAAACAGATGAGCTACGTTTCCCCGTTCTCAGAAGGAATAAGCTATTTTACTTTAAAAAAAAATCAACTTATGTACAGAAGAAAGCCATAAATTTTAATGTACTTGTACCATTATTTTGACTGACGTTTCAAAGACAGTAAATGGGGTGGGGTGGGGGGGGGGGGGGAGCATAAGATTTTTTGCCTTACATGAATAATGAGGGGGGGGGGGGTTAAACAGGACAGACAAATTCTTTGCCTTACATGAATAATTAGAGTACTCTTGATGAAAAAAAAACAAAAAATAGAAACCCTACCTACCTTGCCACTTTTTTTAGACCCAATTATCTGAGAAACATAGAATTTATTTTACATGGCCGTACATGGCGTACTGGTTTTTCAGTAGGTTTAACTTTAATCTATAGAGGTATCAGTACTTACAGTATATGCTGTAAATTGGCAATACTTTAGAAGATTTTAAATATGTTTATATTATAAAGGAAATGTAAAGTGTAAACTTTGGAGATCACACAATGTGAATCTGTTAATAATGTAGTGAGTGCAGCCTGTTGTTATACATATTTTACTATATATTATAGGAGGTAGAACAGAGGACTTCTGATGCCCAGAGACAGGGACAAATAGAACATCTAAATCAACAACTGGAAGAGTATAAGGTAATAGAGAAATAATGATTGTTATTTGGCTGTGTTCTATATGTAGTATAATGGAATCTTTCATCTCCAAAAGAAAATACAGGGATCATTTTGTTCAGTCTCTGTCAGAGTGTCAGTTTGTCTGGTAGTCAATTTTTCACATATTTTGCTAAAACTCAGTTGATTGGCTTTATACAAAAGCAAATACAGGAATAACTTTGTCCAGGATGTCTGTCTTACTGTCAGTATGTCAGTCTGGCTATGCATTCTGCTGCCATTAAAGTTACATGAATTGTCAAGCATCATGAGACTTCTAGAGAGGTACAAGGGATTATTCAAAAGTTTTTAGTTTCAAATGTACAACATGCAACATTATTGTACTTGTTTGTGTACATTCCAGTGATGGATTTAATATATTACATGCAACATCAAGAAAAGTTGACCAATTAAGTTTCAAAATTTTAGAATTTGTTTTCAGATGCAAATAGCAGAGGTTTCAGGAGAGAAACAGAAGCTTCAAGAAAAACTCCACTCCTTCTCTGACTCTAATACAAGAACAGTTAAATCCCTGGAGAATCGCGTACAGGCTCTACAGGATGACCTTGACCTGTCAAAGAGTGAACTGATGGCTGTACAGGCCGAGTATGAAGGTTATAAGGTAATGATATAATGCATCCCCTTCCTTTTTGTGTCAGCTGCAAAGCTGTTATGCAACAATTTTAAAAGAGCACAATTTAGAAAATTCTATTTATAAAACGGACAGAAAAAATTAAGAAAAATTGTTTGCACCTGATCAGTTATAATTCATATAATAATAATTCTAATATTGTGAAGAAAGTAATTCGCATACTGTACATTTGGCTATTTTCACTCGGGGAAAATTTTGCATTTATAATATCGAGACATTACACTTGGAAAATAAATGTCTCTGTCTTTGTAAGAAAGCAGCAGGGTTATTTTTGCATGGGAGGAATTTTTTGCAACATTCCTTGATTCGTGAAGTATGCATAATTATCCCCATGTGAAAAATTTCCATGTAACTTTTCTTTATAGGTTCGAGTACACAGTGTATTAAAACAGCAAAAGAAAGGTTCTCCTGATGTTGTCAATGAAGGAGAGAAGATGGAAAGGTACCTGAGGGAAAATTTGTAGTATAAGTTCTATTTTAGAATGATACATGTATCTGTATTTCTTTGTACGATATCAACAAATTTCTGGGTCCAATTTATATTTTGTACAAATTGACTTCAGAGAAACACATTTTACATGACCGTAAAAAAAAAGAAATAATGTTGGATGCTTGGGGTTTTTTTTTTTGTATCTTTATGCTAATTTGCTAATGTTTGTGTTTTCAGAGAAAGATTAGAAAAGGCTATAGAACAACTGAAATCCAAGTTGCAAGATGTGAGGTATCTTCATTTTATGAATTTTAAGCTGTCATGTGTATGATTTATGTGTAGTGGGGTAGAGGGTAGATTAAATTTTAGTTGAATTCCTTTATTTGTGAAATCTAGTATCAATGCATAGATTTTCTAAGAATTTTGCAAATGAATCAGGAATGATAATTTTTAACTGCTTTATTTTTGCAATAAAAGTCATTGATGGCTTTAATTCGCCTGAATGTTCATTTTCTTCATTCTCATTGAGATGTTGTCTGCTCTATTCTCAGTGCTATGCTATACATGTATATTTCAGTGAGAAGTTGTCGTCTGCTTTGATGTCATTATCTGTATATTTTCAGTGAGAAGTTGTCGTCTGCTGAGCAGGATAATGAGATGCAGATGGAGGAGCACAGTCGTCTGCTGACACGGTACAATAAACTACTACAGGATGTACAGGAGAGGGAAAACGGACTTAAACGAAGGTACTCATTACCTTTTACTTTGTTTAATGTAATGTTTCTAACTCTTGTATTTTTCTTTACTATTGTTCATTTATTATACATGTTCATCAATGAATCTGAGAAGGATACTCATGCCCATATATGTTTGAATACCATATATCCTTATTAAGTTAAAAAAATGCATGTTTTGCATATTGTAATTTTCAAGTATATCTAATATACATGTATGTAAATACATGTGTACGTGTATTTGTAATTTTCTTCTTGAAAATCGTTAGAAAGTTACAATACCTGATACATGTACCGTCTTTCAAGAGAAAGATAAATTAATTTTGAAGATATAATGCTATTGGTAACTTTAGTTACTGATATTTATTAAGGATCGAAGAATTGACCAATGAGAAGTCGGTCTACATGAAAGAACAACAAGAGAGGATTAAACAACTGAACAAACAAAATGAGAACATTTCATCCACTCTGAAGGTTGGTGGCTAAGATTACTAAAAGAATTTTCATGAAAATTATTATGTTGACTCTGTAAACGGGACATTTAATTGAATTGAAAATTATTCTTTTGAACATCAAATATTCAGTTCAATTTCTTTATACAGTGAAAATAGTAATAATTTTGTTACATGTCGTAATTTTGTTTGTTTTGAAATAGTAATAATTTTGTTACATGCTGAAGAAGAAAATCGCTAACACCTGACTTGATAGTACATGCACAGTAGCATTCATCAATCTCCTGTATTTGAGTGTTCTAGTGATTACATGTTATATATATATATATAAATATTTTATTATTTACCTTCGTATTTTCAGGAACAAATGCGGACACTAAAGGAGGATCACCACCGAGCACTGGGAGTACTACAGCGTCAATTAGACATGTCCGATAACGAGGTCATGAGGCTCCAACAGGAGGTACGACAGCTACAACATTCCCCGAGACCTGTGGTACGGGAGCAGATCCTACCAGTGTCGGCAGTCGTAACTGAATACGTACCCGACATACGGCACGAAGAAAGACAGGAAGGGGAGGGGTCAGAGATTGTGGATCCAGAACCTCTGGTGGTGGTATGTGTTAATAAATGTTAAGAATTAAAGCAGTGAAGTGTCAGTAACATCAAATCCTGAGAAACTGTGCATATTCAGAGATAGATTGAAAATAAATCCTACAGTTGCCACTTGTTTGATACTTTTAAAGTTTCCAAAAGTCAGATGTTGCATTATGACGTTGTAAGCATTGTACATTGTGTGATAGGTCATTGATTATGATGTCGTATGTAAAAGTCTGCTATCTAGTGCAATGTCAGACATTTGGTGATGCCTCGATAGACCAACATACAACATACATGTAACTGAATTTTATGTTTATTTCCTGAAAATGTCTAAAATAAGCTTCATATTTTGATCAGTCATTTGTTTTTGTTGCTCTAGAATCTTCTAGTTTCTTGGAATATTTTAAGGTTTAGCGTTCTGAGATTTCTTGTCCTGTGATATAGCATGAATATCTGTTTTGTAGGGTCATACTAAGGCAGTGGGACCAATACCCCTCGATCAACTACTAACAACAGGGGCAGAAGAGAGAGGTCAGATATAGTTACAGTTATAAATTCTGATTTGTGTGAATTTCCCAGAATTTTTATAAAAAAATTAAAAACAGAATGAAAATTCGACTTCAGTTTCCAAAAGTAATTATAGCAAATTTCACCCCCTTGATTTTCGATTTAAAGCTTTACTTACAATTTACCTCCAAAATTTATTCTTGACAGTGGTGAGGGACCAAGGTTTAGAGATGGAGACAATGAGAGAGAATCTAGATACAGCCAATAAGAGAATAGAGCATTTAACAGAGGTAAGAGAATAGAGCATTTAACAGAGGTATACTAGTATATATATGATATATACAATTACATGTACTTTGATAAGTGTAATTAACTTTACATTATCAACTTTTATCTGAGCTTCATTCTCTCTGTATTGCATGTATGTAATTCCCTAAGAATAGAAATAATGTATAAATGCTAAATACTTCTGTAATGTGTCATTTTATGAAGAGATGAGTTTATACACAGTTTGTTCTGATTTGATCATTTTATGGATGAATTGCTTTTAAAAGTTCTCATTATTTAGAAAAAAAATCTAACTCTGAGACTGGAAAGCAACCCTCCAGGATTTATTCAGTGCTTCATTCAGACATGTTTTAGATACCTTCATGTATTCATTGTTAATGGTAATTAAGATCAAACAACAAGTTAGTGGGACCATCTTCTTATATAACACAAAAATACACCAACCCATACATGTATATTACAGCTTTCTAGTGAGAACGAAGCCACAGTAATGAGATTAACTGAGCAAGCCAAGATACTGAAGGAAGAGATCCGACGGTTAGAGAGGAATCAGGAACGGGAAAAGGAGGCAGCTAATATGGAATACCTTAAAAATATACTCCTTAAGGTATTCTGAACCTTAATATATTACATGTACACAGGAGACTGACAAAATAAGGGATTGTACATGTAAATGTCGGTCATGAATTTTCTATGGTTATTTACATATGAATATGATGTGTATACATGTAAGTATGAGCATAAGTTTTCCCTCTGTTTGCAGTTGGGTAACTCTTTTGCTTACATTATTTCTACACCTTTTAAAGCATTTGTGTGTACACTATTTCTTTGGAAGTGCCTACCTCTTCTTCAGTTAATGCAAAAGAAAAATTTGACCAAATAACCAATGTGAAGAACTGTCACTGAAGCTTAATAAGGATGTTAATCCTGCTTGTTCTATTTTCAGTTTCTGAGTCTTAAAGCCGGAGATGAACGTCAACAATTAGTACCAGTATTAACCACAATGTTAAAACTTAGTCCTGATGAGAAAGGAAAAATAGAAGCAGTAGCTCAAGGTTAGACGCAAAAACATTCTTGATATGTAAAGATACATTGATAGTTCTCTGTTTCTCAAAGTGAGGTGACTTTATCTAAATTTGGTTTGACATTTACTTCATCTCGGACCAATCAGTCAACCATTTTCATATTTTGCCATGGTTAAAGATACGTACTGAACTATTGTTTAAGATTGAGATTTACTGTCATTGTTTACTTTTGACGGAGTAATATCTCTTGATGTTTTTTTTTTCAGGTGATGCTGTAGGAGAAAATCAGCAGGCACAGCAAGGAGGGTGGGGGTCTTACTTACATCGGTGGTCAGGACTGACGTAACCATAGGCTAGCCTTAGAACATAGACAGTGTGGAATGTCTAAGACTTCTTGTTATCTCCTCAAAGATGAAAACAGCATATCATTTACTGTGATATTCTAAGGGCACCATATGATGGAAAATTTACTCGAGAAAAGTTATGCATTCTTACAGAATTTTTCTGGAGAAATGTTATACATTCTTAAAGAAACTTTACTCAAGAAATGTAATACATTCTTAAGGAAACTTTACTCGAGAAATATAATACATTCATAAGGAAACTATACTTGAGAAATGTAATACATTCATAAGGAAACTTCACTCGAGAAATGTAATACATGTACATTCTTAAGGCTTTGTTCTCATCAAAGACCATTTTATGTTAATTTTTACAGCATAATTTTGTGGGCTTTCTAAAAATTTTTTTTTTTAATGTAGCTTGTAAGTTTTCATATCATAACTAATTTTTGTTTTTTTTCATTGCATTTAGTAGAGGCATTTAAAAAAAACAATTTTGCTTTTTAGGAAATTTTTGTTTTGAGATTTTTTTTCAATTCAGACATTCCATCAACTTTGACCAATTTAAAATAATTCATTGTATAATTGTTCATTTTACAATTACACTGACCCTCTGTACTTTTGTATTTACTTTTGATCAGCAACAATTTTTCGAAAGCTTTGTGCTAATACATTTACATGTTAGTTAAAGGACTATTTACATTACGAGCCTAAATCTGATATCTTGTAACAGTGATATGCTCCTTGATGAGGAAAGATATTTATTATTCATTGTCTTTTAGTTGAAAAGTACATTCACATGTACTTCATTAGTTCAATTTCCAATTTTATAATGGGACCCAAGTTTATGCCTGAATACAACTTGCCATATACATGTATATTTATCATGAAGAACATCGACAGCTAATGCTTTCTTTCATCGTATTATTAGGCATGCTTACATGTGATACTGGTTATTTTGATATCCAGATATAATTACATGTACCGGTATAATCCAAGCTATCCGAATTATATTGTGAATCAAGGAAGTTAATATTCAAGAGACGAAAAATTTTGAAGAGAAACAGATTTTGCTTTATGTCAGTGTGAAATGATGAAATACATGTAGTGGAAAAAATGTCTTGAAAATTATATCTGGAAATGTTGAAGTATCCATTGAAATAGTGGATCTACACGGTGAAGGAAGTTAATTTATGTTAAGCTGGTATTTAAAAAAGTATAGACATAATGCTCAATCATTAGAAAACAAATTATACAAGTTATCAACCATACATGTATATATAATGTACATGACTTTTTTTTTGTATATCACTGTGTATATGTGTGGATATAATTATGTAGTTTACTGTTTGATTGTTTGGAGGGATTTATATTAAGTTGGGAATTCAAATATTTATTTATTTATTTATGTTAGTGTACAGCACTTTCAAATTATACATGTATGTACATGTATGTTCAAGTTTTTGAAGGGGGCATATTTTGCATCGGCTAAACTATTCTTGATATTTCCCTATATCTCTTATCTATTAATTGCCAATAGTTTGCTACTTGATCTGGCAGTGTGCTTCATGATATAAATTATTTGTCACATCATGACTTTGTATGCTGTGAATGACATACATTTTTGCGATGATTTTAATTACTTAACTTTGTTTTGTAAATTTAGACATACAGTCAAACCTGCCCTTGCGGTCACTCGTTTTCTACGGTCACTCACTATAAACGGTCACTTTTTACTCCCCCCAACATGATCCGCTATATAAAAGTAACTAAATCAACGGCCACTCTTGTAACGCAGCCAGCGGTCAACAAAATTCTTACCGAAATTTCTTCCTAGACTGTTTTCAGCAGCCATTTTTAGCAGAAAGAGTAAATTTGTGTGTTTGAATAATGGATATTAACTAGTAGAAATATTAATTTTAATGCATTTATCGCACGGACATGCAAAATTATAAACATATCGCTTTATTTGTTCAAAAAGAGATCGAAAATACACCATACTTGCACCTTAGATTAGTATGTTCAGTTATGGTGTTCTATATCGCCAACCTGGAATGAAAGGCCATCTGTCTTAAGCAGCCATGCTTGGATTTTCCCAAAGTTGACCGCCTATCACAGGTTTGACTGTACTTACACTTAATTCTCTATATGGCAGACCTACAAGGCGTAGTTTAAAAGTACAATGTACCTTTTACATGCTATCATATAATCTAGACAGGCCATAGTCCTACTTGAAAGTGAGCTTGTCTTTTGGTATGCATATTTTTCAATTTGATTTCATATTATAAAGGGTAAAATGCATGTAAAGTTAGAATCACTCGGAAATTCAGGGCCTATTTTTAATCAAGAATAAGGTCTGTTAAGATGTTAAAGATCAAGAAATAGTTTGCTGTATTTTGACAGAAAGCCATCCATATGATTATAGTTGTACACTGCTTTGAGTTTGACTGGTAGTGTTGTTGCTGTGTATATTATAAGAATTGAGGACTTGTATGGTCTTTGATTGGGTCACAAACAGAAAGGCAAATGTAAAACTGTCCAAAAATTTATGTCTTATAGATTTTCTGCTGTTTGGTATCTACATGTATTTACAGGGTTAGATATCTAATTTATCCAATATGACATAGAGTATGCTTCAGGCTCAATAACTGGAAAAGTCATCCTGATGGTATGCATTTATGACCTCTTGTGTTTAATACAAGGCATGTTTTCACCGAGGAAATCCTTTTAGAAATACCTCGACAGAATTCTTCTTTTAACCCTTATTCAAATTTAAATTTCTATTTTGTTTTTCTACTATTTTCCATTCCATTTCTAATAACTTTAACTACTTATCCTTCTATTTGCTGGGAAAGACAACAATCAATGTAGATTATATTACATAATCCTGCCTTTGTGTCTTTCAGTGATTTGTATTATATTGTGCAATATTGTGATACATGACATAATGTGATATACAAGAAGGAATTAAATTTGTTAAGACCTTTCCTTCTGTTTTACATGTTATGCATAACAAGAGGCCCAAGTGGGCTTCAATAACTTGTCTGTGTACCCTGATGAAGAAGTGATTATTACATAAAACAGATATTGTAGAGGGCCATTACAATGGTATGATTGGTTAAGTTCTGCTGGAAATGCTATACAATCCTCAAACTGCATAATATACACGTACATGTCTATAAAACTGGTATTGACTATTTTTGTTCTGTAATGTAACCTCTACTTTTCATAACCAACAAGCAAATTCAGAGGTGGTCCACAGCTTTTGGATGTTTGTTAAAAAAAGATAAAGGTCACAAAGGAAAACATTTTGGTACCATTTGAAAGGTCTTTCTACAATGAATACACATGAGAAATACAGTATTAAAGCCCTATCGTTTACCATTCTAAAGTTACATATATGTACAAGGTTAAAGTTTTTAAAAAGCAAGTCGTACTCCAAGGTCAAGGTCACAAATTTTGGTACCAATGAAAAGGTCTTGTCTCAAGGAATATACAATTGAAATATGGAAGCCCTATCACCATTCGAAAGTTCTGGCCAAGGTTAAAGATGGACAGACAGACGGGTTTTAATGTTCCCTTACTTTGTAAAGCTTTCAATCAATATTGACTCTCATGAAATTATAAGATTTTTATTTTTAGGAATAAAACAATACAATCTGTAATTATAGAATTTATTTAGAGTACAAAATAATTTAATTACATATCACATACTTTCGAAATCTTTTTTAAATTGCACTTCCGTTCCTGTCTATGTGACAATACATATAAAATGTATGCAACCAATGATGTAGACTGAAGACATCGATATCCTCGACAAAAAGATTTTATACATGTATAATAAGAATTAAACTAGACTTCCTCACTTGGGACTATTTATAGAACAGCAGCTCTATTTTTACCACTTTTCCGAAGGTTGGGCAAAGAAATTTAAAAATGAAACAAGCAAGATACAATTTTTTCATAAGAATAATGGAGTATATATTCTGTGCCCATTATGTTTTTCATTACAGAAAAAAAAAATCAAAAATTACATATATCTTTCCCTGAAGTTATGTACGACTTTCATCAAGTTCACAGTCAGCATTATCATTATAATTGGTACTCTATAAATACTGAGTAATTTATTAAACACTTTTTTTGATAAATGAACATACATGTATCTCTACAAATACTTTTATCTTATACATGAACACAGTATGAATTATTACATCTGTCAACACGTTCTGGTATAGTTCCTCATAAAATCATATCCATGGAAAAAAAGTAATTAAAAACGAATTGGTACTCTAAAAATATAATGAAAAATACGGAGTAATTAACCGTATTCTTAGATATGAAAAAAAAATCAACATACATGTATTTATAGATTTGTCCGACTTTGATATACATGTAATACTGCAGTATTCTTAGCACATCACACCTTGTGTTTTATTCCTTCATATAACTATATGTATGAAATAGGCAAACATAAAAGACGACACCAAATGTTGGCCATTGTTGAAAGATGATATAGTAGTCGAGCTCTATGATTAGTGAGACAAAATTCAAATTCAAAATTAAAATTTCTTGTAAACAAAAGCACCATATAAAAGTATATGGAAAGTAAGTTCTGGGTGTTATTACATTGTAAGCAATCTTTGAAATTATCTAAAACAGAATCTAAACTGAAAATGCATTGCATGGAATACTTCTTTCTTTCCTCCATCTAAAGCTAGGAAAATTAAGAGTACAATAAGCAAAAATTCTGTGAGTATCAAATTCTAGCACTATGAAATTCTCAAATGAGTATTCCGCATGTGTACTACAAGGCATCGCAAAAATAGTAAGTACATAAAATCAATTTACAAATGAACAATTTGACCAGCAACACCATCTATCTGAGGATTCACTTTTGGTGTTCATGGGTGTATAATTCTGGTTGGTAACATTCAAATTTCGTGAATCGAAAGCCATTCTCGGAAAATTTGTCCGTGGCCTACCAGATTTATACACCATTGAACATCAAAAGTAAGACAGTCATTACTTATAATTACATTTATACTGAATATAAGACACCATTATCTGCATGAAAATCGTGGATATACATGTATTTTACACACAATCTTCAAAATTCATCTATGATCCAGGCCTTGTTCACAAATTTTTTTATGCAAATTAACAGGCCGATCAGAAATCCATCGATTTATACAAAAATATTTGTGGGCAAGGCCTGGAGTGCTACTTGATTTCTTAATTTTGTATCGGAATTTCGCTCATTTATTGATATTTTCAATGATTTCAACATTTTTAGACGTCTTTAGCGACATATTATTCAGTATAGGACTGTGAAATCAAAACAGGCTTTCCTGATTTGGATTCACCATACATTTGACATTTCATAAAGCAGAATATTATGGATGTATGAACAACTTTGAAAATAGGGCCGAAATGACAGGTTACCGCACGTACTCCTTTGTGGCCTACCAGAATTATACACCATTGAACACCAAAAGTAAGACAGTCATTACTTATAACTACATTCATACTGAATATTAGACATCGTTATCTGCATGAAAATCGTGCATATTCATGTACATGTAACAGTGTCTAAATGTTGGTAAATTCTCCCTATATTCAATGTGATGTCACAAAAGGGAACCCAAATTATTGGAATACAATTCTAGTTGCCTAATGGGCAATAAAAATGGGAAATCAAAACGTCAAGCAAATATAACATGTAAAAGGGTTTGGCATTTCATGATAAAGTTTTCATTTATGATCCTAAATAAAATATAAAATGACCCGTCAGATTATGACTTGGCAAACAGTGGGGCAATAAAAATGTATTTGAATTTAAAATCAAACTATTCAATAGATACAAATGAAGCCATTTTATAAACATTTATAAATATTCCTATATGGACGATAACTCAGAATAACAAGGAAGAAGTAGATTTGATTTTAATCAGATTCGACTTAACTTGAATTAAAAGAATGAATTTAGAATTCTGGGATGAAATAGGAAAGTAAAGCATACACGAAGTCTCAATTTGAAAATTGTGCGTCCAAAAATAAGCACATCAGGTCTCAATTCTCCTAATAAGAGAAACTCTACAAGGCAGAGATTCCGATTTTCAATTCTACTTGAATAATCTGAAATGATTGAGCAATTGTAAACGTACAGCATGTCTATAATTGGAAAACATTCCCATCCCATCCAATCTCATTCAATATCTTCCAATTTCCGTATCCCAGTATAGTGATGCATAAAACCTATAAATAATTGATTACCATATTTTCAGAATGGTCCAATTAAAACTGAGCAACTATTATAATGTGGGTTATAAAGAATGAAGGATTAGATATAATACATGTATAGAAATAATACACAAAGCAACTACATCAGCTCTCTCTATGACTGGCTCCATAAATGACTAAATTCAATATAAAGTTTATTTGTTCTATGAATAATCACAGGATTCCAATCCAAAAAAAGAATTAAGTTCAAGTCCTCTCGAAATATGACTAAACTCATATGTGAACTTCTAAAATCTGAACAAAATAAAATGTCTTTTCTTAAAGAATCTTACTTATTTCTTCAAAACTCAAATTTGTTGAAAATTTGAAAATTTTTGATAACACAGAATTCTTCAATTCTTTCCATAAAATGTGGAAAAAAAATCCAACGATCGACATCCCTACCTGTTGTCAAAATCTAGACTTATCCTCCAGCCAACAAACCCCGACATCATGTATTTTCTTAACAGATTTTATGACGTGACAATCAACTGTTCACAATGAATACTTTCATACAAGGTCAAAATTCAATAACTCTGTACACAAATTTAGTGTTTATTTAAGTTAAGTTAATTGTAGTTGTTAAAGCTAATAAATGTATAACCCTGACTAGCATTATCACAGATAAATAAGCAATATATTTTACATTATTGAACATTACAAAAGTTATACCTTTATTGTTTTTTAAGAAATATCTGAATTAAAGAAACAAACAATTTTGAGTGAAAAATCTTTTTTCCTTTTTTTTTTTTTCTAATTGATGCACCCTATCATCAAAATCCGAAGAATAGTTTTCAAATCAGATATTTCTCCGATCAACTTTTCTCTCGATGATTATGTATGAAGATGATTCTATTAATGTACATGTACTTCTTCCATATTTAATTCAAATGAAAAAAAAATGAGAAAAACAAAGAAAGGTTTCAAATACCTATTAAAAATGCATGTGTAATTGTGAATGCCGAGTCTGGAAAAAAAATATTTCCTCCTACATCAAAACTACTCCATTGTCTTTCACAAACATTGAGCAACATTAACTACAGTACATGATGAACGCAATAATACTGTCAAAATCTGGAAGCATACCAAACGATAACAAAAATTATATAATATATCAACAGAATAAAATGGTAAAATATCGGTTGTAAAGCTAAATAAGCACCAAGACTAGAGACTATATATACATGTATATAAGGTTCGTGAGAATACATTATGGTTATTCTGTAAGATGAAGGCATAGTTGATCGGAAATTAAAAAAGGTCTAGTTTGTTCTAGTAAAAATCGTTAAATAAATATACAGTCCATATCTCATACAGACATCTGAATCAGCAGAATTCAAACAGTGATGTAACGCTTTTCTGTGGCATGTTATCATGTGAACTTGGCATCAGATTGTCAAATAGACGTTTTTCATATTTCTACTATTAAGAAAGAAACTTAGAAAAGTCAGAAATCATATCATGTGGCGATACATTTGTATTTTGATTATGACAACGTAACTACAGTTTTGACTTCGCCCTCAATGCAAAAAGCCATCAAACGGTGTGATGTCAAACCGTGTGATGTTAAATGAAAATGGTCTACAAAAATTGTATAGAAAGAAGCGTACATGATCATAACAATCTTATTCAAATCCGAGACATTATCTAGAAAATGCCATATTTCTGAAAACTTGCCCAGATTAACGTAAACATCAGTGTATTCTATAGATAAAATTCTACATAAAAGCAAGGTGTATGACAAGATCCCTCTGTTTTTATAAGAGATAAAATTCTAAAAATATCAATATCTAATATCACATCTAATTGGTTCCCACTGCTCGATTCTGAACAACTTTAATAGCTCCGCTAAAGTCGGCAGACACAATTATCTGCTCTTGGTTTTCATGTTTGTCACTAGAGGACTCTGCTGCCTCACAGAAGTCAGATTTTTTCAGCAGCGCTGGATTTGGTGCAAAAACTGCTGCGGTCACGGTGGCATTGTGAACTACAAAACAAATATTACATACATGTACTTTCATTGAATCATAGATATCTAAGAGTCATGGATACATGTATAATACACTTGACCAGCTTAGCTTAGCTTGATTTATAGCGTATGATAGCTGATATGATATTGTATAATACAGAATGAATTTATTAACTAAAGCTTGATTGCACTGGAAAAATGATTGTTTGACCTTAAAAATCATTCCAAGGAATGCATGTGTCGCCTCTGAAACATAGCTACACTTACGAATCACTTCTATATAGGGTGTGACATCCATGTGTGACAGTCATACAGACAGATGGACAATGGACAAAGTGATCCCTAAGTGTGGGTATGCTTCACAGGCAACACAAAAATGACCTTGAATGCTAGCTTGACCTTCATAGGACAGATAAATAGATACTGGACATAAGATGGAACCTAGTTTTCCAGGGGACACAACAATGTTATACATACCTTTAATGGCCTCCCAGTAATCATTCCTGTCTCGTCGTGCCGAGGAAAATTTATAATAATCATGCTGTGTCTTCCAGATATAGATAAAATGGTCTTCTGAGCCACATATAATGTATTTACTCTTGGGGCTGAAATCACATGTAAATCATAAAATTACAGCATATGCAAAATAAAATATGCAGATATACCATGAAATTTTCAAAATTTTGCAAAAATTAGATATTATCAAAGCTCTAGAATTTCACAAATATTTCGTCACATTTACAAATTTACCTAAAACTGGCCTTGATTTGACTGCTATTATTGGTACATCCTTTGTATTTACAGGTCAAGGTCAAATCACGGAGGTCATACAGTCTTATCCTTGAGTCATTTGAGGTCACAAGTATCTGAAAATTATTCAATTCAAAATATAAAACCAACTCATTTTTACCATAAGAGTACTCACAAATTTACTTATATATTCATTTACATACATAACCTATCTGAGAGAAGTTCAAGATGAAAAGAGAGAGACTGTCCTTTTTATTGTTTTGTTATTATTTGATTTTTCAGTACATTTAAACATTAAATACAACACTGTCCTGTTGTATTAAAATTAGACTTAAATAAAAATAAAGGACACAAAAGAGAAGTAGAAAGTACACAGATTAGCACATTCTAAATCACATAAAAGGTGACAGAGGATATATCTACAGTAGTTCCTACCTTATCTTCTCCTGGTAATGGCTCGATTCCTGTAATTTTGCTGCCTTTGGAATTCTTCCCTCGAGTGGATTTAACATGGATTTGTGTATAGTACTTCAGTTGCTATGAATGGTAAAATACATGTATAAGCACATATTAATTACTGACATTTTTTTCTTTTTTGAAAGTTTAAGTAATACATGTAAATATTCAAATTCAGTATCATTCCTCTCGCAGCCAATTGTGCCTCACATGAAATTCATATGAAATGAGCATCATGTAAATTACACATGAAAGTTCATGTAAAATTCATATAAATTTCACATAAGATTTATGTGAAAAATATTTCACATGAATTTTACATGAATTTTTTTAAGTGACCTTCACAGGAAACTGAATTCACATTACATCCATGTAAAAATCTTCACATGAATTTCATGTGAAAAATTTCATGTAAATTTCATGTTCGTGCTCGTTTCACATAAATTTCATGTGAACTTTCATGTAAACTTCATGTGAATTTCACATGAATTTCATATGAGGCACAATTGGCTGTCTAATGTTAAAAATTTGTAAAAATTGGCATGTTTAGGTTTACAAAATAGACATTCTTACCTCAGTAGTGTAAAATATACATTTCCCGTCGTAAGTGCCTGCCACAGCAAATTTCCCGTTATGACAAAAGTTTGCCGTTGTTATGAGACTTGATGAATTGGAGGCTTCGTTCCACATGGTCACTTTTTTCTCGGGTATGTTCCATAACCTCAGCTTCCCATCAAGAGACCCACTCAGAAAATATCTATCATCCTATCAAAATGAAATTTATTACTAGTATTCAAATATTAGACAATTACTTTTGCTGAGCATGCAAATGAAAGACTGTAAACAGATACATTTACATGTATTTGATATCAAATAAGTACAGACAAGGTGATATCAGCAATGAATAATGAAAGAGAGTTCTAAAACAGTAATTGCTCAATTTTCTTTCAATTTTGCTACAACCATGAGCCAGTGAAGAAATTTACTACATGTGTAATAAACATTGTAAAAAGTATGTAATAAATTTACACAAAACTATGCTTAATTCAATGCCCAATAAGAACATCTTTTACTAAACATGCTAAAGTCTGGACTTCAATAAAAGATATTACACATGAAAATACAAAGCACTATTGAAAGCAAAACTAATTATAAGATGAAACTTCATGGTATTACATGGGACTTGATTTACATGTAATTTCATAGTCAAAATGTCAATATTCACCTCTAATGTTAATAAATGCCAACATTTTAAATTTTACCTTAGGATGAAAGACTATAGCTGTAACAAAGTCTATGTGCTGGAATATACACAGGCACTCTTTACGTGATATGTGCCAAAGGCGAACTGTCTTATCCATGGACGAGGATAGAATAAAGTAATTCTGTAAGGAAAAGGAGAAATTAATGTTCTAACTTTTGCATTTACAATTTCCTTTCAACAAGTCTTAACAGCCATTCTATGTAACCACCAAAAAATCCCAGAAATGCATGTCTTCAGATTTCAACCAAACATTGTGACATGGGTTGATACATCATAAGAAATAAGAAAAACGATGAAAAATTTCAAAATTCTTCACGGTTGCCATGGCAACAGACTTGAGCTAAATTGACCAATTAAGGCCCATTTTACCCCAAAAATGTGAGGTTTTATCATGTCTATTGCCAATTCTTTATAATTGCATTATGTATGCTTTTTGCTTTGAGAAAAAGAACAAGATCTGAGCAAAATTAAGCATTTTTTATCATAATTCAACTCAAATTTAAAAATGTCTAAATTTTCACTTAAAAACGCCATATTTTCAGAAAAATGCATTTTTCTCAATTTCTCTGTTTTAAGATTATTTTAAGTGGATGTGGAGAAAAAAGGTACCTTTTAATTTTCAATTGAATTATCTTTTTTGTAACGCCAAGCGATGTTCTTTTATTCATAAAATAAAACATCGTGGGGAATTGATTGCGCATGCCCAGGAATTGTTACTAAAAATAGCTCATTTTTACTAATCAAAAGATATAAAAATCCTTTTTGAAAATTTTGATGATAGAATAAAAAGAATTTAATTTTGTTTGAAAATAATATCATCACATTTAATTATTTCTTATCTTATTTCCAAACAAAAAGAGAATAAGGTAAGGTTAAAATATCCATAGCAACCCCTTTTTTCCCTTAGCAACGGATTAAAAAAAGAAAAATATCATGTTAACAGTCATTATCATAGTACGGGAATGAATATTTTGATAAAAATTGATTCTTTAAATAGAGAACAATTGAGAAAGTAGAAAATTGAGTAAGCTTTCAAAGAAAAATCCATAGCAACTAAACATAACCTTAGCAAGAATCTGATTTTTCTCTGTATGTGACATAATAATGTCGATTTAGTCAGTACTGTCAGACAAATTATGGATAAAAGAGAAATAAAAGTTACATTGTTGTACTTTCCTTTTCAAGATATTTACTTCACAAATACAGCAAATGTATATATTGGTTAATATGAAGTACATAGCAACTATTTCAATTCCTTAGCAACACATATCAATAGGTTTTTATCTGTAATAATGGAATGCCTTATGTAAGAAAAAAAAAACTTCCGTGGGATTTTATGCCAAAAGCAAATCACTTTGATAGAGATATCAACTATTAATTAGTGTTACTGAATAAAATTGATAAACCTCTGAGATATGTGGCACTTCCGATGTGTTTGTGGCTTAAAGTCCCTTTTCTAGGCAAAAATCAGGAAAAACTGGAAATAATTTATAGTTTTTGCATAAAAACTGATAACAAAAATCAAAAGATGTAAATGTAGTTCTTGTATGATGTTCTTTCGAATTGAATTAGTTTCCAATTTTACTTCCCACATCAAATAAGATTTTTGGGGCGAAAAAGGTTTTTTTCAATGCAAAATCGTGAAAAATTGGAAAATATTTATAACTACAGTGTATTAACTGCTGTAAAAAGTTTAAAGATGTTTATATACTTAGTTTCTTATGTATTTTTGAATGAAATGACTTTTGAATTTAAATTCCTATATCAAATGTGTTTTTTTTTGGGGGGGGGGAGGGGGGGGGGCGAAAAAGCGTGAAAAATTGGAATAATTTATAACTTTAGCATATAAATACGTATCAAAAATTAAAAGATGTTAATATACTTACATTCTTATGTTATTTCGAATGAAACATGCTTATTATTTGCATTCCTATATACAATGTGTTTTTGGTGTAACACTTCCTTAAACATAGGGTAATCAAAGATTACATAGCTCGCCGTAGCAGGCTTTTGTCAAAAATCAAATAACTTCCAAAATTCAAAAATATTGTCATGAGGATTCTATGCATATACTGTTAGTCTTATCTCTTACAGAGCTAAAGATATTGCCAAAGTATGAGTAATTGAAAAGTAGGTAAATGGTTAAGATCAAAGTCCAAGGTCACTAGGTTTAAGGTCATGGTCTCAAATGAAAGGTCTTGTCACAAGGTATCTACATGTGAAATATCAAAGTCCTACCCCTTATAGTTCAAGAGATATAGCCCAGGTTAAAGTTTTTGAAAAGTAGGTCAAAGTCCAAAGGTCACTAGGTCAAAGGTCATTGTCTCAAATGAAAGGTCTTGTCACAAGGTATCTACATGTGAAATATCAAAGCCCTGTCCCTTAGAGTTCAAGAGATATAGCCCAGGTTAAAGTTTTGTCTACGGACAACGACGCCGAGGGTATGGCATTAGCTCTCCGGACTTTTTCGTTCCGGCGAGCTAAAAAGGGCAAAAATCATGAAAATTGGAAATAATTTATAAATTTAGGATAAACTGATATCAATAATTTAAATTAAAAATTTATATACCTATATCAAAAATTTAAAGACATTAATTCGAAATCCTTTACTAAATGTGTTTTTTTTTAGGGAAAATGCCCTATCTCGGCCAAAATTCGAAATTCTATATGGAATATTGTTTTATTAGCTCATTGACCCATCGAGCTTATGCATTACCCCCGCGTCTGTCCGTCAACAATTCTTGTGCTCGCAACTCCTCTGAAACTATAAGAGATAGAAATGAAACTATTTTCGCATTACACTTGGTCTGTGGTCTAGTTGTGCACCTGACATTTTGTTTGAGCCCCTTACTCTCGGGGTCCTAGAATATGAGCGTGATCTGTCTCGCAACTCCTCTGCCACTGTAAATGATGGAGAATTAATTCCTTTTTTTGTCGCCTGCGAAGCATAGCGACACTTTTAAAGCCTTGGTTACAACCTGCTATGCGGGTTTTGTTGGGCGTGCGTGTTTGGAGATGCTACGTGTGCTGTACGCTTTTCTGAAGACGCAAGGAAGCAAGTAGCAAGAGTACGAAAGGAGTGCGTTAATGCACGTCGCACGCATGGTTATATGGAGTTATTGCATGCATCATATGATGCGCATGTGGCATGCACGTCGTTCGTGCAGACGTGTGTGCGACTTGCTTACAACATACGATCTCCGTACGCCTTCTGCATTATAGTGTCACTGTTGTACTTACACGTACTGCTAAAACACACGGGTTCCTCACTCCTTTACACGACAAGTGCGTTGCACGTACTTACAACATACTCACAACGTGCGTGTCGTAATTCTTGATGAATCTTAGACCGAACGCAGACAGGACGCAGCGAAAGTTCTGCATGCACTAAAACTGCTATGTCCTGTATGCGGCTCCCAAATCTGTGCGGAAGCTGTACGGACCACGTACTGATAACACACGGACACCTTGCGGACCCCCAAAGTTTACCTATGTTTTTGCACGTAGACACTACATACTTGGATTTACGGCGGGTTGTAACCACCGCTTTAGGGATCCCGTTGTCCTTCTGTCCGTCCGTCAGTCTGTCTGTCTGTCACACTTTGAGTGTCACAGCTCATAACGTTTGACTGGTAAATGATAGGGCTTTGATATTTCACATGTGTATTCCTTGTGACAAGAATTTTCTACACATAACATTTTAAAGTTGCGACCTTGACCAACATATTTGACCTAATTTAAAATTAAATATTTTTAAAAGATTCGCCATATCTTTTAATTCTTTCATGAGTGCTTTGGTATTTCATCATATGTGTATTCCTTGTAACAAGACCTTTCTACTTATACCATAACTTTTGACCCAGTCACCTTGACCTACATATTTGACCTACTTTTCAAAAAATTAAGATTGTACATAGCTTTTTGTTGGTAAGTAAGGCTTTGATATTTTACTTGTGTATTCCTTGTGACAAGACTTTTCTACACATAGCATAATCTTTTACCTTGTGACCTTGACCTAGATATTTCACCTACTTTTCAAAAAATTAAGACTGGCTATATCTTTTGAATGGTAAATAATATTTCATATATGTATTCATTGCAACAAGACCTCTCTATACATACCCTAATTTCTGACCATTTGAACTTAACCTAGATATTTGACCTACTTTTAAATAAAATTAAGATTCGATATATTTTGATTGGTAAGTGATTGGGCTTTGATATTTCACATTTGTATTCCTTGTAACAAGACCTTTTGAAACATACCATTATACTTTACCTAGTGACATTGACCTAGATATTTGACCTTCCTTTCTTTCTAAGATTGTATATTATATCTTTTGATTGGTAAGTAATAGGGCTTTCATATTTCACACATGTATTTCTTATGATGAAACCTTTTTTTACCAAAATGTTTAAGTATTGACCTTGACCTAGATGATTGACACTCTTTCCTGAAAATTTGAGATTGACCATGTCTTCTAATCGGTAAGTAAAAGATCTTATATTTTACATATGATTTTCTTTGAGAATACTTTTCTACTGGTACCAATTATTTTGAACCAAGTGACCTTGACCTACATAATTGATCCACTTTCTAGAAAAAACCGCTTCGCAGGCGACACAGGCATTCCTTGATTTGCTATTTTTTCAATATGAGTCCTCTGTAGTTGTGAACCTGATATTTTGTTTGGGTCCCTGATCCCCAGGGACTAAAACAAGAGGCCCAAGGGGGCCACATCGCTCACCTGAGGAGACTGTATGTATGTTTTCAATCAAAGTCAAGACTTGAAGGATATCGCTTTTAGTGAAGCTTTGAGAAGGACAAGGTGTACAAGTTACTTCCTGTAAAGTTCAGTGACATTCTGTGCAGTAGTTTAAGAGGATAAGTCAAAAATGTGTCATTCAAATAGAGCCTATAGAGGACATCTTGGATTTCCAATCGGCTCGAAAAACACAAACTAAGTAGAGGGCAATTAGTACTTGCGTCCTGTGAAGTTTCAAGAAATTCTGTGAAGCAGTTTTAGAGGAGAAGTTGAAAATGTGTCAGCCAATCAGAGCCTGTGGCGGCCATCTTGAATTTCCGATAGGCTCCAAAAACGCAAACTTGATAGAGGGTATGAGTACTTGCATCCTGTGAAGTTTCATGAAATTCTGCGCAGCGGTTTCAGAGGAGAAGTCGAAAATTTGTCAGCCAATCAGAGCCTGTGGCGGCCATCTTGGATTTCTGATCAGCTCGAAAAACACAAACTTGGTAGAGAGCAATCAGTACTTGCTTCCTGTGAAGGTTTGTGAAATTCTATGCAGCCGTTTGAGAGGAGAAGTCGAAAATGTGTCAGTCAATCAGAGTCTGTGGCAGCCATCTTGGATTTCCGATTGGCTCGAAAAACACAAACTTAGTAGAGGGCATTGAGTACTTGCTTCCTGTGAAGTTTCATGATATTCTGTGCAGTGGTTATAGAAGAGAAGTTGAAAATGTGTCAGCCAATCAGAGCCTGTGGCAGCCATCTTGGATTTCCGATTGGCTTGAAAAACACAATTTGGTAGAGGGCATTGAGTAGTTGCTTCCCGTGAAGTTTCATGAAATTCTGCGCAGCGGTTTCAGAGGAGAAGTCGAGAATGTGTCAGCCAATTAGAGCCTGTGGCGGCCATCTTGGATTTCCAATCGGCTCCAAAAACACAAACTTGGTAGAAGGCATTAGTACTTGCTTCCTGTGAAGTTTCATGAAATTCTGTGCAGCAGTTTCGGAGGAGAAGTCAAAAATGTGTCAGCCAATCAGAGCCTGTGGCGGCCATCTTGGATTTCCGATCGGCTCAAAAAACACAAACTTGGTAGAGGGCATTGAGTACTTGCTTCCTGTGAAGTTTCATGAAATTCTGTGACGCAGTTTCAGAAGAGAAGTCAAAAATGTGTCAGCCAATCAGAGCCTGTGGCGGCCATCTTGGATTTCCGATCGGCTTGAAAAACACAAATTTGATAGAGGGCATTGAGTACTTGCTTCCTGTGAAATTTCGTGAAATTCTGTGCAGCGGTTGCCGAAAAGATATCGAAAATGTTAAAAGTTTACGTCGGACGGACGGACGATGGACGGACGACGCGCTATGACAATAGCTCACTTGAGCTTCGCTCAGGTGAGCTAAAAACAACAATACTTGTAGGGGACCATGATTTCTTCTTTCCTACCAAGTTTAACGAAAATCTGTTCAGTGGTTCTGGAGAAGAAGTTGAATATGTATGAAAATCATCCCCCCTTCTTCTTGAGTAATCTAAGTAACCCGAGAGAGATAGTTATACAGAAGCTAAAGCAAAATAACAGACCCCCTCCCCTTCCTTTCACTGTGTTATTGATAACATTGATCTGTTCTTACATTAATATTTTGAGCTGCTCTCAATATTGTAATTTCATAGTTGTATATCTAAGTCTTCACAAGAGAAATTTGAAAATACTTATTCATCTTTTTAAAATAATTAAGTTTCCTTTTCCATACCTATTTAATAATTCAAAATATATAACATTCAAATGAATCGATAATCCAAAAATTTAAACCTCAAAAACATAAATCTATATTAAAGAAAGACAACTCTTGCATACATGAACATGTACCAACTTATACGAAACTAAAGTTACCAGGGTACCAGAACTTGAACTTACAAGCCTTGGGTCCATGTTCACAGTAAACATATCTATTCATGATTGAAAAAATACTCATAAAATTCTGTTCAGCAGTTCTGGAGAAGAAGTTGAATATGTATGAAAATCACCCCCCCCCCCCCCTCTTTCCTTTTCACATAAGAAAATAATTCATAAAAAATCAAAAAATCAAAATTTCAGTATGAAATACATATCAAAGCATTAAGTAACTTAAATGTGATGAATTTGTAGTAAATGAATGTGTAAAACCATACACATATTGAGTTATTTAAAGAAATAGTGCAAAAATGTGCATTTCCGACAGAGTCCGAAAAGACGTCAAAAACGCGTCAAAAATTTGACTTCCGAGTGGAACCAAAAACAACAACACTTCTTAAGACATCTCTCTAGATCATTCTGATGCTTTCAGTTTGTCGATATGTGCTTTCGTTCTGAAGAAGAAGTTTGTCAAAGGAGGGTACCCCCTGTGACCTACTTTTGCCTCTGGTGGCGCCACCTGTTGATGGATCTGGACGAAAAACAACATCACTTGTAGGGGACCATGAGTACTTCATTCCTACCAAGTTTCATGAAAATCTTTCAGTGGTTCTGGAGAAGAAGTTGAATATGTATGAAAATCACCCCCCCCCCCCTTCCTTTTCACATAAGAAAAAAATTAAAAATCAAAAAATCTAAATTTTAGAATAAAATACTTATAAAAGCATTTAGTAACTTAAATATGATAAATATGCAGTAAATGAATGTGTAAAATCATACACTTATTAAGTTATTTAAAGAAATAGTGCAAAAATGTGCATTTCTGACGAAGTCCGAAAAGACGTCAAAAACGCGTCAAAAATTTGACTTCCGAGTGGAACCAAAAACAACAACACTTCTTAAGACATCTCTCTAGATCATTCTGATGCTTTCAGTTTGTCGATATGTGCTTTCGTTCTGAAGAAGAAGTTTGTCAAAGGAGGGTACCCCCTGTGACCTACTTTTGCCTCTGGTGGCGCCACCTGTTGATGGATCCGGACAAAAAACAACAACACTTGTAGGGGACCATGAGTACCTTATTCCTACCAAGTTTCATGAAAATCTTTTCAGTGGTTCTGGAGAAGAAGTCGAAAATGTTGAAAAGTTTACGACGGACGACGACGGACGACGACGGACGACGACGGACGCCATGCTATGACAATAGCTCACTTTGAGCCTATGGCTCAGGTGAGCTAAAAAGCGTCAAAAATTTGACTTCGGAGTGGAACCAAAAATAACAACACTTCTTAAGACATCTCTGTAGATCATCCTGATGCTTTCAGTTTGTCGATATGTGCTTCCGTTCTGAAGAAGAAGTTTGTCAAGGGAGGGTACCCCCCGTGACCTACTTTTGCCTGTGGTGGCGCCACCTGTTGAGGGATCCGGACGAAAAACAACAACACTTGTAGGGGATCATTAGTACTTTATACCTACCAAGTTTCATCAAAATCCCTTAAGCCATTCTTGAGAAGAAGTTGAAAATGTGAAAAGTTTACGACAGACAGACGACACACGACAGACGACGGACGCCGGACGGATCGCTATGACAATAGCTCACTAGAGCCTTTGGCTCAGGTGAGCTAATAAGAGAAAAAAATTTGTTGGGGTCCTGCCGGGGTTTGGAGCCACTTCCCATTGGTCCATTGGGCATGGAAAACATACATTATACCTATGTACAATCTTAAAAAATATTCCTTAAAAATCCAAAAGTGGATATCTTGACAAAATTCTTTCACTTGAAGGGTACCATGCATGAGTACCTCATACCTACAAAATGTCATGACAATCTGAAGAGTGGTTATAGAAAAGAAGCAGAAAATGTATGAAAATCACCCCCCCCCCTTCCTTTTTACATAAGAAAAAAATTCATAAAAAAAATAAAAAATAAAATTTAAGCATAAAATACATATCAAAGCATTAAGTAAGTTATATATGATAAATATGCAGTAAATGAGTGTGTAAAATCATACACTTATTGAGTTATTTAAAGAAATAGTGCAAAAATTTGCATTTCTGGCTAAGTCCGAAGAGACGTCAAAAAAGCGTCAAAAATTTGACTTCGGAGTGGAACCAAAAATAACAACACTTCTTAAGACATCTCTGTAGATCATCCTGATGCTTTCAGTTTGTCGATATGTGCTTCCGTTCTGAAGAAGAAGTTTGTCAAGGGAGGGTACCCCCCGTGACCTACTTTTGCCTGTGGTGGCGCCACCTGTTGAGGGATCCGGACGAAAAACAACAACACTTGTAGGGGATCATTAGTACTTTATACCTACCAAGTTTCATCAAAATCCCTTAAGCCATTCTTGAGAAGAAGTTGAAAATGTGAAAAGTTTACGACAGACAGACGACACACGACAGACGACGGACGACGGACGCCGGACGGATCGCTATGACAATAGCTCACTAGAGCCTTTGGCTCAGGTGAGCTAAAAATGGGTGTGGTCATTTTCTCCTATGTTATTATATGTAATCTTGTGCTTACAACTCCTCTGAAGCAATAAACAATGGAAAGTTAATTATACCAACCGCAAACAAAGGGTAATACAGGAATCACCCTATCCGTCCGTCCGTCTGTCCGTCGCTTTAAGAAGTTTTGAAAGCAAACTTCTGACCTTGTGACCTTGACCTTCACCTTATTCAACATTTTAGGTTAAGAGGTTTTGAAAGCAGATTTTTGGTACCATGACTTTTGACCCCTCAAACGAAGTTTAGGAGGGGGGTATATATATAGGAATCACCATGTCCGTTTGTCCGTCCATCTGTCCGTCTGGATAAGAAGTTTTAAAAGCGGATTTTTCTATTCTATTAATGGTAGGCCTTACATATTTCATACACTCATTCACCATAAAGAGTACTACAATTTGGTATAATGATTTTTGACCTTGTCTTTAGGCTTATGTTAAAATTAGGTTAAAAAAATTTGAAAGCAGATTTCTTTCATACAATAAATTGTAGGCCTTTCATATTTCATACAAACATTCACGATAAAGAGTACTACAGTTTGGTATCATGACTTTTGACCTTGATCTTGACTTTGGTCTTATGTTGCAATTTATGTTAAGATTTGAAAGCAGATTTCTAACATGGTATGAATGGTGGGCTATTGTCATAATGCGCCGTCTGTCCATTGTCCGTTCGTAACTTTTTACATTTTCGACTTCTCCTCTGCAACCGATGCACAGAATTTCACGAAATCTATCAGGAAGCAAGTACTCAAAGGCCTCTGCCAAGTTTGTGTTTTTCGTGCAGATCTGTCAGCAAATATGGCCACAAAGGGCTCTGATTGGCTGACACATTTTCCACATCTCCAAAACTGATGCACAGAATTTCACGTAACCTTAAAGGAAGCAAGTACTCATAAAGCCTCTACCAAATTGTCCACTATCATTCTTTTGTTTGCAACTCAGGTATATGATGTGGACCCCTTGGGCCTCTTGTATTTCAAACAAAGCATTCATTTCAAAGAGTACTGCAGTTTGGTATATTGACTTTTGACCTTGTTACCTTGACTTTGGAAGATTTGAAAGCAGATTTCTTTCATACTATCCATGGTACGCCTTTCATATTCCATGACCTGACATTCGCCATAAAGAGCACTATATTTTTGTATCATGACTTTTGACCTTGTGACCTTGAACTTAACTTTGGGCCTATATAAGAAGTAATGAACTTTTAAATAAGCATAATAGTATTAGTATTATAGAATAAATATAGGATCTCATATGAATTTTTATTTCATACGATGTATTATGAAACAAGTTGTGTGTTTTATATCCCCAAGCCTTTGAGATTCTTTTTATCACATGATTCTGCCAAAAAATGTCTATTTCGAACGTGAAATCAACGATTCTGAGAACTAGAGGCGAACCACGCCATGACCTAGAAGTCGTCTGCTACGCTACGAGAAGTAGTTCCCAATCGTATATACCGGTATGTTCTGTGCGTAAAGAAAAAAGATTTGAATTTTGATTTATACTTTAATTCAATAATTATTTCAACAACAACCATTTTAATCATTTATACCGGTATTGCTTGTGCGTCTTAATTTAATATATGACTGATATTTGACAGGTCACACTTGTCACAGTGTAGGTGATGAGGCTCCAAACTTGACTGATCGCATTCACGCAGAGCGATATGTAACGTGTTATCATAACATTTTAATTATGAAATGGCTTTATGAAAGTGCATAACGGGTGCATTATGTGATAAAAGTATTTATCAGTAACTAAATTTTGCCCATGCAAGAAAGAAACGATTTGAAACTCGAAAACGAGGAGATGCTGACGTCATCAATATTTGGTAATAAGATTGACATTATGATAAATGAAACAATGGGATGACAACAATGTCACCATCTGAAGATAATTCTAAAGAAAGTGTTGAAATTTTGCACGATTTAAATTTTCAGAGGCAGAAAATGATTATGAGCAATTCAATAAGTATCACAACACCCATGATAACAGACACATGGCTCAGTGTGACTCATCCTTGAACCATTCTAAGGCAGTTTCTTGTATAGTATCACCCTTTGCATCAGTCCAAGATGAAGAAATCATATCAATCTGACCATAGCGAAGAGGTTATGCCAAATGCTTTTTGCTCAGAAGAGGGCCCCCCCCCCCCAAAAAAAAATAAACACATTTGATATAGGAATTTGAATTCAAAACTCATTTCATTCAAAAATACATAAGAAGCTAAGTATATAAGCATCTTCAAACTTTTTACATCAGTCAATACCCTGTAGTTATAAATAATTTCCAATTTTTCACGATTTTGCTTGGAAAAAAGCCTTTTCGCCCCAAAAATCACTTTTGATGTGGGAAGTAAAATTGGAAACTAATTCAATTCGAAAGAACATCATAAATGAACTACATTTACATATTTTGATTTTTGTTATCAGTTTTTATGCAAAACTTATAAATAATTTCCAGTTTTTCCTTACTTTTGCCTAGAAAAGGGATTTTTACCCCCAAATACATCGGAAGTGTCACATATCTCAGAGGTTTATGAATTTTATTCAGTAACACTAATTAATAGTTGATATCTTTATCATAGTGATTTGCTTTTGGCATAAAATCCCATGGAAGTTTTTTTTTCTTACATAATGCATTCCATTATTACAGATACAAACCTATTGATACGTGTTGCTAAGGAATGGAAATAGTTGCTATGTACTTCATATTAACCAATATATACATTTGCTGTATTTGTGAAGTAAATATCTTGAAAAGGAAAGTACAACAATGTAACTTTTATTTCTCTTTTATCCATAACTTGTCTGACAGTACTGACTAAATCGACATTATTATGTCACATACAGAGAAAAATCAGATTCTTGCTAAGGTTATGTTTAGTTGCTATGGATTTTTCTTTGAAAACTTACTCAATTTTCAACTTTCTCAATTGCTCTCTATTTAAAGAATCAATTTTTATCAAAATATTCATTCCCGTACTATGATAATGACTGTTAACATGATATTTTTCTTTTTTTTTATCCGTTGCTAAAGGAAAAAAGGGGTTGCTATGGATGTTTTAACCTTACCTTATTCTCTTTTTATTTGGAAATAAGATAAGAAATAATTAAATGTGATGATACTGTTTTCAAACAAAATTAAATTCTTTTTATTCTATCATCAAAATTTTCAAAAAGGATTTTTATATCTTTTGATTAGTAAAAGTGAGCTATTTTTAGTAACAATTCCTGGGCATGCGCAATCAATTCCCCACGATGTTTTATTTTATGAATAAAAGAACATTGCTTGGCGTTACAAAAAATATCATTCAATTGAAAATCAAAAGGTAACTTTTTTCACCACATCCACTTAAAATAATCTTAAAACAGAGAAATTGAGAAAAATGCATTTTTCTGAAAATATGGCGTTTTTAAGGGGAAATTTAGACATTTTTAAATTTAAGTTGAATTATGATAAAAAATGCTCAATTTTACTCAGATCTTGTGCTTTTTCTAAAAATAAAAATTATATATAATGCAACGATAATGAATTGGCAATAGACATGATAAAACCACTCATTTTAAGGAAAAAATGGGCCTTAATTGGTCAATTTAGCTCAAGTCTGTTGCCATGGCAACCGTGAAGAATTTTGAAAATTTTCTTCCATTTTCTAATATCTTATGATGTATCAACCTATGTCACAAGGTTTGGTTGAAATCTAAAGGCATGCATTTCTGACCCATATGGGAATTTTTTGGTGGTTACAGAGAATGGCTGTTAAAATTTAGTGTAAGGATGTACAGTATATGCATGTAAAGGTAAATAAATCATTTACATATTTTTTACACAACCCTTAATCAGTTAGATGAATTTTTCGGGATAAGTTGTGTCTCTGTCACTTGTGAGATCTCTAAATGACCTTGATCTTAAATGTTGACCTTGACCCTTATTAGATGATGAGTCTCTTCAAGCTGGACTTCGGTGGAAGTATAATGCAAATAAGTAAGTTACATGTATATATGTGAACAAGACGATATCAAGACAAAGAGATTAAAAAAATACAGCTAGACAAAGTGATCCCAACTTGCAACAAGGTCATAGGCGGCACAGGCTTGCAATATAACCTTGCCGTCATCGCTATTTTCCTACGCCATTTCATGCAATGATAAAACCCGAGAGGCATCGCAGGTACGGCATGTCGTCACAGTGACGTCATTCGGACTTCTGACGTAAACATTGTGAAAGATTCAAAGGCAGAGACATATATTTGAGTGTTTAGGGACGAATACATGGGCAATGAAGGAAACGATTCTTATCTTGATGTAGGAAAATTTATACAAGACTCATGTCTAAAGATGGTAGGTTTCAATTTATAGCTAGAATTTGTATTTTTACTGGGGACTTCTCGCTCAGCTGATCGTGTTGGCAACGTACGAATGAAGAAAGAATCCCTGATACTGAATCGTATTGCATCGAAAGAAAAGCATTGCATGTACACTGTATACCTCAGAAATGTAGTCAAACCTGCTGGTATATACTTGCAATACTTAATTTACAAATATGAAGCCCCAGTTCCAGTCTGCAAGAATCTTGCAGACAAACAATAGGCGATGACGGCAGAGGTAGATTTCAAAGTGAAGAAAAGCGGAACTGAAATCAAACGCATGCGTAGGAGATTGAAAGTGATCCATATACATGTATGTCATTATTGTTTATTTATTCTCATACCTTGGACCATGAAACATCTAATAAATCTGAAGCATGACCCCTGTACACACAAAAGGGGCGTGGCATGAAGGGGGAATCCTTCTCATCCTCCACTGAAGGCTCCTACAACAAAATAATCTCAATGTCACTTGAGTATTAATCAAGTATTTTAAAAAATACTTTCCTCACCCACAAAATTAGAAAATAAAATCATTGAGCTTTTCATTTCTAAATGAGCAAACAAGGGAATTTTGACATCAGCTTCATTGTTTGATAATATGTGATTTATGATAACTAAACTTACCAGGAAATCTCCACCTGAGTTTTCAGAGATCAATGAAGTAAGACTTTCATGTGAGGGAGCCGGGGATACTGAGACTGTAAATAAAGTTATTACAAATCATACATGTAATAAGACTTTCATGTGAGGGAAATCATACATGTAATAAGACTGTAAATTGAGGTATTACAAATCATACATGTAATAAGACTTTCATGTGAGGGAAATCATACATGTAATAAGACTTTCATGTGAGGGAGCCGGGGATACTGATACTGTAAATAAAGTTTTTACAAATCATACATGTAATAAGACTTTCATGGGAGGGAAATCATACATGTAATAAGACTTTCATGTGAGGCAGTCGGGATACTGACACTGTAAATAAAGTTATTGCAAATCATACATGTAATAAGACTGTAAATAAAGTTATTACAAATTAGACATCTAATAATACTGACACTGGAAATAAATTTATTACAAATCATACATGTAATAAGACTTTCATGTGAAGGAGCTGGGGATACTGACACTGTAAATAAATTTATTACAAATCATACATGTTATAAGATGTATTAACCATGAAAAACAAGTATAACAAGTGAAAAGATTTTATATTATTGTCAAAGGGGCAAATCATTTTTCAATCAAATCTCTATAGGAGAAGATTACGATAATTTACCATCAGCATATCTTTGTCGCATCTCGTCAAAGTAATTAAATGCCGACTTGAGAACCCAGATCCTGAGCATGTGATCCTGACCACCTGTGGACAGCAATCGTCCACATGGTGAAAACTTCATCGTCCATATAGCTCCCTAAAAGAACAATAATATACATTAAAATCATTATTACAACATCTTTACCCATTCTTTTTCCATCATTTCTCAACATAGTACAAAATGTACATGTATTCCAATAAGAGGTCAAGAGTTATGTGATTTTCATCACTTCGGAAAACAAAAATTTCATAATATCTATATTTAAACTTCTATATTTCCTGATTCACAGTGCCATAGAATTGAAATACTACAGCTGTTACAGAATATCCTCAACCACAATAACTACCATCACCATTATAACTGTGACCTTGACATTTGACCTGTAAGACCAAACGGCATTCCATACCCATGCATTTGCATTTTATAGACCATGTGTGAAAGTGTTTCCCTCTTTAGAGACAACATCTATGTTTACCTAAAGTTTCTGAAAAATCTATTGATAATATTTCTGTTCAATGTCTAGAACAAAATTGTACAGTCATTTAATACATGTAAGAATAAAATCGTAAAGTATACCAAATGAGATGAGAATACTGACTAAAGCCCTAGAGTAATTACTATAAAGCATCTGACTAGTAATAGTGTCTTAACAAACACTTAGATTGTAAATTCTCTCCAGACATATTTTAAGGGTGGAATTCAACAAATAATATCCCTTCTAACCTTTGCTAAATGCATATACAGGGGCTGATTGATATGTTATGAGCCTCGGTTTTCTGGGTTGCAGAAGGTATTCTGCTGATAGATAATCTCCAAAAAGGACAAACAATCAATGGCACATACTATGATATCTGACACATAAACTTGTGTGCCGCAGAAAGTTCACTAGTTAAAGGTGTGTTGTTCTATCAGGACAATGCCCCTGTTTTCAAGTCTGTCACTGCCATGGCTGCCATTCATGATTGTGGCTTTAATTTGATTGAGCATCCGCCTTACTCAACTGATCTTGCTCCATCAGACTTTCATCTATAACCAAAACTAAAAGCAGCTATTTCTGGCACCCACTTTCAGTCCGATGATGACTTGCAGTTGATGGCTTTCGGACCAGTCAAGATAAGGAATTCTTTAAAAGTGGTATAGCAGCCCTTAAACACTGGTGGCAAAAGTGTATAGATACTGAAGGGGATTATGAAGAAAAATAATGCAAAATGTCTGATAAAATTCAAATCCTTAAATACGAGGTTCACAACATATCAATCAGCCCTCGTACATATACCCTGTACGAGTTGTTATTTTAACACAATAATATCATACATGTAGATATAGCTAGTACATGCAATAAGACTAAAATATGACAAAATATCCTGTAGTTATAGTGCTCATATCTTTTTTTTTTTTTAATTATAATTCACCACAAGTACTGATATTAGCAGCCTTTAATAAGCACACTGCTTGAAGTTAGAGCTGCAACGATTCACCGCGGTGCACCGAGAATCGCGATTCTTAGCTCTGACTCGAATCGCGAGTCGTAGTGGTCAGAAACGATTCGAGTCGAATAGTCTAAATAATGCAGAAAAACGTTCTAATTTCAACTTTAAAGTGTTCACTAATCGCAGTATTCCCCAAAAGAATGATCTAAGGTGATGATTTAGAATAAAAAGTTAACCTTTCAAGTGCATTTACTTATCAATTCGTGAGAAAATACAGGGTCAGAGGAAATTCGAAACGGCGACTTTTACCTCATTTCAACGAGCGCGTGAGTGCTACCCCAAATTGAAAACTGCCTCTTTTCAAGTATTTAACCTATGCTCTTCTTTTGTGCAAACTGGTTAGTTATCATATATCTTTTGTACACTGTGTATCAAATTTATTTCCCCAGAAGGCCGTTCTGTGGAAGGGGGGGGGGGCCTTGAATAATATTTCCACATGATACATAAACATATATATCATACAGTGCTTTCACATGAACTGTGTATTTCATGCATTTTTATTACCCCACTAAAAATAGTGTGGGTATATAATGTTGCACATGTTTTTTTTTAGATTGAGATGAAATTTTTCAAATAAAAGGAAAATGAATAAATATCTTTGGAAAATTATATTGCAAAAACTCGAACCGAAAAAAACCGAATCGAGACATAAAAATCGAAATCGAACCGAATCGAGAAGTTCCCGACTCGTTGCAGCTCTACTTGAAGTGCTAATACTGTTAAAATACAAGTACATGTAAGGCTTTTATACTGTAGATTAGATTAATTGTGCATACACAAATCTATCGTCTTTACTCACTGTGTGTACCCCACTCATATCCTGTAACATACGTAGCTGGTTAAACTCAGCAGATCCTTTGTGATGGGCTTTAATCTGGAAACAAAATTAATTAGGACATCACCTTTTTAAAATGATACCGACAAATATGACAGGTATACACTCATATAGGCAACAGAGAAGTCTAACCTCAGAAAAGTATTTTCAGTTAAACAGAGTGTTTTAAAATCAAATCTAAAATCTCTTGGGTCTATTTTAACAGACCATTTTCATACAACATGGTTTGAAGGTCAGATGTCCGACTCTTTGGAGATTTTTTTTAACTGACGCAAGAACTAAAGAGAAGGAGTATGAACTCTCTTACCTTAAAAATCTTTCCATCCACAGTTACCTCCTCTTCAACACCTTCCTCGTCACCATATAGAACTATAAACAAAATGATTCATTATGTTTTAAAGTCAGTTAAGGAGGAAAAACATCATTATTAGTCCTTGAAAAATTTTCCTCTTCAAAATAGCTTTGACACGACTTTTTTTTTTTTATTTGGTAAAATATTCCCACTTCAAACAAACCTTGGTCTGCAGCATTTTTGAGTTTGTCCACATTCTTCTTGACTTTCTTTCCTAAGAACTTCTTTAACTTCATTCTGAAATTATACATAAATGCAATCCTTTATTTTAGTATAAGAAAACACTTTATACTATCAGTCAATTAAAATTAAAATATCTTTAGATTAGAAGTTGGAACTTGTGACCAAGATTTAGATGTTGTTCTTTTTGAAGTACAGCTTAAACATTTTTTTTTTGGTAATTACTCATTTCTCATATTTTTCTTTAGTATAAATCAAATGAAGTAGCGATCTTGACATACTATTAATACATACATGTACCTTTTTTAAATCAATGATCCCCAATTGTGATTATCTATCTGCCATGACAAAATGACCTTAACTGCCTTAAAACAAAAAATTACCTTGAGAATATAGTTATTCTTTTTTTAACTAGACCATTATGGCTGTCTAATAGTATATATCCTTGATATACTGTGGATACATGCCCTTTTTTTACCCCATGCTCCCCTGATAGTGATTGACTGTCTATCAATGAAAGTGACCTTGACATACATATAATTATTTTTCCTTTTTCTTGACCCCATGCTAATGACAGTGACCTTGACATACATGTAAAATGAATTTCTTGACCAAATGTTCACCTTATAGTGATTGACTGTCTATCAACGACAGTGACCTTGACATACATGTACAATGAATACATACCCTTTTTTTTTCTTGACCCTGTGCTCCCCTGACAGTCATTGACTTTCTATCAGTGACAGTGACCTTGACATAACATGATTACATTCCCTTTTTTCTTGACCCAAAGTTCCCCTGACAGTGAATGACTGTCTATCAGTAACAGCGACCTTGACATAACATGAAAACACATCCTTTTTTTCTTGACCCCAAGTTCCCCTGACAATGAATGGCTATTTATCAGTGACAGTGACCTTGACATTAAGTGAGTACATACCCTTTTTTCTTGACCTGAGCTCTCCTGACAGTCATTGGATATCTATCAGTGACAGTGACCTTGACATACAGTAAGTACATATCCTTATTTCTTGACCCCGTGCTCGCCTGACAGTGATTGGCTGTCTATCAGTGACAGTGACCTTGACATACAGTAAGAACATACCCTTTTTTCTTGACCCCGTGCTCTCCTGACAGTGATTGGCTGTCTATCAGTGACAGTGACCTTGACATACAGTAAGAAAATACCCTTTTTTCTTGACCCCGTGCTCTCCTGACAGTGATTGGCTGTCTATCAGTGACAGTGACCTTGACATACAGTAAGAACATACCCTTTTTTCTTGACCCCGTGCTCTCCTGACAGTGATTGGCTGTCTATCAGTGACAGTGACCTTGACATACAGTAAGAACATACCCTTTTTTCTTGACCCCGTGCTCTCCTGACAGTGATTGGCTGTCATCTCTGTCAGATTTGCTGCCTGAAGTTCCGACATCACTGAAATATATATACATATCATTATTTTAGAGTGAAAGAGATATACAATTTTTATATCTGCGAATTAATTATAGAGATTTAAGTCACTGTGTCATATAGAAATTTTTCAATTTAAGTAAAAATACATATATTTTCCTCAGCCTCTTTACTTAGATGTTCACATCTTAATCAGTATATGTACATAGCAATAGTGAGACAGTGTCATTTTGAAAAGCACTTGATTTTGCCATTGTTGAGGATGAAATTATTCAAAAATAAATACATTGAGACCTTTAATTTTCACGATTTAAAATTTTCACTTTGAGAAATATTTTTAATAAAGGAAATTGAATTAATAAGACAAAATTCATTAGATTTTCTTATTTAGAAACAATTTTCTAGCTGGATAGGGGAAAGAAAGAAACTCAGAATTTTTTTTCTTAATTATGGAACTGCTCTTACAACTAAGAAAGTGTATATATACTTGTTATCAAAGAGTCAAACTTGGATTTGTGGAAAACATTAGGAACAGAAATCTGAACTTTAATGCCTAAGTGAGAAAATTTGTAAAATCTATACTAGTATTCAAATTTATAATAAAGATTCTAGAACTGAGGAAATTAGCTTCAATAACTCTGTCAGAGATACACATCAAGAAAAGTAACACATTTCTTAAACTTCTGAGGATAACCATGGATAACCTCATATATTACATATCAATTTACAACTAGAGTTCTTCGATTATAAGATTTTTTTAAACAAATGATCGGACTATTCTGTCAAACGTTTTCCAAATCTACAATTCTTTTTTTTTTACAAAAAAACTATAAACCTAGATCATCAGGCCAAGCAACTTCTTGCAAAATTTCATCTTTATGTACAAAAATTACCCAAAAAGAATCATTTCATAAGAAATGATCTGAATAGTATCTAGAAATAAAATTACTGGAATTGAGTAAGAAGTGCAATAAAGTAAGAGGGTGAATTTAAACTAACAGGTAAAGCTAACGGATTATGTTCAAAAGGTGAATTTCTCAAAACAGTTGAAGTTATGCTTAAGTTTTTTTTATGTACATTTGTTATCATAAGGGTTTTATCACATTAATTCTGTACAATATATATAAAACACCAGTATTACAAAATCCTTAAACAATATAACAGCGTATACCTGTCATCCACTTATTTTAAAGCTATGACCTTGAACCCTGACCTATTATCTTAATATGTAGATCCTTTTTTTTGCAAGTTTGAAGAACCTTGGGGTAGCCGCCATGACTGTATCCTGTCTATTACACTTTACTTACTAACTAACAGTTACTAACAGTTTATTTCAATATACTTTGAGCGGAAGGCTCATCAGCAACTTACATGCAAGCAGTTGTGATCTTGACCTTTGGCACTTTACCTCAATATCATTAAGGTGACACGTAATGATCACCTCTTGCCATGGTAATACTTAATGGAAAGTCTGCTAATCCTAGGGTTGATATTTGGATCCCAAAGAAAGTGATTGTAACCTTGACCTTTGAACTCTAACCTTGGAAATCAATTGCCAAATCGCCAAATGTTCGGACATTGTACCTGTCTGAGAACTTATATACCTTGATGTCATAATACGATGACCTTGCATAGAATGGCTGGACTGATACAGATTGAGTAATTTACTAATAAAGATCGTCCTCTTGTCACAATGATTATATGTGGTCATCTTCAAACCAATACTTTGTCCTATAGCTCTTATTTTTTGAGAAAGGGGAGGGAAGCATAAATATAAATCAACAAATGTTAGTTTATGATGTATAGATTGAAGATATCTACTAGAGATTCTTTTGTTATTCTTTTAACCTTTCTTGGATTTGCTGACATAATTTCTTCCTGCAGATACATGTGAATGATCTATTTCATATGATGAAAGTAAAATGGTGGCTTAAATTAAATATGAACAATTCTATGATATGCATGTACTAGTGCATCAATACTAGTAAACTAGAGTGCTCTGAAGTAAATCAATGAAGCCTGTCATGATTTCGAACCTGAAAATCTGATTTTATCCTCTTTGGCATATTATGTGATAGACATTCCTTGCATATAGATGTGTAGATAAACACTGATAAAATAATCCCCATGTGAAACTTTGCTTGGCTGGTGACAGAAAAGTTATTCTTTGTAAATTTTAATTTACACTGGAAATTTTCTAAGGTATGATGAAAATAAATCTGATATATCATACCATAAAATACCTTATATACACAATATTCACTGCAAAATAAAAACCAGAAGTCTCTGACGAGACTGTAGCTCTCCTGGTTGTTTTGTTTTAAAAGATCAATTTCCTTTTTTTAAAACCAAAGACCATTATAACAGGAATTTTTTTAGGGTCTGTAGGGGGCCGAAATTCGGCCCCATTCCCAACGTCAAAAAGAGGTACTTTTTCCCAATTTTAGACCGAAAAATTCCCAATTCAATCTTTCCTCCAAAAGGAGAAATTCATTTCCAATTTACGTATCATTAACTAAAAGGAAATCAAAAGTAGAACAAACATTTTGTGTTAGTTAACTCTAGGAGGGATTCAAAATATAGACAATTGATATGATAAGGGATAATTTGCATGAATATATCTTTTTGTTGTTTGAAATTTATTTCCAAATTTAGGTTAAAATGTTGCAAAATTCCCAATTTCATCAGTCCAGGCCCCTGGCATCAGGGGCTAGAAAAAACCCTGTATAAGGAAGCAGGTGCTTTAACAAATTATGAGGAGCATTGCACAACAAAACAACATATCCATTAGACTGCAACTAGAATATCACTCATGGAATTCATAATATCCCAGATAAGATATATAAAAAAAGAATGCCATGACCATTTTCCAAGATCCTAGGGGCCAGGGGCTGCTAACTCAAATGAACTATCAATGACACAAAAAATAAGATTCAAAGAGTTATATAGGAGAAAATGACCACACTCATTTTCTAAGACCCTGGGGGTCAGTGGCTCAAACAAAATAACAGGTGCACAACTAGACCACAGACCCATCATATTGCAAAAAGAATCAAGTCTCCATCATTTATAGTGTCAGAGGAGTTGCAAGCACAGGATTACATAGAGTTATATAGGAGAAAATGACCACACTCATTTTCTAAGACCCTGGGGGTCAGTGGCTCAAACAAAATATCAGGTGCACAACTAGACCAAAGACCCATCATATTGCAAAAAGAATTAAGTCTCCATCAATTAAAGTGTCAGAGGAGTTGCGAGCACAAGATTACATAGATTTTCATAACCACGCCAATTTCCTTAGACCCTGGGGGTCAGGGGCTGAAACAAAATGTCAGGTGCACAACTAGACCACATACCAAATAGAATGCAAAAAGAATTAACTTTCTATCTCCTATGGTTTCAGAGGAGTTGCGAGCACAAGAATTGTTTACCGCCGGACGGACAGACAGACGGACGGATGCCAGACGACGGGGTATCGTATAAGCTCGACTGGTCTAAGACCAGTAGAGCTAACCACCCATAATAATCTACATACATGTAGACATATAAATGTAAAACATATCTTCTAAAACTTTGGGTGATATGCAAAATTTTCTCTTTTCTCATGTGACAAGATGAACTTTATGAATCTAAGACTTTTTCGAAATGTGTAATTCACTCAAAGAGCATTTAGTCCTGTTGAAGGATTGTCCCTTATGAAAAATTCAGTACAATGTATTCTAAAAGACTGACAGACGATCGTACAGACACAAACTGGAATTGTTAAGTAAACATATTACCCAAAATCACCATAATTAATATATTGAACAATATTTACACTAGAAATTTTGTGTAAAATCCAGATCCACCTACATGTATTAACTACATTTCACAAGGATTTTCACAAAAGCAAGTACTCCCTCCTCACACTAATATTTGTACAGTGAAGTCTGGATAATAAACCGTCATGCCATAAATATGTTATAAACCCCCATCTCTAGATCCTCAAATAACCTACACATGTCAATACGTAAGGATTTTCATGGGTACTAAGAATTACCGAAAAGACGGCAATTACCAAAAAGACGGATTTATTTACCGAAAAGACACAAAATTGTACCGAAAAGACACTTAAAATTTTCAACTAAATAAATTTTGTGATACAGCCTTGAAATTCAATTGAACATCTTGCCGCTGAGCTGCAGTAAAATGACAACTTTTTTTTTAGGAATTATCTTTTTTTTTTTTTTACTCAAAATGATAATAGAATAAGTTTTTCTTTATTTACAATGGTCTTTTTGGTAAAAATTTCTGTCTTTTCGATTAATAACCATGTCTTTTCGGTAAATGCTGTCTTTTCGGTAATTCCTACTACCGGATTTTCACAATAATATCCACTCCCTCCTCACACTAATACTTCAACTGCCCAGGTGAAGTCTTGATAATACACATGCAATATTTATGTTCTACTTGCACGAATTCAAAAAAATTATCTTCATTTATAATATGTGAAAAAAAGATGGGCGAATGATAAGTTACATGTATATAGGGGTTTTTTGTATCAATTTCAAGTACTAATTCGTCAAAGATTTGCTTTCCTCCATGAATGAATCGAAAGGTCTTGTCATGATGAAAGCAAAACCTGGATACTTCAACATCTAATGAAATATCTCCTTCATATTTACGCAATATCTCAGTTTCAAACAAATTTTGGATCACTATAGCACTTATTGGAAAACTAATGCATTATGACGGCAAACCCGTAATCAAATGGACCGTCAAAGCATTGTTTGACTGGCCATTTATTATGATGTCATAATGAAATAGTCCATTATTATAATATGATGTTGGACATTTGGTGACCCCTCAGTTACAGACATCAACCAATATGTGATAAAGTTACTTGTACTCTATACAATATAATGAATGATAATACATTTGTAAATTTTATGTACATATTACATGTAATATTGTAGTATATCCTACTTGTATATATGATTAAATAACTTGGATTATAAGTAAAATTAGACTGTTAAATCCAGGAAACTTGTCAAGTTAGTTAATCCACAGTTACTGGGGACAACAACCATGTTTAAATCAATGAGACATTATTTAGAAGTTTCAATCAAACCAATATAATCATAAAATCTTTTCGACTATTCTAAATTTATCAAACTTTTCTTTGTTGTAAGGATTTACTGTTATTACATGATAATCACTTCTAATAATTTGGTGTAAACATCAGTCATTTTTTAACATATTTACACTCTTTTCCAACTTTTTTTTTTTGGGGGGGGGGGGGGTAAATATGTTATCCATATTTGAGAACAAATTTCACTCGTTCAAAATTTTTCATGTTATCAAAGAATTAAGAATTAAGCTTACTTTCTGAATTCAAAATTCAATTTGCTACACACAAAAATGTTATGAAAATCTAATGTATGGTAATACTGACACTGATGTAGTCTACTTCCCACATGTGTCAGTTTTAGAATAAAATACACAAGTATTACAATCACAATAATGGACCAAAAGCGTATTAATTCCAATGTTAAAACTACTATCTTCAACCTTGCAAAACTTTTCTTGCGAAAATGACATCACAAACATGTATCCACTGCTAAATAAACTATATTCATGTCTAAATTTATACTGACGTACTCCAAGGTTGTAAATATTCTATACACTAGCATTCTAATCCTAGCCTAACAAAATCCACGTGTGTGACCTACTTACATACGTGTATACTTGTACTGTACAGTATATCTATAAATCAGAGAATAGAGATTCACTTAAAATCTTCGGAACATGTTTAATTTCAATTCATAGTTTTAACGTCTCTCTTACTGTATACAGGGACATTTTTGCCCAAGTTTCATTTTCGTTTTATTTGCCTTGAGCCATGATGGGCATATTCAAGATGGGGCAAATCAAATTATAATAAAGCAGAGTTCTTGAAAGCTTCCATGAAATATTGGACATTTGGGGATTTTTATCGGTCCAGATCATAGATATAGCGTGACTGTGAGCTTTTGTCGCACCATATATATTCTTACTGGCATATCTGATCAAACCAATACATATCACTCTGTAAAGGAT
The DNA here is from genome assembly GCA_033119305.1 of Pinctada imbricata. NCBI lineage: Eukaryota > Metazoa > Mollusca > Bivalvia > Pterioida > Pteriidae > Pinctada > Pinctada imbricata. The sequence continues at coordinate 20,016,211 of VSWD01000008.1, read as the reverse complement.
GTCTTAAGAAAATGTATATGTGGGCAATTCATACTTGGTGAATTAGTGTCCTACCTACATTTGGAGAAAAATAGAACTTGGTGAATTTAAAGCTCTATTCAATATCCTTACTTTATAATGATGGAAAAAAATATGTTGGACTGAATATTCATTATCCCTCATCTCAGGGTGAAATTTAGAATTAAATGGGATTTCCTGGAAAATAATATAAAAGATAGCCAAGCGTCAAAGTACAGTAGCTAATAGGATTTTCTTTTTTAAATCTTAAAATCTTATAATTTTATTTTAATGCATCCTTTTTTCACCCTTGGACCCAAGTTTTTTTCAAATACAACCTGTAAAACTGAAAATAAGATGCGACTGTTTACAGGCGTACATATTTCTGAAGCACTTGCAAGGACTGTCAATTACAATTTAAAACACACGGTTTAAACATGTTAGGGTAACACAGTGCAGGTTTGTTAAGATTTGCAATCACTATTGTTTTACTTGCCTTTTGATTTTAGCCTGTAGTCTATACCTAATTTCAAACCTGTGATTTCTAAAATGCAAATTTCAAAAAGTTCGATTACATCTCTTTTTCCTTCTTTTGTCTTCTTGAACGCATTTGTAAAACACAATTTTCTATTAATACTTTATCAGACTGTTTAATTATGTAACAATCTATATGTACTGTACATGCATAAAATCAACTCCTAATTTCAAAATAATCTTTCCATTCACTTTGAACTTGTACAATTACAAAGGGGATGACCATTTGTGCGTCAATTGTGCTTTGAGATTTTAATTTTAGTTTCAATCTTTTCATACCAAGTAACCATCAACGTCATCTAATCACTAAATTTAATACTCTGAATCATTTTATTTAAAATAGTTTCACCAAGGAAGCAGAATTAATAAAGCAATCTACATCATTTTTCTGCATACAATTGTTAACATACACATATTGGGTGGTAAAATCACACTGTGACAACACATATTTCCTGAGAAGCAATTAATTTGTGTATTCCAACTGAAATTACTAAAACTAGTCAACAACAAATAATCAAGTCATTCAAACACATACATAGGATATTCCAAAATGCACAAACCTGTGATATTCTTTCGTCAGCCTCATGATATGCAATGCCAGGGGGTTCATACCCTGAGGGATTTTGTCTTCCGCAACACTCAGCGGGACTTTTTCTCCCGTATCCAGATTCAGCACTAGAACAGACTCTAAAATTTCCTAAAAGATAAATATACATGTATTATTGATTCATATACATTTATATATACAGGGAGAAATTAAGACAATGTATAGTAAGGAACTATTAGAATAAGCATAAAATCAGCCCTGAAGAAGCTGAAATTTCAAGATATAAATTTGAGAACATTTTTCTGTAGAAATTACTTGGTCCATATCAGATTCTACAGCCATACTTGGTTAACTATTCATAATAAGACAATATTTGGGTCAAAACGAACACTTTTCTAATGTAAATCAAAGGAAAATTTTGTTTACAACATTACTCCCCCCCCATTGTTATTACATCTGCCTTACCTCATCTGTTAGCAGTCTCCCTGAATTTGACCTTGGCCTTGGTAACGTGACCCCAGCAGAGAGTTCCTGATTGGAAGATTTATCACCAGAAGCGCCATCTTTATCTATGGACTTCCTACACTCCCTCTCTGAGGACTTCCTTGATACGCTGGAGGACTTTCTAGGCAGACTGGAGGATTTACGAGGAGTTTCCTCCTTGTCTGTGTTTTTCCGTTCCTCCCTCCCCAGGGATGAGGAGTTACGGGTAATTCTGTGTACAGGTGAATCGTAGTCAGAATTAACGGCATTCTTCTCTGCCTCCTGAAATATAACGAAACTCATTGTGACAATTTCTCTCAACATTTCTTTTCAGTACAATATGAGAAATTGGCATTCATTTTCCGTTTTTTTCCCTATACATGTATCATGCTTTGGTTACACATTTTTATTTTGGCACAATAAGTGAGGTTTTAAAAAGTCAAAAACAAACTGTAGCTTACCTCAGCATTAATATGTCGCCTGCCTCCCAGACAGCTCCTGAGATCTAGGGAGTTTTCTCCTGGTCCCCGCCCCAGGGATCCTGCTGGTGAAGAAGGGGACAGACCCTTCGGAACCTTCTTGTAGTCTAACGAACTGGACTCACTTGATAGCTGTAGTAAGAGAGGTACATATCATTCATTATACTAAAACTACATGAAAATTTATGTACAAATATCAATATCAATCAGTCTCAATATACAAATCTTTTCTTTAAAAATTGACTTTTCATTAAAGGCAAAGTATGCAAATACATTAGTTTAATTAAGCCATGAAAAAGATTAATTGCTATGTGAAAGGACAATACATGTATATGAATTCTTTAAGAAAATATATGTTTTGCTTCTCTCATCCAGACAGAATCTGACATAAAAGCACTATGATGTTATGAAATTCCTTTAGAAATTTAAAGCATGTTTTTTCCAAAAACATTACGCTGATTTCAATAGAAAGTCATAACATCAGAATTAGTTTACATCAGATCCTGTCGAATAAGTTTTAATTTATTGATGGATACTTATTTTAAATTATCCATCAATAAAACTAAATGAATGTGAAAGTGCTATACAAACATCATCACTGTTTCTGTCTCCTTTCTTTCTTCGCCTGGGAGGGGCCTTTGGTAATGCAAGTGAGTCGGGTGGTATTACTGTGCCAGGGGGAGGTAACTCTAGTGACTTAGAGGAATATGTGTCGACAGGGAGCATCATGTTTGGAGGAGTTCGTGTTTTTGTGCTTCTAACAATGTCAGGTTCGTTTATATCAAAATCGTCACATGCCTTTGTTTCTTTTATGACCTCCTCGACAATATCGCCCGATTCTGGATTATTATCGTCAAACGATTCTGTCACTAGTATTGGAATTTCTTTTTGCAAATGTTGTTTATCGGGATGTGACGAATTCATATTTTCAGAAAATGTCAATCTCTTTGTAACACTGTCTAATTGTGGATCATCGTTATTCTCGACATTTTCATTTGACGTGTCGGAGTCGAGTTCTTGACTCTGCGTTTCCTGACTTTCGCTTTCTTCACTCGTGTCAGACTCAGTAATCTGGTGAGTCCATAGTGTTATCTGACATTCTTTGTCTCATTTCTAACAGCTTTCTTTTTCTTTTCTCATTTTCTCGGATTTTCTTTCGTGCCTCCTGTTTAATTGAAATACGGTATATCTTAGCTGGCATAAAAATAAGTTACATATGGAAAATTGAAATTATACATGTTATTCATTTCTTAGCTAGCATGAAAATGAGATACAGTAAGGAAACTGATACATGTACATGTACATGTAATATACAATCAACCCTATAACTTACATAATTTTCACATTCATATGAAGACTTTTCAATTAGTTAAGCTAACTTTTTTTGTATTGGAGATGCCTTATACAGGAAATTCTATCTGAAGTTTTAAACAAATCCTAATACCATCATTATTATCATACTCAAATGTCCACTTTCTTTTTCTTGTAAATTTGCCATCGGAGAATCATTAACTTCAAGATATTACCTACCTTCTCTTCCTTCTCTCTTCTCTTCCTCTCCAACTCTATTAACCTGGCTTGATACTCTTCATCCTCTTGCCTCCTCCTAGAATATAATGATTTTTTTAATAATTAGTTGTATATACATGTATGTAGGTGAAGTTGTAATTTTCTTTCAGTCAAATGTGCATTCCAATTTTATACGTCTCATATAAATTTTATGATGAAAATCAGATTTCTATCAAACAGCCATACAGGTATAAGTTGACCTAAGATACGTCAGGTATATAACCTTAACCTTGAAGATGACCTGACCCATAGTTCTGAATCATAATTTACCATCACTGCAAGTTTAATGATGGTATTTACATATCACTGTGTATTTTATAAACAATAGTCATATATTGAAAGTGAATATCAGACGGACGGATGGACAGACATTTCCAAGCAAGCACCCCCCCCCCCACCTTGAATTTGCCAAAAAATGCTGGTCTGCCATTTATATGTAAAAAAAATTCAATATCAATATCATACAAATTTTCTTGATCCGCCCACTAGTTGCGACCTACCTCTCCTCCTGCTCTACACGGAGCTGTAGCAGTTTTTGTTCATCTCTGTCCAGACTGTCAAGAGCATCCTTCTCCTCTGATATATTTTGGAGGGTAGTTCTACATGTATAATGATAAATCATGTGTCTATTAGTCTGAAAGTTAATCAAATTTTCTGCAATATGGTAATAGTTATAACATGTATTGGGTAGTGTGATACTTACTAAGTCCCTCATGTCGATGTCTTATGAAATATTGATCTCATTTGGGTGAAGCACTTATTGTAGACTGAAACAACCAATATAGCTTCAGTTTCTTTTTTTCAAATTTGCACATACATGTACATGTATATAAAGAATTTTCCCAGATGCCTTAAAATGGATCCTGGAGGCAAATCTCTGATAGATTCTTAAAATGAATTACTCTCTTTCAGTCAATTCTGACTGATGTCATAACCATACCATACCTCAGTATTTCAAAATTGATAATCCTACTCCAATTATCTCTGAAAGGCTGGATTTGATACATTTTTGTATCTTTTATGAGCGATGAAAATTAATACAAAATGTATATGATTGTCAGTAGGGACTGGTATCATTTAAGTGAAGACCAATTTAGTCAAACTTTCAGCAATTTTTCAGACCAATAACTTACTTAGCAGGGCTCTCACACACATTTTTGGGACGGGGGCGAGGACCTTTAAAATATGCCTTTCACTTGAAAATGAGAATATTTAATCAATTTAAATAAATTTTCCATGTGGTGTCAAATTGGGAAAAATGGTAAAAATGATAATTTTTAAACAATTTTGTTAAATTTTCCATGTGGTGTCAAATTGGGAAAAATGGTCAATAAATTGGGAAAAAAGATACTATTTTGGACCCCAAATTAGGTTGATCGAGAGCCCTGCTTAGGGAGACTGCAGTCTTCATGAAAACTTTTTTTAACCACTAGCCAACCGGGCTAGTTTAGTGCAAAAATCTACTTGCCACCAAAAATTATCACTAGCCATTGAACAAATATCAAAATGCTATAAAGATCAATTGTTTCCTCAGATAGCCTCTGTTAAGTACTGTAGGCCAAAATTCACACATCCAGTCTACTCTCGATAAGTCGAACTTCAAGGGACCATCAGAAAAAGTTCGACTTATCAGGAGTTCGACTTACTGAATATATGACCAACAATAGATATTTACTAAAAGTGTTGTCCCATTCTCTATCATCGTTCACAAACGTTTGTGTTGTCTTCTTTTAACATCAAGCTACCTTTAATTTACGTAATGCGACTCCATAAAAAGAAAGTATCAATTATCTGTCCACCGATCTCCTTATAATTAATTGATTTGTATATATACAAATTAAAATTAATTTGTGATTCGACTTATCGAGGTGATTTTTCATTGTAAAATGAGTTATGGGACCTAAAAATTAGTTCGACTTAACGAAAAGTTCGAGTTATCGGAATTCGAGTTATCAGGAGTAAAATGCATAGAAGCAAATGGAAGAGAAACGGGACTTTTAGAGATAGTTCGAGTTAAGCGGAAATTCGAGTTATCCGAGTTTGAGTAAACAAGAATAAACTGTATATAGAGTATACATAAAATCGAACGAAGTTAAACCAACATTCAGTCCTTTCTCTTGTGGATGTCAGTGGTTTGTGCTCACTTTTTACATCGCAAATGTCATTATCAATAGACTCAATATTACAATGAATGTATACATATCATTTCGCATACGCTTTTTACATACAGAAAATGGACCAAGAAAGACAAAATACTGTAAAAGAACTTATTTGTATCATGCACGCTAAAAGGCCAGCCGTTTATTATGGTGGTGTGTGATCATTAGTTATAAAATCTTTGTAAGAATTTATTCATTTCAATGTTCAGTTGAGATTTAATTGTTCTATTGAACATGTTATACTCGCATATTAGTTGTTACCATAAAACAACCCGTCACGCCGTGCAGAAAACAACGCACTGTGGTTACGGAAATATTTATCGTGTACATTGGGACAATTTTTTAATGAACAGATTCTACAGGAAAACATTACTTCCTTTTGAACATGTTCAATAAAATAAATAAACCTTCATACTTAACAAGCGATAGAAAATGAGACATGGCAGATAAATTTTTCAGGCTGCAAAATTACCCTTAAGTATGAGGCGAGAAATCGCTGGCTGTCGACTTTTCATGAGAACCTTGCATTTCAGTAAAAGTCACTAGCCAGGTGGGCTAGTTCAGCAGCAAATTTTGGTTCCGGAAGAAATATTTGGTAGCCTTGGCGGTCGGGCTAATGAGTTTTCATGAAGATGTTAAAGTTAAGGGAGTTTTGGTGAAAATAAGGGAGGTTTCACCATTTTCTCCATTGCTTACAAATACAGTACATATTAATTCTTTTTAACCAAGGACAATAATATGAACCAAGTTATCCCCCTTTCCTTTTTGATTTGAAATTATTGTAAATAATTCTTTAAGAAAGAATTTCCAATAAATGTACATAACGACATTCTCTACATTTGATACAATTACATGTACAACGTTTCCATTTCCACAATGGCTGCCGCAAGTTGTCTGCAAGCTGTACTGGTTAAATTGGCATTTTTAGTTGTATATAAACAATTTTACCATATAAACGTTAGATTCGAGATATAAAGCTATTTCCATACACTACGCTCTATGATAAACACCGGCCCGACCGGGTTTATCCCCCCCCCCAACTATTTTCGAAACGTCTCCATGCTTATCTCTAATTGAACCTTTGTGTGACATCACGCCGACATAGAGAATTTAGAAAGTATAAAGTGGGTAACCGAAACTTCTCACACGCCAAGTGTCTATGCTGGGATGTTTTGCACCCCCCCCCCTTCCTCTGAACTTTTGATGCAAAATCAAATCAATGCTCTTAACTGATAAAACAAATTGTCATTCTTGTAAAAAAAAAAGTGTGATTTTTCTATTTATCATCCTGAATATCTCTGAAATAATATACTGATCTCAAGTGAGTCACTTACGATTTGGTAGTGGCCGAGGGTCGTGGGGTGGAATCCTCGGCGTCAAAGAATTCATCAAGCTCACTGTCTGATGACATTTTCATATAATTATGGAGTTATATTTAAAGTTTAGAAACCTTTCCTCTACATCTTAATCGAAAAGGCAAAATCAATCAAAATATTGACTGATTTCCTATCAGTATCAAAACACACATCTTTTCCTAAGCTTCTAAATGACATAGACAACGTTCTTGTTTTGGTCACGCAAACGTTTTCAATGAAGTCATAGCCTGGGCGGTAAATTCAAAATGGTAACATGTACACACGGTTTCAAGAATATTTCTCTCTGTATCTTAAATTTGTTCGAGAAAGGACAAGGGACAAATAAATCGCTGCATTCGATGACAGAAGAATATATCTAGCGTAGTTCGCAAATATGAAATCACTAAATAGAACAGAAAATATAAAAACATACTGGGTCTGCCAGACGACTGAATACTGTAGCTGATGATACATCAAAACTTTTTTTTAATAGAATAGCCTTAATTTACATTATGTCATAATCTTATCTTTACTGAACCACAAAATATTGAGTCATGTTTATTTAGACTGTATAAAGTATAAAAAAAAGAACTACTCTCCCACCCCTTACCTCCCCTTCCCCCTCCTTTTCACCCTTCCCTTACCTCCCCCTTCCGTACCTTCCCCCCCCCCCTCCTCTCGCCTCTTCCTCCCCGTCCCTTCACCCTGTCCACCCCCTCATAAGTTATAACCGACCTGTACATTGTTTATTCAAATTATTGTGTGTCGATTCTCATTGACTAAAACAAAAGCAATATACAAACAAGTATTAGCTTTTACAAAAAGCTTGCCGGCAGCTAGCTGACATTAAATATTGTAAAATTCTAGTAAGAAGGAAATGGAATAAACGATTTTTATTCTTGTTAGACCAATCGCACATTTCCGGGCTTTTCCGTTTTTATTTCCGATTCAAGCTACGGAAATTTCCGAGGATCTGTGATTTGTTGTAGGACGTATCGGTACAAAGACTTTTCGATGCATCTTTCGGAAGAAAATGCACTGATACGATATGACTTTCATTTGTCAAGTCATCTAGACTCTTCAGCGGACTTGATGGAAGCATCTTATGTACAGATTTAGAATAACCTTGACGAATATTTGCATATTTTGTAGTTGTCCACCATGCAATCATATTGCCAAGAGTCATTTTATCCGTACAAGTATGTCACGATTGATTACAGTATACCGGCAGTCATGACTGCCGGTAATCACTACAATTTAAAATATATTCGACTAGGGGCGGATCCCGAACCCCAAGTGCCGCTGGGACACTTGATTACACTTTATTTTGATGGTGATAGCATGCGAGGCCCAAAGAGCCGAGCGGGGGAGGGTATGGGTAGGGGTTCCCCCTCCCACTGGTGAGGGTTCAGGGGGCTCCCCCAAAAAAAGTGTGGAAAAAAATGAAACAATTTGGTGGCATCTGAAGCTCAAACGTCTATGTGTAGGTTCAATTTCTGGCAGTTTTGAGTCAAATTTTCGCTGGCTCGCTACCGCTTGCCACCTAGCTTGATTTAGATTAACTTACAAAATTATCACTTTGAAATAATACTTCAAAGCGGATACAGGAGTTGAGTTTAGAGGGGGTGTGTATCAGTAGGAAAGTCTTGTCAATGAAATTCACATGTGAAATATCAGACCTCTTACTTACCGATTAAAAGATATGGTCAATTTCAAGTTTTCCTTGTGCAATCATTGTCAACAATTTGAAAGTTCAAGATAAGATTTTCCTCGGGAAGTGGATGGATCAAGAAAAGTTTTACAGGGGCGGAGTGGGTCAGCTATTCAGGGTCGGGTAAAGGGGGGGGGGGACAAAAAAACAAAAACAAAACAAAACAAAACAAAAAAATAGGTAAAAGAAGTCGGAAAAAAGCAGTTTTGACAACTTCCTAGCGGGAGGGCCTGGAGGGTGTCCTCACCTTCAAGCACTCACTCTAGATCTGCGCTTGTTTGTTAATTTTTCGTGTGAAAAATATCAGTAGATGACAAATTCCTTGGACAACAAGAGATCACGGGTGCCCCATTCCCTGCATCAACCCAGGCAGAAAAATAGAGAAAAATTCAGACATTCTTGGGGGATGACTCCATCTCAAGTTTCTTCACATACCAGGATTGTCAATGCGACCCAAAATGCAATGGATTATAGTTCATAGTTTATAAAAGTGTCCTGAAATTATTTCACATCAAGTGTCTCTAATATAAAAAAAATTAGTAGGGGTCCTTTTTGTGTCGCCTGCGAAGCATAGCGACACTTAGGGATCACTTTGTCCGTTGTCCGTCCGTCCGTCCGTCCGTCTGTCAGTCCGTCTGTCTGTCACACTTTGGGTGTCACAGCCAATAACTTTTGATTGGTAAGTGATAGGGCTTTGATATTTCACATGTGTATTCCTTGTGACAAGACCTTCCTACACATACCATAGATTTTGACCTAGTGACCTTGACCTACATATTTGACCTACTTTTCAAAAAAATTAAGAATGGATATATCTTTTGATTGGTAAGTGTTATGACTTTGATATTTCACATGTGCAATCCTTGTGGCAAGACCTTTCTACACATACCATAATTTTTGACCTTGTGACCTTGACCTAGATATTTGACCTACTTTTGAAAAAAGATAAGATTCGCTATATCTTTTGATTGGTAAGTGATAGGGCTTTGATATTTGACATGTGTATTCCTTATGACAAGACCTTTCTACACAGACCATAATATTTTACCTTGTGACCTTCACCTAGATATTTGACCTACTTTTCAAGAAAAGTAATATTGGCTATATCTTTTGATTAGTAGGTGATAGGGCTTTGATATTTCACATGTATTTTCCTTGTAACAATGCCATTCTACACATACCATAATTTTTGACCTAGTGACCTTGACCTAGCTATTTGACCTTCTTTTCTAAGGTTGTATATATCTTTTAATTGGTAGATGATAGATCTTTAATATTTCTTATGATGAGTCCTTTTTGTTACCAATTTTTACGTAATGACCTTGACCTAGATGATTGACACTCTTTTCTGAAAATTTGAGAATGACCATATCTTTTAATTTGTAATTAAGAGGTCTGATATTTCAAATGTATTTCATTTGACAAGACTTTTCTACTGATACCAATAATTTTGATCCACTTTCTAGAATGATAATCAAACCGCTTCGCAGGCGACACAAGCATTCCTTGAATTGCTATTTTTTATATATAAATAATATATGAGTGATATGTAGAAAATTGTCTAACAATCGGTCGCTTTGCTTTGTTGATCGAAATGTTAAAATGAACTACAATGAGAAGATTCAATTAGATTTATTGTGCTACAACATGATTTTTCTCCAAATATTATATTCCGGATTTATCAAACCGTAAACACGCGGCCACGCGAACACTCACTCTCACTTTCGTTGTACAACAAACAACGCCGTCGTTTTAAAAATAGTTTGAACCAGCCTTTTTCAGTATGTAAAAGGATATTTCTTTTACATTTACCATAATTACATTTTCTAAATACTTTGTGAATGTTACCGAGGAAGTTTTGAGCATTTTTCCAAGAATGACTGGTACTAGAGTCGTCAACGCTAATTGATATTCAGTGGCGGATTTAGAGGGGGGGCCCAGGGGGCCCGGGCCCCCCCTTTTTCACCCAAAGTTATTGATTCACAATACTCTTTTTATGCTTAATCTCTTTACTTGTGGGGAAATTTTCGGCTCGCTTCGCGCGTCACACTTAATTTTTCATTAGCCGTCTATTTTCGTCTTCACTTTGTCTTGAACTTTCTTTGTCATCGTGTTTGAACGGATTCATATGTCATAAACATATACAAAAATCAAAATTAAATTAACACTTGAATAATTACCAAATGCTTCATTTTCATGGGCCGATCTAACCAGTTTAGACAGGTGGATAGTGGGGTTGCAATGCCCTAATCTTCCCAACCTTCCCCAATTGGTCAAACAAAAAAAGAGGATGGAAAATGAGAGATATATTGTAATCTTATGACAATATGTAACCATCTATTCCAAAAATTTCCTGGCTCGCTCCGCTCGCCAATTTAGAATAATATATATACATGTATGGATGACTGAACCAAAACAAAAAAAAGAAAACTTCAAATCTTAAAATTTTCCGGCTCGCTACGCTCGCCAGTATACCTATAAACTTAAGTAAACGTATCAAGAAACTCTATCTTCTAAATGCAACATGCAGTTGGAATGACCCCCCCCCCCCAAACTTATTAATTAAAATCACCAGTCTTGAGCTTCAGGTTTTGGAGGTCCTTTTTTTTTCGTCTTCGACGGCCCCCCCTTTTCTGAAATCCTAGATCCGCCACTGATATTGCTTATTGCGAGAGGTTGTTGAATTTTCCATTCCTAAAAGTAAGATAAAGGAGTTTGTTCGTGAAAAAGTAAACAACAATCTTTGTGTGTGTGTGTGTGTGTGTTGAAAATTGATTCATTCGAAACTATTAATATTTGCCGAAAGCGAATCTAATGCCAATTACTAATTTTCGTTACTTTCAAATATTTCCTTAACCTCTACCCGCTCAATCGCATTTTCGTAAATTGACTATATTGCTCCCCACCCCCCTTCGAAACACAACTCCGCATTTACAGAAAATTTGTATTATGAAAATACATTTTAGGTAGTTTCAAGGGAGGAAGGGGGGGGGGGGGGGGTTGTGGGCGATATTTTATGAAATTTTTTTTCCGATTTTCATCTATTTCTATACAAAATAGCAACATTTATACTCAAAAGTCTCCATTTGAGAAATTTTATGAAAATTTTTCTCCAGATTTCGAAGATTTTACGCCTTATCGTTACACGTAAAGGACATTTAATTTTTTTTCTAAACTTCGACATCTAGCATTGTTTTTATATAAAGTCGTTGTATGCAGCATTTCAAGCTTAACTCGAACTATCTGAAAAAACCCCACTGAAAACATCATACTTACTATATACTAATCAAGGCCCTGCCCCTGTCAATCATGGATATGGAAGTTGTTAAAGGGAGCGAAGCCTTAAGGTGTCATAGGGGCATAATGACTCTTACTAGATTTTTTTAATTCATAAAATTACCAATATTGAGCTGGTCAAGTTTGGACCCCTTCTGAAACTGAGGTAGATCTACATCATGACATGTATCTAGATCTAGAATGCCCTGTGCTAGATCCGCGCATGCGGCTTTCCAAAATATCACATGTTCTAAGCTAAATGATGTATACTGTATAAATATAATTTTTAAATACACTTTTTCTTTATCGAAACAAGAAAAGGAAAATGTTTAATACGGCTATACGGTAGAAAACTTCAAATTTTTATCTTGTTCGACTTATTACAGTAACGATTTGAACGATTTTTTTATCTGGATTGAACTACTTTTTATCTCGTTTGAACGACTTATTAACTTGTTTGAACGACTTTTATTATCCCCCCCCCCAATGGCACTAATAAGCTTTCGTACTAAAGAGATGAAGAAAACTGAATAGTGAAAAAAAGTCGCCCGAAAAAAAAATCCGAATTTCCCATCATGCATTGTATCCAAAATGGAGGACTTGGTAGTTGAGGTGCGCGGCACCAATGGGGCATATTATAAGGTATTTATTAGGTTCTATAGACTTTCTTTTCCAATTTGAAGATATAGATTGATAAAATACGATGTCAAAGGATTTGTATGTCATTCTTGTTTTGTATTTTGATTCAAGATAAAAGTTTAATTGGCCTCTACATTTATCGTGTCTGTACTTGGAAATCGTCATGTTGCCGGTCTACTTTCACATTCGCTTTGTCCAGTTTGACCCTTGTCCATTTTGTATATAGTCATTTGAAATTATTTTACATTATGATCTCAGAATTGAGTAAATCATGGACATATTTTATCTATTTTTATCGTCTGGTTGAGACTCATCGCTATAAACTAAACATAGACGGAATGTTGTAGCCGTGAGTCATGCTTTATCTCAACTATCACGAAAACATACATGCACTTTGCTGGTTTCACAAGAGAGGAATCGAGTTACACATTTTTCACTAGAGTGTTAGATGATGATAAAATGATACAGATATAGATATATTGCTGATAAATACAGTGTATCAAGGGAAATGAGATTATGAAGAAGTGGCATATTCACCCCCAATCTTTTTCTATATTTGACTCAGAAATCAGATGTAAAAGTGTTACTTTAAATAATTTCATGACTGTGTGTAGATTTTTTGGCATAATGTAGGAAGAATAATCACCATGGAATTGAAATTTATACTCACATTTATATGAAGGAAATTATGTAAGAGAAAAAAAGTTGAACTTATAATTATGTACACTTACATCAGTTCGGAAAACTCAAAATTCAGCAACATTGTCAAATTCAACCGCTAATTGCTGAATTTGGCAACTTTAGGTTGCAGAATTCAGCAACTTTTCACAGAACAATAAATCAGCATTAAAGTAGAAAAAATCGGCATGTATACATGTATGCTGCCAGTTTCTTTAATAATTATCCATTTGGAGCAATGAAGCAAAAATTTGTAGAGGAATTAAGAAGTTGCCCATTACACCCAATGTAAAATCAGACACTAAATCTGTATTTTCAGTCTTGATTTTTTGCTGTAAGGTTGCCAAATTCGGCAGTATTTTGCCAAATTTGACAACATTGCTGAATTTTGAGTTTTCCCGAACTGACATGTACATGTAAGTGTATATTTCAAAGTTTCATATTCAGTAAGTTTCAAAAGTAAGTTTCAAATTCATTTAATTAATTTCAGAATCCAATAATTAACTTAAGTATATGCTCTCATAAGTACAAATGTATATGAGTTCTCTCCATGTTGTTTTTAAGACGTGAAAGTTCTTTCCAAGTTTAGTTCAGTTGTCAACATTTATACGGTACATATTCCACCAGATTTTAAAACAAAAACAAGTACTGGAACTTCTTCTCTGGAAAGTTTGTTCTGTTATGATAGACATTAAATTACTGCAAAAATACCCACAAATAATTTAATAAACCTCTATAAATGAAAGACAACTGGCAACATCAGATACCTTCACTCCTTCAGAGCTCACATAGTTTTAAAGGTACCAGTCGATGATATGCTCAGCTACATTCAGGAAGAGCTTGGGGTACAGTACTGATTCTTTAGGGTAGAAAGGTTTGAAATTTAGGAAATTTACCAACATGTATTAACAATGTAGAAATTTAAGAACTTTATAACCATTTATGGAACTTTTGTTGAACATGAAACTTTTTTCTTTGGTGAATGTCATCTACACCTGCCACCAGAGTGGCTATACATGTAACTTCTCACCCCTTCTTTTTGGTATGAACATTTTTTAACCTTGTGTTGGAATTTGATCAACTTTTGTAAATCTCTTACTTTGGCCAGTGTGTTGGCCATAAGTCTTGAATTACAAGCTATACAGGTACCGGTAGGGCTTTCATCATAATTCCACATGATTGTGTATTCCTTGTGATAAGAAATCTCTATTGCTACCAAAATTATTTTGGCCTTATGACCTTGACTTTAGAGCATTTGACTTACTACTCAGAACATTGACCCTGGCCATAAATTTTGAGTATTATGTATTTCCCATGCCCTTCCTTGTGACAAGGCATATGGGACAAAAATATTAGCATTCATCTTAAATCACAATTTAACAAACACATCTTGTTTTGAGGTCAGAGGTTAGTGATAAAGGTCATATCTCTTTGCTTTAGTAATACTTTATTGGGAAAATGCAGAATATTGTATACTTAAAACAGTAGGATCTTTTATTTGGAACATAAGATCATCAAGTCAAGATAATTAATTCTTTTTGATGTCAACTGACAAGTATTATAAACAAGTTGAATGGCTCTAGATATTTTTAGATATTGAAATCCCTATTGTATTCCTATTGTTACCACAATTTTCAATAGGTGCTCCAAATAATGGTAAGAAACATGTATACTAATACATCATTGTACATTTATGTCAAATTTTCAAATACCGGTAATGTTCATCTTGACCAAACGTTACCTACCAGGGGTTTTTTTTCCCTTGTTTTGGGGCCGAATTTCGGCCCCTTCCCAATGCCAAATTTCCTCTATTTTTCCCAAAAAATCACCCTGAAATTCCCAAAGAGGAATTATGAAAAAATCACCCTAGAAAATAAGATCCAAAACATGAAAGTCAGCACAAAATGTCCTATTTCTAAGTGCATTTTTTAAAGTTTTTTATTCATCCCATGTTCAGTTCAAGCAAATCAATGGATTATCAGTGTTAATAAATGATACTTTAAGGTTATACTTTGGTGAGAATTTGTACAAAAATTTTCCCAATTTTAGCAAAATGTCGCAAATTTTCCCAAATGGGACAGGCACAGGCACCTTCCCCAAAATAAAAAAAACCCCTGCCTACGCATACAGGGTAAGTACAGAGCACAAGGTGAACATAATACATTAGGGTGAAATCAAGATGCTGTGAATGCTTACATTGTACAATGACCTTTCTTTGTTTTGGACTGTTTCCAAGAATTTAGCTATCTTATTATCTATAACTATTGTATACAGGGATATTTTCTACCCCGTTTTATTTTTGCAATTTTCGTCCAATGTCATGAGGGTGAATGCAATACTTAGTGAATCAGTCTCCTTTCTAAATGGGGTGAAAATAAGACTCATGGCAAATGACAGTTCTTACTGTATGAATTTCAGAACCAGTACATTGTTTATTTTTGAGCAATATATCCCATTTGGGCCTCTTGTTCTTTTATATCTGCCTATATGTTTTATACAGCAGCAAAGATTACAGAGAGTCTGTAGATAAACAGGAAGCGCCAAGTATTATCAGGGTATAAATAACTTCTCTCAATCACACATTGTATTTCCACAAATCTTTCTTATCTTTTTTTCACAGGCCTTTCTGAAGAATGTTTACGACGATGAAGTGACTGTTTACTTTGAGAATGAGTGAGTATCACTTGAGCTTATTTTATATTGAACATCAGGGACGTTAAACCTTCAGTATAGTTTTGGGGATTTAATTGCTAATTTAGGTTGATGCTGTAGAGAGGTCTGCTTGTAAGTAACCTTTCATTTCACCTTTTCAATTTATTATGAGCTGATCAGTTAAATCTGTGTAAAACATTGATAGTTTTGATAACACCTCTTTGCACCTGCATAAAAGATAACTGCAGGGTTTACGCAACCCATCTGACCCATGGGCATTTTCAGGTGAATTTGTCTAAGGGTAGGTGATACATGAACAAAATTGTATAAAACTTACCTATTAGATGTATTTGATATGATTTGTAAGTTTTACCTTCCAGTGTCATGTGAATGCTAGGGAAATTTGCATGTTCTTTTCAATGTACTGACTTTCAAAAATGAAAAAAAAATAATCGTTGGAGATATGGAAAACTTGCAAACTTGAGTCGTTGACTCTCAATTTGATTTAAGATGGGCAGGTGTCAACAATAGGTTCTTGACCATAAGTCCAGTATGATAAGTGTTATTGCAATGAAGCATTATATGCTTACTGACCGTGGTTCAACATGTTCAAAGATTGATTTGGCATTTTGGAGGTCAAAAGTCATGATCACAGAACTTCGATGATTGAAAATGGCTTCCAGATCATAATAGAGTGTACTAAACCTACTTGCCAGAAAGACAGGTATATTCAATAAGTCAGATCAAAGGTCAAGGTCATAGGACTTTGATTATTGAAAATCATTTCCAGATCATAATGGAGTGTCTATGGAACCTACCGTCATGAAACTTGCTGGTAATGTCTAGTGCTGTATATTGATATTGGAATACTGCAGAGTATCAATATTTTGAGATTTTCAATACGTATCGATACAAAAATGCTGAGTATCGATACTTCAATACATTTGATAAAAAAATGAAATCCTTAACTTTTATTTCGTTTTTGGTTATTTTTAATTTCTTTTGAACCTTCTCTTATCACTTATGAGTTCAAATAAAGTTTTGTCTGAATGATCATAAATGATGTTCCAATAAATCGGGTTGCAATTGTGACGTTTTGTCCCAGTTTTGAGCATACGGAGAATTTACCACCGTTAGAATACTTCTAATGCTGTAATTCTCTGTATAAGCGATGTTCGTGCAAAAAAGGGTGTCTAATATTTGGCAAAAATGTAAATATAGGAAATGACTGTCTTAGTTTTAGTGTTCATAAATATATTATATAATTCGCAATTCACGGAATTTGCACGTGACCAACCAGAATTCTTTGGCAGACAAAGAAACACCTTTCCATAACTGCCATTGTTATCTTTTTATTCCTTTTTGTGTCACCTGCGAAGCATAGCGACACTTAGGGATAACTTTTTCCGTTGTCCGTCTGTCTGTCTCACTTGGATGTCACACCCTATATAAAACATTAAAAGTGATTCCTAAGTGTCGCTATGTTTCGCAGGCGACGCATGCATTCCTTGGAATGATTTTTATTTGTTTTTGAATTGATGGAAAACATCCATTTGTTGTTTATTTTTGTTCTGTTTTATCATGTTTTCAATGATTACAACATACAAATTCCATTTATTGTTTCATTTTTAGCTCACCTCGACGAAGTTGAGATGAGCTTATGCTCTAACCCCTGCGTCCCCGTCCGCGTCCCCGTCCGCGTCCGCGTCCGGTTAAAGTTTTTGGGGTAACTCAGTATCTGACAAAGTACTGATGCTACAGTAACCAAACTTGCACAAGTGATTCATCTTGGGATGCTGAGGTGAACCCATGCATCGGATGCAGCATCTGACCTACATTTTCCGGTTGAATGACTTTGTCAGTGTCTGGTTAAAGTTTTTGGGGTAGCTCAGTATCTGACAAAGTACTGATGCTACAGTAACCAAACTTGCACAAGTGATTCATCTTGGGATGCTGATGTGAACCCATGCATCGGATGCAGCATCTGACCTACATTTTCCGGTTGAATGACTTTGTCAATGTCTGGTTAAAGTTTTTGGGGTAGTTCAGTATCTGACAAAGTACTGATGCTACAGTAACCAAACTTGAACAAGGGATTCATCTTGGGAGGCTGAGGTGAACCCATGCATCAGATGCAGCATCTGACCTACTTTTTCCGCTTGAGTGATTTTGCCTTATAAGGCCAATATTGAGCAAAGTATAAGTGCTACATGTACCAAACTTGCATATTGGATGTATCTTTGATCAAACTTTCATAAAGTGACCTTGACCTACTTTTTCCACTTGAGTGATTTTGCCTTTAAAGGCCAATATTGAGCAAAGTTTAAGTGCTACATGTACCAAACTTGCATATTGGATGTATCTTTGATCAAACTTTCATAAAATGACCTTGACCTACTTTTTCCGCTTGAGTGATTTTGCCTTTAAAGGCCAATATTGAGCAAAGTATAAGTGCTACGTGTACCAAACTTGCATATTAGATGTATCTTTGATCAAACTTTCATGAAATGACCTTGACCTACTTTTTTCCACTTCAGTGATTTCTTAATATACATGTACTTAGAGATATGTTTAAATTGAACTTTGCTGCCACGAGGTGAGCTTCGTAATCTTTGATTACACTATGTTTATGACTTAATTGAGAAAAATGAAAAAATGCGCATTGTATTGAAAATTTTGAGTATTGAAGCAAAATGTATTGTATTGAAAAAAATATTTCAATATACAGCACTAGTAATTTCCCCAAAGAGTCCAGACAATTGCAATACATGTATAATTCTAGATGTCTCATAGGCATTTAATATAGGAAATCTACTAGCAATGTAAATAATGCAAAATAATAACTGCTTTATAAATTTTTTCTAGTTGGCAACCTGAGCAGAGAGTGAGATTTAACAATGTCAGACTTCCACCCAAAGATCAGGCACATAGACCTGACTTCCATGAGGGAGAGAATGTTGAGGTTTGTATATATATAAATTTTTAAAAAAGGGGGGATGTCTGAAAAAGCTTTTCTTGAATTTTCTTATTCTAAATACATTGTACTTAATATACATGTAGTTACCTGTTTAAGTCTCAGTTTGAATTCTGATTCAGTACGAGTTCACCAATCAATTCACCCCACATAATAGCTTATTCATGTATTTTCTGATTTGATATACAGAATTGTATATTGAAAAGACAGAATGTACAAAATAAATACATGTATTTTATAGGGATGTAACTATACACTAGATTACAATACGTATCAAGATACAAGGCTCCTGATACGATACGTATCACGATACACTTTTCTATCCAAAAACTTAACATACTTCCATCAATTTAGTCTTTACAGTATAAAGAGGGTTCTCACAAGTTACATGGTGATAGGGATATGCTATTTGTTTTGCACAATGTGCATTATAAGTAAATGATACTGAAAAATTACGTCTCTATTTGTTACACAGTGCTTCAATTTGTTAAAAAATACTGTATCGTTATGTATCGTTTGAATGGAAGATGTATTGTGATAAGTATCGTCAAGCTTCTGTATCGCGATACGAGTACAAACGATATACCATTACACCACTAGTATTTTATGATATATAGGTATATACCAAAGCTGCAGAGGATGAATACTCCGGCTGGTGGCCTGCCAAGCTGAAAATGCTGAAAGGAGAATTTGCCGTTATTGAATATTCCGGCTACGAGTCATCATACACAGATATAGTACCTCTAGACAGAGTGAGGTCTGCTAACTCGAGGTAATGTTTGCCGATTTGAGGTTGAAAAACTTCAGTGAAATTCTCAAGAATTTGTTTGTTCATCTCTTTCATGAAACAGTGTTTAAATGTCTAAGAATTATTCGGCAATCCTTGAGTTGACCCTTCCGAACGCGGGAAAAATTTGAGAAATTCCATGACATCACAATGCATTTTCGATGTTTGACCGAGGTTTGAAGCTTGTTTGTCTGAGGTAAACACATGGTAAAAGCATTGTGACGTTACAAAATTTTGCATTTTCCCCCTGCAATCGGAAGGGTCAATTGTCACATTTGGGATATATAGGTACATGTTTATTTTAAAAGTTTTAGTTCTTTCATTTACTGTTTAATAATACATCTCAGATTCAAAGAACTTAAGGAATATTATCAATTTCAGTACTCCTGTGTCAAAGAATTCCTTCCAGAAATTGGTGATAGATGTGCCTCTGGATTTAAAAGAAGCGTAAGTTATTCATTCAGTGCCTGGCCTGAAAATATATCTTCTGACTCAAACGATAATATACATGTATGGTTATATGATAGAAAAGGAATCATCACAAGATGTGATAAAGGATACCTATTGATCAGCCTTTATGTGAGGATTTCTTTAGTCTTTGACTCTGCAAGCCTATTCATGGTACATTCTATAAACATATCCAGACATATGCAGGATTTACATGTATTTCCTTGCCCTTCTTCACAACTGGTGATAGATTCATTATTTTAGCAGTTAGTATGACTAATTTTGCCCATAAAGAATTTTTTTTACCTTTCAGATGTCAAGAAGAGAATGCTCATACAGAGTTTAAGAAGCACTGTGGTGCGTTAGCTGTATCATATAATAGCAGCGATTCCACGCTTATTATTCTGGTATGTTTAAAAATATGAAATATTATATGATCTTAATAATCATGTTCGTGGAATTTATTCAATTCAGTGTAAACTATACCTTCACACTACACGTATGTTCTTACTAAAAAAAAGAATTAAGATACATTTCAAATGTCTGAAGTATTTCAGTGATGACTTTTCTTTTACAGTCCACCTCCGACCCTGTGATAAAAAGGGCGTCCATGTTAGCTGATATGCATTTACGAAATGTACGGCAGAAATTATTATTAAAACAAAGAACAGAGGAAGCTGCTAAAAAATTACAGGTACATGACAGGTTCCATGTAAGTTCATAGAATCATACATTACATACATGAATCATTATTTTATATGATAAAGGGGTAGGGCCACGAGACCCGTAAATCGGTCCCTCGATTTTTCTCTAGAAATAACATTTTATGAGAAATACTTGATATCTCTCATGAAAATACATGAATGTTTACCAGCTTTTCATGAAAAGAAAAATATCACCAAACAAAGTGCCATTTAACTGTAATGACGTCATGAAGTGACGTCATTTTGACATTATTGACAAAATATGGCGAAAATTGCTGGGAATTTCGTCTTTTATCGAAGAATTCAATGTGGCCGCATGCGTTAACTGAGACAAAACAGTTTATGACAAAAGGATATAATGATAATCTTTCACATATAAATTTTCCATCTTAGTTAATGCATGCGGCCATTGCTAATTTAATAGAAATATGCAGTTTTTGCGTCAATTTCGCGGAATATGACCTATTTTGGTGTTTTCAAAGGGCTTAAAG
Organism: Pinctada imbricata; assembly: GCA_033119305.1. Lineage (NCBI taxonomy): Eukaryota > Metazoa > Mollusca > Bivalvia > Pterioida > Pteriidae > Pinctada > Pinctada imbricata. Next base: position 19,994,729 of record VSWD01000008.1, on the reverse strand, counting down.
GTATTGATAAACGCAACGTTTAGAAAAGATAGATTCGTGATTTAGTAGAGAACGTTTAAAAATGTCAAATAACAGTTAAAAATTCTATGAAGTACAATGTTCAAAATTAGGGCCAATATCGGGCTTCGTGGCCCTACCCCTTTCATTGTTTGGAGAGATATTAACTTACTGTATAGGTACATGTGTAGATATTTCATAGTGCAATATTCAACTTCATGACTTTTTGAAAGCTTTATTGATAAGTAAGTACCATTTGCAATCTCATCTCCAGCAAAAACATTAGAAGACCCCATAGCCTGACACCCATCATTACTGTTAAAAAATTAAGTAAAAACCTCAGCCAGTAAAACTTTAATGATTCAAGACTTGATAGTGGCTCACAGAAATTACATGTATAATGACCACTTGTCAATTAAATTTTTCCTACCTGTATGATTGATGATTGACAATATTTCATCACAGAGTACAAGGATAAGATCTGGTTATACCGAGGAATTCACGGTTCGTGACGATCTGATGGGATTAGCCATTGGAACTCATGGTGCCAATATACAACAGGCGCGACGTGTAGAGGGTATAACGGGCATTGAATTGGAGGAATCTACGTGTACCTTCAAGGTGCATGGTGAGGTAAGGGATAAAAAGAATGGTGTTGAGAAGGGGTTATTTTTTATGTAGGCAGCTCATATTTTGCTTAATTCTGAAAAAAAAAACCTGAAAATCCTAATTAAAAATCTTAATAATTACATTATATACAATTCTAAGATGTCATGTTTTAAAAAGCTGAATGAAAAAGTTAAACAACAGAAACATGTTTGTTTCTGTTCATAGTTTTTGGTGGAGTATATTCTGTAAAGAAAACGAGAAACAAAGTTTTCCGTGGAGTAATATTCCGTAAATAAAACGTAAGTGGTTTGAATTGCAAAAATGACTCTTAATTTCAGTCACAAGAAGCCGTTAAGAAAGCCAGGATTATATTAGAGTACGTTGAAGAAACATTTCAAGTACCCAGAGATTTAGTTGGTATGTAGACGGATTTTTCACCTTTTACAAAAAAAATTACATGGCTTCTACATGTATGTAAAGATCCTTATTACTATCTGCTAGAAACAAAGTTATATCCTATTTCAGACACTATTTGACATGTATAATCATATTAATTCAAAGCATATACATCTACATGTTTTGGGGTTTTTTTTTTGCACTGTAATGTACATGTATATTGCCCTGAAATTTTACACTGGTTTCTATAGGATTATATTATTTTGCAATCAAATCAAATGTTTGCCAGCTACCTTTTCAAATGGGAAAATTTCAGTTTTAATGTCTAAGGTGTAAATAAAATTGTTATATGTTATAGGACAACAAGACAGTGTTCAAGGTCCTATGACTTATTCATATGATGATAACTTTCAACAAAATCATAGGATTAAGTTGGTTTTAACAAAATCATAGGATTAAGGTGGTTTTAACAAAATTATAGGATTAAGGTGGTTTTAACAAAATTATAGGATTAAGGTGGTTTTAACAAAATCATAGGATTAAGGTGGTTTTAACAAAATCATAGGATTAAGGTGGTTTCAAAGGAAGATATTTTATTATTTCAACAAGATTTTAGACTTTATACACGCACATGTCAACTCTGTTCTGCTTTCAATTATGAACATCATGAAATTAAACAATGGAATACCAAGCATTTCAAATGCATTTTGATTTGCTTACAGCTAAAGTTATAGGAAAGAATGGACGTAATATACAGGACATTGTAGACAAATCAGGGGTTGTGAGGGTTAAAATTGAAGGGGATAATGAGACAGATGCACCCAGAGAACAGGTGAGAGTTAAACTATATACAGTCTGTACTGTGTAACAATTCATGTATGTTTCGTAAAAAAACTTGTAGGCAAGCATATTACTACACATTAAGTTTGTCTGTCTGTCTTTCTGTCTGTCTGTTGTGTGTTCATCCAACAGAGATTGTTTGAAGAAAAATAAGTTTTGATGTCACTGAAAAACAGTACAAGAATGCTAATGGTTTTCAAAATGTCAGCTTCATAGCAAAATTGGTTTTGAGCGATTCTTAATCATTTTTGAATAAAATTCTACATGTATTTCAAACTATTTGATTATGATTTAATTTTTGTGTCGCCTGCGAAGCACAGCGACACTTAGGGATCACTTTGTCCGTTGTCCGTCTGTCCGTCCGTCCGTCCGTCCGTCTGTCTGTCTGTCTGTCCGTCTGTCTGTCACACTTGGGTGTCACACCCCATAACTTTTGATTGGTAAGTGATAGGGCTTTGATATTTCACATGTGTATTCCTTGTGACAAGACCTTTCTACACATACCATAATTTTTGATCTCGTGACCTTGACCTAGATATTTGACCTACTTTTCAAAAAATCTAAGATTGGCTATATCTTTTGATTGGTAAGTGATAGGGCTTTGATATTTCACATGTGTACTCCTTGTGACAAGACCTTTCTACACATACCATAATTTTTGACCTCGTGACCTTGACCTAGATATTTGACCTACTTTTCAAAAAATCTAAGATTAGCTATATCTTTTGACTGGTAAGTGATAGGGCTTTGATATTTCCCATGTGTATTCCTTGTGACAAGACCTTTCTACACATACCATAATTTTTGACCTCGTGACCTTGACCTAGATATTTGACCTACTTTTCAAAAAATCTAAGATTGGCTATATCTTTTGACTGGCAAGTGATAGAGCTTTGATATTTCCCATGTGTATTCCTTGTGACAAGACCTTTCTACACATACCATAATTTTTGACCTCGTGACCTTGACCTAGATATTTGACCTACTTTGAAAATAATCCCTTCTCTACACATACCATAACTGCTGACCTCGTGACCTTTACCTAGATATTTGACCTACTTCTCAAAAAAATCTTAGATTGGCTATATCTATATTTCACATGTGTTTTCCTTGTGACAAGACCTTTCTACACATACCATTATTTTGACCTCGTGACCTCGACCTAGATATTTGACCTACTTTTCACAAAATCTAAGATTGGCTATATCTTTTGATTGGTAAGTGATAGGGCTTTGATATTTCACATTTGTATTCCTTTTGAAAAGACCTTTCTGAACATTCCATAATGTTGACCCAGTGACCTTGCCCTTGATATTTGACCTACTTTCAATGAAAAAAAATCAGCTTCGCAGGCGACACAAGCATTCCTTGGATTGCTATTTTTGAACATACAGCATTGAAGCTGAATTCGCAATGATAATAGTGTTATCTTGGAAACTTTCCAGTTGTAGTTCACTTACAAAAAAATTATTTGAAAGATTCTGATGTGAATTATTATTACCTCCTTAATTTTTTGTCCACAAAAAATTATTTGAAAGATTCTGATGTGAATTATTATTACCGCCTTAATTTTTTGTCCACAAAAAAATTATTTGAAAGATTCTGATGTGAATTATTATTACCTCTTTAATTTTTTGTCCACAAAAAAATTATTTGAAAGATTCTGATGTGAATTATTATTACCGCCTTAATTTTTTGTCCACAAAAAAATTATTTGAAAGATTCTGATGTGAATTATTATTACCGCCTTAATTTTTTGTCCACAAAAAAATTATTTGAAAGATTCTGATGTGAATTATTATTACCGCCTTAATTTTTTGTCCACAAAAAAATTATTTGAAAGATTCTGATGTGAATTATTATTACCGCCTTAATTTTTTGTCCACAAAAAAATTATTTGAAAGATTCTGATGTGAATTATTATTACCGCCTTAATTTTTTGTCCACAAAAACATTATTTGAAAGATTCTGATGTGAATTATTATTACCGCCTTAATTTTTTGTCCACAAAAAAATTATTTGAAAGATTCTGATGTGAATTATTATTACCGCCTTAATTTTTTGTCCACAGGGACAAGTGCCTTTTATATTTGTTGGTACCCTGGAAAGCACGGGAAATGCAAAAATATTATTGGAGTATCATTTAGATCACTTGAAGGTACGTATAGCAATTTGCTGTCAATTTTTACTATACTTTTAACAAAATTGAGAATTTAAAAAGAAAAATTTATTGAATTGGATCACACTTTTTGAATAAACTAAAGCCATTAAAGTATAATGAAATAGAGTATTATTAATAGCATCTTGTCATGTTTAAACATTTTGACTTAAACTTTCTGAAAGGTAAATTTGAATTTTTTTCAGGAAGTAGAAAAGTTACGATTAGAGAAACTAGAGATTGACCAACAACTCCGCAGTATTTCTGGGTCACAGCAAGGTCCATATTTCCCTCCACCTCGAGAAAGAAGGTGTGGCATCTATTTCATAAATTTCTTTTGTATAAAAAAAGACAGAAAATTAAATCTCATTTGATAATCTAAAGAAGTTTGGATTTTATACATGTAGTTACCAGCACCTTTATCATACATGAAAAAAGTTGGATAAAATCAAGTTTAGGAGGTTGTAATTTGAATATTTTCATTACGCATGTGTATAAAAGTTTTGCTTTGTATTGTAATTTTGAAACATTAGATTTTGTCAATATCCTTATATAATATAATTCATATTTTAAGGGGGAGCAATGATCCATATTCAGATGACCGAGGGAGGCCAGGAAGGGGGCGTGGTCGAGGGGGCAGGCGATGGGCCAATGAACGTAGGAATTTTGGTACAGGTAATTATTGCTTTAGAGTGCATGCAAGATATAAAATCATTAATCTAATTTTCTGAATTCGTTGTAAAATTTATAAAGTCATAGTAAATAGTTGAATTCTCACAGCAAGGCACGGTGTTAAAATGCTGAAGTTCAGAGATTTTGTTTGTGTTTGTTGGATGATCAGAACGTATTTAAACCAGTGCATGTTTGTTCTATTTTGAGTTTTGAACATCCTAAAAACATCACAAAACTTACATTATCATCTCATAAATTACAAATAGAAAAAGGAAGGTATGAAAATGTTCCAAGAGATTTACATTATTGTAAAAATTGTTCTTTAAATGTTGTAGAAAATGAAATCCATTTCCTCTTAGAATGTGAAAAATTCAAAAAAGATAGAGATGATATGTAAAGCATCCTGTTAAGCTCTTATCCAGATCTTCAGCAGACCTACTTTTATATGTAATGAGCAATGAAGACCCACTATTTCTTATCAAATTAGGTCATTTTCTCTCAAAAAATCTAAAATAATACTATTGATACGTGTATAAAATTTACAAAATAAATGTTATCTAATGTACCATCTTTGTATAAGAGTATAGTGCATGTACCTCTAAAACTCTTATTTTTTGTCTATTATGTTATATTCTACATATTACATCATTTGGATTGCTAAATGTATATATACATCTGTGTTCTTCAATGGGCCCATATTGGAAATAAAGTATCTTGTATCTTGTTCTCAAAGAGTCCTAAGCTTTTCATACATGTATATAACATTCCAATGTACTTGTATATCAGGTGATGAGTCTTCACCCGCCCCAGTTGGAGATTGGTCAGAGGAAGTTCTGGCAGAGGAAAGTGCACACTCGGGTTACTTCACAGACAGTGTCCTGACAGGGCGTGGCAGAGGGGGTTACCGACCCCGAGGGAGAGGGGGATTCAGGAGCAGGGGATCAGGTTACTCATCTAACAGGTCATCAGGTAAGTGGACGAGAGCTCTAAGCATGATGGTATGTAGAGGATTTGGTCAGGTGCACATTATTTGAGAAATCTTGCAGTTTGAATCCTGATGATATAGTAGAATTTATAATACATGTAGATGCTTTAGCTATTATAAAATGATCAGAATGTTTGCCAATTTTGCTCTTCATCTGATTGGTTGAGACAGTGTTTGATTGCATGTACCATACTGACCTGAAATGCAGGAGAATTTGCAGTCAATTTGGGTTTTTAGCTCTTTGCGAATTGGCAACAACATGTGCAAGTTGGTTTCAACCAGTGATTTCCTTTTCGTTGCAAAAGTGTGGCTGTCACAAAATATAAAGAAATGGCTACAGACATACATTCATACATCGCAAATAGATCAATCTTGAAGTATGAAAAGTCCCGACTATTTAACAAAGCAGTTAATGACTTTTGATTGTGGCCTGCTTGTGATAATAGAGAGGTTTAGTTACAAGTTTTAGCGCAACTTTTATGTTTGACGTCATCACCTCCTGCAATCTTTGATTAAATGATGTCATGACTTGACGTGTAGCTACACGTTTTGGACGTGTAAACGGCACTCTACTTGTAATGACAGAACGGGTAGTGTTCCACATTTCTCATTGATCGAATTTCCAGTTTTGGCTATTGTAAAGCACGTTTAGGATTCTTACTTTCCTTTTGTCAAGGTTTTACAAATTTCGATATTCATTTCTCACATACATGTATTTAAAACTGCTTGAAAAGAGGCAAGTTATATGCACACCTTACTGCATAGTTTCACATAGACATACCCCAATTTGTACGTGTAATTAAAGAACGCCTTCGTATTGTGATGTCAAACACATGTACGTACACGTTGAAAGCACTTGTAACTAAACCTTTCTAATATGGACTGGTCTGGTATCACATGTAGTAGATAGAGTCCTTTTGCCTACGTCAACCAATACCTGACCAGGTTAGTTCTGATTACACCTCTTCAAAAGTCAGTAATTGTATACTTGATGTTGCCATTCAAACTTCTTGCTGAAAGATTCATGGAATGTGCATTAACTTGAATTTGTTTTTAGGTTTAAATTTGCACTTGTTATTTAGAAAAGAACACATTTTTCTTTTCTTTTTTTTGGGGGGGGGGGAATATTTTGTTATTGTACACATCTTTTAAAAATTACTTAATAGTTACATTACAGGTTAGAAAACCTGCTGCGCAACTTAGTTAAGAAAATATATAAATACTGAGAGAATGCCAACTGTACTAAAGTGTTCACTTTACTATTGTCTATTTTGTTTATCAACATCTTAAATCTTATCTATTGATGTAAAACATGTTAGGAAAAGTCAGAATAATTTTAAAATTTGAAAAAAGTTGCAAGTAGACTTTATTCTCTTTTGATTTATTTTTCTGTTGACATCACAAAAACTACTTGTACTTAATTGTATGTTACATAAAGGGGCTTACAGTTATCCTTGCTGATTAGCAGCATCTCAATCTATTCATAGATTTAAACTTCTATAAAAAAAGTCAGTTTACATCTCACAAATTATATTTGTTTGAAAAATAGACAATTAACACTTGCTTGCCTAGCCTTTAGATTCTACTTTCAGTTACATGTGTTGGGTGTTTTATTGATAGCATGGATATTTTTTACCAGCTTAACTTTCTTCGCAGATAATTATAACGGTTACCCACGATACAACAGAAATATGGATGGAGCGGGCTATAATTATTCATCATATAGATATAGTAAGCTTTGCTATCTTTTCTTATAATGTAGGCCTGCAATGCAAGAAAGTCATAAAGGGACCACTGCTATTCGGTACCTCTGTCTGTCTGTCTGTCTGGTAGTCTTACTTTCATATACAAGGCTATAACTTTATTGATATACATTATACTTCCATTAGACTTACAGGGATAGGTCAAGTATAATGAGACTCAACTACCAATGAGGGTCAAGGTCACTGTCAAGGTCAAGGGATCATATTTAGGGTCAAACTTGCTACAGGCAACATATCTATTCCTGAACTATTGTTTGCAAAATTGAAAATAAAGTTGCAGACATGATTTGGATAAAGGCATTTTCACTCACAGACTTTTTCTGGCGCAAACCTTTTCTCTTCCTTCAGATTCCAACAGCCGTGCCTTATGCTTTAAAAATGCACCAGAATTGTAATTTGTTTGAGATGTAACATTATATAACTAAGGCATGTCCAGTAATTATGGAGAGTCGAATGATATGAACTTTGTTTGGATTTGAAATTGACATTTTGTTTGCACCTTGTTACCATAATGTAGATTTTTGCACGCGTTGACAATTTTCCTTGGATTATTTAGATTTAGCCAGTATATTGAGAAGAAATAATAGAAGTGCTTTCATAGTCTACAGAAGATAGTGCTGATATGAATAACTACCAACGGAATCACTATAAACTTTGAATATGTTAATATTATAAAAACGTCATTGATTGATTTGACCTAAAGTTCAGTTACATGTATTTAGAATAAATCAATTAGAAGTGACTCCCTCCTGACTTTGTTTTCATGAATAGAGTGATATTCTTTTATCTGATTTGTCAGTCTTTTGAAAAAGTTTACTTGGTGATTTCTGATTCAAACTTTCTCATCTTGTTCAATATATGGACATATTTTCAAACTTCATTTTATTCAGGATATTTCAACTGAGAAATTCTAAGTATAAAAGAAAAATTCTTGTTTACAGTGGGACATGCAATGGTGACGCAGTATGAAAATTGAATTTGATCTTCTTTCAGGTGCTTATGATTCATACGATCACCGTGACTCCCGGGATTACCGTGATACTCATACTCGCAGACGGATGCACGACGAGGAGGATACAGTATTAGACAACGCTAGTGTCACCAGCCAAGATCAAGGTTAGCAGCCGTGTATAATGTGTCAAAGACTGTATGTGTATCTATTTTAACGCAATTCCATGTTTTAATGGAATTTTTAAAAAACAAAAATTGACATTATAGAGTAATCATGAATTTGCACCTATGCTATTTTCCTGTTATAAATCTGTACAATTTTGACAGCACTTACTGCATTTAAATATAATTTCTACTCAAATGAATACACATACAGTATGCTTTAAATAGGACTAAAAGAAATATGCACTAACATTGTACTCCTAAGTATTCAGTGAAAGTTCTTGTCTTGTTAGGCTATTTCATCTGGATCATTTATTACTTTTACAATGTAACATGTATGAAGGTGTGTTGCTGATCCCAAAATATAACTATAAAGATGATTAAATAGAAAATATGTATGTCCTGAAATAAAGCTAAAAGCAGCACAAAAATAGCGTACCATTCGCACCATTCATCTTGTAAGAAAATTGTATTAATCTAAGTTCACAACCTAACCTTGTATACATAATCTATAAAGTATACTTAATGATTTGCAGATTATGAAAGGCGACCAGAAAGGAGGCGGAGGAAGCCTAAAAGGAATCGTTTCCGTGGTAACGGAAGTGCGGCATCAGGAACAGAAACAGACAATAGTGTATCAAATTACAGAGGGAGAAGTGGGTTCTCGTCTCAAGGTGAAAGTGATAGGTCTTCATATCAGAAAAATGACAAGCCTATAAAAACTGAAGATAGCAGGAAGTCCCCCTCCCCTACTCAATCTGGTGCTGCCAAATCTGTAACCAATCAATCATCCAACAAAGCAATGTCTTCAAATCGGCAAGATTCGGCTCCACCAAAGGAGAGAAGAGAACCTAGAGATCAACGTCGGTCAGAGCAGCGTGGTCAGAATGTGCCGTCAGCGGCAAGAAATGGCACGCCACAAAGTGGCAGCGAATCAGAGCCGAGGACGGCAAAAAATAAGACTGGAAGCAATAATAAACCAAAGACGGAGCAGATGGTTAACGGAGAGTAGGCTCAGAAATATACGGTGCAATAGTCATATAACGGTAATGTTATAGTGTTAGAGTGACTGCTGAGAGTGTAACGCCCTTCCCATTCGACATTTCATACGAACGTTTCACCGTAATCACGCTGCTCTGGTGCCATCGTTATATGTAGGTTGTTACTGATTCAGAGTGCATTGAAGCTATGCAGACGTAATGTTAAAGCTTTGTAGTTATGATGTTTACAGTTGTTCATGTTGAGACACGGTTTGTAGTTCAAGTATATAGAGACATAAGTAACGGCTTTGATTTCATTCATACTTAATATTGACTGATATACATGGCGATTCTTGTACCATTATATGTGACAAATAAGGAAGAGGCTTTTTTTCTGATAAAGCTTTTAACGTGTTTAAGGATTAAGAATTTACAACCAGCAGTCCGAAATAGATTAATATAATTTACTAATCCTCCTTCATTACCTCTGAAATGCTAAAAAAAAATGATAAGGTTAATTTGATATAAAGGGATGCCTGCTAAAGTGTTATATTTTAGATGAATATTTTCTTTTTGTTTGTTTTTATTAATATTATCCAATAAAAAAAAAATTGCAATCCTATTTACTGCCAATGATTTTTTTTTCAAATCCACGTTCATTTTGATATGTATTGTTCAGACAAAGCCTCTTTCTATGTACACAATAATTATTGTTGTCACACCACGGAGACATTTATGACTTTCATATGATTACTTAAACGATACACTCGTGCAGTGACGTACTTGTACGTATGGAGTGTATCGTATACAGTGACAATACCATTGTGGAAACCAATATGACGAAATGACTTTATTTTACATCTGCGTCACACATTACATTGTGTGATTGTGATCTTATGTGGAAAGGTATTCCATGGTGTGTGTTTTACACGTACATAAACCAAAGTGGACTCTATTAGTTGTGCTTTTTCTTTCCAATTTCATGTGGTTTATCTAATGCTGTTTTCTTATATATGTACATTGTACATGCATTAATGTATGATTTTGAATTTCATCTTAGTTGAAAAATTATGTACAACAATCCTTTATCCCTTATTTTGCTATCTTTCTTGTCATACATTTGATAGTAATTCTATATTACAATTAACATTAATTGAATAGATGTAAGGCTTTGTAGCCATTAATTTGTTGAATGCCTTCAAAAGGACATACGGTACGTCAAGTTTAGGTTGCCAGTCAATGGTATTTACGTTCAGTCCGAATCCATGACATAAAGATGACGAATCATATAAAAGTAGACTTTCAGATTTTGGGAAACTACTCTTTATAGCTTTTGAGAGCCAAGAATTTAAAAAATTATTTTCACCTACTAGTGAGTGTTACAAGAAATTTTATTCAATTCATCATCAGATCTATTAAGTATATCATAGGAACATACATTTTGATTTTTAAAACTCATTTGCATTTCATTAACTTTAAAAAAGTTTAATGATTTGAAATTTCTCGGCAGGTAGCACTAAATTTTTTTAACACCATATTTGAAAGAATTGATCCATTCTACAAATATAAATGTGTTTGAAACTAATGTTTATTAATTATTGTTGAAGATTTTAGCATTGTTCAAAATGGTACAGATTCAAAACCGAGATATAAAATTCTGTTGGTCTGTATCTGTTTGCCACAGATTCCCTGTTGGGCTATGATGAGTATATTTATTCCAACCTATACTTGTAGCTATCGATGGATATTTTGGCAGACATAAATTAATTAAATATCTATGGAGATATGTTGAAAACGAAGCATGTAAAGATGTATTTTTCGATAGATTCAAGATTATACGATAGTCTTAGAAAGTACTATACCATGAAGGGTGATATCTTTGAGATGTACATATCGTGGGGAAAATATCGTATATTATACTTAACACTAGATGTGGTCATTCATATCCAGTAGATTATTAGTTATTGTACAATGATACTACATTGCATCTGTATTTTTTTTTTTTTTTTTTAATTATTGGTTGATTTTCTTTTTTTTGTGCTTTGCACGCAATAGGTTGACGTTTTTACAATATGAAGATTTTGGTGAAATCCAATTTAAAATGTGTTCGAACTGATACTTACTTGATTGTAATAGGTACTTGGTGATGTACTTCTTGCCTGGAAATTCTTATTTTTCCAGCAAGGCTGTATTGCATGTGAGAAAGAATGGTTAACAACAGTCATATGAAAACAAAGGAAAAGACTATAATAAAGAAGACATATGCTGCATTAAGCATCATGTGACCTACAACCTCGATAAGGTTCTTGACAAAGTACATTTGCAACCATCAATTTGTAAAATTGAACTCTGAAAATCCCTGACAAATGATGTTGTATGCATTATTTCTTGAAATGAAGGGAAAGTTTTATTATGACATCACAATAAACATCAACATGATCAAATGATGTAATTTTCAGGTGTTTTGTGGGAGTATTTAGAGGGTACAAATTTTTAGGACAAATGTCTTGGGAGGTGTGACATCACCTTAAACTTGATATTGGAGAATTTTTGTCTGTATTTGATGCACATGATTGCAGAGGAAAGTATCTTATCCAACACTGGAGTTAAGAAATGAATCGCCATTATTTGGTATTTTTGAAAACCAGAGTTATGTCCCGTTTAAGACGGTATCTGACGTAGACTTTGGTGATGTAATTTCATGAAAACCTTCCCTAAACTCTTAGAAATGAAGGTTCAGAATTGGCTTTACCATACCAATAGACCATTTTCCGATGTTGTAATAGAACTCAAAATGTCGGAGTCAACATCTTTTGGTGTAATTTTCTATAATGACCTCACTGTTTAAAGATGCAATTCCATTGTTGCATTACAATTATAAAGAGTGCAAAAAGTTCCCACCTCGCACGTTTTTTTTTATTTTGTCAGCCATTAATTTATTTCGGCAAGTGGTCTATTTTATGACCTCATAGCGGTTTTACATCAAATACTGCCTCAAATGGAAAAGAAACTCCATATTCCAAAAAGACTCGATATAGTGAGATGGTATTTGATGCAAAACCACTATGAGGTCAGAAAAACAACAACAAACTGACAGGGATTGTGTGCTGGGTGTACTATCGTTTACATCAGTAAGCTTGTACTTAAGATATGTAAATTATTTTATACTGCACACATAGAATACTGAATGGTTGTAAACTATAAGGACAGTGACATGGAATTTTTTACTGTAATTTTCCAACATCTATAACCAATTTTTGACAATTTGTTTTTCCGTTAAGTGGTATGATTAAACAGACCGTTACAAGTGAAAATTGGACTATTTTCTCTGAAATAATTTACTGCTTGACAAATTTGTCATCCTCATAAGTTGAAGTTGCGTGAATTTCACTTGGCTTTATATGTTGCAATTTCGACAGCATAATTTAAGATTAATGCTTTTCTATCATCCACAGCCCATTTCGTGTGATCATTTATCTGTAACCCTTGCTTCAAACATCCTGAAAATGTGAAAATGATTAGGTATTTTAAAATAGATCACTCTGCCCTTAATCTGCCTGTCATTCTATCATCTATGACTCTCTTAGAACTTTTCAAAGTTTGTTTTCGTTTTGATACATTGAGTGAATTCCATGTTTTGACGCCTTTCCAATATAAGAGAAAGATTTTTGGTTAATATAAGGTCAATACATTTTTGTATTGGAAGTCAATGCTTTATTCAAGGTCATTATGGAAGGTCACTGCCTTGTGTTTGAGGTCAGTCTTATGTCAAAGGTCAATAATAAGAAAAGTCAACATCAAGTTGAATATATTCATTGAAGGTCAAGGTCTTTATGAAAGATGTGCATCTAATTCAAGGTATTTACTTGAAGGTCAGTGTTGCATTTAAGGTCAACCTACCTTGGTTAGTTAAGTTTCAGTTTTAATTAAAGTCACCTTTGTTTGTATTCTAATAAATGAATATGAAAGAAAACCAAAATTTCCATCTAATTTCCAGTGATTTTTTTCATCTTTTCAAACCAAAACTGAGTTGGGGAAAACGTGTACATTAATGTAAAAACCAGACATATACTTGTACATATCAACATTATCTACTTAAAATAACTGATGTTATTTATAAAAATATCCTGCTGTCACCTATTGATGAAAAGATAGTACCGGTATGACCTCACTGAAGTAATTGCACTCAAGTTCAAGAGTCTAACCATACTTAAGCTTTTCAAGAACTCGATTAAGGTCATATATGAGAAAATAAAAGACAATCACCTTGATTACTTTAGTTGTGTATTATAGGGTAAATGGAATACGGTCGGCCCACCATCAGATCTAAAGCTGGTTACTTGAGCAAAGTTGAAGTGACCATTGTCATTATGAATACTTAACATAAATATCTTATGTATTTGCTTTACCTATTTAGGTAACATGAGAAATTGAAGCACTTATTTTTGATGAGTAAAGACAAAGATTTGAATGTGCTGACATATTAGAAATATTTGTCACAATCTGAATTCCTTAAAAAGGAAAATATCTGATTTGATGTCTCATTGTTTGAAATTGTGTCAAGTAACCATAAGCTGAGTTCCTTGAAAAGGATTTTTTGTCGTCTGGAATAGTTTATAAGCATTTGATTTTAAAATAGAATCTTTGTCGAAATGTATACTGCATCAGAGTTTTCTATGTTTACTCATTCATTTTAGACAATGAGGTATGAAGGATCTGCTAACGAAATGTTTTTTCCATCGTGATGTACTTCATTAACTTCTTATATGAAGATTTCAAATTGACCCTTCCGAGTGCGGGAAAAATTTGAGAAATTCCATGACGTCACAATGCAATTTCGATGTTTGACCAAGGTTTGAAGCTTGTTTGTCCGAGGTAAACACATGGTAAAAGCATTGTGACGTCACGAAATTTTGCATTTTTTTCCCGCAATCGGAAGGGTCAATTATCAGTTCGCACAGTTATAAGTCTAAAAGTTCATGCATGTCACTTGTTTCCATCATTATAGGTTAGTTCCTTTGTATGACTATGTTTAAATGTCTGTGCTTATAAACTTCATTATTTGCCATAAGTATGAGAAACAATTCTAATGCACTCCGTTTGTAACGCGCATTCTGATTGGTTGAGCGATGAAAAAACTGCAAGGGGATTCACGTTTCACTGCAGTTTTTGCTATGACGTCATGCGTTCCTATGGCGACGCCGTTAAAAGCAGACGTTTTCTAGCTCCTTGCTGACCAAAGCATTAGAATAGGGTTACCATACTGATGTTTTACAAAAACTGACAGGGTATCGGCGAATCCCCTGTCAGAAATTGAGTTTTACCGCGAGGCGTTAAAAAAAACCCTAATTCATATTCAACCCAGGCATACCTTGTGATATGAACTTTTCAGTTAAAATCTGTTTGACCGTGATCCTTCCCATAACCTTTGGCCCATTGTACACTAATCTGAAATGAAAAAAAAAAATTGCAAAGTCATACATTGTAGTAAGATTATTTTCATTATCGATAAGCTTGATACTTGACCTTGAACCTTACAATGAATCTTGTCTCTTTGTAGACCAAGGCTGTTTAGAGAGAAGTTCGATTTAAGATTTTATTTTGATTTATGGCATATTTTTTTTCAAATTAGAATTTGGTTTCTATTTTTTTTTACCTACTTTTGCCAGATGTATCATGAGTTATCTTTTTTCATGATGAAGTATTTTATAAAGCTATTATAAATCCAAATTACTTTCTGTCGAAACAAACCATTGTAAAGGAACAATCCATTTGAGTTCAATGAAAATTTGTGATTACTGATATTAAATGTCAAGGTCACATACTACTTTGTAAATGTCAAGGTCACATACTACTTTGTAAATGTCAAGGTCACATACTACTTTGTAAACTGCCGTCTTATTCATCTGTTCATTACATGCTCACTGATAAATACTAGTCTAACATGTCAAAAAGCAGTGCAGCAATATTTGCCTTTTCTTCTCTTGTTGGTAATACCCCCCCCCTCTCCCAACTCTTTTGTTCCTTTCTTCCCTCCATCTTTTCATATTTTGGTAATAGTTTTGCACGGTGGTCAGTAAGCTGGTGACATTCTACATTGGTTGGGTGACATATAACGGTTTGATCTGTGAGTCCAAGGACAAAACTTGTAAAACAAAGATACCTTTCAGCCAGCAGTTATTTTCATCACATTATGTATTTTAACGACTAGGGTATTTAAAAAAAGTCAAATTTTTATGCATCACATTTATATAAAACTTACAAAATTGGCTTATTTCAATATGATTCATAAGCATTCATAGTACAAGTGTTAATAAGTGCTACTCCTAACATTTTCTGTATATGTACAGTATGTGGTCGATTTACATAGTATCAAGTACTTCAAATCTAAAGAGTTGTCAAGTGTTTTCTGTCTAAGTACCTAAAATGACAGAAATTCACATTTTAGTTCCTTCTCATTGTAAATTTTGTGAGACAATAAGGGGGGTCCTACCTTTAAGATTATATTTGAAATAAAATACATGTAGTTTGTTTTCTATCCGTCCATAAAGCTGTATTTGACTACTTACTAGTACTTCACTGCCATCCATAAATTAGTATACACCATTTCTGTTCATGTTGCTGTTAGAAAATGAACAATTTCGAATCTATAGCTGTATAACTCTGAAGATGAACCTTATAGAAATCATTTGTAACAAACTTGACCCAAATATTTTCATATTTTGAATTTTTACTTTTTTATATAAAAATGACAATTTTCGAAATAAAATAAGTATCTTTTTACATTTTTGTTATCACAATTCATAATTTAGAATTATGTGAAGCCAATAATTATTATTCTTTCAAGTTCAGAATTGAAAAATTAGGATAAATTTATAAAGAATGTAGAATGATTTCCTTGTTTGTATAGTTATTAATGGATGGCAGTGTATATGTTTATTGAAATGTGAAAATAGACTATGCTGTCACAGCGTAGTGACTTTTCACCGAGTCATCAAAGCTATTTCACATATATTAGCAGTGATCATGACTATTTTGAACTTTAACCTGCTGTTTTCACTCTGAAGTTTCGATAATCTATTTTTCATTATTCATTAATGGGTTGTCGTTTAGTAAACATACTAAAAAAAGATGTGTTGTTTCATTTTGAACAATTTTTTCATCTTTAAAATATTTGATGAACTTTTATACTGGTATAATATGGACTAAAGCCCCGTTTTCAGTTTGCTACATACAGTATTTACTTTCTGATTGTCTGTCTGTCTGTCGGTAATTGTCACAGATACTTTGCACCTAACGTAAACATTGAAGAATGTAGAAGGTATAAAAAAATAGGTTAACTATGTGTGAGATAATGTTGAAATATATATGAATAAGCTTGTTGACATACGTTCAGAATACAGATAAATATACAATGTATATATAATTACGTGATAGTTTTTCAAAGCATGAGAATAAAAAAAATAGGTTAAAGTCCTTTCAATTTTGAAGTCCATGTATCAAATTGAATACCGGTATTTTATGACGGAAAACATGCCTTGTGCATTAAACTAGAGAAAGTTACATGTTGAAATCCGCCTACGCATGAGATTGAATATGAAGTACATACTAAGAGTAAATTAATGATAGGCAATGTCACAAACCTTGCATTCGGGGAAAAGGAGTGAAAAGAGGGAGGGGGGGGGGGGGGGGGTAGGGTTCCTAGTTCAGCCTATGATAGCAGATCGAATTCTTAAGACGCTTTAGATCCGTTCATGATTTGCATGTTCCTGTTTGATCTTTACATAAAAAAAAAAAACAAAGGTAAAAAAGAGGGATTGGTTCCCTGTACAGCAAGGAGCAAGGGAGCTCAGCCTGTGGTGGTAGCCCAGGAAATTCCATAGATTCCTAACAGAAGACAAAAATTATGTTGAGCCCCTTCCTCTGTAGATTCCGACCATGACTTGTATGAAATTATAAAATTATTAGTATATAACCTTGACATAATTATGGTGTATATGACCTTGACATGATTTTGATGCTGTAGTGTATACGTTACGTTTCTTCGTATATGTAATTATATTAGAAGGTACTAACTTTTTGGTCTCCATTTTGGACTGTAAGGCCTCAAAATTAATTAAAATTGAATCACTGGTTAGCTCAATTGTTTGTTTTGTATATGTTATAGTATGGTCCTTTTGTTTAATTAAGATGCATGATGCGTTTGAGAGAGACTGATGGTGTAATTTATTTTGATAACATGTAAATTATTGGACTGTAGAGGGTGTGTTATCAACCAGTGCAGATCTGTTTCTATTAAACCATTTCAAATCATCATTAATTTTCTCTTTCTTCGTCTACCACTAGCATATCTCAGTTAAGTATTTGGTCAATTATACTAGTAGCTCTTGGTCATTCACAGGTATAGATTCAAAGCTCATATGAGCTTAGTCCCAGAGCAAAAGCGATTCTCGAAATATAAATTAAGAAAGAATGCTACGAGTGAGTCTCCATAACAAAGTGATTCGAAGCGAGACCCAATGCGACGTGCTCCAAGCGAGTCAACTGAAAAAAAGTAATTCAGACTTGGAGCAAGATGCGATATTATGTCATTATGACCGATAAAGCTCGGGGCGAGTCAAACGAACAAACTGACTCGGAGCCAGATCAAAACGTCAGATCATGATCAGTGAAGCCCAATGCGGACTTCGGTTGTTCAGCATCCTCGGGGTGAGTCAACCGAACAAATTGACTCAAAGCCAGATCAGAACGTCAGATCATGATCAGTGAAGCCCAATGCGGACTTCGGTTGTTCAGCATCCTCGGGGTGAGTCAACCGAACAAACTGACTCAAAGCCAGATCAAAACGTCCCATCGTGAGCAATGAAGCCCAATGGAAGCCCTGATGACACAGTGGCTGTAGGTCATAAAAACCGTCTCTTTAGCTCAACCCTTTTATTTGAAGAGATTCTGCGATGATATTAACTATATATATATATATATATATATATATATATATATATATATATATATATATATATATATATATATATATATATATATATAGACATATAGCAATGA
Organism: Pinctada imbricata; assembly: GCA_033119305.1. Taxonomy (NCBI): domain Eukaryota; kingdom Metazoa; phylum Mollusca; class Bivalvia; order Pterioida; family Pteriidae; genus Pinctada; species Pinctada imbricata. The sequence continues at coordinate 19,976,156 of VSWD01000008.1, read as the reverse complement.
TCAAATATTCCTTTCAAGAGTAAACCGAATATACAAAACTTTATAGAAAGATATTTTCTGTACGAAGTTCGTCTACTTATTGATTTTTACAGAATAACAGACCATTTGACAAACAATTTATTCGCAGATAGGAATTGAGATTGTTGAATTTGTATTACCTATTGTACAACTAACTCCGGCACCTTTGAAAACAATAATATTTCGCACTAACCTTTACCTCGTCGTCTCAGTTAATGGTCAAGTTATGAAAGATGTCAATGATTATAATTCTGAAAAGAATAATGAGACAACTTTCAGAAGAATCTGAACGAAGTTTGACGAAACATTTTCAGAAATCGACTGCCTACGAAAAGTCGATTGGCCATCCACAACGGTCATGTATGCTCCCTATATGAAAAACTAACTCTGATGGAGAGATGTGCTATCTTATGTCAACCAAATAGTGATTCAAAGAAATCAAGTTCGAGGGAACTTATCTTTACTTATTTCAATAGATTTCAATAATGATTTTTTTTTTGCGAATTAATTTTTGCTAGATTGCAAAGCAATTCCGGTCTTTAGATTGATTGTCTGTCCGTCCGTCCGTCTGTCTGTCGTCAAGAATTTGGTTAAATTTCTGGTTGAAGCAAAATTTCAGAAACTTTATGCAGTAGAAACATGATATTATACAGGAATTTGTCCTTGACAAGACCTTTCAATTTATGCCGTAACGTTTGACCTAGTTTCCTTGACCTTAACTTTGACCTAGTTAAAGATTTTGGGTAAGTTTCTGGTTGAAGCAAAATCTCAGGAACATACGCAGTATGAACATAATATTATACAGGTGGGTTGTCAGTGACAAGACCTTTCAATTTATGCCGTAACGTGTGACCTTGACCTCGGACTTTGACCTACTGTCCGCTCGGCTCACTTCGGAAACTGGATAAACGCGATTTTGACTATTGCATCATACATAACTTTGAATAAAATTGATCTCGCTTAGTCGTAAATTTTGGTATGACAGTCAGTGCACGCAATCAAAATTAATAGACAAAACAAATTTTAGATGGGCCATTTCCCATGCTAATTTTTCCCGTAACGTTGTGACGTTCTCCATAGGCTCAATGTTAAACTCGGCGACGTCACGCTGAAATTTAACATTGAAAACGCCCCATCTGAAATTTATATTGTCTGTATAATTTGATTGTATGAACCCTCGACCATGTAACATATACCAAAATTTACGACTAAGCGAGATCTATTCAATGATATAGATTTTATCTTATTTTTTGCATGACAAAGTTATCAAAATCGCGTTTATCCTGTTTCCAAAGTGAGCCGCGCGGACAGTAGTTAAAGATTTTGGTTAGTTTTTTGATTTGAAGCAAAATATACACAGTATAAACAATATTATACGAGTAGGTTGCCTCTGATAATTAAATTAAGACCTTTCAATTTATTAAGTAATGTTTGACCTAGTGACCTTGATCCAGTTAATGACAAAAACTTTACTGTGCCATCCGGTCATACCATCTTTAGCTTGGATAAAGTTTCGGACATCACCCCCTCGATCCTGGATCCGCTTTGTTCAATTGTTCTGTTCTACAGATAAAGTATGTATGTACTATTTTCATGTTCATTTCATATGTATATTTCGGTGTATAAACCTTTGTTTGGATAAAGAAATTATTGTGTCAGCGTTAAAGAGAAACTCGACCAATGCAGATTCGGTCTCTGATAATTGCATACTCTTCAACTGTAACAACGACAGCAAATCGCAAGTCGTGGCCATCTAAATCCAACTCGTTGATGAATCGCTTGTACGTTTCCAGTCTAATTCTTCCAAATATAGTTTACTACAAAGAGCTAAACAATCTGTTGAAAATCTAATCATCGAAAAATTTCAAGTAAAACATGCCAATAAATAATTGTTAACCTCATGCCACGATCGCCTCGACATTTTTTATTTATGATTACTTATTCCTCATGAAAATTGAATATTTTTTTTTCTTTTTTTTTCAGCTCATGTCATGAAGATGGTCAGTTGCCCTAAATACAGGAAATATGTAGGCCAAATAAACATCGATAGGTATGTATCCTTCTTTCATCACGTACTACTACAATTTTACATTTCATCAGTTTTACTAGTAAGTTATAGAAATATTTCAACGTTTGATGCAGCTGCTTTGACCAAATACACAATTCTAGTTTGTTTCATAAATACTCCACAATTGACATGAACGTAAATGACACAATTAGAGTGCCAGGCATATTTTCGTAAGTCGGTCAAAGTCATAACTAGCTATCATCTTTCAAATTCCTTGCATTGTAAAGCAGTACATTAACTAGTATATGTTGTACGAGTTACGTCCCGTGCAAAATTATAAAGGGGTGTGTCTCCGGGGAAATCCGGCCTCGTTTTCGCTTTTATTCGGCCAGACACGGGGATTATTAGTAAGAGCTTGATCTCGAAACAGCACGATGGCAGAAGCGAATGAATCAAATTGTAAGTAAATTATTTTAAGGTTCGTCTTTAAGGACTTTTTTGCTCCGACCAAAATTAAGTGATCGTTGGAGAAAATATTTTGTATAGAAGTTTTCTATTGAAATGGACAACGGTAAGTACTAAAGATTTTTTTTATCTTCTCTTCTCAGATTTTCCAGATATTTTTGGATTTTTTTTCTTACACATGCGATATCGAGTGCGCTTAATGTTTTTGCATTCAAAAGTTATCTCAAATTCGATGATTCATATTTGTAAAAAAGCAAACTCATTTAAAATGCCAGACGGGTTAAAATATGCAGGTTTAATAAATTACACCCGTTTTATGACTGATTTTTCATCTTTGTTCAAGCTTTGTCTCCACATTTTAAATCGCAAAATACAAGCAGATGTTACGCGCTGAAAAAAAAAAAAATCGATATCATTTGTGTAAATGACTCTTTTTTCACATCTGGACATTTATAAATCGCAACTTCTTTCATAATTTATTTTAAAAATTAGTGTTTTGTGAAATCAATGCCTGTAGAGCTAGGAGACGCAATCAAATTATAGCGGAGCAATCTTTGATAGCAATTCAGACTTGAATCAAAATCGGAAATGAACAATAGTACTAATAGCACAAAGCGGAAAATTATCAAGCATGACAATTGTCAAAACTTATTCTGAATACTGTAGCTTGAAGTTCAAACTAAGCGCAGGCCTCGGTATCATACTGCATGTCATCTGCATCTTTTAAGGGGCCCCACAAGGGGAAGTCTGCATATTGATTTATGCTCTACAACCAAATGCTGATTATCCGTAAAACCATTTCAAATCGGTGAAATATTTCTATTTTGAGTACGATTGAGGATATTTTGATGGGGAAATTGGATTTTGACTAAGAAAAAACTTGATTATGATGTAACTTGTACGGTGTATTTAGAATGGAGAGCTGTTTACTGTCGGAGATTATGACACGGATAATGGTTTATTAAGTATACACAATCCGCTATGACAGCGACCCAAGGCCCCGGGGCGTCGGGATATCGGTGACAGTGTTAGTTTGTCATAACATCACACATTACAATACAATCCAAGGGTAATCAGCTGAAAATATACTACTTGTATATTGATTCTTAATTTCACTACGGACGCGGTTAGTTTATCGAAAATTAATGAAAATTGAATGATTATATAGACATTTAATTATACCGTGCTCTTAACATTTCTAGGGATGTATATCAACCGCGGATCTAGTGGGGTTTAGGGGGTCGGGATCGACCCCTGGAATCTACCAGAATCATGAGTTTCCCATTTTTACATTTTTACTCATATTTTTCAAATTTATAGACTGGACCCCCCCCCCGGAAAACAAATTCTAGGTCCGCCCATGTATACAACCAAAGTTAACTTAGTTACATAGGTCCTTGCAATTTACATCGTAATGCTGAAATGTAGATTGCAGTGAAATATTTTTGACCGCTGTGATTATGAGTACCAAATGGAATTCGGCGTCAGACTCCGCGACAGTTTTTGTTGGTAATCATTCACACATGGATCTGATAGACCAAAATGTTGTTAACGTGAGACAAGCGTTTCCATCTAAACAAATGTCACTCACACCCCGAGTAGCAAGCTCTGTAATTCTGTATCAAATTTCAATGAATTACCATGGAAACTAAAGGAAATATTTTATGCGCCCGCTGTTGACATAATGAAATATGCAGAACATCTTGTACATTTTTGATTACCGTTTCCAACAGTGTGATTTACATTTTGAATGGCGTCTTCGTGGCACCCACGCGTTCTACACCAATTCTGATAGAGACCTACTATTTTGGGGGTCAACCTTTTGATACTGTACATTTGTCTGGCTGTCTGTTTGTCCGTCCGTCTTACATACTGAAACTACATTCTTGGAATTTTTTAGGATCGGAGGTCATGCAAAGGCTAGAGTGAAACTTTAAAGATTATTACACTTTCTGATAAAGAAACCCCCCTCCCCCTTCTAGATCCACGACATGTTGTCCTTTTATTGCCAGTATATTGGAAAGTTGTATGGCGTTTACACTAGACAAATCCGAGGTATCTAGCATTAAAATTTATTGGAGGGGGATTACTAACTTCCTGGATGATATTTAACCCCCCCCCCCCCCAAAAAAAATGGTCATCACTATTCATCCATTAAAACTGTGAATCTTTTGCAACCATATATAGGATTGTATATACATATACTTTACACTCTAACCACCTACACATTGGAAACTCACGTAAAAACGTCGGACTGTGGACCTGTGACAAAAACCACAACTATGCCATACACTTATGTAGATGACTTGGGCGATGACCGACGTGTGATCATGGGCGTCTAAATGGCCGAATTAATGAGGGACGAAGGTCAAGCCATTCCTAAGTGGAAAAGGATAGGGTGGGGTTAATTTAGAAATTCCTATCGTCATGAATGGGCGTTTGGGGGAATTCTTGGGGAGAGAGAGACTTTGCCCGCAGAATTCGAAATTTCTAATTTTAACGATAGCAAATATATGGGACAATTTTTAAAAGTGAACATATACTATACTATTGTATCACACGTGTTCCAGAATTTCATTTCAAGTCGATAAATGAAGCATTCAAGGCCAACATCAATGTCAAATGCTCTTGATGGTTTCCTTCATTCTGAACAATGAGAACTGGCAATTTTTAGCCGAGTTGCAAAACTCGGCTCTTAATTTGATGTGAGACGGGCGGGCGGGCGGGCGGGCGTCTGGGCGGGCGGTTGGGCGGGCGGGAGGGCGTCAACAATTGGTTTCCGGACTATAAGTCATCTACGAAAGAGGCTATAACAATGAAACTTCATACACTTACTCACCATTAGTCAAGGATGAGCCCTATTGATTTTGGGGTCAAAAGGTCAAAGGTCAAGGTCACAGGACTCAGATGATTGAAAATGGTTTCCGGACCATATTTCAGCCTGTATTGCACCTATAATCATGAAACTTGCTAGAAATGTTTCCCTTGAATCAAGGATGAGCCCTATTGATTTTGGGGTCAAAAGGTCAAAGGTCAAGGTCACAGGACTCAGATGATTGAAAATGGTTTCCGGACCATTTTTCAGCCTGTATTGCACCTATAATCATGAAACTTGTCAGAAATGTTTCCCTTGAATCAAGGATGAGGCCTATTGATTTTGGGGTCAAAAGGTCAAGGTCAAGGACTCAGATGATTGAAAATGGTTTCCGGACCATATTTCAGCCTGTATTGCACCTATAATCATGTAACTTGCCAGAAATGTTTCCCTTGAATCAAGGATGAGCCCTATTGATTTTGAGGTCAAAGGTCAAGGTCACAGGACTCAGATTATTGAAAATGGTTTCCGGACCATATTTCAGCCTGTATTGCACCTATAATCATGAAACTTGCCAGAAATGTTTCCCTTGAATCAAGGATGAGGCCTATTGATTTTGGGGTCAAAAGATCAAAGGTCAAGGTCACAGGACTCTGTTGATTGAAATTGGTTTTCAGACCATATTTCAGCCTGTATTGCACCTATAATCATGTAACTTGCCAGAAATGTTTCCTGTAAATAGAAAATGACCACTTTTGATTTTGGGGTCAAAAGGTCAAAGGTCAAGGTCACAGGACTCTGATGATTGAAAATGGTTTCCTGGCCATATTTTAGCCTGTATTGCACCTAAAGTCATGAAACTTGCCAATAATGATTCCCATGAATCAAGAATGACCCCTATTGATTTTGGGGTCAAAAGGTTAAAGGTCACAGGACTCCGATGATTGAAAGTGGTTTCCGGACCATATTTCAGCCTGTATTGCAATTATAATCATGAAGCTTGCCAGAAATGTTTCCCATGGATCAAGGATGACCACTATCAATTTTGGGGTTCAAAGGTCAAGGTCACAGGACTAAGATGATTAAAAATGGTTTCCCGACTGAATTTGAGCCTGTATTGCACCTATAATCATGTAACTTGCCAGAAATGTTTCCAGTGAATAGAAAATGACCACTTTTGATTTAGGGGTCAAAGGGTCAAAGATCAAGGTCACAGGACTTAGGTAATTGAAAATGGTTTCCAGACCATTTTTGAGCCTGTATTGCACCTATAATCATGAAACTTGCCATTAATTTTTGGGTCAAAAGGTCAAAGATCAAGGTCACAGGACTCAGATGATTGAAAATGTTTTCCCAACCATATTTGAGCCTGTATTGCACCTATAATCATGAAACTTGCCAGAAATGTTTCCCGTGATTTAAGTAGAAAAGTATTCTGTATGATGAGATTGAAAATCTGTATCCTTGAAAATATATTACACGCTGATATAGAATAAAGAGAAGACCATTTCTTGATCCAGAAATTTTCATTTTGGACCACAAAATGTTGTTACAAACCATACACATTTCATGTTAGTCTGCATATTCATACTTACATTCCAGTTTTGCAACTCGGCATTTTGCATCTTCGATGCATTTTGAGCTTATTAATTTTGCATATTGCTGTAGTATTATACATTTGAGAATGCGTCTCTTGGTGAAGTTTGACCTGAACGTGCGTCTCCTGCTGTAGTTTTGATAAGAAAATGCGTACGTCTTTCGCGCTGCTGTAATTTTACCTGAACGTGCGTCTCTTCAAGTCTTGCTGTAGTTTTGGCATGAACGTGCGTCTATTGATGTAATTTGACCTGAACAAGCATCTCTTGTTGTAATTTTGAATGGAACATCCGTCTCCTGGTGTAATTTTGTCTTGAACATGCGTCTCTTGTTGTAGTTTGTACTTGAAAATGCGTCTCTTGTTGTAGTTTTTACCTGAAAATGCGTCTCTTGTTGTAGTTTTTATCTGAACTTGCGTCTCTTGTTGTAGTTTTAACTTGAACATACGTCTCTTGTTGTAGTTTTTACCTGAAAATGCGTCTCTTGGTGTAGTTTTTATCTGAACATGCGTCTCTTGGTGTTGCTTTTACCTGAACACGCTTCTCTTGTTGTAGTTTTTACCTGAACGTCCGTCTCTTGGTGTAGTTTTGACCTAAACATGCGTCTTTTACTGCAGTTTTGGTCTGAACATGCGTCCCTTGCTATAATTTTGACCTGCACACGCATCTCTTGCTGTAAGATTGACCTTGACCATATGTATGTTGAATATTTAGATGAACGCACAGACGAAGTATTAAGATTAGACGTTCACTGCTTTTGAAGAAATGTCTGAGCAAAGACAAGTGAACAGAACACCAGATGGACGAACAGACGGTTTTAATGATGGACGGATGTTCTTTTAAACTTACTCATAAAAAAAAATGGAAAGTGAAGAGAATCTACGAGGAGCCATCGACAGATTTGTTTTGATCAATCTATAATCTTCTTTGTGTTCATTATCACGGTTAATATTTGTATCAGTCTTGTCAAGTTGATAATAAACAACTTTTTTTTTAAACTCCAGATAACGAAATTAGTTTAAACTACATGGTAAATGTTGGCATGTTTCCGTGTTATGTAATCTGTGGTAACAAAGTGGCCCCTAGATTCTGCATAGCTTCATTGTATGTAACCAACTCATCAAGAGCTACTGGTGATGGGAGCATAGAGACAGATTCAGCTATTTTCACCTAAATCCAAAAAATATATTATGTCATGTTACGAGTATGTTGTATAATGAAATTATAAAAACGTTAAAGTTAAGGAAACGGTATATGTTGTAAAATAATGAAGTATTCATTGGCGGAAACAGGACGTATCTCGTTTGCACAAGTTGGGGAAGGGGATGAAGAAAAGGGGGGGGGGGGTCAGGCATACTGTTGGAGTTGCAGTTACTATCTTTTTCTGCAAGTAAAATTCAACAATTGCTAAAGTGAAATTTTTCATGGGCGTGGAGGGGTATGCGGTCTGTAATCTATTGAATCAGTCGTATCAGTTTACGTGTCCTAAGCAACCATCTAAAGTTCGAGGAACGGGGAGGTCAGGATTGGTTTGGCGGGGGGCGGGGGTGATCTCTTTATTCACTAGTAAGTATATGTAGCACTGATCAAAGTTTTTGTGTTTTATGCTGTAGTCTTTGGAGATTTGGGGATGTCACTCTTGAGACGTCAGATTGGTCACTCCTGATACTTCATACTGTTCCGATTCCTTCGCCCACTTGTCAATCCAGATAATAATCTGACAAGATTTACAGGACTAATGTTTAGTAATTGATAATTTCACAATCAATTAGTACTGTATCCGATAATCCCAAGTTGTATATAGTGTCAAAATCTATGTTTAATAGAACATAACATACACATTACTGCACATTACACCATCCCTACACCCCCAGGGCACGGCTACGTCAGTCTAGTGTAGATCTAACCCCCGGGGCACTCGGCGGGATCGCTAAGCGAAAATAAATGATCATCAGTACATCAGTGTTTATCATGCATACATGTAGAAGTTTGTTTAGAACTTGAATACTCATTGATAGACTAAAAATGTTATAGAAGTTTGGCCGATTTTCAAATTCGGAAGCGCACCTGTTCTACTTTTTTTTCCGGGATTTTGAAAAGACGTTTATATCCGTGTGGCCAACGAAGATATAAATGATATTACGTAATTTGCTACCGGCAATATTTTTTGCTTCAGATTTATTTCTGTATTCTACTTTTTTAGTGCAAGTTCACTAAAACAAAGGTATTCTGTGCAGGCAGATATACTGTACTGAAACTGAATTGCACTCTTAGAAAAGTGTCATGGCAGTGCAAACGCTCCATAAGCACCCGCTGACCTCATTTGAAATAAGTATAAAATAAAAAACGGTGGTTACACCAAAGAGTTAGCTATGAATTCTACATTATCTACAAGCGACCCAGGAAATGTGAACTTGATCTGTGCCACAATTCCGATATTTGTAAACATCATTTGTAATTCGGTAATACTTGAAAAAAATATTGAAAGTTTATTAAAAAAATCACTTTATTTAAATAATACCACACTCAATAAGGAAAAAGTCAACTTTGATAAAACAGGCAACCCCCCCCCCTCCACCTCCCCTTTTCCTCCGTAGTCTGCTTCTCCGGAAAAAAAAGTCAGGTCTCTTGAGGTCAATATATCCAGGATTTGCCTTATTTTCTTCGAGCAATATAGGAAATTTTTATTTTCACAACATTGTCATTCCCCTGTTGCGTTCAGATCGATCTATAATGGCAATGACTCATGTCATTGCAGAATTTGAGTTCTTTGTCGGCCTGCTGCTGCACATAGACTCGTCTGATTTGTCCATAAATCGTTTAGGGTGTAAGAGGAAATTCAGGGGCGCGCTCATCGGGGATCGATACCATTTTCAGAATAGCATGATCTGGGTTCATGGAAATTTATTGCTTCACATTATCTTAGATCATGGATAAAAAAATTCTCGTTTAAGATGACACGGTTTACATCAGACCAAAATCAATAAAATAATACGCATTGTGACGCTTGAAACGAATACGATATTTACACGAAAATGCTTTGAGAGACATCGAACTTCGGACGAAAGCCATGGATTGTTTCACCCCCTTCCCCCATTTTCTCGATAAAAAGACCGAAAACACAGACTGGTACCCTGTGTATTCGCCCTAACAGACTGCATGTACTCTGGAAATCTTTCATGGAATCGAGCGTGCTAAGATTCATGGTATAGATCTATTGGTAAAAGTATAGGCTTAGTCATACGGTCCAAGGGTGGTGTGAATCATTTGGATGTTTTGCTTAGTACTATCTATTCGTCATTTTGCTTACTCACATTTAGTGCTTTTTTTTCAAATTTTGGCACATACCGTAGTGATACAAGATATCTATCTGAAATATCCAAGAGAGCAATGTCGTCATCTGCAGTCAGGGAGAAAGGGGGGGGGGGTTAGGGCCAGGGTTTGGAAAAAATTGGTGTTTGGTGTTTCAAATTATTTTATGGAAGTGTTTGGAACCCCCCCCCCCCTATTTTTTCCCTTTTTCGAAATGTGTTTTGAATTCCTGAATCCGCGCCCAATATACTTTTTGAATAGATCAACATTAGTCCATTCTTTCGTATCACATAGTACGTCCTCGCATTATCGAGTCATTGACCAAATTTGGTTTTAAAAAATGTGTACTTGCAGTAAATGCGGAAACACTCTAAAGGTTAAGTATGCAGATCACGCTGATTGTACCTCAGTTTCCGTGGATATGTAAGTAGGAGGGTAATCAAATATTATAACATACATGTACAATCATTTATATATACCATATTTCAACTTGAATCATTAACGACATGCATAAACACGTAATTTCTTTGTGTATCACATGTCCCTCTTACAATTAATAACCCTCCTCCCATTTTTGACTGTTTTTCACTTTCGCTTATTTAGTTCGCCCCCCCCCCCCCTCACAAAAAAAAACTGAATATTTTGTTTCTCAAACCGAATCATGTCATTTTGTTGCGCAAACCGAATCGTTTTCATTTATGGATGTATTATTCCTTCCGCTCCCCGAACGCCAAAGTTATAGCTGAAAATGATCTGATTGTAGAATGATGAAATAATGGAGATAGGTCGAAGTGTGGAGGGGGATAATTTTACTGGAAGAGTCATAACTAATGACATTCCCATTGTTTTCAATCTTCATTGTGATTTGAAGTCTTAGTGAATCGGACTGTAAGGACTTTCATTGGCACAATATCCCATGTTCAAAGACCCCCGATAAAGAAAGAAGAAAATGGCGAATTAAGTATTGTTGAATGTATTTTGGGTCGTTGAACCGCAATAAAATACAAATTAAGCGATTGATTTGTTTTCCTGTCGATATGTCCCGTTATCCAGCCCATCACTAAAGAGGGCGCTGTGATCTGGCAGTAAATAAGATATTGGTCAGACCAATCAACGTCAGACATGAACTTATCTGCCCGGAGAAAAACGGATTCTGTCCCGTCACTCCCCGTCCCCGCTTATCTCACGTGACCTTGGGACCCGCCTGGCAGTCTTTGTGTAGCTCACAGGGCTAACGATCTGTTGATTTAACATAAAGATAAGGATTTCGACAGATGTTAGGGGGAGGTTCTAACCCCCCGACAAACATCTGTACTGCATACCTTAAGATAAAAAGTGCAGCATTTCAACATGTGATAGATGTAGTAAATGTATGTTCAATATGGCTCGGATTTGTTTCGCTGTGAAATCAAAATCCAATACAAAGAGAGATGCGTGGCTCTCTCTTCAGTAATCTTGTCTGCATGATTTCTCTGTAGATCACCTATTTGGTCCGATGATGTAGTATAGAACTAGACAATGCTAGGGCGAGTTTGGGTGACGATTAAGTTCTATTTTAAGAAAATTATTTTTTTTAAATTGATTCGTCTGTTTCGCGACAACAAACCATGAAAAGGTGTGTGTCTTAGAAAAAGAAATGAAAGAGTAAAGCAAGGATGAAGGTAGAGCTTTATATTGCATTTGGCCCACATCGTGTAAGACTCTAAAAAGATATGTACTGTAAAAAGTAAGAAGAGATAAGAAAAAAAATGCTTCACATCATTTCAATTTTGCTTTACATTGGGTTTTCAAAGATTGCAGGTATTTAGAAAATGACGAATATTCTATAGAATCGATACCATTATAGCCTTCAAACTTTCCATGAGACTCGTACTCCTAAAGAAAGATTTCAAAAGTAAGAAATGTAGGATCTATCTCAGTTAAATTTCACGCCATTTTAAATTTAGAAATAGAGATATCAGCATCCGATCTCCTTTACAAAGCTTTTATCATCATCCCCCTTTAAGCTACACGTATCAAGTTGAAGATTGGCCAACTTTATCCTTTAGATTATCTTTTCGGGGGCTCTTTTCTGAAGTAAGTGTAGGAGGAATTGACTACTTATAACAACTCATCGTCAATTTTTGACACCACTCCCCTTTTCTTGTGCCATCTCCATATCACAAGCTCGTATAAACAGATAAACATTGGAGGAATTCGTAAAAAATGGACACAATAACACGGCCAGGGTGATTTATGATTGGCCAGTAGAGATTTGTCATAAATGCCATTAACTCGGACGTTTTGAGTCATAAGGCATGCTGTTATTATAACACCTCCTGTCCATTTCAATTCTCATACACTGACTGGCGGTAGTACTCCGCAACGGTGTCGTCTGCCTAACTGACCATCTGTTGCAAAGCAGACGTTTTTGATTAGGTCCTTTGAGAGCAAGGACGGCTTGAAGGTACATCCAATTATTCATAGTAATTGAGTTTGTGGAAGAATAAATTACTAATACGAGAAAAATCTGCAAAATAACAATTTATGCCACAAACGCTCATTTTCCAGATCGGTTCGACAAAGCACATTGATGCTCAAAGAATTTTGGGGTCCTTTACAGGGTAATGAAATAAAGTTTAAAAACTGGAATGTCAACCTAGCAAAGATACTAGTAGGATTGTCGCATCTAATATAAATCGTATTTCATAATCTTTGTGCATTTATCGTTTTGAACATAAAAAAGAGATAGCTATTGGATCTTTTTGAACACCCAAATACATTGTAATAACCCTCACATAAGAACCTTCAAGTTGAATCTTTCCGATTAACAGATTATTTTTCCAAGAACAACATCCCCCTTCCCGTCATTTCCAATTCGCCATATTGAAGAATCCTATTGTTTCACGGCGAGTCGTGTACAAGTATCAGCATATTAAATATCTAATAAAAATTCCTTCTAGTAAGGCGAGGAAGATGTTATCAGTAATTATGTACGCCGGATGAAACCCAGTTGCATACCAAAAGAGAAATTGTGAATCTATGTTATTTATCTAGCTGTTTGAAGTTAACAGGGAGCAATTTAAGGAGATTGAACCCTGCCCCTCTCTTCTTAACCCCTGTATTGTTTTAACAACGTGTCGATGTGCTTGCGACCGCCCTGGTTTAGATAAAAACGTTACTGACGAAAATTGGTGCAAACAAATGGTTTTTGTGCAGAGGGGATTTCCACATGATAACTTTCATTGACGCCATACGAGGCCGTATCAGGGCGTCATCCAAAAATCATGTGTACGCTCTTTCCCTTTGAATGCTTATCATAATTAGGCATAATCACGATTCAAAAATTAATAACTCCTTTCTCTTCTGGTTTCTTTGCGACTAAGATGTCCCAGGATTTTCCTGAACGGAAGCCACAAATATGACGTCAGTGAATTGCGCTTTGATGACGTACATTCGCGCACGCGTAACCTCGATTCCTAAGCGACGCCTCTCGGGGGACGTATATTACACGAGTTCGAACTTTGAAATGGTGAAATTACATGTACTTCTGTCCATGATGGATTGATGGGTTCGTATTGACCTCTTATTTGAGCAATAAACCGATCGATCGAACTGCCAACCAACGGACGGACTGACCCTCCCCATATACACGGAACAATATTTAGCATGGCAAGGTGTTAATGATACAACACCAACTTTATAATATTGAAATTCGAATTACCATCAAGGATGGATTCTACAAAAATTCCAGCGAGCTCTTTATTGGCTTGTAACTCAACACTCTGTCATTTCATTATAATGATTTTGAACTATATACAGCCTGACGGCGATAAAATGGCCACAATGGGTATTTGAAGGTAATTTAGATTGTTAAAACACTCATCTGAAAAATCAAAATACTGTATGAAATGTTACACTGTCGCCAGTCCCATCCGAATGGTACGTTGGTAGGAATTATCCCATAGCACGGCGTTACTAGAGCATAGAGTAAATAAAAATTACACGTCAAAGAGAGCGTTAAATGGACCTATTTGTCAAGCTATTGCGCGGAGTACGGCCATCTCCCACTATGGTATTGCAAATATTTCATTCATTACTTTATGACATCGGTACACCATATACCAAATTTGGTGACAATTAGTACGCAGAATATACAAGTTACGTGCGTAAAAAAGTAAATAAATCAACTTCTAAAATGAAAAAAAAACTATAGGAAAAATGACAAATAGGGTATTTTTGTACTTTAGAAGGTACATGTATTAGTATGTCAGGTCCAAGTTGGACTCATTGCGAATCTTTTCATTGCTAGTATTCAATATATAGAGAATTAACGCTCAAGTTCTGATGGTTTATACCATCTGCATTTGCCTGCAAGTTTAAAGAAGATAGTGAAAAATTACATTTCTAGGAAATCAATTCTTCCGATTGGACTTCAGAATTTTCGTAATTTTTGCCACTGTGTATGATCATCGATCGCAGATTGCAGCTCCAAAGTAGCATAAAATGCAATGCAGCCAGGCGCTGCACATACTGCCAACAATGGTCTCATGAACAGAACAGAATCAATATTCCTTGTCTTGCCTTAGAACCAAGGCGAGCTGCGTGCAGCGCAACAATTTGTCCTTACGATGGCTTTTATTAGATTATGCCGTACGTTATGGTCGCCAGTACTGCTTCATTCTTATGAATTTTTAATGGCTATGTCTGCTTTGCTATATTTTATCTCGGGAAAAGAAGTCGACCTTTTGACCAATTAACTTCGACTCAGTGTTCGATATTTTTCGGAATATCAAAAGAGTTATTGGCGTGCTTACTCGGAGATGATGTAGATAAGAAATGCTTCGTTACCCAAATCATCGGTGTACAGACAAACACAAAGACATTGAAGTCCACACCTAACACACCCCATTCCCTTATTCAATCTCCACTCCGCAACTTCATTATCTTCAATCGAAACAAATAAGATAAAATATAAGAACTCTGGCAAGTGTCAGTTTGACATAGTTTATAGACTTCAAACGGCCAATGTTAAACCAACATCCACGGATGAGGTCATTATCACTCGTTATTAATGCGCGGTGCCGACTCCCACGAGAGAATGCGAGGTCTGGGGCTCCGCGTCCGTCGGCACTGTATGAAGCTTTATCGTCTTTGATCTGTAATTAATCAGAGATGTCTGCCGAATTCTATCTTGTGACGAAACTAAACACATTGCATAGACAAAGGACATAAATCATATTGGGTGACTACAGATGAATCCATATAACACATGGCATTTAATAACATTTTTTCGGCGATCATGGATTATTCTTACATTGTATATCCCCGCTTTCCCTCTTATTTTGACACATTTCTGACATTTTGGGTGTAAAATCCATGATTGTGTTTCCCTATATTTCCAACATCGCTAAAAGTGACATTTTGGGAATGTCATCCAGTGTCTTTCCCTTTGTTTTGGACATCCCTTAGAGCAGTACTTGTGTCTGCTTATAAAAAGACCTTAAGTGCTGTTCCTAAGGGAGACATGTTGGGTATACATGTAATGTCTTTCCCCTTATTTTCGACATCCCAAGGAGTAAAATCCCAATGCCTTTTAATACCTCTTTTATCGACATCCCTAAGAATGTCTGTCATCCGATGTCTGACTTCATGGACTCCCCCCTTCTCCCGTATTGTTTTCCCCTTCTTTTGGTCCCAGCTGTTGAAAGCCCTGAGCTCTGTCATTGAAAACAAGGCATCAATGACACATCATGTAATTGTGTAATTGATGCTGATCCCCCTATTGTATCATGCAGCATCTGCCTGTACTTTCAAAGTAGGGTTGTATTAAGGCGATGGGGCTCTTTTCTCTCTTTCTCTTTTTCTTGAAGAAATAATATACTGGTAATCCCTTCTTTATTTGGGGTGTGCTATGCTACTTATTTTTTCAAGGTATCTAAGTGTCATTGAACTTCCTATATGTATGTATTACCTTTTAGGCCCTGTATTCTGTTACTATAGAATTTTCCATTTCGACCATTTTGTGATAAAGATAAGACAAATTCAAGGATGCTGAAAATGTGAATGTCCTATGTTTAACGTAAAGTCTTATATATTGACGTTAGACGGTACATTGATATGTTGGAAAGTAAATGTTATCGAAGATAATGTCGACGGGTTTAAAGATGTAAAGATTGATATCTCACGGTGAGATGTCTGAGATATGCTCTAGGTATGTACTAAGATTCTGAGATTAAGTTACTGTACTTTGAGATATAATCCGTTTCGAAATGTATATATTTTGTACCGTAAAGTTTGGCTATGAGGCTGAATGATGCTGTCAGACAAAGATATGATTAGAGCGTATACAGAATGTTACTTTCAGACAGAAGCACCAATCCCAGCTTTCTGGGCTCCATGTCTTTCTTCTTATTGTTCTATACGCTGCCGGACATACGGACGAACGTAAGAAAGTTCTTCCTGTCAAAGATGAAAAAATCCTCGTAAAACGGATCAAACAAAGAAAAAGCAAAACAGTAAAAACTGCAACAAAAGAAGTTTTTAATACAAAGAAAAGGCATAAAAATTAGAGAATGCAACAAAAGAAAACGTTTTAAGGAAGCACAAAGAAAAAAACATAACGATTAAAAATATGCAACAAAGAAAAGGTTTTAGGCACGGTCCATTTGATATTCTGGGGGGGGGGGGGGGGGCTTGGGTTTTTTTCGAAAAAAATAATTTTGCTCTGAATTTTGATGAAAAAAATAAATTTGCTTATGGTGTGACAGAAAAAAATAATCTTGCTCTTACAAGTAATCTGAATTTGAAGAATAACCATAAAATTCGCTTAAAATTCCTGAAATTTTTTCGGCTCGCTTCGCTCGCCGCAGTTTTTACTTTCTATGAAAAATTTTTGGCTCGCTTCGCTCGCCATAGTTTTCTTCTGTAATGGCAAGTTCATATTTGAAAATATCAAAAGAATGCATGTTACTGAAACAATTATAATGCTTATATACATTTATTTCATTCATTACTATATACATGTAATAGATACATGTATCACCATAGCTAGTGTCTGATTTTATATACAAGCTTGGAAGGAGAATTTAAATAAGTTTTTCACTAGTTTTCATTTTTACATGTAAAATCTTGCATCAGGCCCTTTTACATGTTACATGACCTTTTATACATTTTGTTAGCTAAACATTATATATAGCATATTGTAAAAACCTTTCACCTCTCTCAGTTTAGATGTGAATACAAGTTTTACATAAAAATAATGTTTGGAGTATTTTCAAAAGTAAAAATAAAGAATTTCTATTGAAAAACAAACATTCTTAATATTCACATCAATTGTTATAAAAAAAATTCCTTGCTCCAACTTTGCGAGAAAAAAATAATTTTGCCCCGGTCCGGGGCGAAAAAAATAATCTTGCTCCGACAAAAAACCCAAGCCCCCCCCCCCCCCCCCCCCAGAATATCAAATGGACCGTGCCTTAAGGGCCTGTTGACTATACGATCTTCAAACATCGCTGTGTTGCTGTATGGTTTCTGCAACGTCGATTATAGCTTTCAGAACCGACTTTTATTTCTACAAAAAATATCCAGCTTTTGGATATCATAAATCAACTTTTCCCCGCGATAATCCCCCCTTTCAATGAGACGGAAAACGTACGCCCGAGATTGTGCAACTTACGATGTGGGGTTTTGAAAATTAATGAATGCAATAAAAACTGACACTTCTCAAGGAGGCATCTTGGTACTTTAAACAATGTATGTGTTTCCATGGCGATAAGGGAGATTCATGACACCAGGTGGCCAAAAAATTTAAACATATTCATCTCCATTGTTCAAAAGATGTATCTACTGAGGAATTCTAATGTTATGTAGGAGAAAGGGAATCTGTTTGACAGAAGTCGGACGGGAAGAGATACACAGATATTGCGGTTGGAAATTGAAAAACCTGATTTGTTACGATGTGGGTTATGGGTGGGGTTACATAACATAACATTACTTGTTCTCAAGGAAAATGCGCGAAATGTATATTTATATATACTAGTATGCCGAAGTGTCTCATAATTTTTTACATCTAATAATGATTCGAGGCAACTTGTACCCAAAATCATACTACTGGTGTGACGGGTCATTTACTGATGACGTCACACTGTAAACGAGCGAGGGCAGGTGCGATGCTGGATATTCGGCGATCAGACGTTTGTTCTGCAAGAACTTTTTCTAAGTATCTACTTATATTATGTACTTTCTCGTTGTTGGTAAATCTATTATTGCAATGAGAGACTCATTAATCATTACTTTTCCTGGCAATCATCATTTCCATAATGTCCTTTTCGAAAGGTTTCTAAATAGTAAGCACTTCAGTCGATTTGTAGACAAAAAGATGTCAAGGTCTCCCGTTACGTAATCGGGGAAAGTTTGTGTGTAGTTACCATGGAAACAATAGTAGAATAACTAAATTGTTCGTGTCACCGTGTGGGAATATAGTAACATTACGTGAGAGAGCGCGCGCTTTTTGGCATTCCGTACGACAAAGGCTAAGACATGTTGGCAGATTACAAAGACATGTTGATTACAGATCGTACTATGTTGTAACGCCATTACCATGTCAACGTGCGTGTTGCCTAGCCTACATCATAATACATACACATGATGGAATTTCATAGAAACGTCATGAATTCATGTATGACATATTTCTGTAATACGCCTCACAACAATAGCTTTCCAGGGCACCGATCTCACGAGAAAACGCATATATTTTATCTGCGTTTTTTTTTTCCAATTTGATATTAGATCGTTGTTGGGGAATTAAGGACGCCCTGCAATGCAAATAATATAGAGTCTGGCTGATTCTGGAATTTATACTCAATCTTACGTATAAATGCCACCAAAAATCGATTAATAAATTATTGCTCAGTGTAATAGAAATTTCGCACCGAAAACATTCCTCCTGATATTTATTACTTGAAATGAGATTAGATGAAGTAGGGGCTTTGAAATTACACAATGTTAATTTTGTTGATCACATTTTATCATTTCGTAGAAACTGAGAAGCACAAAGACTTATTTCAGAGCTGTTGATATGAGGTCGTACAATGGAATTTTTACTGCCAGCGGTTGGAATTTTTTGCCCTCTCTTTTTGTATAAAGGCTATTTATGCTTTTCTCAAGTGCCCGAGCATCGACTGGCCCTCTTCCCTTGGTCTTAGTAAAGTGGTTGTTTATTGCAAATTATGATCCCTCCCCACATCTGATCCATCAAAACTGACATTTTGTATAAACGTATGGGAAATAGTAATTTATACATACATCGCTCGGTAATCAAGCGAAAGGCCAACTAGAGTCAATGCGATGAAGGGCTGCAGACCGGAAACGATCAATAGTCTATGAATTTGTGGTCTATTTGCGGAAAAATATTCAGTGGACAATGGGAAAGGGGGATAGTCGTTTTTGGCTCGAAAGATTACAAGGGGATGGATGAAAGTTAGATAAGAGAGTCAATGATCTTAGCCAAAATCTTAGTACACATTTACATAAAGCATTTGTAACAAGGATTGTCTCCAAAGATCTGCCTGTCAACGGTAGCCATTTGCCAATATCTTGTCATTTGCCTTCAGTTTGTCAGAAATTTCCCTGCAGTTTCAGAATTTGTCGGATTTTACGCCTCTCTGTAGTCTATCGTCATTTGCCTGTAGTTGGGCGAAGTTGAATGTCAATTACCCCTGTAGTCGGCTGTCTGTAGTTGGGTTGGGTCGTCATTTGCCAGTAGTTGGGCGAAGTTGAATGACATTAACCCCTGTAGTCGACTGTCTGTAGTTGATCGTCAATTGCCAGTAGTTGGATCGTCATTTGCCTGCAGTTTGGCGAAGTTGAATGTCATTTACCCCTGTAGTCGGCTGTCTGTAATTGATCGTCAATTGCCAGTAGTTGGGTCGTCTTTTGTCTGTAGTTGGGCGAAGTTAATGTCATTTACCCCTATAGTCTGCTGTCTGTAGTTGATCGTCAATTGCCAGTAGTTGAATTGTCATTTGTCTGTAGTTGGGCGAAGTCATTTTCCCCTGTAGTCGACTGTCTGTACTTGATCGGCCAGTAGCTAGGTCGTTTGACAGTAGTCTATCTCGTTTGCAGTTAGTAAAACGTTAATTGCCTGTATACATGTATAGTCATTCGTAAGTTCCGTCGTCACTTTTGAAGCATTTTTCATGTTTATAGCTTTCGAATACTGTATATAACTGTCAAAGTGCCTTTTCGTATAGGATAGAAGTCTAAACTTCCTCTTCTCTACGAGTTATAAGGATTAGAGAAGTGAAGGTCTTTTATACTAGGAAACACTTATATATTATAAGCAGAGGTCTACATGGCTGTGACCAATTATAATCTGCTGAGTTCCACTCCAGAGTCAGGGGGCTGCTCTGAATTTTCTGTGTGTAATTTTACTCCGCACTTGGCAGCTCTTGACCGAGTTTAAGGAATGTTAGAAAAAATAGAGGTGCACTGCGGTACTTACACATCTGTTGGCAGTAGTAGGCAGGTCTAGGGAGTACTCGGTAATGTAGCGGCGAGGTCTATGGGCAACCACTTGTGGGACCAGGTGCAACGTTGGAGTAATGTAGGAATATCAACCAATTTTGACATACTGTTGAATCGATTAAAAATTGAAAAAAGTTCAACTCCGCAACCTTGATATTAGAATCTAATGTAGTGACGGTTTAGGGAGGGACATTTCTTTCTATTTTGGACAGTGTTACAATAAAACAATGTTTTAGCAAGGTTTTTTTTTTCTAAAGTTAGCTGAATTGTATCGTATAAAAATACATTTATTATTTAAAAAAAAAAAGGTAGTTGGGAAGAGGTTTAGGGACATCTGTCCAGACATCCAATCTTCGCGTCCGCCCCTTGAAACTACCATAGTAGATATAATTCTAGTATCAGGGAGCTCATGAATATTGTGTAATCGAATACCGAAAGTATGCAGACCCATTCATGTTAAAACTTCTTGGATAAAAATGTTATCGAAGGAGCAAAGTGATAACTTAGGTATCTACTAAAGTAGTCCGTATCAAACCAGACGCTAATACCACGCTGTGGAATTCACTATAGTTATTAACTTCTGGATTCAAGATGAATATATACAGTCACATGTGCTTCACAATGTATATATACTATCTAGCTTTTTGTATACATATTAAGATCTGGTTTATGGAATATTCAGTACTGCCAAGGCCAATCCTTCAAGTTCTTCGATATCAGTAAGGTTGAAAACAATGACCACTAATATACAATACTACGACAGCAATAGTTTGTTTATTAGAACCATTTTGAATTTGTGCGGAGACGCATTAATTTGTCTGAATGGCGCCACCTATATCTTAGTAATGAATTTCGTATTTACCCGGTTTTTTCTGCTGTGTGTGTTCCGCTGTGGCCATTGTAATGCTGTCAAGTGATGGGAATCTCCTCATTTTTCAACAAAATTATTCAAATTTGAATTTTATTCAGAAAAATGCCTTCGTTTCTTATCCACTGTACACTTAATTGACCTTTTTAATTCAGTGATTTTAAAATGATTACGTCTTTCTTTGCTTTACTTCTTCATCTCAATACAAATGAAAACACACCATTGATGTTGGCCGTTTGAAATTTCTAACGTTGTCTTTTTCTATTGCAGTGGTGCTAGTGACAGGGGCTTCTGGTTACATCGCCTCCCACATAGTCAAGCAGTTACAGGATCAAGGTTATCAGGTCAGGGGCACAGTCCGTAGCCTTGGTGACGAGGAACAGGTCAAACGTCTGAATGAACTCAGTCCCGAGGCCCAGTTTAAGTTAGAGCTAGTGGAGGCAGACCTGACCAAACCCGAGTCATGGGAACCGTAAGTATCATTCGAACCCACACATACTCACGGGCGAATCTAGAAATTTGTTCAAAGGGTCCAAGCCATCAGGGGGTCCAAACTGGTTTTGAAAAAAAAACATGAAAACAGCATTTTTGGCAATTCCAGGAAGACTCTTAACCTCCCCCTCTAGATGGTTAGGATTTGTTAGTTTCCTTTCCCCGAAAAAAATCGCATTTCTCCTTTAATGCAGAAAGTATATGATTCAATATTTTGGATTCACCCTAAGCCCTAGATGAATCATGATACATGCACAAAGAATCCGGGATTCTGCTGAATCATATATACATATATAGTTCGTACACTACATTATCTTCTTATCTCACTTAATATATGTTTTCATTTTTTATTAACCCTAAAACATGATAAAACGCTCCCCTCGTCTAGGTTAGGGTGAGCAAACCTCACTTATTTGATTTATTGATTTTCTGGTACATTAGTTCTTACGATGTTTCTAAGCATCGTTTCATTTCTGCATGTTTAACCTGATTTTTTGTTCTGAGAGATTTCTACATTAGTGATGTAATTAAATATGCGAATAAATGGGACTCGGATGGCATAAAATCAATGTGATTTTATCTTGAAGAGGACCTTAAACCATGGCGGAGTCGTCCAAGCGAACACGTTATATGGAGTTCCCATCAATACTGATATAAATGTCTCATACACGACAAAAAGATAAGAACACGTCCCAATACTGCGCATAAAGTAACTAATTACCATAACATCTCGTTTGTTGTTATTCTTTGTAATTCATTAGATAGGACAACTCATCTGTCGTTCTTTTCAGGGCGGTAAAGGATGTGCGTTACGTCATTCACGTGGTGAGTCCATTAACGGCACAGGCGCCAAAGGATGACAGTGAAGTGGTACAGCCCACAGTGGAGGGGACACAGGCTGTTCTGAAAGCTTGTGTGTCAGCCAAGTCTGTCAAAAGAGTGGTGTTGACAAGCTCATGTGTGGCGGTTGGATGTTAGTATATTATTGAAATTCATTTTATTTATTTTCATTTTAAATTCAACTACAATGTTTACCAATAGTAAATCAATATGATCTGTAATCTATTTATGTCAAGGCCACACAGCCTTACAAATTAAGGTAACATTTTGTTTTAATTAAGTAACCCCCATATTCAAGGTCATCATGCAATAGTGTACGTCAGAAAAAATCCCGTGACCCTTTGACACCTCCCAAGAATCAGTATGACATTTTATATCTTTCACAATGTCAAGGTAACTTTTACTGTGACTCATCCGTATTGGACTTAAAACTATCATTGTATTTTTATACTGGAATCAATTATATAATATATATGCCAAGAGTCTTAGTTTATGAGTAATTTGTGAACAATTTACATAGAAGTGAGTTTTGGAAACATTCCATGATATAATGAAAATAGAACATTATTCATTTATTGATTCAGGGGGCCCTGGTGCAGACCTGACCAAAACATTCACAGAGGAAGACTGGACGGATCCAGAAAAACTGGATGCTCAAGCAAAGAGCAAAACTCTCGCTGAAAAGGCAGCATGGGACTATGTTAAGGAACTACCAGGTAGCTAGGTGTTCACACAATTCAATCATATACAGACCTTTCAATGCAAAGTTATTTTGGACCATTGCTGTCAATACATATGATTTATTCTCCACCCTATATAAAATATACATGTATTGTAATTTAATCAAATGATGGCATATCACTCCAAACTTATTGTGCAACAATGTACATTATTTTTAAGAATATCTTGAGTAAGTAATATTTTTTATTATAAGAAAAAGGTAGTTCATTTCCTACCAGTTCTTGATCAAAATTCTTGATTTGCGTTCACTGTGAATCACTTTTATAAGACCTTCCATTCCATATTATATAAATTACATGAGTAGAAAAAATTCTTTGAATTTATATTGAAGCATTATATTGTGTATATGCATGGAAGATCTTGACAAAATCTTTTTTCGGAAAAATTTGGTATACCACCTATCAATAATGTAACTCTATCATGTTAACATTGATCTTGAAAGATATAACACATGCATCAATGGTATAGACGCTATGGCAACCAAGGATTTTATTAAAAATCTATAATGTAAGATAAACGGGATAATATTGTAATCTTATACCATAACTATACTTTATTATTTTCAGATGAAGATAAGATAGAATTAGCCGTCGTTAACCCAGCGTACGTAATGGGACCAGTCATTAATGGGTCACAGTGTAAAAGTCTAGAGGTTGTGAAGCGTTTACTGGAGAGGGAGAAACCATTTGTCG
The DNA here is from genome assembly GCA_033119305.1 of Pinctada imbricata. NCBI lineage: Eukaryota > Metazoa > Mollusca > Bivalvia > Pterioida > Pteriidae > Pinctada > Pinctada imbricata. Next base: position 19,951,804 of record VSWD01000008.1, on the reverse strand, counting down.
CACGTTTAAATTTCCCCGTTGCTGATGTTCGGGATGTTGCTGAGGCTAATATTAAAGCTATGACAATGGATGAAGCTGCTGGTAAGTAATAAAGCCTTGATTTAGTTAAATAATTGGCTCGTCTGTCTGTCTGTCAGTTGATCAGTCCAGTCATTTTATGTGCAGAATGCTTCTGAACAATTAAAGTTCTTGCACGGACAAGCCATCCTAAACTGTGCCAGATTTTATTCTCAATACTCAGTATTTTGTGTATGTACTTTATGTCTATCTGTTTTGTACTGCATTGATAAACTAAAGATTATTATTATGATAAATTCGGGAATTAACCTTCAGTGTAGAAAACAGGGGGAGGTAATCCTGTAAGAAGTTACCTAATATTAGATAAAAACATGTGCATGTATATTCCTACAGTAAGGGAATGGATTATTTATAATAAGTTCACCTTTATTAAGGGAAACCTTAGTATTGGTCCTTTTTCATGTAAACATTATGATAAATATTGACATGAGGATAAAGCACAAACCAACTTTTTTAAAAGTCTAAAAAAGAAAAACATCACAGCAGGAATATATCTAACTACATTGTAATATGCAGATTATTAAAAAAAAAAAAATCTTTCTATTATCTCAGTTCAATACAATTTTATCATACTCGATAGTTTCAAAATATGTGGACAAGGCTCATATGTTTTTGAACTTGATTTTCAAGGAAATGAAATCTTAGTTTATCAAAGCCAAAACAAATAGAGAGTGTTAGGTAAACAAAATCATTCAAACTGCACCTATACTGATCCTTATCTGAAGCATGCACAGAAAATTAAACCTGAGTTTAAGCTCTGATTTACAACAACTTAAGTTATCGAGAGCATAGATCTCTCGATCAGCAAAAAAATCTGTAAAAAAAATGAGAAATAACGCATGATATGTCTTAAGTTTACATTAACATGTATCTATCCAATCTGCACACAGATAGCTTAAAAAAAATATCCGAATTTAACGATCAAACTAAAATTAGCCTACACCTGTCTCTTCTTTCAGGCAAACGTCACTTGATCTGTTCATCAAACATGTGGATGAAAGACATGGCCCAGATTTTGGCAAAGGAATTCAAATCGCAAGGTAAGCATGCATATTTTACATCGAGTCCGTCGTGCAACAAAACTTGACTAAGGACATGACTGATGGTATTTTTTACCCAAACACGGCCTGAAGGTGTAAATATGTGAATTACACGTGAAGGTCGTTTGATAAATGATTTTTGAAAGATTGCCAAAATCAAGGATGTAACTGACTGAGTACTTCCTTGAGAATTTTTATCAACACAAAACATATTTCCTTTTTAGTCTTCCTTGCTAAAAGAGGGTTCAGGATTTTATTTTTTTAAGTTTTTGTTATCCTTATGATTATTTTTGTTAAATAATTATCATTTTTAGTGTGAATTAAAGTCCGCTTGTGAATTTGAAAATTTTAAAGCTTGAACAAAATATTATTTGAACATTTAGAAGTATGTAACCTCACAGTATTTTTAAATATGGAAAGGAATTACAGTTGGCTTAGTTTGACATTTGTCTGTCTTTTTGTGCATCTGCAGTTAAGTCTAGAGTAAATTTTAAGGTATTTATCATGTTTATTATAAAGTGTAGAATCTGAAAAAAAAATTACGTTGCCTCTCACAATAAGTTAATTGATATTCCTCTGAATTTTAAAACTTTAATGTCACTTTCAGGTTACAACATCCCCACATCAAATTGCCCCAATGTTTTGCTGAAGTTTATCGGTATATTCGACAAGACAGTGAAAGTAGTACAACCAAACTTAGACAAGGTCTACAAATTCGACACGTCAAGAGTGAGTATCCATAGACCATGCTAAGATAGGGAGAAAAATATACATATTGTTTTGGTTTTGTTTTCTACTATCAATTTTGATAAACCATATTACAATAAGGATTTTCAGTTTGAAAAAAATGTTATGGTGTGCAGGACTTTTCAAGAAAATTTCAGATTTTTTTTTTGAAATGACGAATGTTTAAACAAGTGTAGATTTTTTGCAATAATACAGAAAAATGAAGAATTATAGTAGGAATATACCGCAACCAGAAAAAATTCAGTTATTTGAAAATACTCTTCAGAAATTAAAGACAGTAATTTATTGTACAGAAGTATTGAAGGAGACATTTTATAGTATTTTCTGACATTTTAGATGAAGGATGTGTTACAATTAACACCAAAGGAAGTCAAAGAAACTCTGATTGACATGGCATACAGTTTAATCGAGAGCGGACTGGTCAAGAAGTCTAAGAAATATAAGGGACCCAATGCCGGCGGAGAGGGAGAAGGTGAACAGGAAGGAGAGAAGAAAGAAGAGGAGAAAGAGGAGGAAAAAGCCAAAGAAAATGGAGAAGTGACGGAAGGAAAGAAAGAGGAAGATGGAGATGTGAAAAAGGTCAGTTTGATGATTGACATGGTGCATTGCTTAATCTATTTAAAGCCAGATTTCAGGCTGTCATTGAAAGTGCTTGAAAATTAAATAATTTGTTAAGTACGTCTGCCCTTAAAAGTTGTAAGCTTAAAGGAAGTCTCTATAAATTCTTCCCATTTATATTTAAGGAGGAAGAAAAAGAAGAGAAGACAGAAACCGAGGAATCCAAGGAGGAAAAGAAAGAAGAAACAAAAGAAGAAACAAAGGAGGAAGTATCAGAAGAGAAAACTGAAGAGAAGAAGGAGGAAGAGAAGAAGGAGGAGAAATAGACAATACTCATACTTATTATTTAATCATTGTTAATCTCTATGAATAGTCATTTCTAAATCCAGTATTTGGGCATTTTAGCAGAGAGTGCCAGGATCTGAGAATTTGCATAATATGTTACATATAAGTCACTGTGAAAGAAAATTCTTGCAAGGAAATTGTCATTTGCAAATTCACCGAAAAGGACTAGTAATGGTTAGCTTTTGATCACTCTTTGCTCTCAGCAATTTGCCAATTGTGGAAGTGTTTAGGGACGAAATTTAATGTTTACAGTTAATTGAAAATTGATTTTCTCTTGTTTTGATAAAATATATTGAAGATGAAAATAAAAATGCGCATAAAGTGCTAATTTTTCATGAAGCATAATCATCACACTAACAAATTTCATTCGTATTCTTCGATCATTCATCTCATTCATTCTCTCTTTCTGATCCTGTACATTTTTATGTCATTGGAAATTCCACCCACTGTACAACATTTCATTACGCTTCTCGACATTCACATAATGTATGGGTCTACATACCAAAGCCAGAACAGCTTTCCGCAAAGCTACAAGTCTTCAAGGCTCACTCATATGTCACGTTGTAAATCAACATTTTTATTCTAATTATAAATCATGCAGCTAGGTTGGGTCAGTCATGTGTATGTTTTAAGCAAGCAAAAGGGTTTTTTTTTTGTAAAATGTGATATACCGTATAGAAGGTAAAGGCGTGTGCAATGTAATATAATTTGAGCCAAGTTATGAAACGTTTTTCTAGCGGACCCTATTTGATATCAACAAGATTTTTAAAATAAAACTAATTGACCAACCCTCGCTACTATTTGTAGAGAAATACATTTCTTGGTCTGAGTTTGCTATGTACCGTGTCTTGTACATTTATTATGTGTTCTATGCTCAGATACCCATTATGAATGGGCCTATACTGTACATGTATTTATTGTAAATTAGATAGTTAACGTGTATGTCAAATTCATTACCGCCTTCGACCAATTATTTTTAGGTTTTCTTATCTTGTTTTTAATTTTGTACTGCATTGATACGTTTATCTTTGTAAAAAATTGGATTTTCACGTATTGCTTGTGACGAACAACTTTTATACAGCGCCAAGTAGACTTTAGAATGCGATGACATCTTCATGTTTATTCATGATCAATTTGCATAAATTTACTATTTCATCGTATTATTATGAAGTAGCAAATTTACGAAGAAGAGATATTTCACAAAATTTATTTAACTTGCATATTTTTCTACCGTTGTATATATAGATTGCACAGAATTTGAAGTAAGTAGTATTTCTTCAAGAGATTTTAAATAGATTTCAAGGAGCACCATTACCAATTGTTAGGCAAATAAGAAATTTACACTCTATGATTTAAGTTCTGAACAATTTAATTCAGTATGTTGAAAGAAATGATGACAGATACTCTATTAAAAAGGCGGCTTTGTTTATTGTATTGAGGTTGTAAGGAAAGACATGCTGTGTTTTTAATTCTTTATTTTAAGTTATAATACGTCATGTAGATTTTAGTCATGAATAAATTTAAAATATTCACTGATGTGTATTGGTATTACTTTGGATTTCACCTTTTCTATGATTCTTCTCCTCTCTTTCCCTTGTATTAAGTGATCAGTAGAAATGTAGAGTAGCGTAAAAGGGTACATTTCACATTTTGCCTTGACTTTTTCCTATGACTTAAATTACAATATTACGGTCATTAAAAAGAAGGAGAATTCTTTCCAGTGAGACGTGTGCCTTTTAAAAACCAATCCATCATTCTTGAGAATAAGAAAATGCAGTACTTGAGTTTTTGCATAATTAGATATACACGTAGTTTACGTCAATATCTACTTCAGAATAGGAAAATCTCTCTTCATTACTAATGATTTCTTTGATATGTTTCTACTGTCCATTTTGCTCACTGTCATTGATATACTCGCATTTGATTTATCGTAAGTCAAAAGAATTCTAAACCGAAACTTTTGATACTTGTATGCGTCAAAATTTGTATCATTTGGTGGTCAGAGTGATATGACTTAGCCATTAATTTTTCCAAACTTTGGAGTTAATAAATCTTTAAGCTGAAAAAACTTCCTGCCTAGAAATTATTTATATGTATTTAACTCCAAGCTATACTTTTCTATTATTATTTTTTTATTTTCAATGTTCTGAGTGGAGCCATCTGGACAGAAGAACGTATATTTACATTAACATTATAATTCGATTCTCTCATACATGTATGTGCATTTTTATGGTATATTGATCATACCAGCATACATACGTAATATATGTTTACAATGCATAGCGGTACTAGTCAATTTCATACTGTCACACTATATATATATTTTTACGATATTTTATATTCATGTATCATTTCTACGCCGTAACGGGATTGCATGCCAATCTAGCATCGGCTCTTGCATGAGGTGAATACAGCCTTCTGAACCTACATTTTCAGTATTATTTTATATGTGTGTACATCCGTTGATTTTTAGTTAAACTTTATTCTTTGTATATATACATATTTATAAAACCTACGGTCAGTAAATGAAGAAATATTTACTAGTAATTATAACATTATACATTTACGAATGAATTATTACACCCGTAGTCAATTTTTAAAGAAATTATAGTCAGTTTTTGAAATCTACATACATTTAGGTTAGCATGTAAATACTTTGTGACTGAACGCATGATATACAAGCATAGGTTGTAACCTTTTTGTTCCAGTTTGATACAATACTCAATCAAATGTAAAACTTAAGTGTAATTCTCTTAGTGAAGACAATGTTGAACTGCTTTATTATTATAGTTGAGTGTATACAGCAAAGGTGCTAATAAGTATATGTGTTTGAAGTATTTGAAAAACAGAGTTTATGAGAAAATACATCTTTGGGTAAATTACACCCGTCCAATTCTCGAGTGTCAAAAAGATATTGTTCTACTGGTGCATATGATTACGAGTACAACATTCAAGTGAAAGTAGATTTTTTAAAACTTAATTGCAAGATTTTAGAAAAAATTAGAAAATGGTTTGAAATTTCACTGTAAGTCGGTGTATTATTGAAAGTTTGAAAAAAAATACTATGTAGTGCCAATTATCTATTAAACCTCCATCTAGATGTCAAAAGTTTTCAACCATTAATATATGATTTTCTTTTTTATAAAAAACACCTAGAACATGAAGATGACATGCACAATTATCTCCCCCTGCTTTTTATAACTGCAATTTTTGTCTTTTTCGTGCCACTATATAAAGAATGTATTTGTTATGTACGCTCAAGTGCATTTCATGACTGTGCAGTAATTGTCAATAAAACAATTGTCAGTACGCAACGTAGATCTGAGTGTTACTTTGCATGTATAAATATAAAGATGTTCTCTTTCATTCTTTCGTAACACTAGTATACAAGAACCAATCTGCAACACACACTTAAAGTGCTATAGTAATGCATGGATGCATGTGGAAAGTTGGTACAGACCAAAATTTATGCATAAACTGCAATCTATCATATTAGTGCATCACATGATAAATCCTTGGAATTTCATTGGTTTAGCACTCGGGGACTATGAGAGAATAGTGCCAGGCACCCGGGCACTATTGCTTTTTGCTTAACAGAGTTACGTCCCTCAGAAAGTATTATGATGTAATGAACAATGCATGAATGTAAATAGCAGTAAGCGAAGTAGGGGGAAATAAAGAACACTTTTCTTTGATATATCGAGTAAATTGCAATTGATTAATTAATTGATTCTACAGTCATGTGATGCACTAAACCCATTAATGCCCGTTTGTGTGGGTACTATTCTCTCAGTGTTGCTTTTAGAAGGTAAATAGTGCCCTCGCTGACTGACGCTCGGGCACTATTCCTTCCAAAAGCAACACTATGAGAGAATAGTACCCACACAAACGGGCATTAATAGGTAAATCAAATATCATGACTATCATGCATGGAGGTTATAATAACAAATTAAAAGATGTGTCTGTGAAACACTGCTGCCCCCAAATGGCATAGAAGAGATAATGGCTTAATAGATGATTTCCAGTAAACTCGTGAGACAGTCAAACACCAGACATCACAAAGGTTCGCGATATTTTCATTGTGACGTCAAAATAAAAGGCATGACAACAGATCAAGGTGCTTCAAGTTGCAGTGTGATCAGATGTGACGTAACAATGGAAAAGTTTGCCAAATGATGTGTTGTCGGGGTGTCTGTGTGTATAAAATCAAGGTTAGGATCGGTCACATCTTTTATCTGGAAAATGGACAATTTTATTCAGAATATCGAATTCCAAGGTCAGTGTCACGAGTTCAATAGTTTGCTACTGCACTGAAAATGTCTCAACATGAGAAATACATGTGGGACATATGATTGGCCAATTACTGATGCCCTAATAATAAAGTTTTTCACAAGTTAGTCGAAATTCAAGATCACAAGGACAAGATTTCGGGTACAAAACTAAAAGACTCAATCCAAAGCAATGAAATATCAAGACAGTTTGAGACGTTCTTTACTTGTCTCTAAAGATTAGTCAAATAGCTTTGGGTCAATTTTCAGACACTTCCAGACAAATCTATGGTTTGGTTGATGAGAATTCGCCGTAAATGAACATACAAACCAGGGATTCTGTCAGAGTTACCCTGAGGTTTTTTCCTCAATGATCCATGTATTTTGTGGGATTTGCACATCAACAGACAAGAAAAGTAAATGAATATATCTTGCAAAGGTACATGTAATAATTAGCCATGAAATTTGATATATGAAATCAAGTTTGGGTTAAGACACACAACTTGGTTAAATGGAGGCATTTTAGAATACTAATCGAGCAGATGAAGGAGTTAAGACACATTTCCATATACATTGTAGGTGACCCTTTGATGAATCATTGGGCTTAGAGTCGAGATCATGATCTACTTTAAAATCCTGATGAAGGTATTTGTGAAGTTTGAAGAGAATACATGTATACTGATGAAAAAATATACAATATATGTGGGAAGGTGCTTCCCTACAGCGACATCATAAATACATTATGTGAACTTATTCTTGAAGTGAGAACGGGCCAAATTTAAATTGTGTTAGTTTTGGACAGCGATATCGGTGAAAAAGTTGGGAGATATTTTATATAACATTTTATTTACATAAATTCTCCTACTTTTCTGTCCTTATCTCTGGCCAAAATTAACAAAAGAAGATAATTTTGTTCTGTTCTCACTCTAATTACCTCGTTTCACAGAAATGCCACTTCATCACCAGCTTATGTCTTATTCATTACAGTTAATTTAAACTTTATTTATTTTACAACGTTTTAACAAACAAGTTACACAACTTAAATAAATGTCTCACGTTGGCTCAGATATTGTCGTGAGGGGGTCCAAGGAGCAGGAGGAAACCGGAGTACTCGGAGAAAAACCCCCTGCAGAGGCCTGGGTGGGGGACCACCTACCCTCCCACATAAGACCCTTTGACGAATCTGAGATTCGATCCCAGGACCTTAGAGGTGAGAAGCGAGCGCGCTACCACTGTGCTAACCAGGCCACTGGTTATACAGTATCTAATCACAGACTTTGATAATTCTATTATCAAGAAATCCTATTTCGATGACCATCATGGTTTGTGACATGAGTATCAGAAAGGTGAAGTATCTCTAGAAGCACTATGATAGAACATGGACTAACTTTACTATTCATATGCCCTAACAATGAATATACAGTACCTAAATGTCTTAGATGACATCTCTTGTTTTGTCATGATACAAGACTGATGTGATGATAAACACCACCATGTGTTATTGGTCCTAATACTAACAGATCTAATTTTTAAAACAATTTTAGAATTGCTTATTCCAAGTTTGGTTTGTCCAGATTCAAGACTGATGTGATGATAAACACCACTGTGTGTTATCAATCCTAATACTTACAGATCTATCTTTAAAACTTTAAAATTGCCTATTACAAGTACGAACCAAGATAAATACACTGTTGCAGATAGGATTATCTTTTATTTATTTTTTTTGTAATTTTATGCATACAGGCAATACTTTGAAATATATATATGTAAATAAATAAAAAAAAAACCGAAAAACAAACTACATGTATTACAATGTGCGATGATAAAATAGCATAACATTCTTATAATAAAAACTTTACAGCAATCTCTGGGCATACTTTATGCTAACTCCATAAAACTACATTGCATAACATGAATTGGATTTCCTTCATAAATCTAGCACTCTTCAATGAAATTCTAAACATCAGAGGTTTTCCATTTTAACCTGGTTACACAAAAACATTGATGTAATTCTAAACATTATATGTATCTACAAAGCAGGCATTACAAAGAATATTTTACTGAATAACAAATATGAAAACCTCGAATAAATGTATTGCGTATAAACAGACTAGAATCGATACATTAACTAAAGCTTGAAACAACTACCTATTAATACTTTAACATGATAAAGGCAAGCAAAGGAGATACCATTCAATATCTGAGGGTCATGAGATCAATTATAGGAAAATAATTTAACAATATGACCTATCTTCAGGGATTTTTATAGGGTCCATAGGGGGCCGAAATTCGGCCCCATTCCCAACACCAAAAAGTGGTACTTTTCCCCAATGTTAGACCTAAAAATTGCCAATTCAATCTTCTCTCCAAAATGAGAAATTCATTTCGAATTTACGTATCATTTACTGAAAGGAAAGTGAAAGTAGAACAAACATGTTGTGTTAGTTTAATTCCAGGAGGGATTTAAAATACAAATGTATAGACAATCGATATGATAAGGGATAATTTGCATGAATATATCTTTTTGTTGTTTGAAATTTATTTCCCAATTCAGGTTGAAATGCTGCAAAATTCCCAATTTCATCGGCCCAGGCCCCTGACATCAGGGGCTAGAAAAACCCCTGATCTTAGGGAGCAACCATTTGATCTTTATGGGGGGAGGAAGACTTTGCAAAAAAAATTTCCGGATCATGAAATTGCCCCTCCCCCTCTCTTCCGACCTTTCCACTGCTCAGTAAACACTTTTTTGTGTATTATAAACTAAGTACTGTATAAAAAAAATGGAACAAACTTTATGCAATTTGGAGTGAATAAATCAAATTCAAAAGTCATTAGCACCATATAGCCTGTCTCCGTCGAGTATCATTCAAGTAAATAGATTATAGGTATCATATGCCATTCAAGAAATTAAAATGAAGTGATCTGCTGGCAAGAGATGAACTCATTCTGTGTTTGATGTTTAGTATGGCCAAAAAATCACGCTGAATTATTTAAACTTTAGAGTAATTTTCAACATTGGAAAATTATAAAAAAAAAAAAATCCGGCTGATGAAAAAATTTTCCGGCTCTTAAAACAGCCGAAAAAAAATATCCGACTGGCAAAAGTCTTCCTGCCCCCCCCCCCCTCCCCAATAAAAATAAAATGGTTGCTCCCTTACAGTCATATGTTGGTTGCATATCTCATTTAATTTTCACTGAAAATGAAGCATACATGAATTTATGTTTTTGTATTTGTTAGGCAGGATGAAATATACCAGTACAATTATGTAAAGGTTCTCTTACTGCATGTTTAAATCTAAATAAGTGACCTTGACCTTGAAGAGAACTTGACCCTTACTGGATGGCAAACTTTAGGTAAGATGTTAGTATCAAAGTTATCAAGTAAGCTATAGTCATGTGGATGTGACTATAAGACAGATAGACATACAGACAGACTCCAGATGGAGCAACTCTTCTCACTTCGAAGGTCACATAAAAAGAGACTCAGATTATAGGTGGTCAGTTTACTATGGTGGTTTAAGTGCATACTTGAATATTGATCATATAATAATACAATATTAATTAAGATACCATGACCTAAACATCTTGTTCAATGACCAATTTTAATATAATTCATTTTTAAAGGAATAGTATTTATTTTCCGATGTATAAAATTTGAAACTGGTTTTGGGAACACCCGGAAATAAAATTTTACATTTAGATATCAATATTTTTTAATGAATTTCATCATTTTTTGGATATAGAGTGTCCATTCCCTTTACTTTATCATTTTATAACTTATCTAAATTGAAATGAAAATTTCAAATTTAGCCTCCTAATTCAACATGACAAGATGAGTATGTTCATAGCATACTAAAAATGACAAGTTGAGTATGTTCATAGCATACTAAGCAAGCATGACAAAAAGGTCAAATCAAATTGCAATAATCAGAAAAAAAAAACATAAATAAAAATATACATGTAAGTACATGAACCCCAAAAATAAATACATGTAAGACCCTCAAAAACATACACATAACGTATCATACAAGAAATAAACAAAAATCCCACGAGTTCATTTTGCATACAATATACATACAAACACACAATCATGATTATAAAAGTTAATATTATATCACAATAAATAGGTAATTGAGTTCAGATCATTTATCTTTATGATTTTCATGATATCAGAAAACGATGAAAATTCTGTGAAACAGTGTAGTAACCATGCATACATGTACATCATAATTGTACACATGTTGGTAAATAAAATGTGATAATTTGTGTGCACAAATTCTATCTTATATCTTCAAATTTCAATCTACCAAAGTAAATAACAAAAGAAAATGAAAGTGACCTACAAGAAGTACATTTTCAATCATATTCACATTTCATTTTTGAATGATGCAAAGCTTTAAAGATAATTCTTTCGAGCACTTTGAGTAGCTTTCTTTTTCATATTGCACAAATAAATGAAATAAAACTTTTCATACTGCTATCTCGGGTAATGGCACATTTTTTCCTTTACAGCATCACTATTTTATACATTTAATACTTCATAATGTTAAGTCTTAAGAAGAAAAAAAAACCGTTTAATATATACATGTATATAATTCTACAATACATTTAGAGGCAAACTAATTGGAATCATAACTAATCAAAATACATTTAATGTATTTTTTTAATGAATACCTACTTTAACCAAAAGAATGATATGATTTCTACAGAGATTGTTTCCTCTTTTGAATTCCAAATAAACTTGGTATATATGCTATGAGGATACTACACACTGCCTTTTATTCGTACTGAATGTTAACTTAACTTATATCTATACCTCAGCTGTTTTCACTTTAACAGAAAAACAATGAATCAGTACTAATTCAGCAGTCTCTGTCCAAAAACCAGCCATACAAGCTTTATAGAGAGTATCTGCATTTCAGATCTTCATAAAAAATCCAATTCAAATACATACATATATGTTTAAAAATATTATGCTCCGATTCAGAAATAAATATCTTTAATCTTATCCTTGAATTTTCGTTCTTGTGTTTTGTGTAGAATATTATTTCTGATGTTAATACGAAAAATCTTTCCAAGGAATGCATGTGTCACCTATGAAACAGATGGACAGACAGACGGACATAGTGATCTCTAAGTGTCGCTATGCTTCGCAGGTGACACAATAAAGTAAGAATTCTTTTTCAAAATAATTATATATGGCAATAAACTAAGGAGTCTGTTCAAACACATGATGTACATGTATTTGTTTTTATGGTACATTCATTGTTTTTTGCCAATGATATAGACAAATAAATATACGATAAACATACTACACAACCTTGGGACATGTTAGTGATTTCGATGTGGAATGGATTTTGTGAATTGAGCAATATCGGCACCATAAGTAACGGCCTGTATGATCATGGTTAAATCCTAGGGGTCCGGAAAGTGGAAGTTCCTCTCACTATGCCGTGACCTGTGTAATTCACCTCGAAAATACTCAATTGTCTTATTTATTCCCGACATCATGCTAACCTGTGAAAAGTAAAGAAAAAATTCTAATATTTTACCAAAGAGGTAATTCGTTCAATGCTTTGTAAGGCTCCACAAAAATAAGTTTACACCGAAAATAATAGTAATCGATTAAGCTTTTTTTGCTTCCAACATTACCAGAAATCTTGAGTTTGACCTACAGAAGTTTGTTTTGTAGAGTTTCTACTTGTGAAAATTTTGGATTTCGAGCCCTTTCAGATTTTATTCCGTTCTTCCGTGGAATCAGGTCTGTACATTATACGTACATATTGTATTACCTACTGTAATTGTACAATCATTCGCTGAGTATTAATTTGACTAATTCATAATTAGCTTCGTACTTCTAATGTTTATCTCAGCAAATTTAATATCAAATGCATCACTAAATATCATTAGGGGCACATCTGAAAATCATTTTCATCGCAAAAAGGTTTCCTTTTATTAAACCTCAAAAGAAAGTACCAACAAATGATTTTACTTACATATATATACAGTATTCAAAATTTTGTTCTCGTTTGGTTTCCATTGTGTTTCTACCATATAATTGAGTTTTATTAAGAGACGTCATATTTTACCTTTGGTTGCCACCGGAGCTGTGATTTAGCTACTTTGATATCCGGCTTTCTTTTCCTGGGATCATCTGTCATAGCAGGCTTGTGTACTATCTTACTTTTTCCACCTGAAAGAAAAATTATTTTTACGCATAAAAGAATTACATTTTCATTTTCATGAACAGATTATAACCTTCATTTTTAGAAACAATATTACCATATACATGTAGAATAGAAACCATTCGAAAATGCTTTTTTAGACTGATGACATATTCATTTATTAAGGAAAAGAGGAACCAAACTTCCTTTGTATTTAATAGTGTTTAAAAGATCTAAGCATGAATCCCTTGGAATATATTCACATACGTGTATTACAACTTACCAACCAATCCATTGATAATTTTAGCGAAATCCAGAATGGTGTGCTCGTCTGGGTTACCGAGGTTAACAGGCTGGCTATAATTAGAATTCATCAGTTTGATCAAACCCTCGACCAGGTCAGATACGTACTGGAAGGACCGAGTCTGGGTACCTTCACCGTATACCTGAAATTATATCAGTTTTAAGCAATAATGCAATATGTACATGTATGTAAAGCTAATATAAATTGTTTTTAACAAATCCTACATATTTTAATCTATGTACAGGACGTAAACCTGTCTAAATTGATATTGACTCGGACTAAGAAAAAATATTGGTATAGACAGGTTATCGGATTACACAGGTTTAATAAAATAAAGGCTTCCTGATAATTTCTTCAAGTTATCTCTATATTCCTATGGAAATATTCATCATAAAACTGTAAAAATGTTTAAACTCTTATTTCTCATACAAAAAAATTCCTTTCTGTGATAATAAGTTAAATTTGGAAATATTAAGTAGTGTTCGGTATACACAGGCTATTTTATGTAGGAAAAGATAGAAAATTCTTTGGGATCAAAAATTTATATTGGAATAGACAGGTTATCGGATTATACAGGTATCGGTATAGACAGGTTTCACTGTATATGTAAACCAGGTATTAAATGCTGCACAAAAATACCAACCATGGTCAATGTAGGTTGGCAATGTCAAGAATATATCTGACTAAGGATTAAATACATGGTCTCTGCATTTTGAAAAAATAAGCGTTACCCTCCCTGATGTTACTCTGGAAAAATTCATGAAAATATTCTTACTGTGATTGGCTCGTCCTGCAAAGCTTGTAGTATAAAGTTGCTGACCACTCGTCCATCGTTCATGTGCATGCGAGGCCCAAAAGTGTTGAAAATTCTGGCCACTCTTACTTGCACAGCATCCTGAACATACAGGGTTTGAATACTACTGATAAATTGTTCTTAATTTTCTGTACACATAATAAGTACAATGCACTTGCATGGTACACATAGCATCTCTCCTATTCAAAGATAAAGCTTTACCTGTGAAGTTGTTTGGATAGAATAGCAAAGAACTAAGTCAAAAAATGAGTACATATATGTCCTGATAGGGAGAATTTTTCTGTACAAATCCAAAGCTTTTTCCCTACATGTATATCTTCTATTTTTGTTAAATTTGGAGTTTGACGAGGACAGAGATGCAGGGGATTTCTTTTTTGCTGTACAATGACAAATCATGAACGAAAAAGTATCTGTTATTGTGTATGATTTCATATGCTTATGTTTCTATAATTTTGTTAACAGGTCTACCTTAACACAGGTAAAAGGTACTTGTCATTCATACATGTAATTACATACATCTAAGACAGGCACTCACCTGTTTAGCATAGGCATAGCACATGGTTTCGGCAACCCTCTTGCCTTCGTCATAACACGCCCTAGGTCCTATAGGGTTAACGTGTCCCCAGTAAGTCTCAGGCTGGGGGTGTATTTCTGGATCTGTATCATAAAACATAAAGTTATCAGAATTTGCGGTTGAAATACTATATAGCTGTAAGTTACTACACATCTACTTCTGCTGATTTGATTCTCGTTTCTTTTGCTTTCTAATTGCAAAGCAAATAATGTCAAATACTGGATGTGTACTTTTTAGAGAAATATATATTTAAGGGGGATTAGAACTGTTCAGACTGTGTTAGACTACCCTGATTCATTTACCTCTTAAAAATTATAATGGAAAATAAGTGAGGTATTCTAATTCATGAATACGCTAATACATAAATGTCAATTTTCCTGTTTTTGCCCTGATTCAATTAAAATTTGGTTGTTTTCCGATAAAATTGAGTTGTGCTGAGATAAGTAAGTTTACAGAAACACTTAGCAAAACACTTTTGTATCTACATGGCAAACTTAGCAAAATTTAGCAAATGTAAGTTAAATATTGTTTAACATATGATTCAAATTATTTCCCGTTTAATTTTTACTCACCCCCATACACCTCTGATGTTGAGGCCAACAGAAGACGTCCTCGAACTCTCTTGGCCAAACCTGCAATTTATATGTGATAAAGGGTGCTCTTAATATTCGTCACATCAAAATTATGGAATAAAACAATATTTCAAAACATCAAGAAAGTTTTTGGCAGTATAAATGTATAAACTAATTGTTCCCAACAATGCTATTCTTTTCATTTACTGGTATACTTATACATATCTTTCTGGGATATCAACAATCATTTCAACATGTTCAATGTAGAACACAAGCACTACATCTTTATTAAATTTCTATAAATGACAATGCGTAAAATATTATTAGGGACACTTTCATTATAACTTATAAGGAAACTAGGTTTAAAAAACTTGGAAGTTTCATCTTTTATTTTGATGTCAAAATAAACAAAGAAGTATGAGAAGAATGAGCAAAAAGAAAATGAGCGGAGAGAAAACCAACAATTTTTTTTCACCAGGAGCATACACATATGAGGAAAGAGGACATAGTTGATGGCAACATGAAGTGCTGACAAGAAAATTTACCATCAAAGTGTGGAACGATAATGAACTGTATGAGAAAAGAATCGAGGACAAGGTGAAGATGTGACAAGAGAGGTTACCATCAAATAGTGGAATAATAATGTACTGTATGAGGATAGAGTCAAGGACAAGGTGAAGATGTGACAAGAGAGGTTACCATTAAAGTGTGGAATAATAATGTAAGCTCCCTGGCTCTCAATATATCATTCATGAATGGCCTGATCACCTCCGACCTCTTTGATTTACACAGATGATGTAATACATATAAACAGTTCAACTTGGTTTTAATTCTCATAAATCTCAACAACAATATTGGTAACGTGGTAATATATACATATGGCATGGCGTACTAGCCAGAAAAATAACATAGATGGTCGGTGGTGCATGATGTACTCTCATAAATTGTTTTTGCTGATTAATATGGCGTACAAAGGGGACGGGAGCTTGATGGAATAAATTGATCTAAAATTGCGTTGTCCTTAATGCTGGGAGATAACTGTCTGTTTGGAAATTTCATCAATATTAAATAATCTAAATTGGTCTCACCTAAAGTGTTCTGCAAAAAGTCAAACAAAGTTGTTTGGAAATTTTCCGGTTCCGTTTCTATCTGGTTTTTGAATTTTGGCGCCAATCAACTTAGACGAATTATCTACCGAAACTGAGACCATCACTTATATTTATAGTTTATGATAAGGGTCACATGATACTCCTAGACCAATGACAGGTCTGTACGGAGGCCACTAACCAATGGTCAACATGTACGGTACCGTTAACCACGCCTTAACCACGCCTACTTCCTGTTTGCCACCGTACAGTGTCACACAAATAAAACTTTATCTTCGTAAAAATGGACAATAATGAACAGGTGAGGGGACATTAAACATCTCAAAGATAAATGTTAAATGTAAGTATCATGTACATAAACATAAGTATACAATATATGTGTTTAAAGATAAGATTCATGCATGAATACGATGCGAAGTGTAGCAGACGGTGTCAGGCACCGCACACCGTACATTACTTAGATAAGTAAAAGACGTTTATCAGTTATGACATTAATCAAGCTTTAAAATAATGGAATTCTAGGATCTAAATGAACAATTATGATTCAAAAATACAAGGATGAATGTACAATTCATCATACAATGGATAAAAAATAAATACATTCGTATCATACATCGGGATCGACTTCGTACACGCACCGACCGCACTCAACATTTCTAAAAGTTAACAAAGTGGCGAAATCAAAATTGGTGAAAATACATGTAAAAGGAGCACTAAGGTAAATTATGACTAGAATATCTGAAAATGGCAAGCTTCTAAGGTAATAACAATGTAGGATTCATTTCATGAGATGCAGTTATTGACTAGATATATGATAAAATAGATTTGCCACTGACTCGTCTAAAAATAGAACTCATGTAAACAAAGCACATACATGTGAAAACCTAACATAAGTAGAATCAATTCAGTTGTAAACATAAGTTATACAGTAGCATATTTATGGGACCTTGTTGAAAGATATATAAATACAAATAACATGTTTTAAACAATATTTATCTCAATGTGAGTATTACTGATCTTACATTTTCCCCCACCCAAGCATCTGAAATTCTCCTGAATTTAGAAATAGCTATACAATTAATGTTCTTTTGACACACAATCACGTAATTTCAGTTTTCTTCTTTTAGCCTCAGAGGTATGCCTGCTGCGTCAACCACACTTATAAGATGGTCCCAAGTTCTTCTTCTCCTATGACACCCCCCTCCCAGGAATGAGACCAGTTCCTCGTCGCTTGAGGAGGTAGTTTCACTAATAGCCACCATGCGAATCGCCTGATACATATATAACCTGCTTTTGAAATGAGGCTTCTGAATCTTCTTTGGTGAGAGGGGAACAGTACCCGGCAGCGCTAAGAAATTAAACTCCTCGAGAAGCTCTGCTCTCTCTACAAAAGGCTGATGTCCAGATGTAGCTCTCGTGAGGGTCATCGCAACATACTCTAGCTGAAGCAACCTCTGGTCTTTCGAAAGCTCCTTCCAATTTACTGGTGGCCAGGTCACAGAGGTGGAACCATTCCTTAGAGTGACCTGGGTATCGGCCCACTGTCGCCTAGCCGGTGGCATTAATGGAAGACATCCTCTGGCCAGTAAGTTCTTCGCTCTGTCTTGTAAGCTTCCTTGGTTCCTGGCTACGGTTGAACAGTCCCCAGCAGATGTTGGAATGTTGGCTGATTTTGTTGTTACTGGCTTTTTAACTACTTTGACAACTGATGACAATGGTCGTTTCCTTGAAATGTCTGACTGAGAGTGGGTGTCTGATGATGATAATACTTCAAGGCTTTTAGCGGGTGGAACAAGGGATGGAGACTGCTCCTTCGTTGTAGCTTTAGTCTTAGGTTCATCTTTATTTTCCTTTTCCTTGGCTGGTTCTTCGATTTTCTTTTTCTTTGGAGATGGTGGCCTCTCATTTTGTTTTTCTTGTGATGAAGGTTGTCTGTCAGTTTCCTTTTGGGTTGATGGTTTAATGGTCCCTGAGTCGAGTGGCGTTGGATGGTATGGAGGGGTTGCCATTTGTACAATTCTTTCAGATGGTGTTGGTGATCCCATGTCAAAATCTGACTCGGCAAATAGGTCTAGCTCTGGTTCGGTGGCATCTGAGGGTCCAAAAGCATTCCTGAGATCAGCTACATCAACCCGTAGAATGAATCTAGGATCAACCCCAAGAGTGGATGAAATACACCTGGCCACGATGTCATTAGCCTGTTGAAGGAACTGCCCGCATTGTTCTTCTTCACAAGGTGTAAGGAATGCCAGCTTCCTGGATATACTTGTTACGCTCTTACTGTCCAGCAGCAATCCATCATCAAGATGGCATTTGTAACGTTTCCCATCACCGTCTAATATGGCTGAAAGTGCACCAGGCAGAAGTGAAATGGATATTATGTTCATCCTGTGAAGTTCTGGCTGGGATGGATCGTATTCCTCAGCTGTTGGGGTCTTTGGAGCTGGTCTGTTCTGGACAAAGGATATATTCTTTGGTGGTTCCTCCCATCCTTTTAACCACTGCTCACGCTCACGATGTTGGCCCTTTACTTTCCTCGCCCACTCCAGGATCAGGGTGCGCAGCCGGACACATGCCTTATTCTCCCTCTCTGTTGGCTCTACAAATGCTCGATAGTCTGCGGGGCTGATCGCTATCCAATAACAGTTGTTCTCGGACAACAAGGCATCCAGAGAGACTCCTGTCTGGCTCGCCGCTTCTGAATGCCTCTTTGAGACATGGGCTTTTAGGTCCGCTGCTCTATTATAGGATACTTCCTTCTCAGTACAGAAAGGACAGACCACACGAAGCAATTTATGGGGTGCTGGCTGGACATGCTCCTTAAGTTTACGTTTATTCTCAAACGTCTGGCCACACTTCTTCCCTTCTTTCTCCAGGTAACATTGGAAAGGCATTCTGTAACATAGAGATAAGGAACTCCTCAGATATACATTGGCAAAGGTAACACTGTATTGGTACATTTATCTGCATAAATTATGGCATTTATGGTTATTTTAGAAAGCATCATTTTCTCTTAATTTGACAGGGTCAGGACAGGATTTCAATAGCTTACTAGGGAGGGCCACCGACCATCGTACCTATACACATAGCAACAAGGCTCTGGTATTTTCTTCATTTATTTGGAAAAACAGCATGACAAAAATTGTGAAATAAAATAAAGTAGTCCCATTGACTACAGCGATCTCCTACGCTGCTCATCACCCAGGGTTGCCTACCGTGGACAACCGTAGTCCACAAGAGATAGTAACTAACCAGTCCTAGTTACTGTACTCATGCAAATCCATCCTTTGCATCACTCAGCAACACAGCAAATAGACATATCTCCGTGCAGTGATCAGTTGCACTAGATATTCTATCAGCGAGGGCCCTAGACCGCGCGCATCCGTCATCTCCCTCCGCCGGCTTCAAGGGTATAAAATAAAAGTATAAATTCTCCATCCTGCTGCTTCCTGGATCTCTAACTCTATAGGTTTCTACTTACGAAACCATGTCGGTGGATTCCTTCCTTTATAAGGTAACAGTCTGTCTATGTGGTAGATTTTTCCTTGTTGTGTCCTTGACCTCTTGACCAAAAATGTGATGTCATCTATTTTCTTTGTAATTACATATGGTCCTTTCCATTTACAGGTTAGCTTACTGCACACTCCAACCTTCTTAGATGCATCGTATAGTCAGACTGGCTGACCCTCTTCAAAGTCCCTTCTCGTTGCTTTTGTGTCATAATATTTCTTTTGATAATCTGAATTCTTTTTCAGGTGTTTCCTAGCCATTTCATGAGTTGTTGCCAGCTGTTTTTGAAGAGCAGATAAGTAATCTGTGTCCTGATTCTGATTGTCATCAGAGAGTGGGGGTCTTGGGATAATTGCTTCAAGAGGCATCATAATGTTTCTACCTAGCATCATCATATTTGGTGTTGCGTTTGTACTCGAATGTACTGCAGAGCGGTAAGCCATCATGACTTGGGGAAGGTAACTATCCCATTCCCTCTGATTGTTTTCGCAGTAAGCCGAGAGCATGCTTGCCAAAGTTCTATTAAACCTCTCAACTGTTCCATTGGCCTGAGGCCTTTGGCTTGTAGTCCTAGTTTTATGAATACGAAACAGTTTACACATGTCTTGAAAGAGTTTGGCTTCAAAAGATCTACCTTGGTCTGAATGCAGTTGAAGAGGAGTACCAAATCTGCATATAAATTCATTTACAAATACTTTTGTAATTGTACTGGCCTCCTGATCTGGAATAGCGAAGGCTTCTGTCCACTTAGTGAAACTGTCACAAAGGACAAGGATGTATTTATTGCCTTTGGTCGTGGAAGGTAAAGGACCAAGTATATCAACTGTGACCCTTTCCATTGGCTCGCCTAGGTTGTACTGACGCATTGGAGCCCTATTTGATGACCTAGAGGGTTTCCTAGAACTACATGCATCACAATGTTTGCAGTACTCCTCAACCTCTTTCTTCATTCTTGGCCAGTAAAAGGAATTTCTGACTCTACTAAGAGTCTTCTCTGCGCCAAGATGACCTCCAGAGGGTAGGTCATGAAAATACTGGAGTATGTGACTTTTGTACTGAGCTGGGATTATTAACTGCATTTGTTTTGGCTGGTCCGTCATCACTGAAATTTTGACGGTACATCATACCTTTAAGGATGTGAATGCGGTCCCACATTCTCCACAATGTTTTAAGGGAGCCAGACCCATCAGATATTTTACTCCATTCTGGTCTTGTTTCATTTTCTTTTGCAATGAAAATAGCAGCAATATCTTTATCTGCCATTTGTGCCATTCGCACAGTACTGGGTTCCCATCCTTCCAAGAGAACATCACTGGGTAAGTCTTGATTAAGCTTGTTTAAGTCATTTCTTGTTGTCACACAGACAAAATTTTCAGAGCATAGCTGATCACACTCTTCAGGATCACCATTAGTCTGATTTCTTTCCTGTCGCTCACAGGATTTACATGGTCTTCTAGAGAGGGCGTCAGCATTTGAGTGCTTTTTACCAGCCCTATGAGTGACTGTTAGATTGTATGTCTCGATTTCCTGCAGCCATCGAGCTGTTTGACCAGTAGGATTTTTCAGATTTTTCATCCAGGTAATAGCAGAATTGTCAGTGCGTAGTAAGACTTCTTGACCATACAAATATGGGTGAAAAGTTTTCAGGGCTGTCACAACGGCAAGAAGTTCTTTTCTTGTCACACAGTACTGCTGCTCATGCTTATTCATAGATTTGCTCATATAAGCTATTACTTTTTCTGAATCATCATGAACCTGTGACAGTACTGCACCAACAGCCTTGTCACTTGCATCTGTATCTAGTATGAAAGGTAGACCGAGGAATGGGTAGGAAAGAATTGGGGCTGTTGTAAGCCTCTGTTTGAGAAAATTGAATGCTTCTTGACAGTCTGAATTCCATGTGAATTTTGAACCCTTTTCGCAAATTTTATGCAAAGGTCTGGCAATTTTGGCAAAGTTTTCAACAAATCTACGATAGTAGGAGCAAAGTCCCAAGAAACTTCTCACTTGTTTTGCTGACCGTGGTACTGGCCATTCATTGACCGCTCTAATTTTCTCTGGATCGGTAGCGACCCCTTTTTCAGAGACAATATGGCCTAGGAATTTTATCTCCTTTTGGAAAAATGTACACTTGGAAGGCTTTAGTTTAAGATTGGCACCAAGAAGTCTATGGAATATATGCTCAAGTCTTTCAAGGCCCTCTTCGAACGTTTTACTAGGCGTAATAATATCGTCTATGTAGACTAGGCATTCATGCCATTGTAGACCCCTAAGTACATTTTCCATCAGTCTCTCGAAGGTGGAGGGCGAGTTTGCCAAGCCAAAAGGCATAACCGTGAACTGATATAGTCCAAGGCTGGTAATAAAGGCAGTTTTCTCCTTATCATCTGGAGCCATGCCGATCTGCCAAAAACCTGAGTTCAGATCCATAGAACTGAACCATTTTGAACCAGCCAATGAATCTAGGCAATCGTCAACCCTCGGTATTGGATAGGCGTCTTTAATTGTGACGTCATTTAGCTTGCGATAATCCACGCAAAATCTGACCTTGCCATCTCTCTTTGTTACTAGGACAATGTTCGAGGCCCATGGGCTATTGGATGGCTCAATGATCCCCCTTTCCTTCATTTTTGCTATTTCAACTTTCTCAATTTCTCGTTTTCCAAACGGAAGGCGCCTTGCTGGTTGCCTTATGGGAAAAGCTGTACCCGTATTTATTTTATGCTGGGCTAAATTTGTTCTCCCTATATCCTCTGGTGTTTTGGAAAACACTGCATGGTACTTTGTTAGTATTTGTTTTAATTTTTCTTTTTGCTCGTCATCTAAAAATTTTGAGCTTCTTTCTAATAAATCATGCAGGTGCTCAGGAAGGTCTATGATTTTATCCGTGGTCTTACAGGCTAATATGATTTCTTCATTTGGGCTTGAATCACAGTATGCGTAACAAGTCCCGATGGTCTGACCCTTGTGAAGAGTAAATTCTTCGTTACCAGTGTTGATTGCATTTATGTATAATTTCCCTTGATTCAGGTCAACTATACCAGGGATTATATGGATTTCAGGGAAATATTCGAGTGACTTGGTCTCTATTAGGCCATAGTCGGTAAAGTGACTTGCCTCTGGAATATTTATAGGGATGAAAAGTCCCGAATTGGATGGAATAGTGACCGGTTGGTCAACCATTACAGCGCATTTCATTTCTTCTTTAGCGCCAGTCCAACAATTTATTTCTTGAAAATCATGGGTAAGGAGAGACAACTTCTGGAAATCAAGTTTCCTTACATGTTCTAACATAAAATCTTGACCAAGAATTGCGCTCTGTGCGACATCGCAAACTAGGAACTTTTGGTGGTAAATCGATTTCCCAAATGTTATTGGCAGGTACGCCGCTCCATAGGCATGGATTTTATTACCACTTGCATCGCTTATATTTACAGTGACATCGCTTAAACTCATCTGGGTTTTGAATGTAAGTTTGTCAAAGGTTTGGATTGACACAATGGATACTGTTGATCCGCTATCGACTAAAAATTCGATGTCAGTCTCCCAAACCTTTCCATGCATATAGATACCGTTTCCCCATTTTCGTGATATTTCCTTGGACTGGCCTTCTATTTTCATATCTCTCTCAGGCCCTGAATTATTTTCCGCCGACCCGCGGCCTAATGGGACAGCGGTTTCCCGTTTCCCTGATTTCCGGGAGTTGATTTGAAATTACCTTGGTTTGGCCTCATTTGATAATTGTATCGGTTTGGACAAGAGCGCATGAAATGCTTTGGGGAATTACATATGTAGCAAGTTCCCGTTCGTTTATTGTGGTATGACAGATTGGCTTGGTCAGCCTCTGAGGTATTATTTTGTTCCAGGCGGTCTATTCTGGTCATTAGCTGTTTAAGTGCCGATGCGAGGCTATCATTCTCAGATATGGAATCGGAATTTCCTTTGCACAAAAGCCGAGTTTTCTCGTCATCGCATTCAATCGCGCGCACGTTCATTTTCTTTTTGTCCGTACTATCTGCCATAATTGACTCGTATCTCTCTATTACGTCGACCGCGTCGGCAACCGTTTGGCACTCTTTATCAATACATCTACATTTCATTTCTACTGGTATTACCTTGTATAGCTGATTAAGTGCTAGGGCTTCCTGAGCTCGACAGTCAAGGTTATGGTACGCCCTCTGGGCCATCTGACGTATATCGTCGCCAAGTACAGCAATTGACTCACCTGGTAATCGTTTTCTCATTTCTAGTTTGGAAAGCCATCTGTTTTGGTTCCTAGTACTACCAAATCTCTGGTTTAACTTACTGACAAGGTGTGGATAGGACTGTTTATCCTCACCTGATAAACTCATATAGAAAGTACGGGCTTGACCTCTTAAACTGGCAGCAAGTAGTAGCAGTTTTGTCCTATCTGACCATCTACCTAATTCGGCACAATCCTGGAAATGGGAAATATACTCATCCCAATCCTCCTTACCGTCATATGCTGTGGGTTTCATTAATAAGGGGGCATCATGACCCCGGTCAAGGTCATTTCCTCCATCTTGGGCATATACCCGGAAAGCATGTCTAGGTGGAGTTTCATTAAAATCATGAAAAATTCGTCTTGGGCCAAAAAACTGGTTCTCTCTCTGCAAGGGGCGTATGCAGGGGAATTCTATGGCCTATGTTTATTTCTTGTGGAATGTCTTGGTCACCCTGACCTACCTCATCGACCACAGGCGCCTTAAATTGGACTTCCGGATCTGGCGAAGGTGCTTCCGCCATTTTGACTTCAGTGGAACTAAAGAATAAAATTGATTTTAAAATAAAAAATCGTTGTTATTTAATTTTTTTTTACCAGCACACAGGACAGCTTCAATATTAAACTCTATGCAATATCCCCTTTCTAGGTTCGAATCTCTGGATACTATGGTGGAAAACAGTATCCCCAATTCTGACACCAAAAATTGTAAGCTCCCTGGCTCTCAATATATCATTCATGAATGGCCTGCTCACCTCCGACCTCTTTGATTTACACAGATGATGTAATACATATAAACAGTTCAACTTGGTTTTAATTCTCATAAATCTCAACAACAATATTGGTAACGTGGTAATATATACATATGGCATGGCGTACTAGCCAGAAAAATAACATAGATGGTCGGTGGTGCATGATGTACTCTCATAAATTGTTTTTGCTGATTAATATGGCGTACAAAGGGGACGGGAGCTTGATGGAATAAATTGATCTAAAATTGCGTTGTCCTTAATGCTGGGAGATAACTGTCTGTTTGGAAATTTCATCAATATTAAATAATCTAAATTGGTCTCACCTAAAGTGTTCTGCAAAAAGTCAAACAAAGTTGTTTGGAAATTTTCCGGTTCCGTTTCTATCTGGTTTTTGAATTTTGGCGCCAATCAACTTAGACGAATTATCTACCGAAACTGAGACCATCACTTATATTTATAGTTTATGATAAGGGTCACATGATACTCCTAGACCAATGACAGGTCTGTACGGAGGCCACTAACCAATGGTCAACATGTACGGTACCGTTAACCACGCCTTAACCACGCCTACTTCCTGTTTGCCACCGTACAGTGTCACACAAATAAAACTTTATATTCGTAAAAATGGACAATAATGAACAGGTGAGGGGACATTAAACATCTCAAAGATAAATGTTAAATGTAAGTATCATGTACATAAACATAAGTATACAATATATGTGTTTAAAGATAAGATTCATGCATGAATACGATGCGAAGTGTAGCAGACGGTGTCAGGCACCGCACACCGTACATTACTTAGATAAGTAAAAGACGTTTATCAGTTATGACATTAATCAAGCTTTAAAATAATGGAATTCTAGGATCTAAATGAACAATTATGATTCAAAAATACAAGGATGAATGTACAATTCATCATACAATGGATAAAAAATAAATACATTCGTATCATACATCGGGATCGACTTCGTACACGCACCGACCGCACTCAACATTTCTAAAAGTTAACAAAGTGGCGAAATCAAAATTGGTGAAAATACATGTAAAAGGAGCACTAAGGTAAATTATGACTAGAATATCTGAAAATGGCAAGCTTCTAAGGTAATAACAATGTAGGATTCATTTCATGAGATGCAGTTATTGACTAGATATATGATAAAATAGATTTGCCACTGACTCGTCTAAAAATAGAACTCATGTAAACAAAACACATACATGTGAAAACCTAACATAAGTAGAATCAATTCAGTTGTAAACATAAGTTATACAGTAGCATATTTATGGGACCTTGTTGAAAGATATATAAATACAAATAACATGTTTTAAACAATATTTATCTCAATGTGAGTATTACTGATCTTACAATAATGTACTGTATGAGGAAAGAGTCTAGGACAAGGTGAAGATGTGACAAGAGAGGTTACCATCAAATCATGGAATAATAATGTACTGTATGGAGAAAGAGTCAAGGACAAGGTGAAGATGTGACAAGAGAGGTTACCATCAAATCTAGAATAATAATGTACTGTATGAGGAAAGAGTCAAGGACAAGGTGAAGATGTTACAAGAGGGGTTACCATCAAATCGTGGAATAACAATGTACTGTATGAGGAAAGAGTCGAGGACAAGGTGAAGATGTGACAAGAGAGGTTACCATCAAAGTGTGGAATAATAATGTACTGTATGAGGAAAGAGTCAAGGACAACGTGAAGATGTGACAAGAGAGGTTACCATCAAATCGTGGAATAATATGTACTGTATGAGGAAAGAGTTGAGGACAAGGTGAAGATGTTACAAGAGAGGTTACCATCAAATCAAGGAATAATATGTACTGTATGAGGAAAGAGTCGAGGACACGGTGAAGATGTGACAAGAGAGGTTACCATCAAAGTGTGGAATACAAAAAAAATGTAATAATGTACTGTATGAGGAAAGAGTCAAGGACAAGGTGAAGATATGACAAGAGAGGTTACTATCAAAGTGTGGAATAATAATGTACTGTATGAGGAAAGAGTCAAGGACAAGGTGAAGATGTGACAAGAGAGGTTACCATGAAAGTGTGAAATAATATGTACTGTATGAGGAAAGAGTCGAGGACAAGGTGAAGATATGACAAGTGAGGTTACCACCAAATCGTGGAATATTATGTTCTGTATGAGGAAAGAGTCGAGGACAAGGTGAAGATGTGACAAAAGAGGTTACCATCAAAGCGTGGAATAATAAGTACTGTATGAGGAAAGAGTCAAGGACAAGGTGAAGATGTGACAAGAGAGGTTACCATCAAAGCGTGGAATAATATGTACTGTATGAGGAAAGAGTCAAGGACAAGGTGAAGATGTGACAAGAGAGGTTACCATCAAAGTGTGGAATAATAATGTACTGTATGAGGAAAGAGTCAAGGACAACGTGAAGATGTGACAAGAGAGGTTACCATCAAAGTGTGGAATAATAATGTACTGTATGAGGAAAGAGTCAAGGACAAGGTGAAGATGTGACAAGAGAGATTACCATCAAAGCATGGAATAATAATGAACTGTATGAGGAAAGAGTCAAGGACAAGGTGAAGATATGACAACAGAGGTTACCATCAAAGCGTGGAATAATAATGTACAGTATGAGGAAAGAGACGAGGACAAGAGAGGTTACCATCAAAGCGTGCAATAATAATGTACTGTATGAGGAAAGATTGAGAACAAGGTGAAGATGTGACAAGAGAGGTTACCATCAAATTG
The DNA here is from genome assembly GCA_033119305.1 of Pinctada imbricata. NCBI lineage: Eukaryota > Metazoa > Mollusca > Bivalvia > Pterioida > Pteriidae > Pinctada > Pinctada imbricata. Next base: position 19,923,997 of record VSWD01000008.1, on the reverse strand, counting down.
TGGAATAATAAAGTACTGTATGAGGATAGAGTCAAGGACAAGGTGAAGATATGACAAGAGAGGTTGCCATCAAAGCGTGGACTAACAATGTACTGTATGAGGAAAGAGTCGAGGACAAGGTGAAGATATGACAAGAGAGGTTACCAGCAAAGTGTGGAATAATAATGAACTGTATGAAGAAAGAGTTGAGGACAAGGTGAAGATGTGACAAGAGAGGTTACCATCAAAGCTTGGAATAATAATGAACTGTATGAGGAAAGAGTCAAGGACAAGGTGAAGATATGACAAGAGAGGTTACCATGAAAGTGTGGAATAATAATGTACTGTATGAGGAAAGAGTCGAGGAAAAGGTGAAGATGTGACAAGAGTGGTTACCATCAAAGCATGGAATAATAATGTACTGTATAAGGAAAGACTCGAGGACAAGGTGATGATGTGACAAGAGAGGTTACCATCAAAGCGTGGAATAATAATGTACTGTATGAGGAAAGAGTCAAGGACAAGGTGAAGATGTGACAAGAGAGGTTACCATCAAAGCGTGCTGTGATATGTTTCATTTCATCAAATCACAACAACTTTGATGTCAACCACATTTGTCTGTATCGTCCAAAATAAACTGAAACAAAAAAGTTAAAAGACATCATGATGTGACATACTTCAAGCATCTCAGACAATTTTAGTTAAAGTTAGGAGATAGTTGTTCATCAAGTGCTAACCTAGCATATTATTGGTGCCTACAGTGTTGGTTTTGATTGGTTACTTATTATTCACTCTGTACTTACCTAGCATGTTATTGGTGCCTACAGTGTTGGTTTTGATTGGTTACTTATTATTCACTCAGTACTTACCTAGCAAGTTATTGGTGCCTATAGTGTTGGTTTTGATTGGTTACTTATTATTCACTCATTACTTACCTAGCATATTATTGGTGCCTATAGTGTTGGTTTAGATTGGTTACTTATTGTTCACTCAGTACTTACCTAGCAAGTTATTGGTGCCAATAGTGTTGGTTTTGATTGGTTACTTATTATTCACTCAATACTTACCTAGCATATTATTGGTGCCTATAGTGTTGGTTTTGATTGGTTACTTATTGTTCACACAGTACTTACCTAGCATGTTATTGGTGCCTATAGTGTTGGTTTTGATTGGTTACTTATTATTCACTCATTAGGCCATGCAAAAAAAATTTTCTGGTTCTCAGATAATTGATCTAAAAAATATGGGTAGGTAGGTAGGGTTTTTATTTTTTGTTTTTATTTTCCAAAAACTACTTAAGCACATTTTTTTATTCAGATATTATAGAGACTGTGATCTATAGTGACTATATTTGTTGTAAATGTTCACCATACTCAACTCTTCTCATAATTCCCCCGAAAATAGTTTCTCACATAACTGTGTCACTGAATAGTTCGATTCCAATGGCAATATAATCCACGGCACGACTGTGTTGCCTTTAAAATTCACCTTCAAGCTGACAATCACTCGTCCCCCCCCCCCCCCCCCCCCCCCCCCCCCCCCCCCCCCCCGGTCGCCATTTTGCATCTTGTGTACAATAACAAAGTACAGTATTTCCCTCCACAGAAGTCAGAGCACCTAAGCGTCTTGGACGTGTAAAGTCTTAACAAAACCGACAAGCGCCGTTAAAACGTAAGCGCTGTACTGAAACAGACATTTCTACTTTTCGTTTGTACAGAAATCCCTGTTCTATTAATAGAAAATTATATTTATCAGCATGAGAAATCTGGCGGGCGGCGGCTATTTTTTTCCCTTCCCACGATAAAAACGTCTCATCGTGAGGAATTTTGAGCGCACGGCGGTGTCTGAGAACCAGGATTTTTTTTTATATGGCCTTACTTACCTAGCATGTTATTGGTTCCTATAGTGTTGGTTTTGATTGGTTACTTATTGTTCATCCAGTACTTACCTAGCATGTTATTGGTGCCTATAGTGTTGGTTTTGATGGTTTTGACAGGGTTGTACATGTAGTTTGGTGGTGATGCTGGCGATGCTAAATGATATATCTGATCAACTACAAAGAAAATACCATAGATAAATAGCAATCCAAGGAATGCTTGTGTCGCCTGCAAAGCGGTTTATCTTTAAAAAGTGGATCAAATATGTAGGTCAAGGTCACTTGGTTTAAAACTTTTTGTAACAGTAGGAAAGACTTGTCAAATGAAAATCACATGTAAAATATTCAACCTTTTACTTTTTCAGAAAAGGTCAATATCTAGGTCAAGGTCATAAGGAAAATTTTTTTTTAGTACAAAAGAAATGACTTATCATAAGAAATACATGTTTGCAGTAATAAAGCCTTATCACTTACCAATCAAAAGATATAGCCAATCTTCATTTTTTGAAAGGTAGGTCACATATGATATTTATTGCTTTTACCAGTATCTAGGTCAAGGTCACTAGGTCAAAAATTACGGTATGTGTAGAAAGGTTTCATCACAAGGAATACACATATGAACTATCAAAGCCCTATCACTTACCAATCAAAAGATATAGCCAATCTTAATATTTTTGAAAAGTAGGTCAAATATCTAGGTCAATGGGTCAAAAATTATGGTATGTGTAGAAAGGTCTCATTAACAGGAATACACATGTGAAATATCAAAGCCCTATCACTTACCAATCAAAAGATATTGGGTGTGACAGACAGACAGACAGACAGACAGACAGATGGACTGACGGACAACAGACAAAGTGATGCCTAAGTGTCGCTATGCTTCACAGGCGACACAAAAATTGTCCTTAAGTACTATACATGTATATCTTTAGGTAGAATACATTGTACTTACATGTACATAACATAAACATAACATCTAATAACCGGTTTATGTAGTGAGAAAACTCTCTGCCTTTCTCTATATTTTCTGAATCATTTAATAATCTATCACTACATGTATTTTCTGAAAATATCAAGCATCAAGTCTCCTCAGAAATTTATTTCATCCTAAATTTCTATAGGTGATAAGAAGGCAATGCAACACATAGTATCAATTTGCAAGGCAACAAAAAAAACCCATTATTTCGTCAAAGGAAGGCAAACACGACCATTAATTTATCTTCGATGAAAAATGCTTTAAGACAAAAGTATGTCTCAAGGTTAAGTATTTCAATAAATTGTGTAAAATCTTTCATACCTTCTATGAATAATGGATTGACGATATCATGGTTAATAAGCTCAAAGTTTTCATGTCCAAGCCAGTGTTCCACATTGCGTTTTCGTCCTGTGAAAAAATTGTCCACTACTGTGACCTCATGTCCTTCCATCATTAGACGGTCGACAAGATGGGATCCTACAAAGCCAGCGCCTCCTGATATCTGTAACAAACAGATTTTACACTCAGAAATACATAGAGTGCCTTAATATCACTGTTGATATTCATTTATGCATTTATTTTTCAAAGTTTTGAGCTACATTGCTGATAAAGGTACATGCATCAAGAACATTTTTTAAAAGTCATAAACAAGATTTGTTTGTGAATCACTAAGACCCTACTGTCCTGTTCACTAAATCCAGAGCATCCTGTTTTCCCGGTTTTCTCTAAAATATGATACTGTCATCTTCCAAAAAGATATCAATTTTATAGTACTCCTTTAGTCGTAACAGAAAATACCATTGTTTTGGCTGTACGTCAATTATGTTAGAAATAGGACGGAAAATAAAAAGTTTACGGGGATTTTCTATACATGTAGTAAAATCGCTGAAAATGCGTGACGTCAGGAGCTTTGACGTCACTGTTTACCATTGTTGACATGGAGAACAATATAGCGGCGGCTTGAAATTAACATGGGAATTTCCCGTAGACATTTTATTTTTCATATTACGGCTTGAAGACAATTGAAAGGGTAAGTTGAGGAATATTTCCAGTTACGACTAAAGGAGGTTAATTCTCGGAAACTATCATCTACAGCAAAATTCTTCAGATGACAGAATAAATCGCCAAAACAGGGTGCTCTGGATTTAGTGAACAGGACAGTAAGCAGCTAGATGTATCTTTTGCATGTAAGCTACAAAAAAAAACTCAAAGAAAAGTCAAAAGGATACAAAAGCAAGTTTTCGTCATGAGGAATATTCTGTATGTGGACTTACTTTAGCGCAATCATATTTTAGCAGAAATAGAGCAAAATTTGGCATATTGACATACATGTACCGGTATTAGTGTAATCATGAATTAGCATACTTGACTCATTTCCAAATCAATCTATTAGAAATTCATTTTCTTGAATTACATGTATTTATTCGGCACAAAATTTATATGTAAATTCTAAATAAGTCTAAATATACTTAAGAAACAGACTGATATGACAAAAAACACTGCTGGTATGCCTGCAGATCTTGCATAAGACATGAGAACAGACAGACAGAGGACAGAGCGACAATGTGCTATGACTACTTCACTGATGTTAGCTAAAAATCAAAAAATAATTCCTGTTGCTAAATGAACCTACCAGAATACGTTTTCTGTCTTTGTATGTCAGAAATTTCACCTCTGGGTAAGTTTTCTTCCTGATAAAAATACAAGATTTTTATTAATACTCAGAAAATTTCATAAAGAACTCAATACTATTGATACATTATGATTTTTTAAAGACAATTTCTTATATCAAAACTCTTGAAACATCATCTTACCCTTTCTCCAGGGATTTGATTCTTTCTTTCAGGTATTTAATTTCTTCATAAAGATCTTGTGGGCGTTTCTCTGCGGCATGTGTCACTCTCTGCTGAGCTTCAATCTCTCTGTAAATAAAGACATATTAATTACAATTACATCTCTTTTTGAAAATGTAAGGAAGGACAATGAGAATACACGTATTTTGAAATTTGATTTTCTTTACACATGTACATGATGTATATGTAGCGTACATGCAAGTATATTCCTCTTTATGACTTGAAATACTACATGCAATGGCCAGTTTATGTTCCATTATGATGTATGACCACTGACATAATTCTGTCATCAAAAATTACATATGAAGATTATTGATAAATTTTGTCTAATTACGAAAGGATTATTTTTAAACTTACATTTTCGTTTCAAAATATTTTATTACTAAAATGACAATACCGGTAATTATTTGAGATATTGATGGATGCAAGTTCAGGTTCCATTACTTCCATTGAGAGAAATTAAAGTAACACAGAATTTAAGCAGTATTGTCAGGATGCATCTTTACTCACCTAACAGCCTCCTGGGAATAAGAGTGGGATAGCTTCCCAAGGCCGACTACAAATATAAAACAAGGGACCATAATGTATGTACATGTATTCATGGGACGGGTATAAACTATATATATAAGGTAGAAATCACAATATTGACAGGTATTAACAAATCACGTAGACAATAGATATAAAAAAATAGGTAAAAATCATAATACACGTATACACAGCAAATCTGGTATGACATGTAGCAATTATACCTGCTTTTAAAACATTTCACATATTGTTTGGCAATACATCATGTTACATGTGTGTAGCAAAAGCCATATTTTCATACAAAAAAGGTTCTCATTACCTTTACAATGGTTTTCAGATTATGGCCCTGAAACTTGAACCAAACTTACTGTTGAGCAATTATCTTTAACTTTTTCTAAAATGTATACACTCTTTGATTCCATTGAGCATAGACCAGTATTAGTGATTCAATGTACCATAACCAATACAGACAGAGATCAAGTTTGTGAAGATGTTTTCCAGACTTGCAGGGTTTTTTTTCCCCTTGTTTTGGGGCCAAATTTCGGCCCCTTCCCAATGCCAAACTTCCTCTATTTTTCCCAAAAAATCACCCTGAAATTCCCGAAGAGGAATTACGAAAAAATCACCTGAGAAAATAAGACTCAAAACCTTGAAGTCAACACAAAATGTCCTATTTCGAAGTGCATTTTTTAAAGTTTTTTATTCATCCCTTGTTCAGTTCAAGCAAATCAATTGATTATCAGTGTTAATAAATGATACTTTAGGGTTATACTTTGGTGAGAATTTGTTCCAAAATTTTCCCAATTTTAGCAAAATGTTGCAAATTTTCCCAAATGGGACAGGCACAGGCACCTTCCCCAAAATAAAAAAAACCCCTGACTTGTGCTGGTGGATATGACCATACACATTGTGTATTGGGTCACTGCCTTCCAGCACATTGTGTATTGGGTCACTGCCTTCACATTGTGTATTGGGTCACTGCCTTCACATTGTGTATTGGGTCACTGCCTTCACATTGTGTATTGGGTCACTGCCTTCACATTGTGTATTGGGTCACTGCCTTCACATTGTGTATTGGGTCACTGCCTTCCAGCACATTGTGTATTGAGAGTCACTGCCTTCCAGCACATTGTGTATTGGGTCACTGCCTTCCAGCACATTGTGTATTGGGTCACTGCCTTCCAGCACATTGTGTATTGGGTCACTGCCTTCCAGCACATTGTGTATTGAGAGTCACTGCCTTCCAGCACATTGTGTATTGGGTCACTGCCTTCCAGCACATTGTGTATTGGGTCACTGCCTTCCAGCACATTGTGTATTGGGTCACTGCCTTCCAGCACATTGTGTATTGGGTCACTGCCTTCCAGCACATTGTGTATTGAGAGTCACTGCCTTCCAGCACATTGTGTATTGGGTCACTGCCTTCAGTTACTGCGGGATTACCAAGTGTCCAACGTTGCACATGTAGGCAGACTAATACATTTTGTCCTCACAATAATTAGCCCATCAAAGTATTGATTGACTGGTCAATGGTCATTGATTGAAAAATCAATTTTAATGTCTGTCACAAGTGAGATGTCTGACATTTTGCAATTCATCAATCAGTGGTACCCACGTTCTTTCAATACATGTATTTCTCTTTTTTTTTTTGGTAGTAAGCCCCATAGGCCGAAAGATCATCTGGATATTGGTATGTGCTACTACGAAAATTGCCTATATGCATATGCGCAACTACAAAATATTTTTGAGTATCACATGAATACATGTCCGGGTGATCTTTTGGCCTGTGGTAAGCCTGGCTGACACAAATAAACAGGTTGGGGAAAAGTACCGATCAAGCTAATATACCTTGATCAAGCTACATGTAATGTACCTTGATCGGGCTAATCAATCTGACTTTTTTATTGAGAAAAAAAAAATTTTTTCATCCAAATCAAACAGGTATTTAAGTGCAAAATCGAACAAGCTTTTATATCAAGAAACAATATTTAAAAAGCAACTATACCTGAAAACTTTTTAGATTTAGAGAAATCTAACCCAATATATTCAGGAAAATGGAGGTACATTTTCTCAGTAACCATTTACTTTTCAGGTATGTTTCTTTTGTAAACATTACTTCTTTTATAAGGAACTAATGCGATTTTGCACAAAGGAATAATTGTGATAGTGTTTTAATTTTTTACTGCAGAAAATATTCAGATTGACAAGCCCACTTCTTCTTCTCCCTTAGTAATGTTATGTTCCTTCGTCCGTTTCCGTATCTTGTTGCACTGTTTCCGAATCGCCGTCCAATCAGATTGCAGTACTAGCCAGTATCTGGATTGTGTGAAATCACCAATCGCATGCTTCGCTCTACCTCTTCCACACCTTACCTTCATCAAAGCCAGACGTTTTCATACTAGCTGTTTTACTTGCCTTTGTAATATCGTAAGTTGCTTGTTTATTATGTTAATATTACAATAGTATGGCCCTCCGAAATTATATATCAAGACAACATTTCAAATTCCTCTCTCCCAATCGAGGTATACATGTATTAGCTCAATCAGTACTGGTGTCAGAACAGTTTCTGGACCGTATCAGTTTCCAGACAGTCGCCCTTTTCAAATACTTTGATTCAAGATTGAAGGATTATTTTCAAAATTTTGTGACAATTTTGTAGATTTTTAAATGCAGAATTCAAATCACGAATCATATAAACAAAATTTTGCATCTAAGCCTTTCTGCCCCATTTAATATTGCGCACCGGGGGAAATCACCGAGAACCATACTATTTTAATCTACGTGGTTTGAGAAGTTTCGGTTCTGTTTTCAAAATTATTTTTAAACAATTATTTGTAGAAAAGATTGAAGAAAACAATATTCAAAAATCATCCAGTTTGGGCTTAAATTGATTGAGATTGACAGATTTAAAATCAGGTGTCCGGAAACTGTTCCAGTGATTTGCGAAAAATGGCCAAAATATAGGGTCATAAAATCGGTCTAGAAACCATATTTCTTGAGAGATTATTATTTTCTTTCAACATGAGTATCTGTGGGAAGGGCATAGCATTCTTTGAGAGAAATTTGAATGTTTTCCATAGATGGACGGAGGAGTTCTCCCCGAAAAACCTTCAAAATCATCCAGAAACTGTTATGACATTATAATTTCAATGGAAACTGAGGAGCTTCTTTAATTTTTGTCTAGCGCAACATGGAAAATACACCGATAATCAAAAGATATACAACAAGCTCTGGATCGTAGATTTTTCCCACACACTTTATGAAGGACGCATTTAGTTTAAACATATTTATTCATGGAAAATTGCATGTATATATAAATGACAATAAGAATGAATGAAGGGATCTGAAAAAAAGCGCAACGCTTGTATAAATTCATCGACGCATTTGAAACTGAGGTTGCGATACGCGCTAGACAAAAATTAAAGAAGCTCCTCAGTTTCCATTGAAATTACTGACATCAGTACCTTTCCCAAACCTGATAAACAAAAAGATTACAAACTTTTCTTGTCTTGTATGAGTGTACTTTGGTTTATCATAGCAACAAGCGCTTGTTTGAGATCTTTGCCTTATTAAATATTTATATATTCCATGTCAGAAATATTATCCGAGACAGTCAGTGGCAAAAATCTGTCAAGTGTTTTACTGGTTTAAAAGAGTCCATTAAACCTAAACTTACTTATCAATAGTACGACAACGACACACACGGGTAACAGGATGTCTCTCATTTTTTTGACTGGTATCATTCTTTTCCAGTCATCGTACACAAGTTTTGCTTGATTAATGATGAAAAGCAGCCGGAAGCAGTGTGGAACTTTAAAGAACTCGAATACAAATATTGGTTAGAGATGAGTCGTATTTTTACGGATTGTATGCGTTGGGTCAATATCCTGTATGATGCCCTTTTACAGGTCATAAGATGTATTTACCAGTGATATCGATGACGTACAGGATCGCTACATGTGCCTGTGATCTTCCTGAAGTAGTTTTCAGGTGCTCGGTCTGGGACTCGAATCCACCGACTCGATTCCATCGATTTACAAAGAAATCTTTCATTTTAGAAGAAAAAGAAATGGGAACCACATGAAAGAGCATAGATTTAAAAGTCTTATTTACTGGACCATTTTAATCAGCAAATTGAAGTAATGCCAACTTCTACTATTTTTGTTTGTTTGTTTTTTGTTTTTGTTTGTTTTTGTTTTTTGTTTTGTTTTTTTGTTTTTGTTTTTTGGGTTTTTTTAAGATTTGAAGTACTTGGAAGAGAATGGAATAAATATGATACCAAGGACTTGTAAACAGAAGGATTCGCAACTCTCTACACCGCCTTGAAAATAGTAACGAAAACTCGCGTGTAACGAGATATGAACGAGATCAAAACATTGCCCAGTCCTATCCGAGAAGGGTGATCAAATAACATGATTTTCTCAAGCATCACACAATAAACATATAAAATATTGATACGTACATGTAGAAGAAACCTTACTGTTTCAATAAATACCAATTTTATAAAAATATATTGATAAATTGTTATAATATCTAGCTTCAAAGCGGAGCCTTGACATTCGCCGTTATGACCCAGATATCATCAAAGAGAGTTAAATAGGCATATGCTCTGTCCCATTTTCTTCGTCATTACTAGACTTACACATAAAATATTGGTGGCAAATCAAAAATGAAAACCTAGTGCGTGCATTAGAACCAATTTTGATTAATTTATTTGACGATTTCATCGTATACCGGAGGTTCAAAAATAGAGGTTTTCACTCTTTGGTATGCCCGGACATTTTCTGAAAGAGGTAAACAGCCCAACGCTCTGACCCATTTTCTCAAACTAGACAAGATTTACATATGAAATATTGTTATCAAAATAAAGACTAAACCCTAATGTGTGCATTAGGACCAATTTTATTTAATAAATTCGACAATTTTATTGTTTTACGGGGCTTCGAAAATGGGTGTTTTCACTCGTCGGTACGCGCGGCCATTTTCTGAAAGAGGTAGATAGCCCAACGCTCTGACCCATTTTCTCAAACTAGACAAGATTTTCATATGAAATATTGTTATCAAAATAAAGACTAAAACCTAAAGTGTGCATTAGGACCAATTTTATTTAATTAATTCGACAATTTTATTGTTTTACAGGGCTTCGAAAATGGGTGTTTTCACTCGTCGGTACGCGCGGCCATTTTCTGAAAGAGGTAAACAGCCCAACGCTCTGACCCATTTTCTCAAACTAGACAAGATTTACATATTAAATATTGTTATCAAAATAAAGACTAAAACCTAAAGTGTGCATTAGGACCAATTTTGTTTAATCAATTCGACAATTTTATTGTTTTACAGGGCTTCGAAAATGGGTGTTTTCACTCGTCGGTACGCGCGGCCATTTTCTGAACGAGGTAGATAGCCCAAAGCTCTGACCCTTTTTCTCAAACTAGACAAGATTTACATATGAAATATTGTTATCTAAATAAAGACTAAAACCTAAAGTGTGCATTAGGACCAATTTTATTTAATTAATTCGACAGTTTCATTGTTTTACGAGGCTTCGAAAATGGATGTTTTCACTAGTCGGTACGTGCGGCCATTTTCCCAAAAGACGTAGGCAGGTCAACGCTCTCAGCCTCTGACCCGTTTTCGCAAACAAGACACGATAAACACAAGGAATATTGTTATCAAAATAATAAATAAATTCTCATGCGTGCATTAGTACCATTTTCATTTCATGATACCGAATATTAATAAGAATACAAGACTTCAAAAATGGGGGTGTTTACGATCACCTGTTTACCACTGCCTGTAACGAAGAAGGCAAACAAGCCATCTAAAAACTATTTTTTCTGTTTTATTTTATAAAGTATCTATGAAAAGTCGTTTTTAAAATAAAGTTGGACTTTTTTGTATCTGATTGAATTATTTTTCATGTATAGATGTCGATAATTGACCACAATAAAACTGCCTCAGATATAAGGGATCTCGACGCAAGTTCGCCCTCGCCATTACGACTACGAGTACGACGTGACCTATATAAATAGGCCCGATTTAATTTACCATTTTCTCGACTATTTCAAGACGGAATATCAAAATATTGGTACCAAAATGATCAGGATAATCTATTCTACTTATTTAAGTCGTTTTTAAGTTGTCATAATTAACATATTTAGGACATTCATGGTTTTGAATATCACAACCCTAACATCTCGTTGCCTAATTTGCATATCAAAAGGGCACGCGAGATGTTAACGGGAAAAGACGAGATTCCAATCCTTCTGTTTATAAGTCCTTGATGATACTGACTTTAACATTAATCACACACAAAAAAATGTAAATTTATAATTTACATTTGTGTTATGAATGTTAGAGTCAGTATCAAATTGGACGTCATCGAGTCAAAGTTATCGGCGCTCGATTTAACAGTGTCCTCAATTGACCGTCGGGTGACCGCAGTTGAATCTAAATCGTCAGATCTGGAAAGCAGCGTACAGTTCCTCAGTAATACGATCGACGAGGCCAAGGTAGCTCTCGATAACGTCAAAACCATGGCGCATACCGTTGATGAGGCCAAGGGAGTTATTAATGACCTTAAAACTGCCAAAACTTTGCAGGCTGATACGAAACGCCACGAGAAAACCATTGAATCCATGTGTCACAACCTTGATAAAATTAGGAAGCAAAACAAGGATCTTGAGGCGCAATTGACCGACCTACGCTGGCGTTCTATGAAGAACAACTTGATTATTACCGGATTACATGGAGAAATTAGGGGAGAGAACACCGAGGGCAACGTTCGAACGTTCTTACATCATGAAATGGGAATCGACAAACCTATGCCGTTCGGAAACGTTCATCGCTTCGGACGATTCATTCGCGGGAAACCTAGACCGATTGTAGTACGTTTCCTATTCGCACAAGACAGAGAGCTGGTGTTGCGCAACCGTAACAGACTACGCGGTAGACCGTTTAGTGTGCGTGAGCAGTACCCCGTGGAAATGGAGGAGAAACGCAGACAACTCTTCCCTATAGCAGATGTAATGAGGGAACGCGGGCACCATGTGAAATTGGTGAGGGACAGGTTATTTGTCGACGGTGAGGAAGTTGATCCGAGTGACTTCGACGATCTTGTCGCTGAGGAGTATATCGACGCAGTCAGCGATCCAGTTGGTGACGTTATGGTCGTTGATCACGTTCATGATCAGCAGTCGTCAAACGCTGTGGCCCAATAGGGGGACGCGGAGGTGAGACCATTGACTTCTTTGCGCATCGCATCATGGAACGTCAATCGCGGTCTGGATCGGAAACTTGGTGAGCAAGACTTTATTAAAATTTTAGCTGATTACGATATAATTTTTCTGTCAGAGTGTTGGTTATCCAACGAAAATGACCCTGATTTTTCATTGCTTTCTGACGAGTTTTCATTCCTTACTTTTCCTCGTACCAAATGTAAGGGCGGTGGACTTGTTTTACTATATAGAAGCAATTTAGCTAATAATATTAAGCTATGTAAAGTTGTTGGTGACAGTATCATATGGGTGAAAATAGAAAATCTTCTTGCAAAAGATACATATATTTGTTTTTGTTACATTCCTCACGATAATAATGTCTTCTACAATCACTATGATATTGATTTGTTTGACTCACTGCTGATTGAAATTGCAGAATTCTCAGATCTCGGCGCTGTTTTGGTTTCAGGTGACCTAAATAGTCGCGTAGGGGAAGCAAAAGATTTCATTGAATTGGATAACTTACCACAAAACCTTTTAAGAAATGTTTCTAATTTTGTTACATACTCATGTGACAATGATCTAGGGGTCAGGAAGTCAGAGGACAAGCATGTTAATTCATTCGGGCGTAAATTATTAGATTTATGTATTGCAACAGGTCTGAGAGTCTGCAATGGTAGATTAGAGGGTGACAAGATGGGTAGATACACGTTTTACAATCATTTAGGATCAAGTGTGATTGATTATGTTCTAATTGATAAAAGTAACATGAATATAATTGAAAGTATTCAGGTATGTGACTTCAATCAATGGTCAGACCACGCACCTGTTGAGCTAACACTAAAATGCACAACACTGTCTAATCTCTGTAGAGGGGGGATGGTCACTGACGCAGATAGAAATGAATATATCACTTCATATAAATGGAATGATGATTTTATTAATGAAATGAAAGGGTGCATTGAGCACAGAGCGGGCGATCTGAGCACGATCACTGATATGATTGGTTCATCACTAGGTATTGATCAAGGTGTTCAGAAGTTCACGGATACTTTAAACGAGATTTTTGAACCTTTTTGCCGAAAAACTGTAAAACCACAACGCATTTCCTTAACTCATAAGGAAACAGATGATAAACCATGGTTTGATAATAGATGCAAGTTTTTATTTTCAGAGTACAAGTCTGCATTGAATATTTTTAATAGGAATAGAACGGATTTTAATCGTCATAATTTGGTTTGCGCAAAACGGATGTACAAAAAGCATGTGAATAAGTGTAAGAAATTTTACTTAAGACATGAAGGTAATAAACTTAGCTATCTTAGAAAATATAATCCTAAACAATTTCATCGAATCTTTAAAAAGAGTAAGAAAATCAATAGTACACTATCCTGTGACCAGTTTTACGAACATTTTAAAGAAGTATGTAATAATACAGCCGCTCATAACAATAACGTAAATTTTGATATTGATGACCATACTGTGTTTTCTGAATTAGACAAAGTAATTGATGAGCAAGAAATCTTAGATGTTTTAAAGAAACTAAAGGCAGGTAAAGCAACAGGAATAGATAATTTGCTAAACGAATATTTCTTCAAATTTCAGGATATTTTGTTGCCAATTCTAGTACAACTTTTTAACAAAATTTTTGAATCAGGTTGTTTCCCAGAAAGTTGGTCTGTTGGAATCATAGTGCCTTTACATAAGAAAGGGAACACAAATGACACTATTACCCTTGTAAGTAATCTTTCTAAAATATTCACTTCTGTGTTAAACAATAGGCTAATGAAATGGTCAAGTGAGAATGGTACTATCTCGGATGCTCAGTTTGGCTTTAGGGAAGGGTACTGTACAACTGATGCAATCTTTGCTCTTCACAGTCTAATATCGTTATACTTAAGTAAGAAAAAGAAACTCTATTGCTGTTTTGTAGACTATAGAAAAGCATTTGATTCAGTGGACAGAAACAAGTTATTTTACAAATTGGCAAGATGTGGTATCACTGGCAAATTACTTAATATCATAAAATGCTTATACAAAGATGTTAAGTCATGTGTAAGATATAGGTCACAAATGTCTGATTTCTTTTCTAGCACTAATGGTCTCATGCAAGGTGAGGCATTATCTCCTCTGCTCTTCTCTCTCTATGTCAATGACTTTGAATCTGACCTCATCTACAATAATTGTGAATCTGTTAATCTTAGAGAATTATCCATGTTTCTTATGTATTATGCTGATGACACAGTCTTATTTGCTGAATCCAAATGTGCTTTACAGAACATCTTGAACCAGTTACAAATATACAGTAAAAAATGGAGTCTTGAAGTTAATGTAGACAAAACTAAAATCGTTGTTTTTCGTAATGGTTATAGATTAAGCAATGGGGAAGTGTGGCAATACAACAATATTGAAATTGAAGTAGTAAACTCCTTTAATTACTTAGGTGTGACTTTGCATTACAATGGTAAATTCAATGTGACTCAGAAAATTATAGCTAAACAAGGTAGCAAATGTATGTTTGGTATAACAAAGATCTGTAATGATAATTCGCTCAATATTGAATCAAAACTAAGTGTTTTTGATACATACGTCTCGAGTGTCCTCAATTATGGCTGCGAGGTATGGGGCTTCCATGTAGGTAAAGACATAGAAAAAGTTCACCTTAAATTCTGCAAGAGAATATTAAATGTTAAAGCAAGTACTCCAAGTTATATGGTCTATTCAGAATTAGGGCGTCTACCTTTGGCTGTGATACGCAAAATACGCATAATAAAATTTTGGATGAAATTGTTAAAGACAGACAATTGTATCCTTAAAAATGTATATGAAGAAATGTATATTCACCTTTTTCCAAATTCCTGGTCATTAATGGTCAAAGATCTACTTTGTTCTCTTGGTTTCTCTGATATTTGGTCGGCACAGTCAGTTCCCGATGAGAAGTCTTTTTTACATTTACTCAAAACAAGAATAACTGACCAATTTATTCAAGATAGAAATGCTTTTTTCGAGTCATCTCAGAAATGTCTACTCTATAAATACCTACCTGAATCATTTTCACTCCAGTTTTACTTAAAGAAGTCCATCCCCGATAATTTAAGAACCCTTATCACTAGATATAGACTATCATCACATAAACTATGCATAGAACAAGGTCGATATAATAATACGGATAGGAGTAGACGTACTTGCACAAGGTGCTCGCTGAATGAAATCGAGGACGAGTACCATTTTATTCTTGTTTGTCCATTATATTCATACTTTCGTCGTTTATATATAAAAAGCTACTATTGGCAAAGACCATCTGCATTCAAATTAGTTCAACTTCTTTCTATACAAAACAGGAAACAGCTTTGTAATCTTGGTCGATATTTGAAAAACGCATCCTATCTTAGAGACACTTTCAGCTAGTTTGTTTAATTACAGTTGAAAATTTTGCTTTTGATTCCACTCTAACACCAATTTACTGCTTCATACGTGTTTGTTTTATTTACTAATCATAGATGAACTAACCAACTAACATCACATTACATGTACATCAAACCTATTTATCCTGTGCATATATGCTATGCTACATGTATATATATATATGTCATTAATTCGCATAAATTCACCATCAAAAATCTATTCTGCATTATCGTTATTGGCTATATTTAGTTTGCTTATTTATACAATAGCATGTGTATTATAGAAATGCATTTTAATTGTTGCTTATTATTTGCCAATGCTTATTTTCTGTTCCTATTTCATTTGGTTTACGCTTATATTTGTATACTTTGCGTATACGTGTTACTCCTATCATAGTATATACGCCAACTCAGATGTACTTTGCGCATCTTTACTCTCATAGCCAACTCAGCTTTTGAATGTCGCCTGCTTATTTTTGCTTCATATATTGTATGCGTGTTACCTTATTTCATTTATGTTGGATATTATATTCCAATCTGCATGGTATCTTGACATTTTGAGGTCTTTCCTCCACTTTACCATCGTTTATATATTTGCTTATTTCTTTCATTATATACTTGTACTTTAAAAGACTCCTTTTGTTTATTTATTACCAATTTATTTTCTCTTGTCAATGTTTATTTCCACTCACATTCAGCATGCATGTTGTCTTGGTCTTGTTGTATGTTGTTGTGCAGTAGATCTATATGTATATATCAATTGTACCTTGTATGTTCCATGCTTATAGACCTTTTGGTCTTTTGCTAATAAACTATACTATTTCATCATATGTATATGGAGGTCCGATGATGGCAAACACTAGAATAACCGACAAAGTCGGTTGTACAGAGCGGCGGTATCACGAATACGGAAGATCGCAAATACTTCTAACCAAGACTATACGAATGTACTCGCGCACTCTTCGATTGTTCTCCATTGTTATGACGTCATCAATTTACTTGAGCAAAAGGTGCCCAAGGTTCGCAACAATGGTTTATGTAGGTGACTAAATGAAAAATTAGAACGGACACGCTGCACGCGCTGTATTTGCGATCTTCCGTATTAAGCGAAATCAATGTCATTACTTTTTACATATAATGAGAAATTGACAATTCATGTATTAAATAACTATTAAAGTTTCGCTTGTATTCAAAGATGTTACATGTACTATGTGTGCAGTGGCGGATTCAGGGGGTGCAGAGGGGGCGCCCCTCCCCCGGCACTGACCCCAAATTTTCTAAAAACAGGTATATTTTTGCCCATTCTCAGTAAAAATCAGCAAAATTCGCCCCTTGACCCCACGGCAAAGGGGCGCTGGATCCGCCACTGGTATGATGTCCGTTTTGTGACAGGAGTATTTGGCAAATCCGGATAAATCGCCATCGATTCCGGCCTTGAATATTGTTTTCTCAATACATATGCATGAGAGGGATCGAACAAATTGTCACATGATCACATACCAATCAGGTAAAATTGACAAATATGTACCATATCCCTGTATACAGCACAAAATCGATAATTCAGAAAATCAGAAACCGAAGGCATACAAAATCAGGAAAATCAATATATGCTAAATCGATACTGTCGGTTGCGTGATATTAGAGGTGTGGCTTTATGTTAATCAGTATACTTTTGATGCTACTTTTTTCGTAGGTTTTCTCTGTCTGTCATTTTTCTGAATTTGCCATTCTAACATGCGTCCATGCCTAAAATCTATCACACTACCTGGGTTTTTTGTGCATAGTTCAACTAAAGCTGGCGAAGGGTGGGTAGATTTTAGCTGACTTTGCCAGCGTTTCGGGCAATATCTTAACAAAAAGGGTGAGAAACTTGTAGTTTATATACATAGTTCAAACAATTTATAAGGTCAATTCAATAAATTGTGAAAATTTTTAAAACCAATGTTTATAGCCTTTCCTTAATTACGGTCCGGGATCCTTTATTAGCATGAAAGATAGTTCACTTGTAAGAAGTATGGCGTCCCAAGAGTACCATAAATAGTTCTGCTTTTGTAAGTCGGCATAACTCGGCACAAATATTGATATCAAAATCGTTGACGAACTCTCAGTACCCCTGCACTCCAGAGAAGCACGAAGATAAACATCGGTAAAATGCTTAGAATTGTCAATATTGAAATATATGTTCTATAGCACCGATTTTATTGTACTAGACACGTGTTTCGGATATTGAATCCTCGTCAGTAGTACTTCATGTCGAACAGTTTTAAAAAGGACAAAGAGAATTTTCCTGGCGCCATCTACAATATAGACTTTTAATTTCCTCTTGCCAAAATGAGGCAGAGCGGCTCAAAATTTTGTGTAGGGTTCATTCAGAAGCGTACTAAGTGAAAAATATGGCCAAAAATCGTTGGAGGGTAGGCGCAAGGAGCTTAATTCTAAATATGACCGAAAAAAAATATGCCGAAACCCCAGCTAAGGACAGAGCTATGCAATGAAGGAATACCCCTTAGTTTTAGAAATTTAGGTCTAATTTATGACAGGAAATTTAGAATATAGATATATTTCAATGCAGAGCGTTAACACTAAAACTAGGTGAGCGATATCGTCGGGGACTTACAGTACTATTATAGTACAGATATGATCGGCAGGCCGGGTTTGGTATCACTTTCCGCAAAAAGTTTACAAATGAATTTACAGAGAGCAGTTTCGAAGCAGTTTTTTTGAATATTTCAAAAGGTGTGCGGTTCTCTGGTAGAGAATATCTCTTTAAATCGATAGAATGTAGAGTCTGATTCGATTCTATCGATTCTGGAATCAATATGGTGATTTCTTACAGTTGTTTCCATGACAATTTCGAAGGGAAATCTCCATCAGATATCCATGCATTAGATGTTCATATAATCCATAGAATGAGACTAAATGTAAATTACTAAAGCATCCGGAATAAATCCTCGTTGTTTACACAAGTGTTCATCTGCTTCCATAAATTCAAACATGCGATGAAGAAATATCTTTTTGGTAGTGTATCACCACCTAGTCGGCAAAGTCGACCGAAAAGGAGAAGTCTTCGAGCGTCAATTTCAGCTAAAACCGTGACGAGATTAAGCAAAGATCCACATATATCTACGGAAGCCAGTTCGTGCTATGTTATATTTTTAACTATCTCGTAGTTACGAGAAACGTTTCTCGTAGTTACGTGAAAAAATTCTCGTAGTTACGAGAAACTTTTCTCGTAGTTACGAGAAACTTTTCTCGTAGTTACGAGAAACTTTCTCGTAGTTACGAGAAACTTTTCTCGTAAGTACGAGAAACCTAATTACGAGAAAAGTTTCTCGTAACTACGAGAAAAGTTTCTCGTAACTACGAGAATTTTTTCTCGTAACTACGAGAAACGTATCTCGTAACTATGAGAATTTTTTCTCGTAACTACGAGTATTTTTTCTCGTAGCTACGAGAAAATCTTCTCGTAACTACGAGAAATTGTTCTCGTAACTACGAGAAACGTTTCTCGTAACTACGAGAAAAGCTTCTCGTAATTACGAGATAGTAAAAAAAAATATAACATGGCACGAACTGGCTTCCGTATATATCTGACCAACATTCTTGCAGACAAGGTTTTGAAATGTTGTCAGCTTCCGAATGTCGAGTAATGTCATATTGTTCCAAAGCTCACAGCCGTAGAGTACTTATGATAATCTAGCATGGAAAAAAAATGAAATAGCAGTGACTCTCGGGGCATAAAATTGGATGAAAGGTATATCTACTTAAAAAATATACAAGAGAGCTGTATAAAGTCTTTTGAATTAAGTGTTCTGTATATGAATACATATAAGAACTTTTCATTATCACAAAAATTTCCAACGCATATAAATGCATCAAACTTGAAATTTTCGAAACAAATAATTTACAGTAGAAAAGAATACATGTATTTAGATATTAGAAACGAATTTCTAAATTTTACAGAAACGAATTTCTAAATCTTACAGAAACGAATTTCTATATATTACAGAAACGAATTTCTAAAAATTACAGAAACAATTTCTAAATATTTAATAGTTTACAGAAACTAATTTCTAAATACTGAAAACGAATTTCTTAGGTACGAATTTCTAAATATGGGAACAGTAGAAACGAATTTCTAAATGTTACAGAAAAGAATTTCTAAGTCTAAATCTAAAATACGATTGTCAAGTCTTAGATACGATTGTCAAGTCTTGGGTACGAATGTTCAAGTCTTAGATACGAATTTCTAAATCGTGAAAACGATTTTCGAAATAGTAAAATAGAATTTCTAAATCATGGTATTTATCATGTTTATAAAAGTATTCAATTTCGAAAAATCAATGGCAACTACGTCTGTTTCTGGTATGAAAATTGGTTAACAGTGGTGGTGTTGATTAGTTTTCTGAGCTTGGGTTAATTAATGATTAGGTATTGGGTAATTATTATATGAATTCACTCCTTTCAAGATGTAAATATCAGGGATGTCCCTGTAAATATTTTCAATGATTTATTTCTTTTTATTATGAATGGTCTGATATTTAAAAAAAGATATGTTGATATCTAACAGACAAGCAGTTAAAACTGCATTAAAAAGATTGGGACCGAGAATGAAAAAGGCCGAAACCTCCAGGCCGAAACCAACTTGCAACAAGGTCATAGGCGGCACAGGCTTGCAATATTTCAAAGGGAAGAAAAGTGGAGCTGAAGTCGGACGCATGCGTAGGAGATTGGGCCGAAACCTCTGGGGTCCGAACAGGGAATGGGCCGAAACCTCTGGCAACCGTTTTCAATCAGTGGCGGATTCAGGGGATGCGGAGGGGGCGTCCGCCCGCACTGACCCAAAAGTTTTTAAAAACAGGTATATTTTGGCCCATTTTCAGTAAAAAAAAAATCGGCAAAATTCGCCCCTTGATCCCCGGCAAAGGGAGCGCTGGATCCGCCACTGTCAGTGTTCAATTACAATCATCATATAAAATTTAGTAGTATGAGGGGTACATAGCCATTATATTCATAAGCGTGAAGGTTATGTTCCATAGATATTTCTATTTCTGAAATGAAGCATGTGACTTATAGACGCAAATATTTGAAAAAATGAATTACTTTGTACGCAAAAATTCAAATATAATTCATATCATGGGGGGGGGGGGGGGCGGACACGGGGGTACCTCTCTCCCCCTCCCACCTCTTACCTCCCATTCCCACCCTAACCTCCCTCCCCTCCTTTTCACCATTCTCTTACCTCCCCTTCCCACCCCAACCTCCCTCACCCTCCTTTTCACCCTTCTTATCTCCCCCTCCCGCTCCCCTTCCTCCCTCCTCCAGCTCCCTCCCTCCCATTTTCCTCCTTCCCTCCCTCCTCCCTCCCCTTCTCTACATCTACATCTACATCTACATGGTACGTTGAACCATCAACAATTGATGACTATTCAACGGCGTGAACAGATCGCTACTATATTTACAAGAATTCTTAGTAAATGAAATTACAAAAATAGAAAAGTTAAAAGATAAAAAAGAACAAACTATTTACAGCTTCTATATATGGATACTTAACAAAAATTATGGTACTGAACCAGAGATTTAAACTGGTCCAGAGATGGTGCGTGAATGATTGAATTTGGAAGTGAATTCCACAGAACAACAGTGAAGGGGAAAAAACTGTATTTATAGTAGTCTGTTCTGGTACTGAAGATTTGGTACTGCTGAGAGTTGGTGCTGCGGGTACGTGAGAATGTATTTTGGGTGAGGTAAATGGTGGGATTTATTGCTACCAGGTTATGAGTCAGTTTATAAAACATTGTTACTCGGGATATATTTCTCCTAGTTTCTAGGGATTGCCAATTAAGATTATCTATCATAGAGGAGACACTGGATTTATTATGATATCTGTTTGTCACATATCGTGCAGCACGTCTTTGGACATCTTCAAGCCTTTTAATGTTGGTTTTAGTATGTGGGGACCAGACAGAAGAGCAGTATTCAAGATTTGACCGAACAAGAGATTTATATGCGAGACTTTTAGTGTGTTCCTGTTTAATTTTCAAGTTTCTTTTCAAAAATCCAAGAATTTTATTTGCTTTTGAAGATATGTTGTTGATATGGCAATCCCATGACATATTACTTGAGAGTGTTATTCCTAGATATTTCGCAGTATTTACAGGTTCAAGTTGGTGGCCTTTAAGGGTATAGGTAGATTTAAAAGGAGAACGAGATCTGGTGATTGACATAGAATTACATTTTTCAGGGTGAAATTGCATCCCCCAGTTTTTTTCCCATGAAGCCAAACTGTATAGATCATTTTGGAGAATCAAGATATCATCATTATTGTAGATAGGTCTATAAAGGTTGCAGTCATCTGCAAAAAGGCGGGTTTTAGAATTTACACAAGCCGGGAGGTCATTAATAAAAATTAAAAATAGTAGTGGCCCGAGCACTGATCCCTGGGGCACTCCACTAACAACAGGCATCTGACAAGATGCCTCACCGTCCAAAACTACCTGTTGCAATCTGTTGCTGAGGAAAGCTGATACCCAATTCCAGGTGTTACCCCTTATGCCATAATTATCAAGCTTTCTCAAAAGTTTACGGTGAGGCACCTTGTCAAAGGCTTTAGAAAAATCAAGTATAACCAGGTCAGTTTGTATACCAGAATGCAGATTACTAATAAGTTCATGACAAAGAGTTAATAGCTGGGTTTCACAGCTCCGCTTTGCTCGAAACCCATGCTGACAGTCAACTAAAATATCGAAATGGTCAAGATGATTAAGGATGTTACTAACTACAATATGCTCGAGGAGCTTGCAGCAAATGCAAGTCAAAGATACTGGTCTGTAATTGCTAGCCAAATACTTCTCACCCTTTTTGAATATTGGAATTACGTTCGCATGGCGCCAGTCATCAGGAACATCCCCCCAAGTAAGTGATCGATTAAAGATGTAGGCCAAATGAGGTGATAATTCAGAAGCAAACTGTTTTAGGATGCGAGCAGGGAGTTCATCAGGTCCAGTGGCTTTTGTATGGTCAAGGTTCTTAAGAAGTTTTTCTCTCCTCCCTTTCATCCTGTCCACCCCCTCATCATTGAATAAATCTCGCTCAGTCGTACTTTTTAAAAAAATATTTTTCTCGTCTGTATGCTATTTTACAGAACCGTATTAGTCTGTTTTGAGAGTTTCGATTGTTATTGGTCCATATAAGCTCTACCAATCAAATCACAGCAGCTTCTCTTGAGGAATGGGCGCCATTTTTCAACAAATTTGCTCGCGGAAAAATTGTAAGCCAAGAAGATAAACTAGCATCATGGAAGTGGATGAAACACCAGAATCAAGCGATTCCCAACCACGCCCCGTGAATTTAGAAACAGGTAGATTAGATTAACACCGAAGAATATGCTTTTGCAATGAGGCGCCACGAGGATTGCATTCGCACCTGCCAAGATTGTTTGGCGCGTAGAAATTTCTCAATTTTGTTGCAAAGTTAAGAATGATTTCAGTCATATCTTGCACACACAATTTGTCGTTTTGTTTGTATACTTCAAATTCTTACATTTATAATGTTTATAGTTCCCAAATCATCTCTTTCTGCTTTTTGGTCACCTTATCCCATGACCAAGGTACCTTGTGTAAAATAATGATAAAAAGCTTGAACGCCAGAATTCCCTCCTGTGACTAAGGAGCACTATATAATAGGGTGCCATTACCAAGAATCTGGCAAACTGTTACAGTGGCAACAGAGTCGTTTGCTATATTCGGTCTTTCCTTCTCTGTTGCAGACTGGCCATTCGTAAGAGACGTCTGAGATTTGCCGAGTCTTGTCTTGGTCAATTTCGAGCAGTTGAAACTACAAGAATATGAATGAAAATCGACTATACTGGTGATAGAACAGTTTCCGGACAATTTTGAAGGTTCTTCAGCAATAACTCCTCTGTCCTTTAATGGAAAATGTTCAAAATTCTCTCAAATAAGCATAATGCTTTGCCCTTCCAACAGATGCACATCCTAAGAAAAAGAAATATGCTTTCTAGACCGATTTTATGACCCTCGATTTCGGCCGTATTTTGCAAATCACTGGATAAGTTTCCGGACACCTGATTTCCAAACAGGACAAATCTTAGATATTATTTTCTTCATTCTTTTCTACAAACTACAGTATAAAAATAATATCGGAAAAAGTACCAAAACTTCAAATATTATGTAGATTCAAAAAGCATGTTTCTTGGCGACTTCCCCGTGATGTTAAACAGGGCAGAAAGGGGTGGAAATGAGGCATGATAGGGCAAATTAGATGCACAATTATATGATGATTCATGATTTGAATTCTCCACTTAAAAATCTACAGAATTGTCTCACTTCTTTTCATGATTGCAGTCTTTCCCAAAAACTTTCAGCTCACATAGGTCATATGGACCTATGTTTAAAGAAACACGTAAGTCTGAAACAAAAACTGTCTGTCCAAAAAAAAAAAAAACACACACACAGTTGCAGCCTTGGTCCGAAAAAAACTCTCACTACTTGTCAATCAATTTCTTGTAAATGCTTTATAACAAAGAAATTTTAAAAATTACAATCATGAAATATTTACAAGCTCTTGATGGACCAAAAATTATAAAAACTTGCAACAGAACGTTTAATTACATAACCATTAGACTTGCCAGAGGGCGTCTGTCATTTGGACCGACTATTTAGAGGAAAGCTGCCGGTCTGAATGTAATTTAGCCTGTCAGGACCGGCAGACCGATGTTATTAGGAAAGACTGATTGTCGTCTGATACTTAGCTCGCTGGGACTAAAAAGTCCGGAGAGCTAATGACATACCCTCGGCATCGTTGTTGTCGTCGTCCGTAGACAAATCTTTAACCTGGGCTATATCTCTTGAACTATAAGGAGTAGGGCTTTGATATTTCACATGTAGATACTTTGTGACAACAGGGATTTTTCAAGTCCGTTTTGGGTCCGATTATTGGACCCATTCCCAACGCCAAAATGGCCTGTATTTTCCGAATTTTTGGTTGAAATTTCCCAATTTGAATCTCATAATTTTTTTCTAAAGTGTTCTTCAATAAAGAGCAAAATAATGACGACTGAGATACCTAGCAGAAATACGACATTAACGATCGAATCGTGTAAACTGCTCAGAAATCTTAAAATAATTATATTCGGTATAGGTTTACGTTTTAATCATCAAATCTTATCTCCAGTATTGGGGACCCATGACCATGTCGTCTCACAATAGCAAATGTGAAACCAAAACATGACAAAAGGGAGTACATCTTCTTTGTAGAGGACAGATACATTCTTAAAATTTAAATTTTGGATAGTGACTATAAAAGAAACAACAGAAAGTAGTTCGTGTGCAGTAAACAGAATGGAGCGACTCGGACAGTGGGAATGTCCCCCGTCAAACTCTGACTTTAATCTGAATCTTGATTGATCATGATCATTAAAGTAGCCCCTCTGACTCTGAACAGATGCCTGTTCCAGATCCTAGAAATACTTTGAAGTACAATCTGAAGTATATATAGATGGCTTTACTAGTACCGGTACTTTGTTTCTTTTATTGAAGACACTTTGAATAAGAAGGAGTAATATCTCGGTGTAATGATTTTATTCCAATTAAGAATCAAATTAAACTGTTGGAAATTCCCAATTTCATTAAAACGCCGCGATTTTTCCCAATTTTACCGGACCCTGGACCCAAAGTAAAATACCCTGAAAAATCCCTGGACAAGACCTTTCATTTGAGACCATGACCTTTCACCTAGCAGGGATTTTTTTGCCTCTTTTTGGGGCCGTTATTCGGCCCCATTCCCAATGAAAAATAGTATCTTTTTTTCCCAATTGTGGCTCTAAAATTTCCCAATCACATACAGATGGAATTATCACCAAAATTAGTGAAAAGTACTGGTTCAAAAGTAGCAAATCTACTAATCATTTGCCATATTGTTGTAAGCATAAGAAATTAAATCATATTTGAAACAAAATTATTTGATCAAATATTCAATTCTGAACTTTTGATTGTATAAACTGTCATTTTACTTTTATATTGATACTTCCCAAAATATTCCCAAACGTCGTAATTTTTCCCAATTGCACGTGCCCCGACCCCATTCCCAAATTACTGAAAAAAATCACTGCCTAGTTACCTTGGACTTTGATCTACTTTTCAAAAACTTAAAACCTGGTTTCTGACAAAAACCTGTATAGGCGAGCTATGTAATCTTTGATTACCCTGTGTTCATATTTCACCTGCTACTTTTTTTCTTATGGAAACCACTGACTGAAAATAAATTTTGGAATTTTGATCTAAAACTCAAATTTGCAAATCTTTTTGACCATCTGAACAATGTTTACAAAAGAAGATAAATTAATGAATTGGACTACTTTATGATATATGTCTGTGTCATTTCCATGATGCTCTCCTTTGTAAAAGTCCTTTCAAACTGAAACATGCCATATTTGGAAAATGTTATATTCTGATTGTAAATTTGTAACATTTTTTTTTCTGTTTTGCAGACTTTGGTCCCATAGAAGTGCCTCCAGCCCCTCAGACAGTAGCTACATACGAAGTTAACGGACCAAGGTTGATGATCACGCATATTCAAAATGAAAACTTCAAATCCTATGCAGGAAGCAGAACCTTGGGACCTTTTCATAAAGTAAGACTTTGTTTGAATATCTCGTTGCGCCAAAAAAAAAAAATTACCTGAGTTTACCGACACCCGACCGACCAATTTTTTTGCCCCAAACCTAGTCGTTGTTATTGACCTACATGTAATAGAAATCACAGTACAGGTATTTCTTCCAAGTGAGATGTTATCAATTACATTTTTTACACTTATTTGCTTCACTTCAGTCAGACAGCAAGCCAAGGTAGATTTAATCCGTTTCGCATGAGTGACCAACTGCTAGGAGTTTACAAGTGACCAAACAATAGGATTAAACTGATTACCTGGTCACATTCCTATAGCAAAAAGGGGAAAAAGTTTACAGCAGTTATAATTATTATTTTTTGTGCGAATAGCACATAGCGATTGCCTGATTTCTTCACTCATGGGAGCCCCGACTACTGAGTATGTATAAACGATGTTACTCTGTTTACGTGTACCTTGGGACTGTGTCAGCGTCATGATCGGTATAAAGTCTGATCACTGTCTGAATCAATGAATTATATCTATATGAATCGAGCTATCGTGTTATGTACATGCATGACCTAATGAAAAATTGCATCTGTATGTACTGAGATGAACACAGTGTGTTGGAAACCCCTTTCCATTACCAGGTGATTATCTGTTTTAGTGGACAATATATAAATGAAACGGTGCTATCGATAAAGATATTAAGTTGAATCATTGAAACGTAAAACTAACTTCAAGTAGGCTTTTTTTGCCCCTCTTCACAAAATAAAATCTGTATACGACGGAAAAATTAGGAACTTCCATCATGAAATATGATATTAACAATTATGAAAAATGAAAGATAAAAACATTCCCGTTTAGGATGTATCATGTTTTTATATACTAAAAAGAAGTGAATTTCCCTTTAAATTCTTAGCACACACCTAACATTGAACATGAAAGGTTAAAGAGAGAGTGGGGGTCAAATTAGAAAATAAGATTCCTTTTCTTTCCTTGTACATGTATATGGAATCATCATTCGATAGTCATATTGGATTGTTGTATTCTTTAGGGGGGAGGGGTAGATTTAATGTGATGTTATTTAATTTTCATGTTCACTGTCAGACATCATCTTTCAATTCATTACGACAACATTATGCATTTGCATTTTAGTTCTGTCTTTATAAGTCCATAAACTGGCCTACGAAGGTGTTCAGGAATAAATAACTTTGAAAAATAAACACAATATTTTGTAAGTGATATTATTCTGGCTATTCGCACTCAGTACCTTTAGTGCTTTGATCTTTACAAGAGGATGCCCCAAGATAAAAAAAAAAATAGATTAAGAAAATAATCTAGACCTACCGACCTTTTTTTTTTCTCGGATGTGACAGTGAACTTGGTTTTTTTTTTTTTTTTTTTTTTTTTTTATTATTATTATTTTTGTGGCCTCATTTCAGTCTTCAGATTGAATTTTATGACGAAAGCTACTTATTCGTAGTGTTGTGTACCATTGAAGTGTATTCCAATGTCTTTTTTTCTCATTTGGTGTTTAAGGTATTACGATGTGTAATGAACTAAATCATGTCCAAAATATAGAAATTATAAATTATGTGTATGTATTATTTCATATTTTTCTGTCGTTTTTGATGTTGCACAAACTTTTGTACTAAGATGGTAGGTATCGGAAAAAGGATTTTTGGAGATACATACTTCAGGAAGTATTTCTCTGTCATCCTAACTGCTGTACATATGCAAATGAGATACTTCAATGTAAACTATGAGGGCCAATAACTCTTCTATATAGGAAATAACTTTTTCAAAATGCATTAATAAAAAATATTTTAATAAATTTTTATACTATAACTTTGTCATAAGTAAGTGTTTAAAATTCCTCAACTACTCAATAAATGGGTGAACTAATCATCCCTTGTCATACATCTAATGCTATAATAGATACTAATTTATTATGATATTCTAGTAATATTTTTGTATGTTCCATTATTTACATGTAAATTCTCATCATGGAACGTAAGGTTATTTTACATTGTATTTCAGAGTTTCACATCTATTGTTGGACCAAATGGAAGTGGAAAGTCCAATGTGATAGACTCCATGTTGTTTGTTTTTGGATTTAGAGCAAACAAAATTAGATCCAAGAAAATAAGTGTATTAATTCATGATAGTGAAAACCATAAAAATGTGGAGTCGTGTACAGTCAGTGTACATTTCCAGAAAATCATTGATACTGGGGTAAGAATTGATCTGACACTGAAATTGGCTTCTTACTTTGTACATGTAAATGTTTTAATATAAAGGTTTATTGCTTTCAAGCATGATATTTTACTACGTTTACATAAATTGACGTGTAAATTAAGATTAAAAAAATATATCTGTTAAATGGAAATATGCTTGAACCAAGAATATTGGAATACATGCATAATAAAAGATTCTTCGTGGTAGGTTTGGTTAGTGACAAATTGAAAAAATTTCAAAATACTAATTCCATTCAGTTGAAACTGCAAAGTACAAGAATTAACTGTACCCATGTACATGTAGCTTATACTTCTATATCTCTATGAAGTTAATTTTTGTAATTAAAATAGATTCTACTAGTAAATTAAGTAGGACGCACAAACAATGAAATTGCTCACTATTAATAATGATAAAAAAGTAGCACTCTGTTTTCCCTCTTGTGACATGTAACATATAAATCATTGTTAGGATGGTGAGGATGAATACACGGTGGTATCAGGCTCACAGTTTGTGGTGTCCCGTACCGCTTACAGGGACAACAGCTCTCATTACAGTATTGATGGCAAGAAAAAGACGTTTAAAGATGTGGCCACCCTGCTGCGGGCCAGTGGGATCGATCTGGACCACAATAGATTCCTTATTCTGCAGGTATCGTCAAGTATATACATGTTCATTGTAGAGGATTTTAATTTGCTATTTACCTATCAATGTCATATTTCAATGAAAATTTATTAGGTTTATAAAATGAACCCTTTCATGCTACCCTTTCATGCTTGCAGGGAGAAGTTGAACAGATAGCTATGATGAAACCCAAAGGACAAACGGAGAATGATGATGGCATGTTAGAATTCCTAGAGGATATTATAGGAAGTAACAGGTTCAAAGAACCGATAGAAGTGCTAGCTAAACGTGTGGAGACCCTGAATGAAATGAGAGGAGAGAAGGTGGGATAGTGTGTTTCCTTGTAATGTACACTTTTATGAAGTCTTTAATTGCTGTATATACATGTACATGTGTATAAAAGTTCATGTAATATAATATGTCAATGTTTAAAGTTTGAAAGAAATGTGGTGGTTTATTATGTCAATTATCAATTTGAGGTCACTATGTCTTCTGGTTTAGCAACAACAAATTCTTGTTCATACAGCGTTACAGGAAAATGTCAGTCTTCATATTTTCATTATCAATTTGTTTATTGATTTCTGTTGGAAAGGGTTTAGAAGAGGACCAGGATGAATGTCCAACACAATTGTTTTTGGTACATCAAAGTAGCTGGGATGTGCTATATTTAGAATCATATCACAGCTCGCTTTGATGGCTCCAAAGGCAGTTATTTACAGCAGAAAAACGGTTAAACTTAGTCGCATTTACATGTACATCATCTTTATTGGTTTCTTTTGCTTGTCTATTTTGAATCCTACATATTTTATAATTCAGGGTCTATTGGTAGAACTTCAGTATCCTCTAGGGATGTTAATGTTCAGTATATGTTTTTGGCACATCAAAGTTGCTGAGATGTGTTGTGTACAAATTCATATCACAGCAGTCTTTGATGGCCCAAAGGCAGCTTTAACTACATTTACTTCAAACTCCAGATGATGGGTACAGACAGTATGATGTCATTTCTTTACAACATTCTAATGTTTATGTAAATAAACATGCGTATTGTAGGATTAAAATATCATTTCAGGGTGTTGAAATTTCTGGTCCTTATTACTATTGTACACACATTTCACAATATACATGTAGTTTATTTAAAAATTTTGACTTGCTACAAAAATGTATCATGATAAAATGTGAATATGTGAATTTACATGTTTGTTTTACATATACAAATATACATGTATTAGTTTACTTGACAGTCTTGATCCCTTTTAACTATTCATCAGTACAAAATCGTGCATAGTTTCAAAATTTTAGGATGCAAGTCTTAGAATTAAGTTTCTTAGAAAAAAAAAGAGAAAGAAAGAAAAGAAAAAAAAAGAAGGAAGAATCATATTTGATATGTGCAATAACTTTATGTAAATGTAGCATCCTGAAATTGAGATAAAATGTATAATATTCTTTGTTACAGTTGAACAGAGTGAAAGCTGTGGAGAAAGAGAAGGATGACCTGGAGGACTCTAAGAATGAAGCTGTGGAATACCTTACCATGGAAAATGAAATTGTGCAGCTAAAAAATAAACTACATCAGAAATATATGTAAGTACAGAAGAAAAACTAACCCTTGCTTTGTTATAAAAAATACTTGTGAATTTAGATAGAGAAACCAAAGTGAAGGACAGAAAGGACATCTAATGGTTTTGATTGGTTTACATACATGTATGTGTACATGACATCTCTAATTTCTCCAACAAATTTGAAAAATTGTGTAATTTTATACGCCACATATATTTCATGTCTTTGTTATAGATACGAGTGTGCAGAAAGTGAGAGGAAAGCCCAAGAAGAGTATGATAAAATAAATGAGGGAATGAAGGAAGTCAATGAAAAGATGAAGGCCATACAAGATGGAAAGAAAGAAAAAGACAAGGAACTGAAAAATATATACAAGTAAGGAATGGGAATTGAACAAAACTATCTGCATGTATTGTTTTGTGAGATCTTCGCTGCAATAAAACTGAAGGTTTTTCAAAGTAATGGAAAGGGTACTCGTAAGAAAGTTTGCTGGCCATTCACTTTTACATGCATCTTTGCATATACAGTATGTGTAAAGTCCTATTCAATTAAGGAGAACTAAATTTTGTGTTTGTTCAATGCAAGTATATAGTAATTGTGTAAGTTGAAAAAGGTAAAATTTCACAAATACGCTTCTCATTTTCAGACAATATGAACACTTTGTGAAGGAAACTGAAGATACAAAAGAAAAGTTTGCCGAGTGTGAGAAGCAGGACGTAAAATGCCGAGAGGATCTGAAGCACACTAAGGCAAAGTCCAAGAAACTAGACAAGCAGCTAGAACAAGAAAAGAAAAGGGTCAGTTTATTAATAAGAGCTTGGACTCCTGAAATTTACCACCTACTACTTTTAAAGATTGTACAGAGCACAAATCATACATGTACATGTATGAATGAATTTTAGATTGATTGTATTTGCTGCCATGAAAATTTCTCTTATCAAATTCTAGGCTTACACATGAATAGAAATGAATTAAAGACTTTTTGGTCAGTACCATAAATCTTGAAAATTACATGTATCTACGTTCACAGTGATTCATTTTGAAAATTGTTTCAATGGGTACAGTGTACTCGTCCGGCAGAAATCAATGGGTCAGAACTCAAATTCAATGGGTCACAATTGTAACCAATGTGAAATAAAGTAAATATTCATTCACATTTTTCCAATCATTTTATCAATGTAACAACTTTCAATAACAGAACATTCAACATAATACTGTCACTGGAATAGTATGCTGCCACAGTCATTGTCAGTGTATAATCACTGCTTAAGTGCATATGCTCTACGGGTTTTGGATAATCAGTTCCATCTTTCTCCAATCGAAGCCACGAATAAATGGATAACCATCTTGACTGAAAATTTCGCTGTATTTTTCTATGACTCTGAACGTGGGACTGAGCCTGGGAGTCATCGGCTTCACTCCGAGTTTGATCGTTGTTGTTTGCGTTTTTATCATTGTTATTGATGTCGTCATTGGCTGTATTGACGTCCTTGTTTACTTCCTTATTTGTGTCTTGTTTATAGTAGTCAGAAAATTCAATTTGGCATAAGTTTAAGTGCTTTTTTGGGAGGCATTTCGCCCGTGGCCGTACGGGGAAGAGGCCAACTTTCGTTTCATATGCGAGTCGCTGAATAAGGGATAATTTCATTGGTTGGTATTTTTGTATCAGCCAATCAAAGTTATTGTTTTATCCCCGTTGCTAGGCGCCTTGTTCGGTACACCTCTAAATGCTATCGCAACAGACGAAAGAGACAAAGTGTTCCGAAAAGTGGAATCGCAATAAAAATAGAAAATGGAAACTTGAGCGATAAAAATAGAAACTGGAAACTTGGATTCTATTTATGTGTACACAGGACGCGTTCGATAGAAATCAATGGGTATTTAATGATTATAATGCGTAAAATACGCAATACGCAGGGCAAAATGAATCACTGCGTTCATGTACATGTAAATGAAATTGAATATACAGGTTGAAGAATTGAAGTTGGTGCCTGATGAAGCTGCCAAATCTATAGAAGGCTTTCAGAAAAATCTGGAAAAGTTAGAAGTGGAGAAAAAGAAAGAAGATGAAAAACTGGCAGCTGTGATGGAAAGTCTCAAAACAGAAACTAAGGTATGTAAGTTATTGTGTATTATACTGTATATGATAATTCAGGTATTGAAGTGAATGGTTGTCTACAAGGTATACATGTACATGGAAGATTTTGAAATTTTTACCCTCCTCTTCCGTAATCTTGCTGTGGAAGTGATATACACATTATGTTTGCTATGGTATCATATTCTAGAGGATATTATAGGGGTCACAGAAGGCATCAAAATAAATTTGTTACCTTAAAGGGGATGCCACACATTTCTTTAAATTGTGTGACTTTGAAGTAAGTGGAATATAGCATTTAATGTGCAGTGTTTTGCTCAAAATAAAAAGGGCAAATGCTTTCATCATTATAAAGTATCTGGATGTACACCATATGTTTTAGATGAAAATTAAGATTTTCTTCCATTTCAGGGGCTTCAAGAAGAGAAAGACTCAAAGGAAGAAGAGCTTCTCGGTTTAAAGAAAACGGTCAACGAAACAAAGTCCACTGTAAGTATAATCATACAATGTAAAGAAGTGTTAGCTGAAACATGCATTAGGAAAATCCAAACATATACATGTACAAAAAGGGGTGGAAAAAGAGGTGATTGCTACATGAAGGTGTTATAAAATCATAGTAGAGATGATCTTTTCATTTAAAATAAAGAGCTCAAACTAACTGATGGCCCAGTTCCCTAAAAAATGATAATGAAAAATTTAAGTTTAGAAATAAGTAATCTTTTTAGCTCGCCGGGATGAAAAAGTCCGGAGAGCTAATGCCATACCCTTGGCGTCGTTGTCGTCATCCGCAGACAAAACTTTAACCTGGGCTATATCTCTTGAACTATAAGGGGTAGGGCTTTGATATTTCACATGTAGATGCCTTGTGACGAGACCTTTCATTTTAGACCATGACCTTTGACCTAGTGACCTTGACCTTGGACTTTTACCAACTTTTCAAAAACTTTAACCTGGTTTCTGACAAAAACCTGTATAGGCGAGCTATGTAATCTTTGATTACCCTATGTTTTACTGAAATTATTCAGGTAGTGATATTTTTTATGGGGAACTGCATGTATATTATTCTGTCTGGAATTATAATTGCATAAATGACATCTTGATTATGTACAGGTATGTACAATCTAAATGCTGATTTGTTTTACAGTTGAGTGTAGCCAAAAGTGAACTGGACATCTACCTCAGTAATCAGCAGAGTGAGACCAACAGACTGAAAGACTTACAGAGAAAACTGGAGAAAGCTGAGGTCACCCTGAAAGACAGAAACAAGTAAGTAAAATGTAGCTTTCAATATTTACATGTTACTGAAATTAACATTTTGAATATAAGTATTTGAAACAAATATTTTTACCTCAAAAGACATGAAAAGTATTGGGCAAATTGTTTTGTCTGTGAACATCTCGGAAGATTTTCCAAAACAAATTTGACGTGTATTTTTTCTGAGCACTCTTGCATATTTTATATTAGTTGTTCAAACTTAAGCATTTGACCAGTTATTTTGTCCTTGACTCTTTGTTATGAATGAAACATTAAAAAACATTTCATTTTGGAATATGGAGTATTTTGATATTCATGGAGATTTTAGGAAAACATTCCTGTCTGATGAATGTATCCCTTATCTTTTCTCAGTGAAATTACTCAGATTGACAAGAATTTACCAGAAGTCCAGAAGATGGTAGAGAAAGCGAAAGTAGACTACCAACAAGCTGTGGAAGCTGAGGTCAAGGTCACTAATCAGGTATGGGTAGTCATGAGTAATCAGTGCTCAAGAAAACAATTCTTTAATCCTATATGACTAAATAATAATGTTCTTAAGTTTCCCATATTTGTAAGCAAAACAAAAAGTTCTTGAATGCTAGGTTATATTTCTTTTGAATTTGAATTTACATGGATGACGAGTTATGAAAAAATATACATGTACACATGTATATATATTTTAGCTCAGAGGTATGAGAAATAAAGTTGAGGAGGCAAAAAGTTCCATGAATGCAGCGAGAAGTCAGGGTAAAGTGATAGGGGCTCTCATGGACCTGAAGAAATCTGGTAGGATGCCTGGTGTACATGGGAGACTGGTTAGTATGTGCCAATCTCTGATTGCTTACGCTGAATTTAGTTCATTGAGAAAAAAGGAAAGCGAAGTACATGTATAAATTTTGATGGTGCACATGCACCTTGTGTATCCTGTTAACAAAAAGTTTGATGGATTTTTATAGCAATTTCCAGGAAATTTTAAGTCTTTAGAAAATTCAAGTGGTAAATTTCCATCTATTTATTTTAGCATAACCAAATTTTAGCATAAACAGGGCAATAGTGCTGAAATTCACATTTTAGTATAGTCATGAATGAGCTCACATAACTATTCCATTCTAATCTATGAACTCTGCTAAATTATGAATCCCAATAAATTACATACAAGTACACATACAGTACATGCACCTTTCATTTGGTAGATACATACATGTATTATTATCCTTTGAATAGGGAGACTTGGGTGCAATAGACAATAAGTATGATGTGGCTATATCCACGGCATGTGGAGCTCTAGACCATATTGTGGTGGATAGCATAAACACAGCTCAAAAATGTGTGGAGTTCCTGAAGAAAAACAACGTAGGATCCGCAACATTCATTGGCCTTGACAAAATGGCGAAATGGAAGGACCATGCTCAAAGGAAAATTCAGACGTAAGAAACTGTTTTCTAATAATACTTGTGTGTGTGTGTGTGTGTGTGTATTATGCCCTCATAGTGATGCTTTGGGAAGAAAAAGTGCCCGAGTGTAATACATGTAGTTCTACATTTTTTGTACCACTTAAAGAAACAATCTACATGTTTGCAAACAGATTTCATTTCAACTTACGGCAATTTTCCATGTCTGTAAAGAGAAATGTCTTGTACAATACAAAATTTTTCACTAAGATTCTATTGATACAAAAATAAACTTAAGATATGATTAAAACCTGGCATAGAGCAGTCTTTCAGAATAAGTCAAAACATAACCAAGATTTGTACAATGTAATACATTGTAATAAAACAAAAAAATGTAAATTGAAATAAGAATATACATCATGTTTTCATTGATTACAGACCAGAGAATGTACCTAGATTGTTTGACTTGGTTAAGACAAAAGACACCCAGATTTTACCTGCCTTTTATTTCGCTCTCCGTGATACTTTGGTGGCTGATGACCTTGATCAGGCGACACGGATAGCTTACGGCAAAAATAGATACAGAGTGGTCACTCTACAGGGACAGCTGATTGACCAATCAGGTATTGTAGATCTTCATTATAAATGTACGTGTGAAAATTCAGAAGTGTGTGAATTTTAAAGGTTGCTATAACAAAGGTTTAAGTGTCTTTGCTCTGATATCCAAAAACATGAAATTATGTAAAAAAAAAAAAAAAAAAAATATGCCAAAATTAAAGGTTTACGACCAAAGTTTTTCTTTTTATCTAAGTTCCATTCATTATTTATCTACATGTATGCCCTAGATCTTGTTTAGCTTTGTTTTAACATACAGGGTCCATGTGACCAATTTTGACATTTTAGCCAAGGTCATGTCCGTACTTCCAAAGTCGATACCCAAAATGATAGAAATCTTTTAAACTTTATAAGCTCTATCTGTATTTATTGAATGTCTGATGTATCATTGACCAGGAACAATGAGTGGGGGTGGTAAATATGTGTGTAAGGGAAGGATGGGCTCATCACTGGTATCTACAGTGGATCCCAAGGAGCTATCTAACATCTACATACATGTACATGTAATAGATAATACTGTAAATTGCTTTATTTTTCGTCAATACCAATTTTCGTCAATTTGCTGTAAATGACCATTTTGTCAGTACGTAAATTCGTCATCCAAGGGTCCCTAAAATGTAAATTCATCTGTTTAAATGCCAACTTAACATTTGTAGCCGCCGTCAAATTGTCAAGTCCGCCAGATGTGTTTCTTTTCATTGTTTGTTTAACAATTATCGGTAAACAAACAATTAGAGACATGTATATCACCTACCTTGCTGTGAAAACATTATTTAGTAATTAAAATTACATTATATCTGACTTTGTGTTCGTATTTAGTTTTCATTGATTTGCCATTGGTGTGTCGTAATAACACTAAAATATTTTAAAAACAATGTCTTAAAACTCAGAACCTTCAGCATCTTCCTCCCTCAGCAGTGCTCCTGGTTTAAATTTAATAAGTCTACCAAGAGACTCACTCAATTTTTCCTTCCAATAATTTATTTTTTGTCAGGAGTATTAATATTCGTCGGTACGTAATTTCATCAAGGAAGGCACTGACGAAAATGACGAAAATTGGTATCTGACGAATAAAGTAAAGATTGATGTGTATTTATTGAATGTCTGATGTATCATTAACCAGGAACGATGAGTGGGGGTGGTAAATCTGTGTGTAAGGGAAGGATGGGCTCATCACTGGTATCTGAAGTGGATCCCAAGGAGCTATCTAACATGGAAAATAGTCTGGAAAAGGTAAGAGGCCAGAGAAAGGAGGTTTTTGCTGAAATTTTTATCCTTTCTTGTCCCATTGAAATATGAAAGATTTCTGTGATTAAAAACATTTTATGAAAAATGTGTTGTTTCATCAAGTTTTCGATATCCAATAAAACATTTATTACATGTGGTATCAGTAGTATTAGCTTGTGCAAATCAGATAAGATAAAATTTCCTCAGACTAAATCAAGATGTAGATACAAGTGTTAAAACAGTTTTCCTGGAAGGAAAATTTAAACAAAAAAGAATTCCATCATACACTGTACATGTAAAAAGAATTCTTATTTACATGTAAGTATTTCTTGACTTGTAACGGTACTTTCTTATTTACATGTAAATATTTCTTGAATTGGTACTTTCTTATTTACATGTAAATATTTCTTGACTTGTTGGTACTTTCTTATTTACATGTAAATATTTCTTGACCTGTTGGTACTTTCTTATTTACATGTAAATATTTCTGACTTGGTACTTTCTTATTTACATGAAAACATTTCTTGACTTGTTGGTACTTTCTTATTTACATGTAAATATTTCTTGACCTGTTGGTACTTTCTTATTTACATGTAAATATTTCTTTACTTGGTACTTTCTTATTTACATGTAAATATTTCTTGACTTGGTACTTTCTTATTTACATGTAAACATTTCTTGACTTGTTGGTACTTTCTTATTTACATGTTAATATTTCTTGACTTGTTGGTAATTTCTTATATACGTGTAAATATTTCTTGACCTGTTGGTACTTTCTTATTTACATGTAAATATTTCTTGACTTGGTACTTTCTTATTTACATGTAAATATTTCTTGACTTGTTGGTACTTTCTTATTTATGTACACTTTGTGTATTTAATATTTCTTGACTTGTTAGTACTTTCTTATTTACATGTAAATATTTCTTGACTTGTTGGTACTTTCTTATTTACATGTAAACATTTCTTGACTAGTTGGTACTTTCTTATTTACATGTTAATATTTCTTGACTTGTTGGTACTTTGTTGTAGCTTGTATTGGAAGCTCAGAATAGCAGGTCTAGTAAAGAAAGACTGGAAGACCTTATACATCAACAGGAAAAAGATGTTACTTGTATGAAACATAAACATGAGAAAAGCTCAATGGAAAGGAAGGTATGGTCATTACATTTAAAACATACTGGTATGGTGTCCGGGATTTTCAATGGGTGTTGAAGGTGTTTTAGCAGAGTAACAAAACTCTTCTCTTAATTAGATGAAAATCCAGTAGGCATTATATTGGTGGGTAGGCATCAGTATCCTTTCTGTATTCTTTATCATCCAATGTTATTTCTTGTATTTTCGGGAATATGAGTCTCTCTTGTGTACTATTAAAATATTTCTTAATTGTTTCAATCAGCTGTACCTTTATTAGAAGTTGTTTCACCTCAAGATAAGCATAATCTGAAATAAAATTAAGAAATTAGATCGTAGTCAAACTTTGGAATCAGATACATGTACTTGTTAAGAGATGTATTATAAAAAGCTGTATAATGTATTGTACACAGGCTCTGGAGGAGCAGGTGACCATGTTAAAGACACAGATTAAGGAACAAGAGGCCCGGGTGAAGGCTGCAGCTCCTGACGAGAAACAGTTAAAGGAACTGGAGAAAAAAGTCGCCCAATATCAGAAAGGTACACTTTAGAAAAATAACATGTTAGAGGATAGAGAGTTATTAAAGACAAAGTACATGTAATTACATGTTTGCTTTTGCGTAATGAAAAAGATACTTTACATTGAGAGACAAATTAGGGTTATGTTTATCGTGCATGTCTTTATTTTTTTCAATTAATTATTTCTATGTCAAAAGATGGATAATTATGACTTATGAATTTCTTGTTGTAATTTCCTATATGATTGTACATTTATAGTGTTACACACTCTTAATTCTTTTTAACACTTAACATTGGCCTAATTTTGGGCCTGCAGTATCTTTTTTTCTTAAATTGGACCAATTTTTTTCTCAAATGAACTCCTCATGGAAAGTTTAAAAAAAAAGTTAAAAATATTAATTTTCAAGTGTTTGAGAAGAGATCTGTGAAAAAGAAGAATTCATCTTCATTTTGTAGTTTATTTTCTTCATTTATTGAGAAAATGTTGCTACCCCCCCCCCCCTCAATTTCAAAGGCCCAATAAGTGGTGTGAGAGCACTGCATTCAAATTAAGTGTTTCTTGTATTCACACTTTAGCATCTGTACTTTACATTTGACAGCCTATGATGAAGCAACAAGCTCAGCATCAGAAGTGGAAGGAACAGTTCAAAGGTGAATTATTATTTCTTGTAGAAAGATTAAAAAATGTTGGATGTTAAAGAAATGTAAATTTGTTCTTACTAGCCATTTCTTATAATGTAAACATTACATGTGGCTATGAATTACATATAAGTGAATGAAATCCTGAGAACACTACACTTCCTAGTCTTCTAGAATCATTTTCCATGTAAACACAATTATATACTGGATATTATATGAGAATTTTCTTCTGTGAAAAGTTTACATAAAAAGATCATGGATATAGGAGGATCCAAGATGAAAGCAGCTCAGAAAAATGTGGATGCTGTGAACAGTAAGATAGACCAAGTGACTGGACAGATTACAAAGGCTCAAGTAGGCGTCAAGACGGCAGAAAGGTATGGGCTTTTACTCGTAAATAACATGTAAATGTAAGGCCATACAAAATTAATGTTTAGTTTGACGGGCACTTTTTTAGAAAAAAAAGTGAGGGAGGCAGGTTTTGTTTTTTTTTTTTTTTGTTTTTTTTTTGCAAACGTGAAATATGATGAATGTACATTTTTTGTAATTTATCTTTAACCAAATTTCTAATTCAAGTGTTTTGATGCTGAAAATACATTAAAATTTAAGTATAGTATGAAGTGGTAATGTTTAGTACATTGATTAACAAGATAACCCATAACAAGATAACCCAACGTCTTCCTGTAATATACTTATTGCATTTCCAAACCTGAAGTTTGCTAGATATTCTGTGATTTGGTCACATTTATTATATGTATCATATGACAGACGATGTCCTATGGCAGACCAGTATGAAGATGTAGACTAAATTCATGTATGGTGTACATCTTATTTATGCTAAAAAGGATCACCAATCTCTAACCGTTGCCCTGTGTAAGGTTAAAACTTCAAATGACGTTAACATTTTGTGAACTACTTTCAGGTGCAACTAAGTGAGTGAAACTCGTAATTGTTGCTCAGTGCTTAGACCGAAAATTTGACCCTTGTCGTCGGCAAAAGAGTAGGGAAAATACAAAGAAACATGTCCAGGGATTGGGATGGCCCATTCTGATAGAAAATGGCCCATAAAATCGGCAACTCGCTGCGCCCTGGTGCCATTATTCTACGGCGTCCATTTTTTTGTTTTTTAAATCTATTAAAAGTTCTGTTCTCGTATCTACGTTGTAACGTAGATCTACACCAGAGATCACAAAATTCTTCTGTTCACTGACAATTGAAAGGTCCTTTGCTATTTTGATACAATATTGATTTTTCTCCGACATCTGCACCTGAGATTTATATCTCCAACGTCCACTTACGTATCTTATCTACATTAAGGTACTTGTGTATGCGTTCGTCCGTAAAATTATCAGGTCATTTTTTAAAAGTGGTCAGTCAATGGGTACAAATTGATGTAATAAAATTTGTACAAAATGTCTTCCCTAATATCAACAAAGCTGAAAATGAAGCTGCCCATCCGTGGACACAAAAAATTCAGGAAAGGTGGCTGAAAGTTTTGTCTTGGCTGTTCTGTGATCCATGCAAAAAATGTACTGTAAATTATTCATTGGAAATGGTCAAATTGGGAATCTCGCGACAAAAAAAATGTGCTAACGTCTGATGCATAATGCATGCATATGCATAGCTTTTTGAAAATTGATCATTTTTGGAATGGCCCTTTCGTGAGGAAAGATGGCCCATTCTTTTTGAGAATGGCCCATTAAAGTCCAAGTGGAAGGGACCGTCGTCCCATTGAGCAAGTTTGCCTTCCCGATCACAGCATGTCTGACAATTTAGTTTGAATTTTAACAACGATTACACAAGGGTATCCTGATCGATTCGTCATCCCTTTTCACTGTCGGACTTGAGCAAGTTGTTTGCAAATTTGAATTTCTATCCCTAGGAAATTTTGAAGTATCTGCGATGTGCTTAGGGTTTAGTTGACTAGTTTATCCGAATCGAAATTAGGATCGTTTAGTATTTCTGCCCCTCCCCTCGATCCCGTCACCGGCGTTCCCGGCTGATCAATCTCACGTAAACTGTGAGTTCTAAACAAAAACGTTTTCAAATTTCTAATAAATTAGATAATTTAATAAAGAATAATGCTCTTGCAGATTATCACAACAGAGTCAAGTATCATTTTACGTTACGTTACCTCGTCCGTGATATGGAATATACGCGTGGTCGCGATTACCGTACAAACAACAATTGAATACGGCAGCTCGGGTAAATAATACTATTTTATGTAAACAAGTATTGAGTTACAGCTTTACAATTTATATATTTAGTGAAGTAAAGAATATGTAAACAAACAATTTGTATTAGCACGACGATGTTCAATTGACTACTTTAAAATTATGGTAAAACACGCGATAAAAATCGGAAATGCGGCGGGTTTTTAGGCAATGCGGCGGTGCCCGTCAAACGAAATCTTAATTTTTTTTGGCCTAAATAACATTTTTTCCCTTGCATAAATAAAGGTACATACAGTAGAGTTATCTTTCTTTGTCTGCAATTCATCACACTTAAAAAAACATCCAAGAGTTATCTCTCTTTGTCCGCAGAGTCAAACTTATTTGAATACAATGTTGTCCCTTTAAGTCGATTTGTTAAGCTTATGTTAGAATTTTGTGTCAGGAATTTACCTAAAAGTGATTCTATTCAATACTGGAATGAAAATAAAATCAATGAAAATATAGGATTTATAGTTTTGTATGACTGTTCAAATTTGTCTACATTTACTATATGCCTTTTGTTTCAGGAATTTAAAGAAAGCAGAAGAAAAAGTGAAATCAGTAGAGGAAGAAATAGAAGAAACCAAGGAGAAGTTGGTAGAATTAGAGAAATTCTTCAAACAGCTGGAAGAGGATGCTACTAAAGTCTTAGAGGCTTATCAAGCAGCCCAGGTAGGCAAAACCTGAAGATTTATTTGTTCTTTCCTTGGACATAAAATTCAAATAACCATACACCGTAATGAAAGGATCAAAAGGCTGGTGACTCGGACTAATAAATAGAAAAATGTGTTCCATTGGAATAACACCCCCCCCCCCCCTTCCAACATAAAAAAAAATCTAGAGAGAATATGACGGGAGAATTTAAAGCTTTATCAGAGTAAAGAAATTACAACTAACCCCATCTGGCATTCAGTTCATAACATACAGTAATTCTTTTCAGGATAAAATGAAGGAGTCGGAGGTTGCCCTGAATGCCATGAGGGAGGAGGTCGGTAAACTGGAGGAGGATGAGAACAACCTACAGAAGGACGTAGTGGACGTACGACACGAGCTGGACAAAATACAAGACATCATCAAAACCAACCAGAAAAAAATCAAACACTGGAAAAAAGAGGTAACAAGCTGTTAATTCATGAGTGTTTTTGAGCTCATACTGACATATCGTTTCTATTAACGATGCACATGTATCGACCCACTTTTGCCATATTTTCTGCTAAGTACTTGTATGTATATGAGGAAGCATCTGAAATAAAAGAAATTAATAAGGCAGAATATGCAGACCTGAATGTACTTTATGCACCAACTTTTAATTAGCATAGCTTAAAAAAAATACATTTGGAGTCATAATCTTTTTACTGATGTACTTGAAATTGCACTATGTTTGCCTTAAAATGAGAAAAGGTTTGTACCATTTGTCCTGTGAATCTCTTATTTTCAAAAATAGTTATTACAAGTATTTTTATATTACAGATGGACAGTCTGAAGTTGACACCTATAGATGGTAAGGAGGCTGGTGAACTTAAAGAATTATCAAGTGAAGAGCTTGAGGATGTAGACATAGAGAAAACCTCCTATGAGATCACCATTATAGAGGAAAGTCTGGCTAAGATGAAACCCAATATGGCTGCCATAGCTGAATATAGGAAAAAGGTAAGACACTCTGATTTAAAAAAAAAAATTGAAAATCGGAAGTTCATAGTTTGATGTTTGTCTATCAAGTTTTTGTGTCGCCTGCAAAGCACAGCGACACTTAGGGATCACTTTGTCCGTCTGTCTGTCCGTCCGTCTGTCTGTCACACCCCATAACTTTTGATTGGTAAGTGATAGGGCTTTGATATTTCACATGTGTAAACCTTGTGACAAGACCTTTTTACACATACCATAATTTTTGACCTCGTGACCTTGACCTAGATATTTGACCTACTTTTCAAAAAATCTAAGATTGGCTATATCTTTTGATTGGTTAGTGGTAGGGCTTTGATATTTCACAT
The DNA here is from genome assembly GCA_033119305.1 of Pinctada imbricata. Lineage (NCBI taxonomy): Eukaryota > Metazoa > Mollusca > Bivalvia > Pterioida > Pteriidae > Pinctada > Pinctada imbricata. The sequence goes on along the minus strand of VSWD01000008.1, from coordinate 19,880,047 downwards.
GTGTATTTCTTGTGACAAGACCTTTCTAAACATACCATAATTTTTGACCTCGTGACCATGACCTATATATTTGACCTACTTTTCAACAAACCTAAGATTGGCTATATCTTTTGATTGGTTAGTGGTAGGGCTTTGATATTTCACATGTGTATTCCTTGTGACAAGACCTTTCTACACATACCATAATTTTTTACCTCATGACCTTGACCTAGAAATTTGACCTACTTTTCAAAAAATCTAAGATTGGCTATATCTTTTGATTGGTTAGTGGTAGGGCTTTGATATTTCACATGTGTATTCCTTGTGACAAGACCTTTCTACACATACCATAATTTTTGACCTCGTGACCTTGACCTAGATATTTGACCTACTTTTCAAAAAATCTAAGATTGGCTATATCTTTTGATTGGTAAGTGATAGAGCTTTGATATTTCACATGTGTATTCCTTGTGACAACACCTTTCTATGCATACCAACATTTTTAAACCTTGTGACCTTGACCTTGATATTTGACCTACTTTTCAAAAAATCTAAGATTGGCTATATCTTTTTACTGGTAAGTGATAGGGCTTTGATATGTCCCATGTGTATTCCTTGTGACAAGACCTTTCTACACATACCATAATTTTTGACCTTGTGACCTTGACCTAGATATTTGACCTACTTTAAAAATAATCCCTTTTCTACACATACCATAATTGCTGACCTCGTGACCTTTACCTAAATATTTGACCTACTTCTCAAAAAATCTTAGATTGGCTATATCTATATTTCACATGTGTATTCCTTGTGACAAGACCTTTCTACACATACCATTATTTTTGACCTCGTGACCTTGACCTAGATATTAGACCTACTTTTCACAAAATCTAAGATTGGCTCTATTTCTGATAGGTAAGTGATAGGGCTTTGATATTTCACATTTGTATTCCATTTGAAAAGACCTTTCTAAACATTCCATTCCATAATGTGACCCAGTGACCTTGCCCTTGATATTTGACCTACTTTCAATAAAAAAAAATCAGCTTCGCAGGCCACACAAGCATTCCTTGGATTGCTATTTTTTGTAATTTATTTCGTTGGCTACCTACATGTATCTGTCAGTGTTGCTTGTCATATTTGATGGTTAGCCGGGTTAATGGATTCTTTCCATCAAGGTTGCTTGAAGTGTTTGGTGGCTCCCTTTTTCTCAATATTGCTGTTATGTGTTTGGTGGTTGTTTTTCTCTCCAGTTTGCTGTGATGTGTTTGGTGGTTGTTTTTCTCTCCAGGTTGCTGTGATGTGTTTGATGGCTGTCTTTCTGTCAAGGTTGCTGTGATGTGTTTGGTGGCTGTCTTTCTGTCAAGGTTGCTGTGATGTGTTTGATGGCTGTCTTTCTGTCAAGGTTGCTGTGATGTGTTTGATGGCTGTCTTTCTGTCAAGGTTGCTTTGATGTGTTTGATGGTTGTCTTTCTGTCAAGGTTGCTGTGATGTGTTTGATGGCTGTCTTTCTGTCAAGGTTGCTGTGATGTGTTTGATGGCTGTCTTTCTGTCAAGGTTGCTGTGATGTATTTGATGGCTGTCTTTCTGTCAAGGTTGCTGTGATGTGTTTGGTGGCTGTCTTTCTATAAAGGTTGCTGTGATGTGTTTGATGGCTGTCTTTCTGTAAAGGTTGCTGTGATGTGTTTGATGGCTGTCTTTCTGTAAAGGTTACTGTGATATGTTTGGTGGCTGTCTTTCTGATAAGGTTGCTGTGATGTGTTTGGTGGCTGTCTTTCTGTAAAGGTTACTGTGATATGTTTGGTGGCTGTCCTTCTGTCAAGGTTGCTGTGATGTGTTTGGTGGCTGTCTTTCTGTAAAGGTTGCTGTGATGTGTTTGATGGCTGTCTTTCTGTAAAGGTTGCTGTGATGTGTTTGGTGGCTGTCTTTCTGTCAAGGTTGCAGTGATGTGTTTGTTGGCTGTCTTTCTGTCAAGGTTGCTGTGATGTGTTTGGTGACTGTCTTTCTGTCAAGGTTACTGTGATGTGTTTGATGGCTGTCTTTTCATCAAGGTTGCTGTGTTCGGTGGTTGTCTTTTCATCAAGGTTGCTGTGATGTGTTTGGTGGCTGTCTTTTCATCAAGGTTGCTGTGATGTGTTTGGTGGTTGTCTGTCCATCTAGGTTGCTTTGAAATGCTTGGTGGCTGTCTTTCTGTCAGGGTTGCTGTGATGTCTTTGGTGGCTGTCTTTCTGTCAAGGTTGCTGTGATGTGTTGATACAGAATCATATCACAGCTAGCTTTGATGGCAAGGCAACCCACATGATTCTGCACAATGCAAACCATTGGATTTACTCCACAGATGGTAGTTGAAACAATAGATGACATAATTTTGTGTAACTTTGTTTTGTTTAGATATTCATTAGTGTAGTGTCAGGGATTGCATTCTTATGTATGAAAGCTATCTTGGAAAAAGCTAGAATATGAGTCTTTGCAATAAATATTAAATACAGACTAATTCCTACAATAATTGAATTAATTTGTTTAAAGTTACTTTTGGTACTTCAAAGTTGCTTTGATGTGTTAGTTAAATTCATATCACAGCACACTTTGAGGGCTCCAAAGGCAATTGTTGACTGCTTGAAAATTACAGAAATCCTGAGCTCATTTTCGTACATGTTTTATCTTTCTGTTTTCATTTCTTACTTTCAGAAGTCATTTGCTTTGTTGAAGTTGCTTGTGTTATACTGAAGTTATTTTGGTACACTGAAATTAAAGTTGTTTTTGGTACGTTGAAGTTGTTGTGATGTGGTAACTTAAGAATTCATATCACAGCGTGCTTCGATGGCTCCAAAGGCAATACAGAATGTATGCTTTCCAGGATCCTTCATCTTGGTGAATGATGAAGTTACGTTTTATATTTGATGTTATTCACTTTTCATATCAGAATTTTGTGAAAGACATTTCTGTTTGACTGTGATGTTGAAATAAGTTTCATTCTCTGTGATTGGTCGTGGAGCAAAAAAATGTACTGTTTACTGGACACTCTCCATTCCGTCTTTAGGAAGGAAAATTCACTAAGAGAATTGCTATCGTAATTGCTATTGCTCATTTAAAACAAAACCACATGTAAGTGTAAGTCTGAAAATTTAAATCTATCATGGTTCACACAAACAAAATTCATCCTGTAACTAGACATGTTCTACCATTATAGGAAGAGCTGTACCTACAGAGGGTAGGAGAGCTTGACAAAATCACTGATCTACGGGACAACCAGAGGAAGTATTTTGAAGACCTCCGTAAACAACGGCTGGACGAGTTCATGGCAGGATTCAGTGTAATTACTAATAAACTAAAGGAGATGTATCAGATGATAACGCTCGGAGGGGATGCCGAGTTAGAACTCGTGGACTCCCTCGATCCTTTCTCAGAGGGTATAGTTTTCAGGTTGGTTGACTCACTCAATCCTTTTCAGATTGGATAGTACATGTATATACATATACATGTTTCCATTTCTCTTAAACTAATATTGAAGGTCTGATTAAAATAAGGAGCTGTTAAGATAAGGGCCGTATTTAGCCCTGAATCTCGTGACTTATTTCTTCCGCATGGCGAATCGCATACAGAAATACATAAATTATTATTGAAATATAATGTATTTGCAGACCTTTTACATGTTTTACATTATGTAAAGGAACTCTTAAGGCTGTAAAATTAAGGTCGAAAGAGGTAGGGGTGCTCGGATAGAAAATCCGATAATATCGACAAAAAACGTATAAATGTTTTAATATTTTATCTAAAATGGATAAATATAAGCTAAAGGACATCAAATATGTCTACATTGTGTATCAGAAATAGATTTCGAACGTTCTACCTCCTTTAATCGGTAAATAATGAAATCCGGAACTTAAAATACGGTCTTATTCTTCATTCAATGGCTACAATGTAAGCCTTTTAGCGCGAAATACACATTGACGGAGAAATGAACATCACTCTTGCTTATTTCGTTTCTAATTCTTGTATCTTTCATTCAATCATATTGAGTACACAATGTTTGATGGATTAAAGAGGAAAAATAGTCAAATGTGCTATATTTAATGGTCAAAAAGATCGATTCTTATAAAATGCACCCCCCTTTCCATTTTTAGTTTTTCGTCTCTGGGGTAGTGTTCCCCCCGGAGATACAGAACCCCACTTTGCCAAAAAATTTGTATCATGGATACACATCTCCAGTAAAAGTGGCTTTCTGTATATCCGGGGGGAACAATGTTCAATAAAACTTTTCCGTTTTCTATTGATTTCTATGAGAAAAAGATAAGTTTTGATCCAAAAATTAGCATTATTATGCAAAACAGATAAAAAATAATTTCATATTCTGATGGGATGCCGTATAGGTATACATTTTACCAAAAAAGGTTTTTGAAATTTCAATTTTCAAAATTCCACTTTTCAGGGCTGATTTTACGCCTTATCTTAACAGCTCCTTTATGTGTTAAGATGTGTTAAGAACTTTTCAGATATAAAGGATAAAATTAAGAGATGTATGTTTATCAGGAAGGAAAAGGATTCTATTGATTTTGATGTTACATGTATTACATTCCAAAATTGACAATATTGATTTCGACTTAAGAACCTGTCCAAACAAAAGTTTTGATAAATGATTACTGAATAGGAGAGGAATGTTATCTGTCATTGTTCATTTAAACTAAAGATTAGGAATTTAAAATTGCAAATACACTAGAATAAATTAAATATCATTCAGGCAAGATTATAGCAAAGCTGCATTCAATCAATTTCAGTGTTCGACCACCCAAGAAGTCTTGGAAGAACATCTCTAACCTGTCCGGAGGAGAGAAGACATTAAGTTCCCTGGCCCTGGTGTTTGCTCTTCATCACTATAAACCAACACCACTGTATGTTATGGACGAAATAGATGCTGCTCTCGACTTCAAGAACGTATCCATCGTAGCCAATTATATCAAGGTACATGTATAATATTGTCGTATTTAATATGTGAAAATTTATCTATATATGCTTTGAATAAGTTTTGCGATCATCTGAAATGTTTTCAAAGCATCTTTATCATGTTACATGTATCGTCATTAACGTTCTATGTAGAAATTGCAAATTTCATACAAAAATGTGCATTTTAATATATTTGTGTGTGTAACAATGAAAATACTTTGTATACTGCATAAGTTCAGATTTGGTGCACATATTAAGATCATGTTAAAGATGCACTCTTGCCTTATGTACTGTAACTGAATTCCATGAAATAAAAATGGAGAAATGCTTTAATGAATAATTTCTCGTTTATTTTCCAGGCGAGGACGAGGAATGCCCAGTTTATTATTATATCACTCAGGAATAATATGTTTGAGTTAGCGGATAGACTTGTGGGGATTTACAAAACGGACAACTGTACAAAATCTGTGACAATAAATCCCAGCAAACTCAGCCTACCCTTACAGGATGTGGATGTAAACACTTGAGGGATTCTGCTCTGCTGATCAGGAATTTCATTTTATCAATATGTGGAGAAGCTTGCAATAACACAGGGCAGCAGTTAAGGATTGGAAGTCGCGTCATACAAAAAAAATTTTGGCTTGTTCCATTCTTATGTGATTTGCCTTAGAGATACATACATATACCTCTTACATTAGCTGTTGTAAAACAAGAATGAAAGAAGAAGAAACGTTTTTGGCCGGATTGCAAAGCAATTCCGGTCTATAGATTGACGATGTCCGTCCGTCCGTCCGTCCGTCTGTCCGTCCGTCCGTCTGTCCGTCTGCCGTCAACATTTTGGTTAAAGTTTCTGGTTGAGGCAAAATCTAAGGAACTATATGCAGTAGAAACTTTATATTATACATGAAGGTTGCCCATGACAAGACCTTTCAATTTATGCCGTAACATTTGACCTAGTGACCTTGACCTTGGACTTTGACCTAGTTAAAGATTTTGGTTAAAGTTCCTGGTTTAAGCAAAATCTAAGGAACTGTATGCAGTAGAAACCTTATATTATACATATAGGTTGCCCATGACAAGACCTTTCAATTTATGCCATAACATTGGACCTAGTGACCTTGACCTTGGACTTTGACCTAGTTAAAGATTTTGGTTAAAGTTTCTGGTTTAAGCAAAATCTAAGGAACTGTATGCAGTAGAAACCGTATATTATACATTTAGGTTGCCCATGATGAGACCTTTCAATTTATGCCGTAACATTGGACCTAGTGACTTTGACCTTGGACTTTGACCTAGTTAAAGATTTTGGTTAAAGTTTCTGGTTTAAGCAAAATCTAAGGAACTGTATGCAGAAGAAACTTTATATTATACATGTAGGTTGCCCATGATGAGACCTTTCAATTTATGCCGTAACATTTGACCCAGTGACCTTGACCTTGAACTTTGACCTAGTTAAAGATTTTGGTTAAAGTTTCTGGTTTAAGCAAAATCTAAGGAACTGTATGCAGAAGAAACTTTATATTATACATGTAGGTTGCCCATGATGAGACCTTTCAATTTATGCCGTAACATTTGACCCAGTGACCTTGACCTTGAACTTTGACCTAGTTAAAGATTTTGGTTAAAGTTTCTGGTTTAAGCAAAATCTAAGGAACTGTATGCAGAAGAAACTTTATATTATACATGTAGGTTGCCCATGATGAGACCTTTCAATTTATGCCGTAACATTTGACCCAGTGACCTTGACCTTGAACTTTGACCTAGTTAAAGATTTTGGTTAAAGTTCTTGGTTTAAGCAAAATCTAAGGAACTGTATGCAGTAGAAACCTTATATTATACATTTAGATTGCCCATGACGAGACCTTTCGATTTATGCCGTAACATTGGACCTAGAGACCTTGACCTTGGACTTTGACCTAGTTAAATATTTTGGTTAAAGTTTCTGGTTTAAGCAAAATCTAAGGAACTTTATGCAGTAGAAACCTTATATTATACATTTAGGTTGCCCATGATGAGACCTTTCAATTTATGCCGTAACATTGGACCTAGTGACTTTGACCTTGGACTTTGACCTAGTGGAAGATTTTGGTTAAAGTTTCTGGTTTAAGCAAAATCTAAGGAACTGTATGCAATAGAAACTTTATATCATACATGTAGGTTGCCCATGATGAGACCTTTCAATTTATGCCGTAACATTTGACCCAGTGACCTTGACCTTGAACTTTGACCTAGTTAAAGATTTTGATTAAAGTTCTTGGTTTAAGCAAAATCTAAGGAACTGTATGCAGTAGAAACCTTATATTATACATTTAGGTTGCCCATGATGAGACCTTTCAATTTATGCCGTAACATTGGACCTAGTGACCTTGACCTAGGACTTTGACCTAGTTAAAGACTTTGGTTAAAGTTCCTGGTTTAAGCAAAATCTAAGGAACTGTATACAGTAGAAACTTTATATTATACATGTAGGTTGCCTCTGACAAGACCTCTCAATGTAATTGCTGTAATATTTGACTTAGTGACCTAGACCCAGTTGGTGACAAAAACTTGCTTTGCAATCCGGCCATACAGTCTTTAGCGGTGTTTTATTTTGCATTTTTACTTCCCTTTCTGTAGAATTGTCAGTTGAGCTTCTATGGATTTCAGTCTTTGAAATTATATGGTACAATTCTCATGTACAGAAAGTTACATGTGTAAGGAACAAGAACAAATTCTATAAATTACTTTCTATAAATCTTGTGAATATCAGATTTGTTCAAAACAACATATGTTCATATCCTTCTTTGCCTTCTACTCAGAGGGTTTTGACAAACATTTAGCTGATTTGGAAGCAAAGTTCCATATAAATTAGTAGAATATCCTTCCACATGTATAGAAAAGAATGTTAAATGATTGCCATTTTTGTTCTTTCTTTGCAAACTGTGTTGAAAATGAATAATTTTCTGGGGAAAAGTTTAAACGGTTTTCTCTCACCAGAAAGAAAAAAGAAGAATCCAATGAAGAGATCTGTGAATTGTTTTACATACAAATGTTTGATGCATTGACTTATATTTATTTCAAAGTGATACATTATATACATTGTACATGATGTTTTATACAATAAATCATGTAAATGACTACATGTAGTTGATTTGTGATGAATAATGATTTTATCCGTAAATCGATGACAATTGAGCAGATATTTGATGCCGATTTATCATTATGAGGTTGAACAGATTTTTACTGCAAAATATATATCGGTAACTATAAGAGAATTATTAAAACTCCAGATTGTCAGAAAATTATTAAATAAAATCCAACAAAAATAATTTTAACCACTTCTCTTTCAAAATGAATTAATTGCTTTATTTCTACATGTTCTACTTCATTTTTAAAGGTAAAGGAAATTTACATATCGTCAAAGTTAGTTTATACGAGAATGGTTACCAACCAAACCTACAGACAATAACTACAAAAAAATCTTTTTGGTTGCAGAATCTTTAAAAAAGTGAATTGACTTTTGTAATTTTGGACATTCATTGAAAATATTTGGTCATCTATTTTGAAGAGGTAGTTTGAGAAAAATGTTTTGGGGAAAAAAAAACCAGAAGCATTTTATACAGGCATAGTTTGTAGGTACTATACTTTTCTACATGTCGCATTTTGAACATTCACCTTTCGCTTGAAAATAGCAAAGTTACGAGTTTTTCGTTCTATACAGTTGTAAATTCCTCGGTCCATGTATGGACGTCGTCATGGTAACAATGACATCATTCCAACGAGGCGTTGCAGCAACCAAATGCCTTGGCCAGGTCTTCTTTGCTGCTTATCAGTACATCTGGGGATAACTTGGTGTCCCCTAAAGGAAGGGGTGTGGTCGTTGTTGACGTTGGCATGCTTGTGGGAGGATCTCTATCAAAAGGTTGTTCCTCTATAACAAAGAAGAAAATTGCATTGACTTAAAATATATTTAAGGAAAAAAATTCTTTTCAAAATTGATGCATCACTTTGTCTCGCGCTTTTCCAAAAAAAAAAAATCTTGTAGATTTGATCTAGACATAGAAAAAAGGTATATTCAAAGATTGCCGTAAATCTAAGTTTATTTAGTAAACTAGAATGACCACAATCTAAGGTATGCCTGCGAAACAAAGTCTCGCTTTATACATAAAGATCATTTTAGGATGTGACAGATGCACGGAATGACATTGTCAGCTTTGCAGGGAACAAAATGACGTACCTTTTACACAGTAAATATTGCTTCTGGTCACTTCCCTCAAGACGAGTGTAAGGTGATTACCGTCCATAAGACAGTGGCGTCTGGTATAACTGGCCGTTAGGGGGCGCAGACATCCTCGTCCCGACAGGAATCGTCCGTACGTCCAACCATCGCCACATAGACTCCTGTCTAAAATGTATTAATATTTTTGTTTCAAAATAATGCCTTGTTATGACGAATGCGCATTAAATCCAATTCGCACTAGATTTCATGCACATCATTTTAGTGCGAATTAGATTCTCGTTAAGTTACCGTGACAATATCTAATGCACATTAAGTATTCTCTATGTGAACACAGCGTAAATACGATTGGAATTAAATTCGATTTTTGAAATGCGCCTCAAACCTTTCTAGTGAACAGAACATGAGATCTAAATTTATGATGGTTCAATCGCATTGTAAATGAAGACTACGAAAGAAAAAAAGAACCTCTCTGAGAAATGCCCAATCTGGATGCATTTTATCGCAATTCTTTTAATTCATTGTGCAATTTACTTTCTTTCGTTAGAAGTTTGGATGGTTTCTTTGGCTGCCCCTCGTAATTATGTGTAATTGACTCGAAATGGCAAAATATCGAAGCAAATACGAAAAAAAGGTTTCCGTTAGTAGCGCAAGATACCTTCATAACCAAATCAAAGCTTTTAAATAAAAAAAATAATAACTTGATAATTGTTGAAGTATCGACTATAAATTGGCAAAATTCAGTGGACGAAACAAAAATTATTTTAACATAGGGAGAAAATGCATGAAGTAAAATCAGGTTTAATAGTGCACTCTATAAAACCTCATTCGGTATTTTACTAAATGCATTTACTCCCTGTGGTCTATAAGTTTTTCAGTATTTTTCTATATCTGGATAGGATTATGTATAATATTTTTTTCTGAAAAAAGTCAAAATATTTTTAACGAAATGGAAAAAAAAATACACACCTTGGAGTGGAAATCCGTTAATGAAAGCCAAAACTATCCCCATATACACATTTTCCAAAAATAACATCGAGGTTTGCATCTTGTACGTCCGAGCACCAAGTAACGATGTTTAACCAGTGACTTTCACCGTCTATTTAGATACTTCAATCCTTTGTTCCGTCACATCTAAACCATTGATGACGTGTGTTAAGATCCTCGATTTTATTACAGTTTCGGTCAAAAGTATCTCGAATCCTCAACTTCAATATAGATGGAGCAAACAATAGAGTTTCTAAGTGAGAAATTGTATTCTGCTTTCAAAACAACCTGTATTGACGGCGCGTAAGGAGGATTATTTCGTGAAAATCAGCTGAAATCGCTGTCAATAAGGAAAACAGCGGAAAATTAGACAAAAATAACTATATTATCTCTTTTCGATTTTCTTTAAAACCTCATTGACACTTGTTGACTCAGGAGAAACTGAGTGCAAGTTTGCGTCCTGACGGCAAATGATCACTGTACACGTCATCACCGTAATCGGTTTCTATTTCCTTTTATCGTCATCTTGCAGTGTTTGTTTCGATCATATTATTTGAGTCCACACCTTTAAAAGCTCACCTGAGCAAAAGACCGATTTAGAACTTTGTCAAGTGAACCGTCTGTCCGTCTGTGAACTGTTACAACATCGATTTCTCCTTAATCATGTCACGGTAACCAAATCTTCCAGGAACAAGGAAATCTCCAACAAGACGATGATGCAGTTGCCACAGTGGAGCACACTCGCGTTACGTCGAAATAAAGGTCAGCACGTAAAAAACGAGACCAATAGCACAAAAAACCCCTCAAAAACAAATAAAATAAAAACTGTCAGTGTTAATACCGTTTTCTGTTACGTTTAAGCAGGTCAAACTCGACGGACAAGAGTTAAATTAATGTTAAGGCGACAAACATTAAATTTTTAGTTTTACGGATTTTATTTTAATTTTTTTTCTCAAAATAGGGTAGGAGGAGGGAATAAAAATAGAATAAAAATCAGTAAATTTCAACATTTCATGTTTTGTGCCACGATCACCATCTTTAAATTCAGCTTGTTTATCATGTTTTCAAAGCCGCATTCTCTAAAACACTTACACGATCAAGATTAAGCGAGAATGAAAAGTAATAAACAGTAATTCAGATGAGCGGATGAAAAAATTTGTACAATCAGTTCATTTTATTTTTTTTCCAATTGTGGTAAAATTAGTGTCGGCGGATCCGTGTGAAATATGAAAATTCTATCACCTACCGATCAAAAGTTATGGCCAATGTTAATTTTTTTTTCAAAAGTATAGGTCAATGCCAAGGTAACGAGGTAAAATTTTTGGTACATTGTATTAATGTAAAGCTTTTGTCACAAGGATTACACGTGAAATATGAAAGCTTTATCGCCTACCATTCAAAAGTTACAGCCAATGTTCAAAGTTTTACAAACATAGGCCAGATGTCAAGGTCACGAGGTCAAAAATTTTGGTATCAATGGAAAAGTTTTGTCACAAGTCACATGTGAAATATGAAAGCCTTATCAATTACCATTCAAAAGTTATGGTCAACGTTAAAGTTTTTTTCCATAGACGGACAGGCTAAAAACTATATAATATACGCCCTTCCGGGGACGTAAAAAACACGTGTTTGTGAAACACTAATGCCCCGTTGGCATCTTTGTCAGTAAAACAGCTGTAATTTTGGAAGTTCATAAGCTGAGGTCACAAGGTCAAACTTTGGTATCAATGGGAAGGAATACACATGTGATATACGAAGAAAAATCACCTACCATTCAAAAGTTATGGTCAAAGTTCAAGTTTATCAAAAGTAGGTCGAACTCCAAGGTCGTCACAAGGTCAAAAATTTTGGTATCCATGGAAAGGTCTTGTCATAATGAATACACGTGAAATATGATAGCCTTAATTATCACTCCCTAAAAGTTATGGCCAAGGTTAAAATTTTGCGGACAACCAGACAGACAAACGGACAAACCAAAAACTATTGGCCTCCGAATCTCAGATATCCGGGGGCATAAACACTTGTTTAAAAATGAAGGACTAACACGAGAAAGAAAGATCTGAATGGTTAACGCAATTCCGCTGCAAGGGAGTACATGTGTGTTGATACACGTACATTTATACTATCTAAAGTTTCTTTCTAAAAAGCTGCATATAGCATTTCGATTGATAGCATCCAGGAAGCAAAAATCCGAGAACCTCTAGACTACAAAGTAATAAGATGCTTTTGGGTGTTTTGATTGACAAAACAGCTCTGGTCGTGAAGTCTATTCATGGGTAAGTCAGGTGAACGCTATAGGCTCATGTTGTTATTTTGGTTCCTCTAAATTCAAGAAAGGTAAGCAATTATTCTACTATACATATATCCTCAATTTCAGCAATACATGCTTTTTTCTTCCTTTACACGGATGTCTCCATAGTTAAAACTCGTGTAAAAATTTCTAAAATAACCTTACAATTCTTTAGTACATATACAAAGAAGGTCTATAGGATCAATCTGGTGCTGACATTGGACTATTTTTTTCCAGCATTATGAGAAGAGATCTAGCACATTATAAAAATTTCTTGAAATGTCTAAGACTTGGGACATGTAGCATCATATCCCACCCATCCTACTACGTCTTTTGGTACCTTTTTTGACATAACTTTTACTCTCTTTGGCCAAATTACATTGTTTAGATTGAGGATCACTCGGACGAAGATTAAGTACCCGAAACGTGCATGTCTGGTCCATGCTACAAAATCTGTTAAATTATGTTATTGAGATCATAACGTTAAACGTATGGTGCGTGTGTATGGCTGGATTAATGGATTTTACTTTGTAAAATGACAAGCCTCCACTGTAAAATAAGCGTACGTACGTCAAGAATAATGCTGCTTTGCTGACCGAAGCGAGTTCCAAGTATTTCCCATCCCTCTTCCTCTTAAAAAAAAAATACCCCGAATTCATATTGAAACCTTGAGGTAGTCCACAACTATTGCTGATTTCAAGAGTCTCTTCTACATCTTCATTGGGAAGGAAATATTTACAACTATCTGATCGTGACAACAGTATGAGGCGAAAGAAAAGTTCAAAAGCCAAATACTTTTTTTTAGATTCTTAGATACTAAAAACCAGGACTCGGATGTCTATTTTTTGCCTCAAAATCATGTACATTTTTAAACTCAAACCGTGCATACCGTAGGTACGCCCATGTAAATTAAACTTCATTTTTCTTTTCAAGTAATAAATTTCTTTACAAAAATATACATTTAATAATGAATCGACACATTATACAATGACCATTCCCCTGACGTAAATCCACACAAATAACAAGGGCGCGTTGAATTGATTTTCATGTATATCATTTGGTTGATGCACGATTCCCTTTTCATTATTTGATTCATTTGAATAAGTTGCATCAATGCGAATTTCATTTGAATAAGTTGCATCAATGCGAATTTCTAGAATAGCAATGTTAATATTGCTATTCTAGTACGTAATCAATCGAGAAAAGCAGGTAACTTTTCTGACATCTTCTCTAGTCAAAATTCAATAAACTTGATTTTACTTACGTCAACTAATCTAATTATAAATAAAATACTAAAACAGGTCAAATCTGACGTATCTGTTAGCCTATAGGAACCCGTCGTTGAGAAAATATGCCATTGAAGAACATTTCAGCTCAATATTTCCAACAAATACTTTCGTGTTGTTCTTAGTAACAGAACCATTTCGTGTTACTTTCAGTCATAAACACTACTACTTCTAGTTTCAGTAATTGGCACATTTCATAAATGGACACATTTTATTTCACTTTGAGTTTAAAACAGATTAACGGAAAAAAATCATGTTTAGTATCAGTACTTGAATTATTCCGAGCAGCTGACTAACGTTCCTAGTAGCACCAATCTCCTTGAAAAGGATGTATCCTGTAACAGTTGCCTTCAACCAGAACTGAGTTAGTGACAAGAATTTGTTGTATAAAGTCTGACCTTGAAATCTATACCAACCAGACCCTTCTTCTCTTTGCACGTAGTTAAAATGTTAAACATTCTGTGCGTCTGACCATACTGTCAATCTACACCTCAAAGAATACGAGAATGTTGCCTTTTTACGTCGCTTGTAAAGCAACAGCGACATGCAGGTATAAGGATAACTTTGTCCGGCATCCGTCCGTCTGTTCGGTTGTCAAACTTTCGACATGAAAAGCTACAACTTGCTTGATATGCATTACATTTCTGAAAAACGTGCAGGGGTCAAGCACGAGACTACAGTCAACACCCACTGAGGGTCAAGGTCACATCCTTGGGGTCAAACATGTGGCAGGCGACAAATCTGTTCTTCAACTCTTGAATGCAAGTACGTTGGTCAGAGGTGATATTGGAAAGGTCAAAGTTACAGTATTTAAGCCGGGCTTTCACTGTCGCGAATGTAGGAGAATGAGCTACGATCAGACGCGAATGAACAATCGTGTCACATTCTTGTCTGTTCTCATAGGCACACGATAGCGCCGCGAATGCAACAAGAATATGCTGCGCGTCCGCTACGATAGTGAGGCGATTGTGATAAGAATAGAGAAGAATGCGACACGATGAAAAGACACTGAGGCGAATGAGAGGCGAATGCAGGAGATTGAGACACGACTTTAACCCGATAGCGCTGCAATGCAGGAGATTGAGACACGACTTTAACCCGATAGCGCTGCGATAATGAGAAGAATGTGACATGAGCAAAATCAAAATCATTTGACATATCCAGGAGCATCAATACCCTTTTTTGACTTTGACATCTTTCCAGGTTGTTTTCTCTCGAAAGGCATTGTCAAAGTTTTCAAAATATTGATCCGCACACTTTTACATCAACTCTAAGATAATAATTATTGTCACTGTCGTGTGTGTATGTAGTACTATCATTACACTCACTTACTACTCAAAGTAGGTGTGCAAATTTGTGCGGGGGGGGGGGGGGGGGGGGGGGGAGGAGGGCCAAAGGCTTAACCAAGAAGGTTCATTCTGTAAAAGTCTTCTTATCCATGTCAATTTCATATCTTTTCATTTCATGGGGTTGGTAAACTGATAAATAAATGTGTAAGTTCTGGAATCAGCAAAGTTTTCAAAAATGTCATCTTTCCTAGAGGGGTCGGAGTTCTTTTATTCCATGACTTCAATTATCAATATTGTGCCTAACTATTCAGCATTTTTCAATGTTATAAAACAATCATAGACAAAATTTTCAGGGATATAAACATCTTCTGGAAGACAAGAAACCGGGCGATAGTGAAATTCCATGACTTTATATGACTGTATCCACTTTCCTAAATTGTTCAAGACCCATGACAACTTCACTGCATCCACTTCCCTAAATTTTTCAAGACCAAGGAAAACTTCCATGTCTGCACCCACTTTTCCATATTTCTTTAAGACTAACAACTCATGAATTGATTTGAATATGATAGCAAACTGTCAACTTGGACCAAAATGAACTGTCATGATCTTGAAACAAAAGAATAATACATGCAAGGTCAAGTGCACATAAATGGTGTATGTTCATATCAAACATATGGTCCGCTTCTATAAAACCTTTACTTTAGCCCGACCTGGATGATACAGGATAAGAAAAACAAAATCAAATAATTTATAAAGATCATTAGTAAGTTTTTGGAAATTCTTTATTTCAGAGAGCAACAAAACGTTTTAATAACAAAGATATGCCTGATATCATATTGAAATTTTCCAAACATATGAACTACAACTTGTACAGCGTAAGAGATGAATAAAATAAGATCATGATAGTTTTGGCCGCTTAAAATGAAAATTGTACTCAAATAATATTTAGCTTTGTCAATATTCAGTATGTTGGCAACTCCATAACTGTATGCATAATTCTAATGAGCATAGTCAAAAATACATACAATGTATTAACATGGTCAATTTTGAAGGTTCTTATATTTAGTTTACAAATGTATTTCAACAGCAGCAGGTTCTTCAAAATTGTTCTTAAAGCACTATGTTACAATTTTCAAAAGACAAAAAAAATATCAAATACAAAATGAAAAATTCTTATACAAGACACTCCACATTAACATAATTTACTTTGCTTTTTGATGCATAATTTGAACAAAACTGAAACATTTGTAACAAGAACAAAAATCAAATTCAAGGAATTGTGGTCCCCCGCTTTTGGGTGTTTGTCTTTAAAGAAATGCTTACAGACACCCCCCATTCTTAAGTTTTAATAATATATAAAACTGTATTTTAAAATATCTAAGTCCCATAACTCTGTAACGACATATCGAATGAACCTGAAAATCGAAAGGCGGCTTCCTCTCCACAGTCCAATCAAAATGTATGAATATCATGAAAATCCGTTGACGCATATTCAAGTTATTGCGTTCCATGCGCCTATATTTTGCCCATAGCTTAACATGTATGTGCATATAACCCCCCCCCCCCCTTCCTATTACACACAATATCTCGCTTATGCGACCAAAAAATTAAAAACCCGTTACATATGTCAAAGAGCATCCTTTCTACCTTAAGTATACAAAATTTCAAAACATTTCGACCAGAAATAGATTTTTAAATAATTTTTAACTATTTTAGTATATTTTCACTGTATTTTAAATTGTCTAAGTCCCATAACTCTGTAACGACATATCGAATGAACCTGATTATCGAAAGCGGCTTCCTCTCCACAGTCCAATCAAAATGTATGAATATCATGAAAATCCGTTGACGCATATTCAAGTTATTGCGTTCCATGCGCCTATATTTTGCCCTTAGCTTAACATGTATGTGCATATAACCCACCCCTCCCCCCTTCCTATTACACACAAATTATCTCGGTTATGCGACAAAAAAATTAAAAACCCGTTACATATGTCAAAGAACATCCTTCCTACATGAAGTATACAAAATTTCAAAACATTTCGACCAGAAATAGATTTTTAAATAATTTTTAACTATTTTAGTATATATGCACAACCAATGTTATTCCCTGAGATGTTACTATTGTAAGAAACGTGCTGCAAATCGTGTATTAACACTCGTGACGTCACAATGCATAAGATCTAAAGAAACATGCCGCGACGGCTGTTCTAACCTGCAAACTGAACCCGCAGTGAGATGAATTTTAACGTAACCCTTTTACCTAGAAAAAGCAATTTCAGAAAACAAGAATGAAATAGACAGCTATGGTGCATATATATAGAATAAATGTCATAATTTGTGTTTTGTTACGGGTATACAACACACAGCAAGTGCATTTATCGCATGAAATGCGCTAACGCGCATTACATGTCCGATAAATGCACTTGCTGTGTGTTGTATACCCGTAACAAAACACAAATTATGACATTCATTCTCTATATATTTTCACTGTATTTTAAAAATCTAAGTCCCATAACTCTGTAACGACATATCGAATAAACCTGAAAATCGAAAGGCGGCTTCCTCTCCACAGTCCAATCATAACGTATGAATATCATGAAAATCCGTTGACGCATATTCAAGTTATCGCGTTCCATGCGCCTATATTTTGCCCTTAGCTTAAAATGTATGTGCATATAACCCACCCCCCCTTCCCATTACACACAATATCTCGGTTATGCGACAAAAAAATTAAAAACCCGTTACATATGTCAAAGAACATCCTTTCTACTTGAAGTATACCAAATTTCAAAACATTTCGACCAGAAATAGATTTTTAAATAATTTTTAAATATTTTAGTATATTTTCACTGTATTTTAAAAATCTAAGTCCCATAACTCTGTAACGACAAATCGGATGAACCTGAAAATCGAAAGGCGGCTTCCTCTCCACAGTCTGATCACTATGTATAAATTTCATAAAAATCTGTTGACGCGTATTCAAGTTATTGCGTTCCATAGGCGGACGGACAGACGGACGGACGGATGGACGAACAGACGGACGGACTTCGCCATACCATAATACGTCCCGTCAAATGACGGGCGTATAAAAAGTTATGGACAAGGTTATAGTTTTTTGAAAAGTAGGTCTAAGTCCAAGGTCAAGGTCACAAGGTCAAAAATTTTGGTATCCATGCAAAGGTCTTGTCACAAGGAAAACACATGTAAAATATCAAAGCCCTATCACTTTCCATTCAAAAGTTATGGTCAAGGTTAAAGTTTTTTAATAAGTAGGTCAAAGTCCAAGGTCAAGGTCACAAATTTTGGTATCCATGCAAAGGTCTTGTCACAAGGAATACACATGTGAAATATCAAAGCCCTATCACTTTCCATTCAAAAGTTATGGTCAAGGTTAAAGTTTTTAATAAGTAGGTCAAAGTCCAAGGTCAAGGTCACAAGGTCAAAAATTTTGGTATCCATGGAAAGGTCTTGTCACAAGGAATACACATGTGAAATATCAAAGCCCTATCACTTTCCATTCAAAGTTAGGGTCAAGGTTTAAGTTTTTAATAAGTAGGTCAAAGTCCAAGGTCAAGGTCACAAGGTCAAAAATGTTGGTATCCATGGAAAGGTCTTGTCACAAGGAATACACATGTGAAATATCAAAGCCCTACCACTTTCCATTCAAAAGTTATGGTCAAGGTTAAAGTTTTTAATAAGTAGGTCAAAGTCCAAGGTCAAGGTCACAAGGTCAAAATTTTGGTATCCATGGAAAGGTCTTGTCACAAGGAATACACATGTGAAATATCAAAGCCCTATCACTTACCATTCAAAAGTTATGCACAAGGTTAAAGTTTTTGTGACTGACGGACAGACGGATGGACGAACCGGTTTTAATGTCCCTGCGCTTTCGGGAAAGGGGGGACAAAAATTCATGGAATTCACAAACTTCGTATGAAGGTACGGGAAAGCGGGGGACAAAAATTCATGGAACTCACAAACTTCGTATGAAGGTATCAAAACAATGATTTTGGAAAGTGATTCATATTTTCTATATAATTTATTACTACCTATAATAATCAGATTTGTACATGTAAATGCTTCCATCATTAATATTTGTGTTCATCAAAAAATATATTCATTAACAATTGCACGTGTAGTTTGATTCATGGTTTTTAAAAATACAATGATTCTAGTTTATCAATACTGTGTGAAATAAATTTTCCAGCTACTATGAAAGTACATTGTCTATATTTTCTACTTCTTCCATGTAATTGCCAAATATTCTGGTTAAAGTCTAGCATTGTTGAGGTTTTGATCATTTTTCTTGTCATGTAAGTTACAATTTGAACAGAGGCTCATGAAGCACTAAAAGTTTGATTTGCTGTAAAAAAAAAAAAAAAAAGTTTGAACTTGGATGTCAAACACTAAAAGTTTGATTTACTGAAAAAAAGTTGGTATGTGGACATCAAGCACTTAAAGTTTGATTAACTGAAAGATAGTCAGTCTGAATAATTCTACTTCCTTCAAAGATGGTTACAAGTTCTTCAAAACCCAAATTTGAGGTTTTCTATCCCGAAACCTCCAAAACTATTTTCACATAGTGTTGGTAAGAAACCCTTATAGCACAGAAGCTGCAATGTCTGTTACACCTCAATTCACACAGTTCTTCACGGTCAAAGTTTGTTGACCTTTCAAGGTCAAAGTCTGTAGGCTTCACTCTCAGTTCTTTAAGGTCAAAGTTTGATGACCTCATTCAAAGTTCTTCAAAGTTTATTAGACTTGCTGTATACAAAAGAGACCAAATTTTCTTCAAGGTCAATGTATACAGGCTTTATTGACACAGAAATCTGTTCTTTAGGTTCAAGCCTTGGGGTAAATTAATCCCATACCTAAAATAATGTTCTTCAATGTCCATAGCTAATGTCTTTCAAGGTCCAAATTTTCAGACCTCCTTAATAAAAGCTATCTACCCGGTAACTGAAACTGACCCAAAAGTCCAACTTTGAAGACCTTATTCACCCCAAACGTCAAAGTTTGTAAACTTTATATTCCCGTACATTTTTCTTCCTTTCCTTTTTTCTTTTAACAAGAATCATCACCTCTTCGTACAGGGAACATAATTCCTTTCACTTTCTTCTTGTCACTGATGAAGAAATCACGAAGAGCGAATTTGCTCCAACATGCACCATGTTTGTCTTATTTGTAGACCATACTTTAATCAAACCATCGTCTACACAATCTGCTCTATTTAGATTGATTCACTCCTCTCCGAGCTTGTAGACTTTTATCTGATGCTGTAGGAAGTTTGTGACCAGTAGGTGACCGTCAGCGGTCAGGTGAATGTCTGAGGGTCGAATGATAGGATCACTGAACTTCACTCCACAGATATAATGCCCCATCGAAGAGAAAATCTGCAAAATAGAAAGAATTATTTAAAACTTAAAAGTAAAATCAAAATTTCATTTTTTTTATTTAAATGAAAAATAAATGATTGTTGATATTTATTTTTGGTCTATTAGAGTCCGGCATGGTCTCCTGGAAAACTTACTGATTCTAGATTAATAGAATCTATCCCCAGATGTTATCTGGGACAAGGAAATCCAACCAGAGTGTCCAGGATTTGCTTGAATCCACGACGAGGCGTTCCAAGCGGTGGATAAAAAGCAAATCCTGGACACGAGGGTTGGATTGATTATTTTTCTCCCACTGTCTAAAAGCGATAAAGAATTAGATTTATCTGTTCTTTTTCATAGTTTCAATCAGCTAACGCAGCAATTGAGTATGACATCACAATTGACGTTACAGTCAAAAGGCACGTGAAAATGTTATCTTACCCCATAGGGGTAAGACAAGGATATCTTTTCCCAGCATTTCCATGGATATCCCAGTCCACAGTGGGAGAAAAAGATATTCTGTATTTTCATTCATATTTTACAAGTAAGAAGAAATTGCAGCCAACACACAATATCCATCTAAATAGCAAAGTTATGCTGGCCAATCTTTGGCTATGGGCGTAAAAAGGGAATAGAAGAGAATAATGAACGGGGACTTCATAATAACCTACCTGTAGTCTGTCATTTTTGCTGTCCCCTATGACGATATGACCATGAGCATCTATAGCTACACCCGATGGTTCCCTGAACTGTCCTGGACCTGATCCATAACTCCCAAACGTGTTGATAGTCTGTCCCATACTGTCTGCTATATACACACAACTCGCTCCTGTAAATATAGTAAATGTGGTAAAAGCATGTTATACTGTATGTACTTGCTTGTGTACTTATTTTAGCGGGATTCAAATTATAATTCAAGTAGCATTGATAAGAGTGTGCTAAATCAAGAGTATACTTTATAATAATTCTACAATGTATATT
Source organism: Pinctada imbricata (assembly GCA_033119305.1). NCBI lineage: Eukaryota > Metazoa > Mollusca > Bivalvia > Pterioida > Pteriidae > Pinctada > Pinctada imbricata. The sequence continues at coordinate 19,858,697 of VSWD01000008.1, read as the reverse complement.
AGATTATAATGATAAAACATAACTTTTAAAAGATGGTATAGCCAGATTGCAAAGTAAGTTCTTGTCAGTAACTGGGTCAAAGTCCAAGAGGTCAAAAGTTATGGCATAAATTGAATGGTCTTGTCACGGGCAACCTACCCATATAATATTAAGTTTCTACTGTGTATAGTTCCTGAGATTTTGCTTCAACCAGAAACTTCACCAAAATCTTTTACTGGGTCAAGTCCAAGGTCACTGGGTCTATTGTTGTGGCATAAATTGAAACAACCTACGTGTATAATATTATGTTTCTACTGTGTATAGTTCCTGAGATTTTGCTTCAATCAGAAACTTAACCAAATTGTTGAGGACAGACAGATAGACAGACAGACAGACATACATACTTTGTCAATCTATACACCGGAATTACTTGCAATCCGGCCAAAAATGAGTTAATTGGTTATTTCTTGATAACGCTAATATTGTCCTATTTCAATAATAATATTGTTGCATGAAGTACGTAGTAATGTAAATGAATCCTTTAATTTACATCTTAGAATTCTCAGTGTATCACAGCAACTACACTGCTCAAAAAAATTAAAGGAGCGATTTTTCCATTGTAATATAATGGTAAAAAGAATGCAATATCTTTTGGGATAAGCAAGGCCACATCATCAAGTTTTATCATGTGTATATGATTAATCTGTTCAATACAAACATTGGTAATTAAGAAATGACTATTAGATATGTCTTAATACATATATGTTCATCATATAGAATAAGCACTGCAAACATGTGTGATATGAAAGGAGAAACCTTGCTCCCTTAATTTTTTTGGGCAGTGTAGTTTGATGCGTAAAATGGACTAAGAAGCAAAGTAGAGTAAGCGTTGAAGTACATGTATCTATATATGATGCATATTGCTTCCTTGCTTTTGAAGTGACAGAAGCTTGATACAGGCATACAAACCTAGATCACTGATGACCAGAATGTCTTTGTGTACAGCCAGAAAGCGGCATTTACTCTGAGGGTAGTAATTCAGCAGTGTTGTAAACGGGAAGCTTCGTAAATCTCTACCATCCTGGGACAGTATGAACACCTGAGGACTTTTCCAATTTACATCTACAGTTATGATCAAGTCGTTTGGAGTTATTGCCAAACCTGCAAAGAGATTGTTATCTATTTAATATACTTTCACATATTGTTCCTTCATGTAGTAAAGTTATACTAGAATTATACACTATAACAAGACTGCTTTAAAACTGATATGTAACCAGTTGCATATTTAACTCTGAGTTTGTAAACTTGACCCTCAATGAAAATACAAGACTACAAGCTGGACAAAGCCATCCATATGTAGCATTTCTGTAGCAAGCAATATAATAAAGCTCGTTAATGAAGTCGTCATATTCAGTGCTCAACATAAAATCAAAGGTATGACAATTTATCTTTCAGATGAAAAGAATTTGTAGCCTTAAACAGATACAAAAGAAGTACTACACTTGACTGATTTTCAAGGCAGTTTCATGATATGGCTATATTGTTATGGTAGCATTGATGAATATACATGTACTGTTCAAAGTTGGAGAGCAGAATCTAAAGTAATCATACATACCAAAAGGTTTGGTTAGAATACCCTTCCCTATACTTCTCAGGAAACGACAGTCCTCATTGAAAATATGAACAGCGAGATCGTCCTTTACAAATATCTCATCTCGCTTGTTCACAAGGACAGCTGAAGGTCTTACAAGTTCACACTGCAAATAGAACATATCTTAATATAATGAAAGTTAAGTAATTATCTATGTATGGCATAAAAACAAGTTAGAATTCAATGAAATAAAACCTGTGTTTGTGAAACGAATGCCCCCTAGTCAGTAAAACAGATGATTTTATAAAAGTAGTTTCACATTTGAGGTCAAGGTCACAAGGTCAAATTTAGTATATGAAAGCCCTATCACTTACCATTCAAAAGTTATGCCCAAGGTTAAAGTTTTTCAAAAGTAGGTCAAACTCCAAGGTCAAGGTCACAAGGTAAAAAATTTTGGTATCCATGGAAAGGTCTTGTCAGAAGGAATACACATGTGAAATATGAAAGCCCTATCGCTTACCATTCAAAAGTTATGCCCAAGACTAAAGTTTTTTCAAAAGTAGGTCAAACTCCAAGGTCAAGGTCACAAGGTAAAAAATTTTGGTATCCATGGAAAGGTCTTGTCACAAGAAATGGACATGTGAAATATGAAAGCCCTATCACTTACCATTCAAAAGTTATGCCCAAGGTTAAAGTTTTTCAAAAGTAGGTCAAACTCCAAGGTCAAGGTCACAAGGTAAAAAATTTTGGTATCAATGGAAAGGTCTTGTCATAAGGAATGGACATGTGAAATATGAAAGCCCTACCACTTACTATTCAAAAGTTAGGCCCACGGTTAAAAGTTTTTCAAAAGTAGGTCAAACTCCAAGGTCAAGGTCAAGGTCACAAATTTTGGTATCCATGGAAAGGTCTTGTCACAAGGAATACACAAGTGAAATATGAAAGCCCTGTCACTTACCATTCAAAAGTTATGGCCAAGGTTAAAGTTTTTGCGGACAAACAGACAGACCAAAAACTATATGCCCCCGAATCTTCAATTACGGGGGCATAAAAAAATAACGAAAGTACAAGTAAATCTAGCCAAGGACATATTCCTTGTGATAGATAAAAATAAAGTTTACTGCATTTATGAAACAAGAGGATACATGGATCTGTATTACTAACACAAGCCCCATGCAATTCCATACACCAAGCATTTTTTTTTTTAAATCAAGAGGGTGATGGCCAGACGCCCCCTGAATCCGCCACTGAAATGGTGGCCGTCTTGTTTGACAGATCAAAGATCACCAACTTAGCAGATGACATTTACATATTTGCTTCATAGAATTCTAGCTATGAAGATGTTTCAGAAGGGAAGCCGAAAATATAGTTAACAAAAGAGTCCTTTTTTTAGACGCCGCTTCTGATGCAGACGAAAGACTACTATGACTGTAGCTCACATGAACTTTGCTCAGGTGAGATTAAGATCATTTTCAGAATATCCACTTACATCTATCTCCCGCAGAAAATTTCCCTCCGCATCAAACATCTTGACGGAGTGGTTACCGGTATCCGCCACAATAATCTCCCCTTTGCTGTTGGTGCAAACACCAATTGGAAATTTCAATCCGGACTTATTCGTGCCAAAGTGACCAAACTTGAACTTGAACTTGCATGGAATGGGTGGAATTTGTGAGTCGTAGTTAAATCCTGTGAAATATATATTTTATGCATCATGTACTGACTAATAACGTTGAAATTTTTGTGTGGGGGTAATTTTTCGTGATTCAAGGGACTTCACGAAAATTTCCCCCACGCAAAAATATACCCTCTGCGTTCTTACAATGGGGAAGACATTTTTATCGCGAATATTTCCCCCATGGGTAACGTCTTAAGGCATGGTCCATTTGATATTCAGGGGGAGGCTTGGGTTTTTTGTCGGAGCAAGATTATTTTTTTCGCCCCGGACCGGAGCAAAATTATTTTTTTCTGGCAAAGTTGGAGCAAGGAATTTTTTTTTAACAAAGTGATGCGCATATTAAGAATGTTTGTGTTTTATCAATAGAAATTATTTATATTTTTACTCAAAACTCTAAATATTAATATATTAGTTTATTCTAATGCAAGTATTCTATTCACTTTTAAAACAGAGAGATAAAAGATTTGTACAATACAATTCTCAATATTTTATATAAGGTACATCATGTATATAACATGTATAAGAGGGTCTGAGGGAAAGGTCTCCTAGACAATTTTTTAAAAATGTTACAAAGAATTGTAAATTGGTGAATAACTGAAGTTCTCCTTCCAAGCTTACAAGAACATGACTATATGGGATACATACATCATGTATTAACAGCAATACATAAATATTGATAATATATATTTGATACAATTTGAAAACTGCGGCGAGCGAAGCGAGCCATAAATTTTTGATACAATTTGAAAACTGCGGCGAGCGAAGCGAGCCGGAAAATTTTCAAGAATTTTAGCGAAATTTTATGGTAATTCTTTAAATTCAGATTATCTGTAAGAGCAAGATTATTTTTTTCTGTCACACCATAAGCAAATTAATTTTTTTCATCAAAATTGAGAGCAAAATTATTTTTTTCAAAAAAACCCCAAGCCCCCCCCAGAATATCAAATGGACCGTGCCTAATGATATAATCGCGAAATTTTCCCCCAGTGAAAATAATCATGTTTACAGTATGTATCAATTCATTTCTTTTAAAGAACATCTTTTTTTTTAAATTTCCACTCATAATTTACATCAGAAATCAATACATGTACAGTACAAACTTGTTAACTGTATCCCTATTCTAAGTACACCATGAAAGTAGATAATGAATTCCTTAATTTTAAAGTATTTGTTGCAAACTCATACTGAAAAAGCCTGGGCCAATTGAAAAGTAAGAGTTACAGTGAACAACTTACTTCCCTTTGTATGACATCTGATGTGCTTAGAGATGGGTGGCTCTGAATATGTAATTCCTGGACTTAAATTTGAGCAAGAGTTTTTCAAAGCTTGTTGGAAAATCTTAGAAGCTCCCGATTTCTCTGTCACATCATTATTCTTCTGAATTTCATTTTCCTCCTTACGTAATTTGTCTTTGGACAAGTCAGCTAGGGTAGAGGATTGGGATTCTGGACTTCTTTGAGACATAATTCTATCAATTTCATGTGAATCAGATATTGGACTATTGTGTTCTGGTATTTTGTTAACACTGTCAGACTGATGCACAGGGCTTTTCTCTTCAGGCGTCTTGCCTGCATTGTCTGTGTTGCAATTCTGAGATACTTCAGTTGCGGAGTTCCCAACTTCTTTAACGGGAGTCTGGAATTTTGTTTCAAAAGTCTCTGCTGCCAAATCAACCTTTTCTTCAGACAACTTCTTAGCCTCTTGTTTTCCTGGCAATGTTTTCTTTTCTATACTTGTATGTAACCATTCCAGTGTAGGCCCAACCAGCATGTTCTGGTTATTATTACAATCCATTGTCTTACTATTGGTCAAAGGAGGTTTTTCATGTGTACCTTTACCACTGATTTTCGGTTTCTCAACATTATTATTTTGGTCACCATCTTTATTGGAAAATGTAACTGATTTCTGACATGGTTCTGTTCCGAGGGAAATGTCAACTAATTGTTCAAGTTCAGCTTTTAAACATGTCACCACATGTGAGATTGGGTTCAAAATAGCACCACTTCCTACCTCCTGATTGCTAATACTTTTGGATTTTACCTCATCCATCTTTCGCTGTGGTGGAGGTTTTGGTGACGTCGTAATAGCTATTTTTGGCCTTCGAAGTGGAGGGAGACAGCTAGAAACACTCTTTTGTCCATTCATATTTTCAACTGTAAAAATAAACCCCACTATATCATGTATATTATATGAGTAAATCATGATTATCATCAAATTAAAGAATTGTACCTCCTTTCTTTCCAAGCAGTTCATAAAACTGCATTTTAGATGAAAACTTATCGTAGATTCAACGTACATCTGTCATAAATATAATAGCAAGTACAAGTTCTTTCCTGCAAGAAACTTTTCAATAATTCTTAATAAAATATTCAGGTCTCAAAAATATCACTTAAATCTTTGTGTGAGGAAATATTTGCATACCGCACCTCATTCATCTTGAATCTATCTTATTTCAGATAATAACTGCAATGATATATATGAGACTAAATCCAGGGATTCTTTTAGCCCCTTTTTGGGACCGTTATTCAGCCCCATTCCCAATGAAAAATAGAGGATATCTTTTTTTTCCCAATTGTGCCTATCAAATTTCCCATTCACATACTACTAGTATAGATGGAATTATCACCGAAATTAGTGAAATTTACTGGTTCAAAAGTAGCAAATTCATTAATTATTTGCCATATTGTTGAAAGCATGAGAAATTAAATCATATTTAAACAATGTTAAAAGAAAATTATATAATTAAACAGTCATTTTACTTTTATATTAGTACTTCCAAAAATATTCCCAAACATCAGTAATTTTCCCAATCACACGGGCCCTGACCCCATTCCCAAATTACTGAAAAAAAAATCACTGATATCTAAGTTACAGGTTAATTATAATCATATGATACCTTCGTTTCTTCACACGAACTCTCATTGTAATTTAAAAGAATCTTTCAAAGTTTCTTACCAGGCGAGTCTTGATCAAGGCTGCTCTTCGACCCGAAACTGCTTGACCTTGACCTATTTATGGCTGTCAACAGACTTAGTATTTTTGGTGGCTGTGGTGTTGGGCCATTTTCAGGAAATAGTTCATTAATAGGATCGTTAGCATTAGTACACCCGACATAAGCCATTGTATTAAAATTCTCATCACGATTACTTGTTACATCTATACTGGCCTTTCCAGTATCATTATCAGCACTGCCTTGCGATTCTGTGGATTTAAGGTCTTCCGACGACTCACTGGATGGCAAGTCAATATTCGCTGGGTTGACCTCTGGGAGGCGCAAGTCGATATTTGCTGGGTTGACTTCTGGGAGGCGCAAGTCGATATTTGCTGGGTTGACTTCTGGGAGGCGTAAGTCAATATTCCCTGGGTTGACTTCTGCAGTGTTATCTCCCATGCTTGCAGATGGAAGGTCATAATTCTTACCATTAAGCTGGCTGGTAAGTGTCTCATTAACTTTATCATCAATATTGTTGGCGTTTCCATCAACCTCTTTATCCTGAGCTGGCTGTTTATCATCAACCTTTTCATCACCACTGTCCCAGGTTTCACCTGGCTGTCTGTCTAGTTTTAACGCCTGAAAAACACAAATGAAATTATCTAAATGAAAACATTTCAAGTATCATACTTATGATTTAATGATATTGGAAAGTTACTTCTACAGGTATCACAGTAGAGGAAATACAGCACTGCTTACAGTGCACCGCTGCATGGTGTATGTAGCACCAAAACTTGTGTGTCTCCATTTTCTGTTATCTTGACCTACCCACACATGTAAATAAATATAATTTCTTTTAAACTGGGAAGAGAGAGTCACCCATTCTTTAGATCTGATCCTACAGAATTATCATAATGTCATCTATAGATCTTTGATTCATGAAGTCATTTATAAAACTTTTGATTCATGAAGGAGCAACAATGATATGGATCTGCACAAAGATAAACTTACCTCAGAGCTGAATGCAGATTTTGATTCTTGCTTGGAATTTGAAATCTCTTCAGAACTGAGGATGTTGGAATTTGAATCCTCATTCCAACTGTACTTTTTACCGGCAAATTGAGTCCCTCTGTGATCCCTGGAATGCTCCCTTGGTCTTGGCAAAGATTCTTTGTTCTGTAAATTTTTACCCTTCACTGGTGAAACGCTTCTGTGGTCTTTCTGTGGTGATAGTCTTCTACTTGGCGTCCCTTTTCCACTTCCGCAGGATTTTAGCGATTCTGTTGAACTGTATTTGACCTTATCACGTGAATTCATTGATGATCTTTTCTCTGAGAACTCCGACCCAAGAAGACCTGCTTTACCTAGCTGTTGTTGTAGATATCTTGAAGGAGATGCGTAATTTCTGATCGCTAAGGGACTCTTTCTGGGGCTAGACTTGACGTTTATAACTGTTGATGGTATCTTTGATGATTCAACTGTTCGGCTGTCCTCTATGTCATTGTCAATCAGAGATTGAAACTTGTGTTTACTTGCCGTCATTGATTCAGCAGTATCAACATCCTCAAAGCTTGTTTGGATCTTCCCGAGGGATGGAAGGTCGTCTGTTTTGTGCTTGATCAGTTTCAGGCACGGCAGACTTTTATCTAATTCCAAGTCAACACAGCTACTTTGGAACATAACACTGAAAACGAAAGCAAAATGGTATCAATGCAAAACAAAATGTTACATATCATCTATCTTTATTACCTTAAGTTTATCATCTAAAGTAGACCTGACCTTGAACTGGTAACCTCTTCAATTAATTGCAGTACTGAACTGGCATCAACATAAATTGATCTGCAATCACTTGTACATGTACATGAAATAGGTGCGAGTCTGTGATCTCGATTACTTGAACTATCATAATCTACAGTTTATGTAGCTGTGACCTTGAATCACCTGCAGTAGTTGTGACCTTGAATCACCTGCAGTAGTTGTGACCTTGAATCTTCATCACCAGCAGTAAGTGTGACCCTCAATCTTCATCACCTGCAGTAGGTGTGATCTTGAATCTTTATCACCTGCAGTAGGTGTGACCTTGAATCTTCATCACCTGCAGTAGGTGTGACCTTGAATCTTCATCACCTGCAGTAGTTGTGACCTAGAATCTTCATCACCTGCAGTAGTTGTGACCTTGAATCTTCATCACCTGCAGCACCTGCAGTAGTTGTGACCTTGAATCTTCATCACCTGCAGTAGTTGTGACCTAGAATCTTCATCACCTGCAGCAGTTGTGACCTTGAATCTTCATCACCTGCAGTAGTTGTGACCTTGAATCTTCATCACCTGCAGTAGTTGTGACCTTGATCTTCATCACCTGCAGTAGTTGTGATCTTCAATCTCCATCATCTGCAGTAGTTGTGACCTTGAATCTTCATCACTTGCAGTAGTTGTGACCTTGAATCTTCATCACCTGCAGTAGGTGTGACCTTGAATCTTCATCTGTCGAACTATCATAATCTGCAGTAAATGTGACATTGCACCATCATAATATGCACTGTCTCTGTGAGAATCAAGTTCACATAATTTGTAAAGATGGGGCCAAATAAGCAAGGTTTACACCTTTCGAAAGTATATTGTACATGAATTTGTTTGTATTTTTTTCACAAATTTTAAATGCACATCACCTGAAACCCTCTATAAGTGTTTTACAGCGTTCCACCTGCTCGTCTGTATGATTGGAGGAGTGAGTTAGGAATGGTGTGGACTCGTTTGACAACATCTTTAGTGTGTCAATCTCTCTCTGTACCTCCTCCATAACCTCTGTTACCACGCCAGCCTTCTCTGCGTACGCTTCAATAATATTCGTCTTGGTCCTGTCGTCAAAGTTGTCTACCCAAGCTTTCAGCGTGTGAATGTAGCGGTCAAGCTCGTGTAAGGCAGTGTTGCGTCTGAGCAGTAGGAGGGTGTTGACAGCCTGGAACCGTCTTAATACTCCTGCCAACTTCTGTATCAAATGTTGGCTTGTCTCCAATGAACTCTTTAGATCTTCACTAAACTGCTCCATCTAAAAAATATTAATTAACAAGGTTAGCATGCTTGAGGCGAATCACAGATAAAATGTGCTTCAATAAATGATTCACAATTAAACTGCTAAAATAATATAATTTTTCATGTTCCTTATGCCTCATTCACACAGAGTTTTTTTTAATAAACGTAAATTTGTTGCACAATAAACTCGCATGCGAATACTCATGGTAAAAGAAAGGGATTTTACATATATTATTAATTTATATATAATATTGAATAACAACGAAACTTTACTTATCATTCCCTCGAGTTTATAATCAAAATGTAGAGCTCAATGTTGTCTTTCTGATCAACTCACATTGATAAAACAAGCAGAATTACAATGGCAATTTTTGGATGCCAGAACAATGTTCATTCCTCATGTTCCTGCCCTTGCTATTAATAACGCAAATACGTTACAAATTAGAAAAACAATGTCTCTAAGTTATAAGATTGACCTAGAAAAAGAGAAGTTAACTCCTAAGTTATTTTAGTTAACTTATCATGTAACAATGGTGAGGTACTTAGAGTTAGCCCTTTTTTAGAACAAAAACAATAAAATCGCAGAAAATTGTGGAAGAGTGAATTACATCTGAATTCCAATGATAAGAAGTTAATTAGACTCGCATCAGGATTGCATATATACCCGACAAAAAAAAAAAGAAACGCACCACTTAATCTTTATTCTATAAAATGTATGATGTAATGTTTAGGTATTCTATCCCTTTCAATTATAAATCGTTAGCATACGAGTAACTTATTCTGTCAAATGCCAAACAAATCTGACTACATTAGCAAACACAGCCCCATGATAAAGACACTTGGTTCAAAACGCAATGTCTCAAAATGGCTTTTAAGAATTTCGTTCACTTTTTAGAAATGATTGAAGCTATTAAACATATCCAAATTGATCCATCAGGCATTGCCATTTGTTCTTTCATTTAATTGCTTCAAATGACCTCATCAAACAGAAATAAACATCTCAAACATCAATTTGATCAAATCTTTTGAAAATGAGGTCGGCGATTTGATATTTTTCTTTCTTAATATGTCGCAAAGCACAAAATTACCCTACTACAGCTAATACGGTATCTGACCTTTTTTCACAAGCACAGTTTTCAGAAACAATATCGCGATCTTGACAGGTCATCTTTTACTTGCATTTTCAATGGTTTTGAACATGAGTTTAAAGCTTTTCTGGTATTTCATTTGATTATTTCAATGCGATGTTGAACATAAATCTGCAACAGATAAATCAGAATGACTGAAACCAAAATTGGCGTTCCTTTAGGAACAGAAATGCAAAATAATGACATCCTTTATTGTAAAACATACCCCAATATACAGAAATAGTTAAGACATTTAATTTTCAGATTTATTGGTATATTTTGAGTAGATTTGAATTGAGAAACCTGTATTCAACTACAATTTGACTGAAAATTTGCCAAAAATGGCTAAACAACAAAATTTCAGAAGGATACAAAAGCAGCGGCCATGCAACAGGAGCTAGAATCAACACGCTTTATCCAGCATTATCATTGTGATATGTTGCGAAAACATTTTCGAAATGTGTTTCATCCTCAGTAATTTGAGTGCTGGAAAAAGAATACTATAATCAAATGTCTAACTAAAATTTTATGAACAATTGAAAAAAACCACTATATAATATGATGTGCGTTTCTTTTTTTGTTGGGTATATAACTTATTTCTCATACCAAATATTACCACGGACATGGTCAACCTATAGTTAGGTTTACAAGAGCGGTCAAAACATGTCATATAAAATCATAAAATAAAATTAATATAAACACGAGATAGGTTAAAACAGCCTAATACACTTTCTCGACTTTGAAAAATTTATGTAAACATGAACTAAGTGGATGCATAATACAAAAGTGAATAATGTGTATGGAGGGACGCAGCGATCGGAGATCAATGGGCCCTGGGCAATTTTTATGCGTCAGAGGCACAGGACACAGAAGTAGATTAATCCCTGCCCCGTGACCTACTTTTGCCTGTGGTGGCGCTAACTATTGATGAATTCGCAAGAAAAACAACAACACTTGTAGGGGACCATTAGTACTTTTATATATAAGTTTATTCCTACCAAGTTTCATGAAAATCTGTTCAGCGGTGCTGGAGAAGAAGTTGAATATATATGAAAATCATCCCCCCCTTCCTTTTTACATAAGAAAAAAATTCATAAACCAGAAGTCTCTGACGAGACTGTAGCTCTCCTGGTTGTTTTTCTTTAAAACATCAATTTCCTTTCTTTTTTTAACCAAAGACCATAGGGAGCAGGTGCTCTAACAAATTATAAGTAGCACGACAAAACAACATATCCATTAGACTGCAACTATAATATCACTCATACATGTATAATTTATAATATCCGAGATATAGTATTTCAAAAAAGAAAGCCACACCAATTTTAAAAGATCCTAGGGACCAGAGGCTTCTAGCTCAAATGAACTATCAATGACACAACTAGACCACAGATCCATCATATTAAAAAAGAATTAATTCTCCATCATATGGAGTTATATAAGAGAAAATGACCACACCCATTTTCTAAGACTCTGGGGGTCAGGGGCTCAAACAAAATATCAGGTGCAACACTAGACCACAGATCCATCATATTGCAAAAAGAATTAAGTCTCCATCATTTATAGTGCTAGAGGAGTTGCGAGCACAAGATTACATAGAATTATAAAGGAAAAAATGACCACACCCCTTTTCTAAGACCCCGGGGGACAGGGGCACAAACAAAATATCAGGTGCACAACTAGACCACAGACCCATCATATTGCAAAAAGAATTAAGTCTCCATCATTAATAGTGTTAGAGGAGTTGCGAGCACAAGATTACATGGAGTTATATAGGAGAAAATGACCACATCCATTTCTAAGACCATGGGGGTCAGGGGCTCAAACAAAATATCAGGTGCACAACTAGACCACAGACCCATCATATTGCAAAAAGAATTAAGTCTCTATAATTTATAGTGTCAGAGGAGTTGTGAGCACAAGATTACATAGAGTTATATAGGAGAAAATGACCACACCCATTTCTAAGACCCTGGGGGTCAGGGGCTGAAACAAAATATCAGGTGCACAACTAGACCACAGACCCATCATATTGCAAAAAGAATTAAGTCTCTATCATTTATAGTGTCAGAGGAGTTGTGAGCACAAGATTACAGAGTTATATAGGAGAAAATGACCACACCCATTTCTAAGACCCTGGGGGTCAGGGGCTCAAAACAAAATATCAGGTGCACAACTTAACCACAGACCCATCATATTGCAAAAAGAATTAAGTCTCCATCATTTATAGTGTCAGAGGGGTTGTGAGCACAAGATCACATAGAGTTATATAGGAGAAAATGACCACACCCATTTTATAAGACCCTGGGGGTCAGGGGCTCAAACAAAATATCAGGTGCAAAACTAGACCACAGACCCATCATATTGCAAAAAGAATTAAGTCTCTATCTTTTATAGTGTCAGAGGAGTTGCGAGCACAAGATTACATAGAGTTATATAGGAGAAAATGACCACACCCATTTCTAAGACCCTGGGGGTCAGGGGCTCAAACAAAATATCAGGTGCACAACTAGACCACAGACCCATCATATTGCAAAAAGAATTAAGTCTCTATCATTTATAGTGTCAGAGGAGTTGTGAGCACAAGATTACAGAGTTATATAGGAGAAAATGACCACACCCATTTCTAAGACCCTGGGGGTCAGGGGCTCAAACAAAATATCAGGTGCACAACTTAACCACAGACCCATCATATTGCAAAAAGAATTAAGTCTCCATCATTTATAGTGTCAGAGGAGTTGCGAGCACAAGATTACATAGATTTTCATAACCACGCCCATTTTCTAAGACCCTGGGGGTCAGGGGCTGAAACAAAATGTCAGGTGCACAACTAGACCACATACCAAGTAGGATGCAAAAAGAATTAACTTTCTATCACCTATGGTTTGAGAGGAGTTGCGAGCACAAGAATTGTTTACGGATGGACGGACGGACAGACGGCCGGACGACGGGGTATCGCATAAGCAGTGTGCGAAATTAACGGTGGCCCGATGGCCAATGTCTACAGTAAATTAGATCGGTCTATAGCGATCAAAAATGCTATAGACCAACTTGTCTATAGGAAATTCAAGCATTTTTAGAAATATTAGCGTTGTAAACTTAAAACAGCATTCCACAAAATTGTATTAGTACAAATGGAGGAAAATAATGAAATGATCAGAAAAATTATTTGAGATTGAAAATGTGTTTTATCAAATAAAATGCATAAAATATTAGATTTTAGGGGTCTTTTTATTTTGGTCTACAGGAAATTTCTGCGGACTATAGGAACTGAAATTACTGTAGACCAAATGTCTATAAGACTTTAAAAGTCAATTTCACACACTGCATAAGCTCGACTGGTCTGAGACCAGTAGAGCTAAAAATTAAAATTTAAATCTTAGTATAAAATACATATCAAAGCATTTAGTAACTTAAATATGATAAATATGCAGTAAATGAGTGTGTAAAATCATACACTTAATGAGTTATTTAAAGAAATAGTGCAAAAATGCGCATTTCTGTCAAAGTCCGAAAAGACGTCAAAAACGCATCAAAATTTTGACTTTGGAGTAGAACCAAAAATAACGACACTTATTAAGACATCTCTCTAGATCATCCTGATGCTTTCGGTTTGTCAATACGTGCTTCTGTTCTGAAAAAGAAGTTTGTCAAAGAGGGTACCCCCAGGACCTACTTTTGTCTGTAGTGGCGCCACCTGTTGACGGATCCGGAAGAAAAACAACAACACTTGTTGGATCATTCCTACCAACTTTCATCAAAATCCCTTCAGTGGTTCTGGAGAAGAAATCGAAAATGTCGAAAAGTTTACGACGGATGCGGCGCTGTCACTAAACAAAAAAAAAAAAACTGCCAAAATCATAGAAGTAGGCAGGTCTACTGGCGGAGGACCAGTGGCTGCCTATTTTACAAGGTTTTTTGCTAATAAAATTTGTAATTGATGAAATATTTGATTGAAACTTGGATTGACAATTATTATGGTGTACCCTTATCACACTGGATTATATACGATTTTCTCTGAAAAACTTGATTATTTTCATTATATAATGTCTTAAAGTGTAACTGAAAATGGACACTTTTTGCAAGACTGCAGAACCAGTTACAGCCTGTTTCGCTCATATTTCTGTAAACTGAAATATTTTGTTCCAGTGCTTTCACAGTAATCTTTATAAACTTGATGTAGTATGGTGACTTCTTTATGAAATAAAGCCTGTGTTTGTGAAACACGAATGCCCCCGGTGGCATCTTTGTTAGTATAAATGCCATTTTCTGTTGAGTAAGTGAAAGGTCAAAGTCAAGGTGACGAAGTCAAAACTTTTTGCTATCAATGAAGTGGTCTTCTCACAAGGAATACACATGTGAAATATGAAAGCCCTATCACTTACTATTCAAAAGTTATGCCCAATGTTAAAGTTTTTGAAAAGTAGGTCAAAGTTCAAGGTCACGAGGACAAAACTTTTGGTATCAATGGAAAGGTCTTGTCACAAGGAATATCCATGTGAAATATGAAAGCCCTATCACTTACCATTCATAAGTTATGCCCAATGTTAAAGTTTTTGAAAAGTAGGTCAAAGGTCAAGGTCACGAGGTCAAAAATTTTGGTATCAATGGAAAGGTCTTGTCACAAGGAATATCCATGTGAAATATGAAAGCCCTATCACTTACCATTCAAAAGTTATGCCGAATGTTAAAGTTTTTGAAAAGTAGGTCAAAGGTCAAGGTCACGAGGTCAAAAATTTTGGTATCAATGGAAAGGTCTTGTCACAAGGAATACACATGTAAAATATGAAAGCCCTATCACTTACCATTCAAAAGTTATGCCCAATGTTAAAGTTTTTGAAAAGTAGGTCAAAGGTCAAGGTCAAGGTCACGAGGTCAAAAATTTTGGTATCATTGGAAAGGTCTTGTCACAAGGAATACACATGTGAAATATGAAAGCCCTATCACTTACCATTCAAAAGTTATGCCCAATGTTAAAGTTTTTAGTTCGGACAAACAGACAAACAGACAGACAAACAGACGGACAGGCCAAAAACTATATGCCCCCGAATCTGTGATTCCGGGGGCATAAAAATCCAAAAGCAAACGACCACATTGATAGATTAAATATACCTACCCTCTCCCCAACCCCAGAATTCATGTCAATAATCCTCTTCTTGTTATTTTAACAAATCTAGTGACCGGATAAGATAATTTTCTTCATAATCCGGAAAATATTAGACTAAATAATCCAGTCTCTCTGCTGCCGCTAACAGAGACTGAACCCCACTATGGTTGTTACAGAACGAAGTCGGACAAAACTGTTGCCCAACAATTTTTCCAAATTACAGATCTTTAATATTGATTTTCTTGCAGGTGACACTTGAGTAAACATTAAACCAACTATCTATACCCACCTCGCGTTTTTTTCTCGCTTCGTTGCTGCATTTATGCCAATTTTAACTCCCTACCAAACTAAATAGGCAAGGCAAAAATGCAATGTTCAACGAAGCGAGAAAAAAACGCGAGGTGGGTAGAGATAGTTAGTTTAATGTTTGAACTTAAATGTCACCTGCAAGAAAATAAATATTGACGGTCTGTACATGGAAAAATCGTTGGGCAACATTTTCGTCCGACTTCATTCTGTAACAACCATACTGGGTGGGGTTCAGTCTCTTTTAGCGGCAGCGGAGAGACTGGATTATTTAGTCTAGGAAAATATTTGTCTAAAAGCCTTCTGACAAATTTTCATGTCATTATTTCAACCCCAAGTCCCTCTAAAATGCAGTAGGCGGTAACTGGTCCTGGTCCTCAACCAGTAGTATTAGTGAATGCATTAAACACTGCACTTCGAACAATCAAAGTTCATTTATGAAATTCAAGAAAATAATGTAACTGTGTAAATCTCAAAACACATGAAAAACATATACATGTATCATTTGACATTACAAATAAAAAGAGCAGGAATCTCAGGTCTGTAGTTTATATTAGTAAGTCTAAGTGATGTCAAAACTG